>ML058339.1:4430680-5030680 GCA_003013855.2 Liriodendron chinense | reverse complement strand
CAGCCTGCAGCTGCCGGCCAGGATGCTGTAGTGTTCTCCTTGGACTTGCTATATGATCTTTTTTTGGGTCCTCGGAGTGTGGCCGGGTCTATCCTTGCTCGGAACGCACTGATGTTCTGCTTGATAGCTGAGGTGTTATTCTCGGGATGGCGCAGGTCCCAGACTCCTTTACTTTTTGAGGTGATGAGCCGAGCTATCCGACGTCAGGGGATCATTTCTCTTGTCCTGGCCGAGCTGTTTAACGGGCTGACTGACTGTGCCCTGGGCCGCACTCGTGTCCTTCGCGGCTGTTGTGCATTTCTTCAGGTATCTTTTCTGCACCTTTCCCTTCTTGCTTTGTTAGGGATTGTTTTACTTTAACTGAACTTCTTTTCCTTCTTGTGATCAGGTCTAGCTATGGGAGCGTCTTTCGCTGACTGTTCCTGTATCATTTCCTGACACCCGTCGCCCAGACCTTATGCGACACATCATGGAGTTTCTTCCGTATACAGCTAGGATGAGTGAGCCCTTGTATCGCAGGATGTTCGCTGATCTTCGTGACTGGAATGTTCGTTGGGAGTCATCTTGGCTTTCACTTCCTCCAGTGCTTTGCGATGCATACCGCCTTCCTCTGATGTTGGTAGGCTTTCGATCTTACTTTTCTTACCACCTTGTTCGGTTCCTGCGGTAGTTTGGGTATGAGCAGGATGTTCCTCTTTTTGCTTTCACGTGTATCGGGCGTCGAGCACTTCCATCCAGAACCTCTGACTTTAGGACTCGGGTCGATGGATCTTAGGCGAGTTACTTGACTGCCGATTTGCTTGGTTTTGAGCTGCGGGCTTTTTCGATGGCGACCGCCCCATATCAGTATTAGGTTACTGAGAAGTCTCTATATCGACGTATCCCTTGCTGGCATCAGACTGCTGATGAGGATGAGCAGGATATCCTTGGAGATGCTGGCTCTTCATCTGGTTCGTATGAACCCTTTGAGGAGCGCCCATTCATCGATCCTGGTTTCCTTTTGGCCACTCATGGCCATTTGCTGTCCGAGATTTCCGCACTTCGGTATCATTGTGAGATAATGTCGAGGAGATTGGCTACCGATCAGAGGTTATCTGATGAGGAGGCCATGATCCATACCCTTGAGCGTGATGAGGTGCATTACCTGCGTATGGAGGTGAGCAGGTTGAGAGCGAGACTATTTCATTATGAGTCAAGGGACTTACTTGATGTGGCCAAGGAGGAGGGTAGGGATTGATTGTATTGGGCACCTGCACATTCCTTTTTGCATGGTATATGATTGATGATAATGCATTTTTTTTGTATTTTTTTGAAAGAGATGAGTGATATATGTAAAAGAAATATGATGCAATTAATAAAAAAGAGAAAATTGTTTGAAAATCTATTGTGCTATGAGTTGTCTTGTGAGTGTGTCTGGATTTTGTGTCGGGATATATGAATCAGAACTAGGGCTCGGCCAATGCTTTGACCGATGTCTCGAGATTTGACTTGTGTGATCCTTAGGTTCCCTAGAGGTGAAGGCAACGGAAACTATTGCCTCCTGAGATTGTCAGAATTTGTAGAGCTCTTCGTTCCTGACTGCACTTCTTCTTATTCTTGAACTGTGACTGCTCGAACCGATATGAACTGTCTGATTTCCTAGTACCTCCACTTTTATTTTTTCTTTTTCCATTTGAGCCATTTTTGCCTGCAGCTCTCTTTCGAGTTTTCACCACAGCCGGCCTTTTCCCGGCATTTTTGCCCATGATGCCCTTTCGGATTTTCACCACGTCCCGTGTGTTTGATCTTGCCTACCCCTTGGCAGCTATGCTGTTTTTACCCTCAGTGCCCTTTCGGGTTTTCACCAAGTCCGCTGTATGCCCACTATTTTTACTCGGAGCGCCATTTCGGGTTTTCACTCCGCCCTCTTTGTTTATGCACACATTTCCTTTTTTTTTCTTTTTTTTTTTGGATCTGAATCTTTGGATAACTGCGGCGGCTAGAGGTCGGGAATCCGTCGTTGCCGGCCGATGGCAGTCTTTCAGCCCTTATCCTAAGTTACGATGATAGAGCTGTTAGTCTTAACTAAAGACCCTTCTGAGATGAATGGATGGATGACTGTGTTTCTTCTTGGGTGCCTTGCTTTGGCTTCCCTTTTCTCTTTTCTTCTTTTTTTTTTCTTTTGTATTCTTTTTCTCTCTTTTTTTTGTATTTTTTTCTTTTTCTTTTGAATCCCCTTATTTGAAACACTTGTTGGTGGACGGAAATGATTTCTCAGAGGTGTTAGCTTCGACCTCTTGACTTCAGCTCTATTAAAGTAACTCTTGATAAGGTCAGAATGACTTACCCGTGAAAGATCTTCACCTTGTCGGCGTTGATTGGCTCAGGAAGATCCACCCCTCTCATGCTGATGAGTCTGAGGGCGCCTCCGGGAAGTACTTCTCTGATGATCAGCGGCCCGTCCCACGAGGGTTTGAACTTTCCTCTGGGATCCGGAAGGTACGACTGTAGAATCTTCTTCATGACCATGTCGCCTACCTTGAAACTTCTTTTTCGGACTCTCTTGTTGTAAGCCCGGGCGATCCTTTTCTGGTAACACTGAGAATGACTTAGCGCACGCATGCGCTTTTCATCTGCTAGCTGCAACTGGTTGAATCTGGCCCGTTGCCATTCTCCTTCTTCAACTCTGCTTTCTAGTAACACCCGTAGTGATGGTATTTCCACCTCGACTGGCAGAACTGCTTCCATTCCATAAGTAAGCTCGAAAGGAGTAACGCCCGTAGCAGACCGTACAAACGTTCGATAGGCCCAAAGTGCATATGGGAGCATATCTGACCAATCCCGATAGGTCACAACCATCTTCTCGAGTATCCTGACGATTGTCTTGTTTGCGGCTTCCACCCCACCATTCATCTGAGGACGGTAGGGGCTTGATCGATGACATTGAATCTTGAACTTGCTGAGAAAGTCATCCATCTTCTTGTTGACAAACGGGATCCCATTATCTGTGATGATAGCATTAGGGATTCCATACCAGGATATGATGTTGTTCTTCATGAATTTGATCACCTGGGATGCTGCAATCGTGGTGTAGGAGGCTGCTTCTACCCACTTGGTGAAGTAGTCGACTACCACAAGTATGTACTCATGACCGTTTGATGCTTTGGGACTAATCTTGCCGATGATGTCGAGTCCCCACATGAAGAAGGGCCAGGGGGTGGTCAGATTGTACAACTCTGATGAAGGGGCATGAATTTGATTCGCATGCTCTTGGCATTTGAAGCATTTTCTGACGTGCTGGCAGCAGTCCGTCTCCATGGTGAGCCAATAGTAGCCGAGTCGTAGAATCTTCTTTGCCATCATGTGCCCGTTCATGTGTGGGCCACAGATTCCTTCGTGTATTTCTTTCATGATCTTTGCAACTTCTGTTTCATCGACGCATTGAAGGAGGATGTGATTATAGGATCGCTTGTAAAGAACTTCGCCACTAATGGTGAACTGGCTAGCCAAGCACTGGATGGTTCGGCGATCTGTTGTTGTTGCTGACTCTGGATACTCCTGGGTTTCGAGATATTGCTTGATGTCGGCATACCAGGGTTTGTCAGGGACAGTTTCGGCTTCTTCTATTTGCAGGCAAAAGGCAGGTTCGTCTTGAACTTCGACTGTTAGCTTCCATTCTGAAGCTCCTTTTAGTATCTCGAGCATTGATGCAAGTATGGCGAGAGCATCTGCAAACTGGTTCTTGGCTCTGGGCATGTATGAGAAGGTGACTTCTTTGAACTCCTCGATCAAATTTTCAAGATACACATGATATGGTATCAACTTCTCGTCCTTGGTTTTCCATTCGCCATTGGTCTGATTGATGATAAGCTGTGAGTCTCCAAATACTCGTAGCTTCTTGACGCCCAAGATTATGGCTACCCTTAAGCCGGCAATGCATGCTTCGTACTCTGCCATGTTGTTGGTGCACTCGAATGCTATCCGCCTTGAGATAGGGATAGGGATGTCATCTAGAGAGTAGAGGATCGCTCCAATACCACTTCCTTTAAAATTTGCTGCGCCGTCGAAGAATAACGTCCACTCATCTTTCTTCTTCTTTTCTTCCCCTTCGATAAGCAATAGATCTTCATCAGGGAAGAATGTCTTGAGCGGTTGATAATCCAGGAGAGAGTGAGCGGCAAGATGATCGGCGAGGGGCTGTCCCTTGATTGCCTTCTGAGTGACATAGGTAATGTCGAATTCAGACAGGAGTAGCTGCCATTTAGCTATCCTTCCAGTGAGTGCCGGTTTCTCGAATAGGTACTTGAGCGGATCCATGTGAGTGAGTAGGAGAATAGGGAATGCAATCATGTATTGACGGAATCGCTGAGTTGCCCAGACTAGGGCGAGGAAAGTCTTCTCGATCGAGGAGTACCTGGTCTCGTAGTCGGTGAACTTTCGGCTCAAATAATACATTACTTGTTCCTTCTTCCTGGTCTCGTAGTCGGTGAACTTTCGGCTCAAATAATATATTGCTTGTTCCTTCTTCTCGGTCTCGTCGTGCTGGCCAAGGACACAGCCAATGGCTTCTGCTACTACCAAGATGTATAACAATAGTGGTCGTCCAGGAGTGGGTGGCACTAGGACTGGAGGATTCATGAGATATCTCTTGATGCGATCGAAGGCGACTTGGCAATCATCATTCCATTCTTTCGGAACGTTCTTCCGAAGGAGCTTGAAAATGGGCTCACAAATAGGTGTGAGCTGTGCGATGAAGCGACTGATGTATTGAATTCTGCCGAGGAAGCCACGAATTTCTTTCTCTGTTATAGGAGGGGGCATCTCGATGATTGCTCTGGTTTTGGTCTCGTCGACCCTGATGCCATCCTCGCTTACCATAAAGCCGAGGAGCTAACCTCCTATTGCACCGAAGACACATTTCTGAGGGTTGAGACAGAGCTTGTACTTTTCTAATCTGTTGAATAAATTCTTCAGATCTTCAAAGTGACCTTCGACTGTGCGAGATTTGACGATCATATCGTCCACATATACTTCAAGCTCTTTGTTCATCATGTCGTGGAATAGTGCTATCATTGCTCGCTGATATGTTGCTCCTGCGTTCTTCAGACCGAACGGCATTACCCTGTAGCAGAAAGTTCCCCAGGGGGTGATAAACGATGTCTTCTCGCGATCTTCAATGGCCATCCTGATCTGATTGTAACCTGAGAACCCGTCCATAAATGAGAAGATCTTGTATCCAGCAGTGTTGTCGACCAGAGTGTCGATATGTGGCAAAGGGAAGTCGTCTTTAGGACTGGCTTTGTTGAGATCTCGGAAGTCGATGCACATTCGAACCTTGCCGTCCTTCTTTGGTACTGGTACTATGTTGGCGAGCCATTCAGGGTAGTTGGAGACTACTAAGAATCCCGCATTATACTGCTTGATGACTTCATCTCGGACTTTCAGAGCCCATTCTGGCTTCATTCTTCGAAGTTTCTGCTTCATTGGCTTCATATCTGCCTTGGTTGGCAAATGGTGTACAACGAGCTCTTCATCGAGCCCTGGCATGTCTTCATATGAGAACGCGAAGTTGGACAATCTTGGAGCTAGGAACTCTATCATTTTCTGCTTCATCTCAGGTGGCAATGATTTTTCAATGCGTACTTCCCTAGGGTTCGCAGGTGTCCCCAAGTTTACTATCTCGAAATCATCGGCTACAACATTGGCTTTAGATTTGAACTTTTTGAGGAGATCCTCTAATTCGAGAGCCGGATCATCATCTTCCTCATCCCGAGCTTCGTCCAGACCCATGAGCTCGAAGTCTAATTCGATGTTAATGTCGTATGATTCGACTTCAAACTCATGTGACTCTTTAGACGGACTTGGCACACTATTGAATGTAGGAAAAGAAATGTTTTTTTGTTTTTGAGATTTTTCTGGAATGGAAATGCTAGATGTTTTTGGTTTTTGAAAGTTTTTTATTTTTTTGGATTTTTGAAATTCGCGGGACTTTAAGCAAGCGGGCATTGCAGACCATGATTGATCCCAGCTTGTCCCAAAGTTCCGATCGCTGCTTAAACAGGCATTTTTTTTAAGCCAGAGCCCTCAGATGGCTCTTTTGCTGATTCAAAAGTTAGGGGAACGGATGACCATTCAGGACCCCACACTTCCTCCCCTAAAGAGGTGGGGGTTGATGTCTTGGGCGAAGAATCATGGTCTGGCCCAATGACCATGATTTCTTGCTGGTCGGGTTCGAGATCTGAATCGTACTCAGTCCCTCCCGGGTCACTTACCTCACATTGCAGTTCGTCTGGTTCTACGGCTAGACATGAGTTTGGAACCTAGACATCAGACCAATCCAGGGCTGGCCATTTCCCTTTCTTGGTCCAATGAATGGGCTGCTTCTGCCCCTGGCTGATGATTGATGATGTTGATTCTGCCGAGATGGGTGAGTCGTGCCCCTTGCTGATTGATGTTGAGATGGGCAAGTTGTGCCCCTGGCTGGCTAGAATTGAAGCGGGCAAGTTGTGCCCCTGGTTGATTGATGCTGAGATTGGCAAGTTGTGCCCCTATCTGGGAGCAGGTATCAGAGTAACCTGGTCCTGAAGCTGCGTATTTGACTTCCTTCTTCATCTTTATCATTTCCTTCTTCTTCTGGAGGCTTAGACGGTTCGAGAATCTGATCCCATCGAATGGGGGGCCACGTGGCCCAAACTAGGCTCATCGGGAGGCCTTTGTGTAGTGCAGTCGGTTGATTCCCTCCTGGGTCTTTGCAAGGTTCTCCTGGCTTGACGAATTGGATGGGTGAGCACCGAAATTTCTTCCTTCTTTTGTACATGAAGATTGCCCTGTATCCGAGTCCCCATTTGCGTTGGTTATATACCAGCGGTATCTTTCTGGACTTAAAATGATTCTTCATTCGGTATTTGAGGCTCAGACGTTCTGCTGGTGAAAAGACACGGTCCACCCCTATCGGTTTCGGATTGGCGATAGAGTTCACAGTCTCGAATTCGAAACTATGAAACGGGACGTCCTCTTCAAAGTGCTGGATATCGATGACCGGGATGTCCGGTTCAGTGGCAGCGGCATTGGAAGGAATGATGAGCTCCTTCTCTGCATAGATTGAGATTACTTAATTTTCACAGATGTATTTCACTCGTTGATGTAGGGTTGATGGCACAGCCCCCACCTTGTGCAGCCAAGGTCGTCCGAGCAACATGTTGAAAGAGGCTGATATATCCAGGATTTGGAATGTGATGGTGGAGACTTCTGGGCCTATCTATACCTCCATGTCAACCTCCCCTTCTACTGATCGGCGGGTGTTGTCAAATGCTCTGACGCATATGGTGCTGGGTCGGAATGAAGAAGGACTGATTCCCAGACGTTCCGCAGTCTTAAGTGGGCAGACGTTTAAGCTTGAGTTATTATCGATAAGGACCAGTGGGACACAGAGGTCTTTGTATCGTAAGGCTATGTTGAGGGATCACCCATGATCGCGTCCTTCTGGTGGCAACTTATTATCAGTAAAGGTGATGGCGCGTGGAGCCAGGAGTTGTCCAATCATCAATGTTATCATCTCTGGTGCCGTATCGGAGGAGACGTGAGCATCATTCAAGGTTTTGACAAACATTTCTCGGTGTGTGCGAGATGTGCAGAGTAGCTCCCATACTGAGATTTGAGCAGGGATTGACTTAAGCTGAGTCGCCACATCGTATGCGGCTTCATTTTTGTTGCCGAGGCTTGAGAGAGCGCCTTTGGGATCTCCTCTGTTCTGATTATCTCTTCGGATGCAACGTCCATTGGGATTCATGTTTCCCACTTCCGCACATTTTGGATAGTGCCATGGGACCTCTTTATAATTTTTCTCACATTTGCCTTCTAGGACCACCGGTTCTTGCAACGGTGCTGGTGTGGGTACCAGATCTTCCTCGTACGGAGCTTTTGCCTTGAGAACTACATTATTGCATGTGCTGAAGGGGTAATATCGAGGCTTGTCTTCATAGATCACATAAGGTTGCGGTCCTGGCTTGACCGTTCCTGGAGCAGGAGGCTCCCATGGAATGAATACTGGTCCTCTTGATATGGCAGGAGGTTTCTCTGTTCGTCCCAGCTGTCGTAGTGTGATTGACACGCCTCCAGGATTTGCCCCTTACAATATGACTAGCTCATCTGGAGGAACTCCTTCCAAGACAATGGGCTCTTACTGCTGATGAGTATGGTTCCTCCATTGTGAATTGTATTGTTCTCTTGTTGGGATTGCCCCTTACAAGATGACAGGTTCGTACGTGGGTTCGATGTATGATTGTGCTCCTTCCAGGATGACTGGTTCCCAACATGAAGGGCTATAAGATGCCCCTTGAACAACTAGCACATCATATGGAAGTGTTCCTTCGAGTACTACTGGCTCGGAGACTGAATGAAGAAAGGGACTTGCCCCTTGCAAGATCGGAGGAGGATTTGTCGGCCCATAAGTGTAAGCATGAATGGATTTGATGGGGGAGAAGAAGCGATCGAGGCGCTCTCCTTCTTCTATGCTGTTGACGGTGGAGCCTCGAGATGAACTGGGATTCGTCGGATGTTGAGGCAGAGGATTCTGAAGAATGTTGGTGGAAGCTGCTGTAGGAGTCCCAGGGACCGAGATGACGATCTTGCGGTCATCAATCAGATCTTGTATGGCATTCTTTAAAGTAAAGCATCAATCAGTAGTATGGCCACGTCCTTGATGGTAGGCGCAATACTCATTTTCTCGGTAGTTTGGAGGCAGAGGATGAGGAGGAGGCCTGGGTGCCATTAGAGTGAGTAACTGCTTCTGTACCAGCATAGTCATGACTTGACTAAGTGGTTGAGTGAGTGGAGTGAATTTCCTGAACTCCCTATAATTCTGCCTATTCTGGTATGAGTATTGACTGTTCCCTCTGAATTGCTGCTGTTGACGAGGTGGTTGTGGCTGTGATTGAGGATTCGATTGCGGCTGATACCGCTGAGGTTGGTGCTGAGCCTGATTCTGCTGATACTGTTGACGTCCCTGTGGGGGAGTATGTTGATTACCCTGAGCAGTGGTATTGATGTTGTTTACCTCTGTCGGTCGGGGAGGAGAACCGCTTCGGTTTCTATTCCCATATCGATGGGTCTTCCCTCCACTCTGTTCCTCTTGACTGGAGTAGCTTGATGAGGCCATGGGGAGATTGTCCCAGCACGGATTCTCGCTTCGACTTGCTCTCCAGCATGGATCAACTGTGAGAAATTCGCATATGGATGCGAGATGAGATATCTAGATATGCCCGGATATGTTGAATGAACAATCATGGAGATTTGTTCTTCGTCATTGATAGGTGTCCGCATTCTGGCTGCCATAGCTCGCCAACGTCCCACGTAGGCTGATAGTGTTTCATCACTCCTTTGCCTGAGAGCTGCGAGGTCGGCTCTTCTGGGTGCCATGTTGAGATTGTACGCGAATCTGTTGACGAAAGCCTGGGAGAGTTGTTCCCACGTCCTGATGCGATGGCAGTCCAATGAGGTGTACCAATCTAGGGCATCGCCCTTCAGAGATTTTTAGAACAAACGAATGAGGGCCCCTTCATTTCCTAAGATTGCACTCAGCTCTTCACAGAAGGCCTTGAGATGTACTGTGGGACAACAGCTGCCATCGTATCTTTTGAATTTTGGTACCTCAAAGTTTTGAGGTACTTGAGCATATGGGAAAGGACACAAGTCTCTAAACTTGGTCGAAGGTAAATCGATTCCTTGTTGTCGCTGAAGCTGGTTTTGCAAGATCTGGAACTGCTCCCGCAACTCGTCCAGTCCTGAGTGATCCGTTCGAGCGACTGGTGCCTCTTGGAGTAAGACACGTTCTTCTTCGACATAGTGGTCGATGTCTTCGACCCTATGTGCTTGCTGAAAAGCAACCGCGGGTTGCTAAAATTGATTTGATGGCTGAACTGGATTCTGATGAACTTGTGCTTGAAATGATGGTAACTGAACTGGAGACTGTACTGAAGGTTGAACTGGAACTTGCTGGAAATTAACTGGAGATTGCTGAATTGAAGATTGCTAGAAATTAACTGGAGTTTGCTGAATTGAAGATTGCTGAAAATTAACTGGAATCTCATCGGCGAGGATGTGCTGGAATTGAAAAGTGCTCCTGTTTGCAGGAGGCTGAGATGCTGGGAAGTGACCCCCTTGTTGGGTATTCGCCACTGTCCGCTGATTAATGTGGGCTTGACACTGACCCCCATTGTGGGCATTCGCCAGTGCTGTCCCTGTTGCTAGAAATTGAATTAAAATCCCATCAGCGGGGATGTGCTGAAATTGAAAAGGGGTCCCATCGGCGGGGACATGCTGAGATCTACTGAGATTGTTGTTTGTAAGATTGACTGGAAGCTGACTGGAAGTTCCTGCGACGGGAGTGCTTTGAGACGGCCTTGTCGTCGTGGGAAGGTATTGAGGAGGATGCCCCATAACGAAGGGCTGAGATGGCTGCTGTCGGTAGTCTTGGGCAGATTTCGATGGTTGTGTTTGATTTGAACTGGAGGCCGGAGGGACCCGGCATGGCTGCTGAAATTGCTGAACTGGGCCAACCTGATTGTTGGCTGTTGCGGTAGCTTGTGCTTGCATGAATTGCAAGAGCATTTCTTGCATTGCTCTCATTCCTTGTGCCAATTCTTGTATGATTGGCGTATTCTTAGTTGGTTGTTGCACTGGAAGTTGCGCTTCGGTCATCTCAAGAGCAGAGAAGAGATGAGTTTCTTCTTCGTGGTCGGACATGGCTTGTTGAGCCCGAGTGCGGATTATGCTGCGGAAGGGAAGTTGTTTCCGAACACGTTGAGCCCGAGGAGGAGCAATGGTGAGGACTATACTCTACTCTTTTTGGGTTTTGGGATTTTTTTTTTTTTTTTTTTGGTTTTGGGTAGAATGCTATGCAGATGAGATCGTATGAGGACTAATGACTTTCAAGTGTAGGAAGGATTCTGTTTTTCAAGTCGGATAACAACTAGTGGGACTAGCTTATCCCCAGTGGAGTCGCCATTCTGTGGACCCTCGCCGTTCCGCGCTCTCACACGACGTTCTCCCTTTCCTTTCGGAAAAAGAAGAAGAGGATGCGTGAGTGCGAATCGCCATTCGTGCCACTGGCTTGCCTCGTTCTCGAGGGCTTTGTTTGGTTGTCGTGTTAAGCTGGATGTGTTTAAATGAGTTTATATAAGACCAGAGTTGCCACTAGCCACTTACTTAGAATCTACAGTTGGCTAGACCCCGTAGAAACGTTAGAGAATGGGATCCGAAGATTCCTTCCTCTAAAATGACTCCTTTTGATCTGCGGCCAAAGATTCGAGGTAAGGGATCACGGTTACAGGGTGGGAAGAGGTTAAGCATCCTACACACTACCAGTATCGAAGTACGGTCTCTACTTCACAGAATCAAACTAACACTTGAAAGTCTATTTTAATCCTCGTATATTCTCATAGATGACATGATGCATGAATGCAGGTCTGAATAGTAAGAGTTTCTGATGGGCAGGTTTTCATTAACAGGCAAGCCCAGAGCATACGCTCGAACTGACAGGTGCTTTATGCAAGATGCATGCTGTGTGTTTGAATAATCAAAGTGCTCGTAGTGACTATATATGAATGCAGGCCTGAACAGTAAGAGTTTCTGATGGGCAGGTTTCCATTAACAGGCAAGCCCAGAGCATACGCTCGAACTGACAGGTGCTTTATGCGAGATGCATGCAGTGTGTTTGAATAATTAAAGTGCTTGTAGTGAAGCAGGGGGGTTGGAAGAAAAGTAAATGTTGCACTTATGCTAGATGCAAATGAGATGATGCTAGTAAAGAACAGCTAGATGGACGGAGGTGTCGCAAGGGTTGGCTTCGAGTGGTTGGATCAAGACTTGGATGGCTTGAGAGATTTGGACTAGTGGTCAGGCTGGGCTGGACCAGGGCTAGGCTCTCCTCACTCGGGCTCTCCTTGGTGGAAAGGTGGGCTAAGGGGGTGGAGAAAGACTCAGAACAGACAGACTCTCTCTGGGCTGGATCGTGTGTTGAAATGAGAAGGGGAGAGGAGTATTTATAGCAGAGGGCAGTGGCAGTTCTCGTAAATAAGTTTGGGCGGCCCCCTGAGGGCCGCCCGTACGGACGCTCCTCGGGTTCCAGCGCGTGGTACGGACATGTATCAGGGCTGCTATTTTGACTCAGTGGGTTGACTCGATGAGTTGACTCAGCGGGTCGACTCGGTGATTTGACTCGGCGGGTTGACTCGGTGTTTTGACTCGACGGGTTGACTCAGCGGGTTAACTCAGCGGGTTGACTCAGTGAGTTTGACTTTTTTAGGATTTTTTTGACTGGCTTTTCTTATGGAGGGTTTTTCAGGCTGATGTTTAGGGGCGAGTTGACTGGGTTCAGGCTTGAGTTAGGCTATGGATTGGGGCTTACAAGGGTGAGTTTGGCTGAGTTTGGTCTTGGGATTTGGGGGTATGGTCCTCCATTCATCAAGCTATCTCTACCAACAGTGTAGCCGAAGGTGGGGTGTCTACAGAAGCTCATCAAGGGTTCGATGATCGCAGCAAGAGGAAAGATGTGTTGCACCCTATACAAGACATGTGTCAGTATATGTAAGGGTGATTTGAACACAACAGAAGATTCAGTGACAGACATGTGGCACAGACGGCTCGGCCACATGAGTGAGAAAGGGCTTCAGCTACTAGCGAAGAAGCACCTTCTTCCAGAGTTGACAGGTACACCTCTTAAAACCTGTATTGATTGTTTATCAGGGAAACAGAATAGGGTTTCATTTGTAAAAATTGCTTCTCATGTTAAGAAAGTGCATCCATTAGATTTGGTTTATTCTGATGTTTATGGTCCTATGAGGACAAAAACCTTGGGTGGGGCATTGTATTTTGTCACGTTTATAAATGATGCATCTAGGAGGGTTTAAGTTCATGCCTTAAAATCCAAGGACGAGGTCTTTGGTGTGTTTAAAATATTTCATGCCATGGTCAAGAGGGAGACAGGTAGATCATTGAAGTGCATTCGCACTGACAATGGTGGTGAATAGATTGGTGACTTTCATGAGTATTGTAAGTCCATAGGTATACGGCATGAACAGACAGTACCGAAGACCCCCTAGCACAATGGTGTCTTTGAGCGTATGAATCGCACCATTGTAGAGAGAATCAGGTGCATGTTATCCTATGCGAAGTTGCCCAAGATGTTTTGGAAAGAAGCAATGCACACAGCAGTGTATCTGATAAACAGGTCTCCATCAACCCCTTTGAATGGAGAAGTACTTAAGAAGGTGTGGACTGGACGTGATCCTTCGTACAGTCATCTCAGGGTATTTGGATGCAGGGCATCCGTTCACGTACCAAAGGACGAGAGGTCCAAGCTTGACACGAAGATCAGGTAATGTGTGTTCTTGGGGTATGGTGATGAGAAATTTGGCTTCAGGTTATGGGATCCGACCAAGAAGAAGCTCGTCAGGAGCAGAGATATGGTTTTCATTGAAGATCAGTGTATAGAAGACATTAGAAAGCCAGAGAAGACCCAGCCCAGTTCAGATGAGCTTGAAGATTTGGATCCTATTACTCCTCCCGTGGTGCCTGATGACGAGGGAGTACAGCAAGGTGTAGAGGACGAGGGAGTTCCTACAGGAGATGGACAGGGAGAGCAGCCCCCACTTGATCCACCTATTGAGCCACAGGTGAGGAGGACATCTAGGGACAGGCACCCGTCCAAGAAGTACTTACCGCATGAGTACATTATGCTTACTGATGGAGGAAAGCCAGAAGATTATTCTGAAGCTCTAGCCGACGAGCATAAGGGGGAGTGGTTGAAAGCTATGCAAGAGGAGATGGAATCCCTGCATAAGAACCACACATATGACATGGTGAAATTGCCTAAGGGTAAGAAAGCTCTGAGCAACAAGTGGGTGTTTAAAAAGAAGATTGAGCAGAAGAATTCACAGACAAGGTATAAAGGTTTTGGTCAGAGGAAAGGAATAGACTTCGATGAGATATTCTCACCAGTGGTGAAGATGACATCCATACGGATGTTGCTTGGGTTGGCGGCTAGCATGGATCTGGAGATAGAGCAGTTAGATGTTAAAATTGCTTTCCTCCATGGTGACCTGGAAGAAGAGATCTATATGCGACAACCAGAGGGGTTCGAAGTCAAGGGCAAAGAGCATATGGTGTGTAGGCTTAGGAAGAGCTTGTATGGGCTGAAACAAGCTCCTAGGCAATGGTACAAGAAGTTCGACTCGTTCATGTTGACACATAGGTATAATAGAACGGAGTCGGACCACTGTGTGTTCACTCCCAGGTTCTCAGATGGTGATTTCTTAGTTCTGCTCTTATATGTTGATGACATGCTCATCATGGGAAAAGACAACAAGAAGATTGATAGACTGAAACAGGAGTTGGGCAAGTCGTTTGCGATGAAAGACTTGGGCCTAACCAGACAGATCCTAGGAATGGAGATAACCCGTGACAGAAGCAGCAGAAGGCTTTGGTTGTCACAGGAGAGGTATATTGAGAAAGTCCTAGAGCGGTTCAATATGAATGCAGCGAAGCCGGTCAGTACTCCACTGGATGGTCACTTCAAATTGAGCGACAAGCAGTGTCCCAAGACGAAGGCAGAGGTGGAAGAGATGCAGAAGATACCATACGCCTCGGCAGTAGGAAGTTTAATGTTTGCTATGGTGTGTACGCGCCCAGACATAGCATATGCGGTTGGTGTTGTCAGCCGGTATCTTGTCAATCCTGGCAATGAACATTGGGCAGCGGTGAAGTGGATACTACGGTATCTGAGAGGCTCATCCAGGTTGAGCCTATGCTATGGTAATGGGAAGCCTGTGTTAGAGAGTTACACAGATGCAGATATGGCAGGTGACATAGATTCCAGGAAGTCCACATCGGGTTTCATGTTTACGTTTGCTGGGGGAGCGGTTTCTTGGCAGAGCAAGCTACAGAAGGTCGTAGCATTGTTAACGACAGAGGCCGAATACATTGCAGTCACAGAAGCATGCAAGGAGATGCTTTGGATGAAGAGGTTCTTATAGGAACTTAGCCCGAAGCAGGAGAAGCACGTGGTCTATTGTGATAGCCAGAGTGCGATACACTTGAGCAAGAATCCAAGTCAGCATTCCAAGTCGAAGCACATAAAGATGCGGTATCACTGGATCAGGGATACTTTGGAACAGAAGGTGTTACAGCTTTAGAAGATCCACACGGATGATAACGGGTCAGACATGATGACCAAGGCTTTGCTCAAGGGAAAATTTGAGGCTTGTAGAAGCCGGGCTGGCTTGAAGACGATGAACTCCTCTTGAGTCGGAAAATGGAGAGATTTGTTGGAGTTTTCCTCCTCACACGTGTAGAGGAGAGAATGAGAACTTGGTTGTCCGATCGGCCGGTGCCACTGGCCGATCGGCTGGTGCCACTGGCCGTCCGGCCGGACAAAGTGGCTGGAAACCACATTTTCTCTAGAGTGGTTTTTGTGAAGGCCGACCGATCGTCCGACCGGCCGGTGGTCCTGGGTCGGGTTATATGTTCTTTTTCACAGTTTTCTCTCTGGACTTACTTTGGTGGGTCCGACCGGCCGGCGGTTTTGGCCGACCGGTCGGAGGTGTGCGCGGACTGCTACTGCAGTTTCCAAATCGGGCTAGGACTCTTACAAATCAATAAATATCGAGTTCTAATTCGGGATTTTTTATTCTCACAAATTGTTCTACACATCCTAGGTGAGAGAAAGAGAAAAAGAGAAAGAGAGGAAGAGAAAGAGGGAGAGGAAGCTTGTTGGTAGAAGAGGCATTGCTCGAGAAGGTGATTCCCAGTGCAACGACATCTCGACTCTTCAACGTCCTCGTGCTCGGGTGAGATCTCTCAGTTTTCTTGTCCTTTCATTGTTATCCATCCCTGTGTGGGTGAAAAAGGTTTGATCCGAGCGGTGTGTGCTTGTGATCGGTTGTAACAGTTATCTGAGATAGTGGATTGTTGATCTGGACTAGGTCCCGTGGTTTTTAACCTCTTTCGAGGGTTTTCCACGTAAAACTCCTTGTGACTTGTGGTTGTTTGTTTGCTCTTGATTATTGCATTATCTTAGTCCATAATTCTAGTGCATTGGGGGGCGAGATCCTCAGGCTTGTGTGAAACGCACCCAACATGGCATGGATATAAAACACATACATCACAGTAGACCCCACAATGCCCAATGCATCACCACACCACCATTGTGAAACATTGGTGGGGCATAGAAGTTATGGATGAGGCTATATTTTCGTGTTTTCAGTTCATCCTAATAAAAATGGCTTATGAAGGGTATGAGTAGCATATAAACATCACAGTGAACTCAAGGAAAGTTTCAACTGTAGCCATTTTCCTGCCCACTTAGTTCTATCATGTGGCTCACTTTTGGTAAACTAAAAAATAAAGTCTGAAAATTAATTTAAGTGCTGAAAACTTAAATTACTAAATTTAAGTACTTATGAGTACTGAAAAATTTTTTTGGTAATTTGTCTGAAAAAAAAGTCCTTATATTTGAAAATAAGTACTTTTTTTTTTACAAAAAATTGTTTAATAAAAATAAACCACAAATGTTTGAAAAAGAGGAATTTGTCATATTTACCTCTATTGTCTCAATTTTTATCTTTGGAGGATATGAGATAAAATATCTTATTTCTTTGCCACCAAATTTTGTTGGACCCAAGGCTGCCAATATCATAATTCATTGGACCCGGGGCATGTTTACAATACGCACCATCTAACAAGTGGCAACATCCCGCCCGGGGCGCGACTTGGGTGAGACCCCGACACAGAGATATACGTGTCCCGGCGTTGTGTGAGGCCCACATTGATGTCCATGAAAAATCCACTCCATCCATCTGTATATGAAGGCCACAGTAGGACAGTAGGATAGGATTCTAAAAAGCTTAAATATCCAAAACTCAGGTGGGCCTGATATGAAACAGTGGGGATTAAACACCAAAAGTTTTGTACCAGGATATTGATACGTCTTAACCATGTCGACGTATACTATTGAAAAACACCCGCATGTGTTCTAACAAACCTCGGAAGACCATACCTCTCACACGTGCACCACACGTCTCTTGTGAAAGCCGAAAACATTGGACTCGGATTCGGTACTCACCTCTCTGGACCGAGCTCGATGGGCCCACCAACATGATGAATGTATCTTATCCACATTGTCCATCCACTTTCTCATATCATTTTAGAACATGAGGAAAACAATTACATAAATTCAAAACTTAAGTGGACCACTCCATAAGAACTAGAGGAGATAATGGTTCCACCATTGAAACTTCCTAGGGCCCCAAACGATGTTTATTTTCCATCGAATCTAATCATAATGTCACATAAACGTAGATGAAGGGAAAGAAACAATTGTTAGCTACATTCAATACTTTTGTGGCCCACATGAAGTTTTCAACGATCCATGTTCAATCGTCACTATTTCCAATTACGTGGTCTACATAAGATTTCAATCTGCTTTAATTTTGAGGCTCATGGCGTAAACTGAGCTAGAACAATGGATGGACGATGCAGATAAAACACACACATCATTGTGGGCCCACAAAGCTTCTCTGCACTGACCAGTAAGGTTTTGGAGGGGTGACCACCAAAGTCATCTGAGTACTTTGAAAAGTCTCCAAGCAACCAAGTAAAGAATCTGAAACCAGGCAGCCATCACATGAACGGCTTGGATTTTCCAAAAGCAACCCAAATACACCCGAAATTTTCATCTTCTTCGGTTTTGGTACCATAACATAAAATGAGCTGGAAAAGCAGATTAATGACATGGATCTACAACGAATACATTCAGGTGGGCCTTGGGTTCAGGGTCCCACCCACATCGCTGGTTCCGGGGTCTCACCCAAGTCACGCCCCAGGTGGGACGTTGCCACTTGAGGAGATAGTGGACAATGCTTTGTGGGCCCCACCAAGATGTATGTGTTTTACCCCCGGCGTTCATTTATTTTTTTCAAATTATTTTAGGGCATGAGCCCAAAATTCAGGCAGATCCAAATCTCACATGGACCGCACCACGGGAAACAGTGGTGATTGACGCCAACCATTAAAAGCTTTTCAGGAGACACAATACCTATGGATGAAGCTGATAGTTGTGGTTTTCCTTCATCCAAGTATTCGTGAACTAGTTAAAAGGATGGATGGCAAATAAATATTACAGTGAGCCCCAGGGAGTTTTTAATAGCTAGCGTTGAATCACCAATGTTTTCCTGTTGTGTGGTCCACCTGAGACTGGAATCTATGTCATTTTTTGGATCATACTAAAAAATACGTAACCAAAATATATGGACAGCATAGATACAGTACATTGATAATGGCGAGTCCACAAAGCATTGTCCAATATCCTTGTGTCAATTGGTAGCCATGTCTAATTGGTTATGCGAAGCACCACCCCGATCTCCTTTTGAGTTAAAAGCTTTTCATTTTGATGAGCTATACTATGATGTATATGTTATATCCAAATCGTTCATTCATTTAGCAATATCATTTTAGGGCTTGATCCCAAAAGCGAGGCAAATCTAAAGTTTAAGTGGACTACATCACATAAACCAATGAAATCAAATGTCTACCATTTAGAACATTTTGGCAGGGATAGAATTTGTAGTTCAAGCTGATATTTGTGTTTTCCTAGTAATCAGGTCTGTGTGATCTCATGAATGGTATAGATGGTAAGTAAACATCATGTGGGCCCTAGTAAGGCTTAAAAAAAAGAATATCAAAATTTCACCTCAAAAGAAGATTGACCAAAAAAAGGAAGGATTTGAGAAAGATTTTGCCTCCGAATAGTTAGAAATTTTTTTTGAAGCAGAAGAAGAGGAAACGACTTGTGAGACAACGAAAGGTTTTAAATATGTTAAAGGGTAATTTTGTCATTTATAAAAGTTGGTAGGGATATTTTAGTCAGAATTCATCCAAAAATTTAAAAGAAATCACTTACCACATTCAGTTATAAGTTTTAAGTCAAGCTACAATGACTGGAAAAAAAATTCCTTAAATTTTAAGTGATTTTTTTAATTAAGTATTTGATGCCGTTTCATTGCCAAACAGTTTGAATTATCAAAATCATTGAAAATAGCATTTTTTAGAGATAAGTTTCAAATTTAAATTTTACCAAATGCCACCTTAAGTTTTGGATCAGCCTCATTTTTTTAATTTATGTAAGCAAAACATACGGACTTCTCACAAACATCAGGCCTAGCTTTCCAATGCAAAAATTAAGTCAAGAGAGAGCTAGAACCATTGTTGTTTTGATCCATGGCCATGAAGAATAGGACCTGATGATGGACGATTCCAAGTCATTCATGAAGAGATTACACACTTGCAATATATATAACTAAAATCAACTGCCCAATTAGTGCGTCTCCCTAGCATTGGCTTAAAATCAATTTAATTAGAGTAGACCACCGTGATCATTTATTGTGGAAAATTTTTAGTTGAACCTCAACTCTCGGATGCATTGCATTAAGTGACAAATCCACTCTTTCCATTTGCTTTTCAAGGCAGGAAAGAAATATAAAAATTAGTCATATTCAAAACTCATGTGGGTCATAACACGCGAAATAGTGGGGATTGAACTGTAAGAGAGTCTTCATCATATGAGTCCACTGACCGGTCGTACGACCGGTCGGCTAATGGACAGTTTCTGTGAATAAACTCTCTGGACGTTTTTACTCGTTTTGAGACCGGTAGCCAGACCGGTCACAGGGTGCTTAAACCGGTTGTGAGACAGGTCTAAGTTGAGGCAGCATGAAATATTTTTGGCGAAAACACTCTAGACTGATCACGACTAGTCGTCCGACTGGTCTGCGGTCTTAATTTCGAATTTCCTCTTATATGTGTGTGTGTGTGTGTGTGTGTGTGTGTGTGTGTGTGTGTTTCCTAATCGTGCTAGACCTTAAGCAATACCTAGCTATTTTAAATGGGATTAGGGTTATTGGGAGAGAGGAATTGAGAGTTTGTGTGCCTTATTCATCTTTGGGATCTACTCGGGTAGTTCTAGCTCTGTAATCGTCTGAATTCATAGTGGAAGGTGTCGCTTTATGCCGTGGTTTTTTTTTCGTAAGGGTTTTCCACGTAAAATTCGTTTGTTTTTGTATTGATTGCTTGTGTTGCTGTGTGGTATTTGTTTGATCTTCTTCAGTGCTTTCACTGACGGGATTTCTAACAAGTGGTATCAAAGCTATCGTTGGAGGGTTGAAGAAGAAGTTTTCTGAAATGATCTCATGGCTTCAAGTACAAAGTTCGACGTTGAGAAGTTCTTGGGCAAAAATAACTTCGAGTTATGGAAGGTGAAGATGCGTGCCGTCCTAACTCAGCAAGGGGTCGTGAACGACCTTGGAAAGCGCCCTGCCGAGATGAAAGATGATGAGTGGACGAAGATGGATGAGAATGCAATGGGCTCAATCCAATTGTGCCTTGTTGATGACGTCCTCTATAATGTCATGAAGGAGAAGACCGTTGTAGAAACATGGACCAAGCTAGAGAACATTTATGCGAAGAAGTCTTTAAAAAATCGCATGTATCTAATGATGCAACTTTTCACTTTGAAGATGGCGGAGGGGATAGATGTGGATGACCACATTAGCACGTTCAATAAACTGATTTGCATGTTTCTTGATTTTGGTGAGCAGATGAAGGACGAATATCAAGCCTTGATCTTGTTGAACTCGCTTCCTAGTTCATATGAGTCACTCAGGGACTCGTTGTGCGCGGGTAGGGACACTATTAGTGTTAAGACCGTTGTCTCAGCCCTTCAATCGAAGGCCATGAGACAGAAAAGCGGTGATACTAATTCCTCCTCCGAAGCATTGTTTATCAGAGGAAGGAATTCTGAGTGAGGTGAAGGGTTGTCGCGCTCTCGATCCAAATCGAAGGGCAAAGGCAAAGGCAAGTTGAAGTGTTGGGGATGCGGCCAAGTTGGGCACATGAAGAAGGACTACAAGAGTCCTAAATATAAGAAGGATAAGTCAGGTGACTCTTCTAGGAAAGCCAATAACGTTGAAGCCGAGGAAGGTGGTAGTGATGTGTGTGAGGTCTTGACGGTGTCAAAGGCTAGATCTCTCTGTGATGAGTGGATCATGGACTCTGGGGCCTCGTATCACATGTAGCCAGATAGGAGCGCCTTTACTTCCTATAGGGAGTATGAGGGAGGCTTGGTATTTCTAGGCGATGACTACGCCTGCAAGGTTGTGGGGATTGGTACGGTGCGCATCAAGATGTTCAATGGGATCGAACGGACGTTGACGGAAGTAAGACACGTTCCAAGGTTGAGGAAGAATCTGATCTCTCTTGGAGCACTCAAAGCATTGGGGTGCAAGTTCACCGGTTTTGACCGGTTCTGCAAAGTTTCAAAGGGGGCCCTTGTAATTATGAAGGGACAGAGGCATGGTAACATTTACAGGATGATTGTGAGCACTTCAGTAGGTGTAGCTATAAGGACTGTAGCGGATTCCACGTCTGCACATATGTGGCATGCACCCTTAGGCCACATGAGCGAGTGGGGCATGAAGGTACTCTATGAACGATCTTTGATTCATTCCTTTAAATCTATAAACTTTAGTATATGTGAATACTGCATATATGGGAAACAGTCTAGATTGTCTTTTAAAAGGGGAAAACATGTATGTAAAAGGGTACTTGATTATGTCAATTCCGATGTATGGGAGCTGTCGCCGTTATTTCTGTTGGGGGGTCATCGTGGTTCGTGTCGTTTATCGATGACTATAGCAGAAAGGTTTGGGTTTATTTTCTGAAAAATAAATCTGATGTCTTCACGACCTTCAAGTATTGGAAGGTGATGGTCGAGAATCAATCAGGGCAGAAATTGAAAATTTTGAGAACTAATAATGGTGGTGAGTTCACTTCCAGGGAATTTAACATATATTGTAAAGAGGAGGGGATCGTGAAGCACAACACAGTGCGCCACACGCCAGAGCAGAATGGTGTGACAAAGCGGATGAATCAGACTCTCTTGAAGAGAGCTCGATCCATGATTAATAATGCTGGGTTGAGCAAAGAGCTATGGACTGAGGTTGTTAACACGGCTTGAATGTAAAATCCCTGAGGAAGTGTGGAGTGGTCGTATGCTAGACTACTCAAGTCTGCGAGTCTTTGGTTGTGAGGCTTACTCTCATATATCGTCAGTTGAGAGAGATAACTTAGACCATAGGGCCAGAAAAGGATCTTTGTTGGCTATGGTGATGGTGTGAAGGGATATCGAATATATGACCCTGTCACATGGAAGATCACCCTGAGCCGTGATGTCAAGTTTGATGAGGGGTCTTTGTTCCATAAGGACGCTACAAAGGAACCAGAAACATCAGAAAATGTTGATACTCATGAGGACAGAGATGAGACATGGGCCGATATTGAGGCACATACAAAGGTACATGATCAGGTGGAGCAGCCACCTGTGCGAAGAAATCCACCTAGAAATCATAGGTTACCGGCAAGGTACATGGATGACTCGAACGTTGCATTTGCTCTCATTACAGATGAGGGGAATCCGTCTAACTTTGAGGAAGCATTATAGGATACAGATGCTAAGAAGTGGAAGATAGCAATGCAAGACGAGATGGACTCCTTGCACAAGAACGAGACTTGGGAGCTTGTGGAGCTTCCAGTGGGTCGAAAAGTGATAAGGTGTAAGTGGATTTTTCGGAAGAAACATATAGATATAAGGCAAGGTTGATAGCTAAAGGTTATGCTCAGCGTGAAGGCGTAGACTTCAGTGAGATTTTTGCACCGGTTATAAAGCAAGTATCTATCAGGTTCGTGTTGGTGCTGGTTATACAATACGACCTCGAGCTGGAACAGATGGATGTAAAGACTGCTTTCCTGCATGGGGAATTGGAAGAGCAGATATACATGGTGCACCCAGAAGGTCATACAGTGCAAGGGCTGAGAACAATGTTTGGAGGTTGAGGAGATCATTGTACGATCTCAATTTCTTGTGGTTATCTCAGGAAGAATACCTTGAGAAGGTATTGAAAAAGTATGAGATAGAAAAGTCCAAACCGGTCAGTGTTCCCCACGCGGCTCACTTCAAGCTTTCTTCTGAACAGTGTCCCAAGACAGATGAAGAAAAGTGTGTTATGTCTCATGTGCCCTATTCAAGTGCTGTGGGCAGTTTAATGTACACCATGGTCTGTACAAGACCAGATATTTCATAGGCTATGGGTGTTATAAGCCGATTCATGTCTAACCCAGGCAAACAACATTGAGAAGCTGTGAAATGGCTACTTCGATACATTCGGGGTACACAGGACTACATCTTGATGTTTGAGAAGTTCAAAGACAAGTTGGTTGGTTACGTCCATTCTGACTATGTAGGTAGTGTGGACAATAGGAGATCGACTTCAGGGTACTCGTTTGTATTAGCGGGTGGAGCGATTAGTTGGATGTCTAGGCTTCAGTCTATGGTGGCTCTTTCCACTACTGAAGCTGAGTATATGGTAGTGACAGAAGCCTTCAAGGAAGCTGTTTAGTTGAAAGGGATGATAAATCAGTTGGGGCTTCAGCAAGAAGCCGTGCCGGTTAATTGTGATGGCTCAAGTGCTATAAATTTGGCTAAAAATTTTGTTTATCACTCACATACTAAACACATTGATGTGCATCATCATTTTATTCGACAGGTGCTTGAGGATGGAGATGTGACTCTGGACAAGATTCACACTAGCGTGAATCCAGCAGATATGCTAACCAAGGTGGTCCCTTCAGAGAAGTTCAAGTTCTGTGTAACTTCTTTGGGATTGGTGAAGATTTGACGAAGACGCAGTAATGCATGAGAAGCGACGACTATGATTGATGAGGAGTTGACTCTATGAAGAGAATAGAAGATGGTTCGATATGTTGAAGCCTCGGTGGAGTTTGTAAGAGAGTCTTCATCATATGAGTCCACCAACCGGTCGGCCAATGTACAGTTTCAGTGAATAAACTCTATGGACGTTTTTACTCGTTCTGAGACCAGTCCAGACCGGTCGCAGGGTGCTCAGACCGGTCGTGAGGCAGGTCTGAGTTGAGGCAGCAGGAAATATTTTTGGTGAAAACTCTCTGGACTGATCACGACCGGTCTGCGGTATGCGGAACTTGTAGTGTTGGGCGGTTTTCGAGCTACTTGTTTCTAATTTCGGGTTTCCTCTTTTATATATATATATGTTTCCTAATTGTGCTAGACCTTATGCTAAGCAATACTTGGCTGTTCTAAACGGGATTAGGGTTATTGGGAGAGAGGAATTGAGAGTTTGTGCGCCTTGTTCATCTTTGGGATCTACTCGGGTAGTTCTAGCTCTGTAATCGTCTGAATTCATAGTGGAAGGTGTCGCTTTGTACCGTGGTTTTTTCCCCGCAAGGGTTTTTCCACGTAAAATTCGTTTGCTTTTGTGCTGATTGCTTGTGTGGCTGTATGGTGTTTGTTTGATTTTCTTCGGTGCTTCCGCTAACCGGATTTCCAACATGAACTCCTGAGGGCAGCGGAAGTTTTATATCAGGATGATATTTGTTCCTACAATTTTTCTGTGTGTTAGTAACCGTATGAACGGCTTGGATGGAATGTAAACATCATGGTAATCTCCATGAAGGCTTCAACGGTTGAAGTTTTCGTTCCTATTGTATCATTTGGTATGGTCTACTGAGTTCCAAATATGCCTGATTTTTAAATAGAAGTACCTATGCTGGGAACCTAGGCGAGGCCATAATGAAATGGGAGCTTGTTTTAGGACATGAGAACAAAAATGAACCGGATCCAAGACTCTAGTGGGCATAAAACGTGAGGATTGAACATCTACAGTTGAAATATTTGTGGGGCCATAGGAGTTTTGAATCAGGCTAATATTTGTGTTTTCGATTCATCCCAGTAGTAATGACGTTATGAACGGTATAGATGTCATATAAACATCACTGTGGACCCTAGGGAGGATTCAATGGTAGTAATTTCCCTGCCCACTTTTTCCTTTAGTGAGGCCTACTTGAGTCTTGGCTCCGGTTCATTTTTGTTCTTACGTCTTAAAATGAGCTCCCAAAACGGATGGATGGGGTGGATTTATCAGACAACATCACTGTGGGCCCCACGTAAGTTCCCAATGTTTCCTTTAGTGAGGCCCACTTGAGTCTTAGATCCTGATCATTTTTGTTCTCATGTCCTTAAAGATGAGCTCCCATAACGGTTGGATTTACCGGAAAACATTACTATGGCCTTACCTAAGTTTCCAACGCAGAAACTTACGGCGCAAGTCTTTCACAGGAAATCCGCGTCCCGGCACAGGTTTGTATCTTTGTGCCGTGACCCAATCCAAGCGAAAGCCTTTCGCAGGCATCTCCTGTGCAAGGAATCTAGGTGGGGCTCATCGTGATGTTTATGAGAAATCTATGCCGTCAAACCATTTTTTGAGATCATTCTAGGCGTTGCGACAAAAACTGAATGGGATCCAAGACTCAAGTGGGCCAAAAACATGACAATTGAACTTCCACAGTTGAAATATTCGTGGTGCCACAGAAGTTTCGAATAAGGATAATATTTGTGTTTTCAGTTCATTTAAGTAGGAATGACATTATGAACGGTATGGATGGCACATAAACATCACTGTGGACCCATATAGGTTTCAACGGTAGGAATTTTCCTACCCACCTTTTCCTTTAGTGCGGTCCACTTGAGTCGTCGAGCCCGTTCGTTTTTGGTCGCAACGCCTGAAATGATCTAATAAAACGGTTGGACGGCGTAGATTTCTAACAAACATCATTGTGGGCCCCACCTAGATTCCGAGCGCAGGAGATGCTGCGAAAGGCTTTCGCAGGCAATCCGCGTCCGCAATCCAAAGTGTCGTCGCTTTTCTCATACCAAAAATAGCCCCGGAACCTGAATCAGGTGGGAAGCCATTTGGTACTCAGGCAGAGTGTGATGAATGATACACAGTCAATTAGAAATTGCATACGTGGCACGTATAAACTCAAATCAAACCACTTTAAATTATGGGATTGACCATAGATAGAACACCATATCATTTTTTGAATTATTCCAACCTTTAATAATAACATTTGTTTTTCAAAATTCAGACCATTAGATTGGCTTATTTCTACCGTCCATTAGAAATCTATCAATTTGCTTTTCAATTAAATCAATTACTGTAAATTTTAGTTTATAATCTATCCCTTTTACGATCCAATATTTATACGGTTAAATTTATTTAAAGTACAACTTATTTTTCAATTCTTTCAGAGCTCGAGTATCAATTATCATAGTCTTCCGTGCATCAAACGTTTTTCTCAACTCACGTGGTCCCCTCGCTGCCCTTTTTCCCATGCGAACGACAGCAGTTCCCCAGTTACCATTCTGTTAATAGAGTGCATTTGCAGACGCGCATAAGCCAATGCCCAGCAGCAGGCTGATTACTGCCCACATACGTGCGAGAGATCCAGCCGTTTATCATACATGACCCACCAAATCGATCCAGTTTACTCGTAACTTAGTCCACACGTATGTTTAAAGTCCATTGCTAGCGATCCATTTTAACCATCCATTTTTACATGCTCAGACGGCCCACCTGATGAGATTAGAAAATTCCTCTTATTTTTTTAATAATACTTTAAAGATGGGATCTACGTAACTAATGGGTAAGATCTTTTACATGTGTTTGAATCTGGCAAGTGTAGAGAGCTTGTGTTTATTGTTTTAGAACGCGCGAATGCAAGTAGAATTGCATTTCTGCTCCGTCTTCCGTGAAAGCCGGAGCCCACGGACTTAAATTTTCACGAAATGACGAAACTGCCCCTACCGGGCATACTGCCCGCGGCAATTCTCTCGATACTCGAGAGACGACAAATGTGGGTCCCACTCTCCTCATGCATTAAAGTAGGTGAGGTTGGTTGCTACGCTGGAAGAGTGTGGTGATCCACACACATGCATGTGTATGTCTAAGGGGCACCGACACGTGGCATCAACGAGCCTCATTCGAAAACGTCCAAAATCCTGGGGCCCACAGAAAAAATAATAGCGACTGAGTGATCATAAATGTCCAAACCATGTACAACACATGGATGGTTAGAGTGTAAAAAAATCAACGGTCCAAATTCAACTAATAAATTTCAATCAAAGTTTAGCACTTTCTAATCAATACGATTTTAATGCCGTGTCTGTCCTTAGTCGGTCGCACAATTGAACGGTTTGGATTGATCTACGTTTATGTAAATGCATGCATATGAATGGCCTCTATTTGTGGAAGTTTTTCACGGGGCGCTCAAGCTGCTCGATCATTCCGCTGCACCACGTGATGATCGAGAGCGTTCGTCGATAAGGTCCTACGGATGGATGGGATGTTTCGAAAAGATAGTTCGAAAATTATCTAACCGTTCATGGAATTGGAAACTTTACATGTGCCTCATTTGCGGTGGGTCTCTCTAGGTGGATGGTCTGGATCGTCGGGCCAAGGGGCAGAAACCACGAGCAGATGGATCATGAAAGGACATTTGGTGCCTAGCACCTACTACTTGGATGGTCTGGAGGTAGATCTGACGGTCTATGTACTGGGTGCTGTTCATATACACCGCATATGAATCCATTTAATCACGGCCGTCCATTTTAATGTCCAGGTACACATAAGAGTCATCCGTGCAGTTTGATTTTCATTGCTTGCCATTCATTTTAAAGACCCACTAGATAGACGATCTGGATTCCCTATACTACCCAGTCATCGGTGGGACGAATATCCGGACATGAATTTCCTGCAACTGTTAACAGGAGCCCGTCAAACAAGGAAGTGGATTGCGTACTGAGTAACTCAGTACGCTAATAGTAATAATACTGAATAAACTCTGTGGGCCACGGTGATTTATGTATTTTATCTGCTCTGTCAATCCGTTTTACTGGATAATTTTAGGCCTGGGTTAAAAAAATAAGCATATTTAAAGTTCAAGTGGACCACACCACAAACAATATGAATTGACTGTCTACCATTGAAAAAAAAAAAAATCTTGCCGGATGCAGTAGTTTTGAGACAAGCAGATATTTCTGTTTTTCCACAAAATTTTGCTACACCCACGAGTTAGCTATGCTAACTACACCGGGTGTAGGAATGACCCCACCATGATGTATGTGTTATATCCACACCGTCCATCCACTTGGCAAGGTCATTGTAGGGCATGACACCAAAAATGAGGCCAATCCAAAGCTCAAGTGGACCTGTCAAAGAAAATAGTGGATATTGAATGCCAACCATTAAAAAATTCTTGGGGGCCACTTGAGCTTCAGATCTTCCTTATTTTTGGTATTATGCCCTAAAATGATCTCGTGAAATGAATGGACGGTGTGGATACAACACATACATCATGGTGGGGTCATTCCTATGCCGGGTGTAACTAGCGTAGCTAGCTCGTGGGTGTACCAAAATTTTTCTCCTGTTTTACGTTCACCCATGTCTCTGTGTTCTTATGAACAGATGGGATGACAAATAAACAACACTACAGGCCATAGGAAGGTTTCAATGGCGGAAATAATTATTTCCATTATTTTTATTTCCTGTATGTGTTCCACTTGCACTTTGAATAGGCTTTAGTTTTGGGCTCAACCTGAAAATAAGCTGAAGTATGATAAAGTGTAACTTAGTACACGATTCGATTTGGTGCAACAAAAAGCTACGTGTCCCACTGTGAAGTCCGTGTGACAAACAACCGTCCTACCGTCGATCGTGACCGATCATATTAAGACGGGCCCATAAATAATCAGATTTAAAATTCAAGTGGACCACGTTACAGGAAACAGTTAGAATGGGTACGCCTACCATTTAAACCTTCTTAGGGCCCTGTTCTGAATGAGGCTGATTTTGTGTTTTCCCAGTGACTGGAATCACCTTGGTCACCTTACGAACGGACAGGATGGCATATAAACACCTCAGCGGGTCCCACGACAGTTTCAATGGTGGATGTCATGTCTCCATCCATATTGTTTCCTGTGGTCCACGTCATCCGGAAAAATCGATGGACGTAGAAGATATCACACAATCATGGCGGCCGCATACAGGGCGTTATTTGCACGGGCTCGCAGCTGCTGGAAATTGAGGGATGGGGATTGCGTAGTGAGTAAACTGTGGGGCCCAATGTGATGTGTGTGTCTTATCCACGCCGTTCATCTGTTTTAACAGCTCCTGATGGGGTATTAATTTAAAGCAGAAGCACATCCAAAGCTCAAGTAGACCACACGATGGGAAACAGTGGTATAATGAGGTCCACCGTTGGAACTTTCCTAAGGCCCACCGTGATTTTTATTTGTCATCCAACCTATTCATAAGGTCACAGATACATGTATGAAGAGAAAATACAAATATCAGCTTGATCCAAAACCTATGTGGCCCCCTGGAAATTTTCAACGGTAGGCATTCAATTCTCACTTTTTCCTATGGTGTGGTCTACTTGAGCTTTGGATATACTTCTATTTTAGATTCATAACCTAATATGATATGGAAAAACGGATGAACGGCATGGATAAGATATTTACATCATGGTAGGCCCCCATATACGCAATCTGCGTACCAAAATTGGCTTCCCGCGTTGGGGCTTGCGAAGGAATGACGGAATGGCGTACTCCTGCACTCAGAAATATCACACATGACACATGGCATCCATGCATGATACATCTCATATCAAACAAGCTGAAAGTGGGTCCTTACTGTAGATAGACTATAGTCCTAAAATCATATTCATTGGACAATCCTTGTATCTGAATGGTGTAATTCATATTATTCAACTCAAAGCGTAATCAATTTATTAATTCTTAACCGTCCATTAGATGGCCAGCAATCTCCAACTTAGAAATTATTTCAAGTTTGAATCTTTATTTTTTGAAATGTAATATTGTGGTTTCCAACAAAATTTCAAAAGTTTTGATTTGAATTAAGAGTATGAGACATGCAAAATACGTGAGCTAACGTGTATGATCCATCACCTTCTGCCAGAGTATCAAAGCCTTTTTTCTTGTCTCTTCACCTCTTTTTCTCCAATGCAGTCTAAGTAGGACCCACCTGCGCCAGTGCGCTTTTCATTGCAGGTTTGAAAAATCGGCCACTCTCTGACACTACCTCAAGCTGCTAATTTACGCCCTGGGCTCACTCTCCCCCCCTTTCTCTCTCCTTCTCTTACCATGTTGGTGGTGTACGGAGCCGCCGCTTTTGTGGCAGTTCTCTCCTTTCTTGAAATACAGCAGCTTGTAATGGCAGGTCTCTCTCTCTCTCTCTCTCTCTCTCTATCTCTCTCCTGTTTGCTTTTGTTTTAATGGGTGTTTTTGATGGATTGGTTCCAGATGTGGGGCCCACCTTAAAGGTCCAATGGCGGATGGAATGCCCCCAGACTTTCCTCCATTGGATGATTCTAACCGTCTGATTTTCCCACCCCTGAAATCTAGAGGATTGGTTGTAGCTTCCCATTTCACAGAATGGTCAGAATCATTTGGTAGAGGAGATATTAGGGCGTGGCCCATCCATGATGGGGCCTTCCTGACTAAAGGTTTTGGTTACCCGAAGGTAGGCCCAGCCGTCCCCATCGCCGGGTTGGATAGAATTAAAATGTGGTTTCTCTCGATTCAGCATCACGTGCTTAGATGTTTGTGATGTGGGGTTTTTGTTTCTGGGTTGGACTGTCAATGGGCCAACTGGGTCGGGATCGGGGCTGTCCTGTTCAAACTTGTTTTTATGGGGTTGACGGTTGTATTCGCTGAATTGGTTTGTTTCAATTCCGCTGTTGTTTTTTTCCAATGTGGTTTCCATTGCATGATGCTTTGTTGGGTTCTTCAATCTGTTTTGCGTGCAACGAACCCTCCTTCGTGAGCCGCCCCATTTTGCATGGGTCCCGCTTCGCACGGTGTAGCCACTTCGCACGGTCTACCCCACCCCGAGTGTGCCCCTGCATTAATCACTATCGGTGAGGAGTCTTGAACACGAGACCTCCCGCTTTGATACCAATTTGACGCAGGACATCCGACCAACTCACCAAAAGCTCAGAGCTAATGGGGGAGGCACGTAATATTCTTTTATCTCATAGCTCAGGCCCCGGTTGAACCCTCCTTCGTGAGCCGCCCCACTTCGCATGGGTCCCGCTTCGCACGGTGTAGCCGCTTCGCACGGTCTACACCACCCCGAGTGTGCCCCTGCCTCACATAGGCTGCCCCACTCGAGCCCGGTGTGAAAATGCCCCTACATTAATAGGCCTTGTTTCTGCTTGAGGAAATGTCAACCCACATTGCTTTGATATGTCCTTAGATTAGTTTGAAAAGCGCTGTAAGTTATAAGAGCCCATGAATTGCAATGGTAATGCCCCCGAAATGCTATGTTTTATGGAACTATGGTGGGGTCTAAGCAAACAATGGCCCTTGGCTGTTACAGAATTAAAATTGTTGTATTGGCACTGTCAAAATGTTATTATGGTCCATATAGCTGTTCTTTCTGTTATACAATGGCAAATTGGCAACGCCCATGCCTGTCTTACATGTTTAATGTTGATTTAAAGTCATTGGTTTCAATTGTATTAGGCAGTGGCCTTTCTTCTTGGAGACATCAACCTGCATTAGGAATTCTTATTTTGCTGCTGAAGAAATATCTTACTTTGTGAGAGGGCAGAAACGGCTTGGCATTATATTGCTCCTTGTGAAACGATAATCCTTTGACTTGGAATGATTCACTGAATATGTGATGCTTCCATGGAGACATTTGGATAGAAGTATTGCCTGTGAAAGCTACACTGGCTATGTGGTTGTTGAGATTGGGTTACAGGCGTTGATCAATGGAATGTGATGGGAAACTGAGAAACAATTGAAGAGTGAGACAAACATGCAGGAAACATGGATTTACATGGCTTGGGATAATGTTTGACTAGGTCCAACAGAAAAGATGATCAATGAGTTTCATTGTGTGCAGAATTACGAAGGATGGTGAAAGGCCACCTCCAAAATGAGTTTTATATTCCGTAAGTAACCCTAATAAAAAAACGTACCAGAAATACGACTATTGTGCACTTCAGGGGTGCTGACCTAGAATGCCATCAAGGGCCACAACAAAGTCACCCAACTCTTGTCCTGGTTCAGGGTTAGTTAGGAAACAAAAGGAACGCTTTGATTTTTTTTAGTCTGGCATACTTGTTAGTAGCAAGGAGGCTGCTTTCAATGCTTAATTGGAAGCCACCAATTAGGCAACCTTCGAGAAGTTATTGTTACAGTATGATATCATGTATCCTTTATAGACCATCTTATTCTCACTTGTATTCACCACAAGACTGGCTTGTCATCTACAAGCTTCATAATCATGTGAGATATGTGGGCTTCCACTCAAATTGTCAGAGCTGGGGAGGGCTTCCACTCAAATTGTCAGAGCTGGGGATTAATCTTAAGTTGCTGATGAAATAATATGATGACAACCAAATTGCTATCCATATCTCAGGGAACCCAGTCTATCATGAGCGGACCAAACGCATGGTGGTGGACTACCATTTCATCAAAAAGAAGGTATCAAATAAAGTTGTGTCCAATCTTGTGATCTTTGAAGATCAACTTGTAGATATCTTTACTAAAGAAGTTGAAAGTAACATGCTACAAAAGATTCTGACCAAGTTTGTATGATTGACGTCCATGCTCTAGCTTGAGAGGGAATGTTGATATAATAGAGAAAAAAGCATTTGTGATATTTAGTTACATGGGGTATTTTTGTAATTTGGTTGAGTCTTAAGGCCACTATTGTAATATCCTATTCTTTAGCTAATAAAATTAGGTCAGTTGACAATGTAGGTGACAAAGCAAGGATGAAACCCTCAACCTCTTCTCTCTCGTTTCTTCTCTTCTACTCTTCTCATAATCATTATAGACTTATGGTCCTCACAGAAAATCTCATTTTTCTCATAATCATTATAGACCTATGGTCCTCACCGCTGTTATTGTCATTCAATAATGGTAATGGTGGCCATAACAGTCATTGCTGTTATTGTTACGATATGGGCGGTAATAGCTGTTACAGCCTTTTTTTTTTTTTTGTGTGGAAAAAACATGTGTTGGCCCTGTAATGGACCGTTATGGCCATTTTTTTTTTCTTCCTAACAACCGTTACAACTCCATAACACGTAATGGTTCCCACCATTACCGTTACGTAATCGTTTTTGAAAACCTTGTTTGTCACATCATCTTTTTTGTTGGATTGGGGTTCCTTTTAGCATATTATCACATGGTATATTGTCACAATATTGGTAACAAACTTAATTCATGCTGCAACTGATATGTACATTGATTACATATGTTAACTGATATTTACTTTACATTTATATGCAAGTAGGAAAAGAAGGTTTTATGGTAATTTTTAGGTATCCGCAAATCATTTATCCATTTCACACACTCCCTCAAATTGATGCAGAGGTTCAAAGAGCAAAAATTCGTGAATAAAAAAACTATTCTGATTTCATGTCATTCTATTACTGAAGATATTTGCTAACTGAAGATGAGAAGAAGCATGAGGGTGAGTAATGGTTTTTCTCATCCAACTGTTCTTGAATTGAGTGACAGTCGGCCTCAAAATGTTTGGTAAGTTCTTGAAGCCACGTGATCTCTGAACATGTTGAAGACATCAATCGATACTTAACCTCGACAGAAGATGAGACCCAATATTGCTTTTAGCATTTTCAAGAACTAAGAATCTTCCGGGAACATAGACCATAATGTTGGAGAGCAATGTGTCTGGACATTCAGCCCAATAAGCATCATCATAAGTAGATATCTTTAACAATGAGGTCAATGGACAGAGATGCAAAGTCTATAATGCCCTGAAGATATTGAGTAATGTGTAGAACGGCTGCAATATGAAATTGTTGAGGGTTCTCCATAAAAGGATTGACCCTGTGAACAACCTGAGAAAGGTTTTATTTGATTATAAGCATATGTGAGACTTGCAACAAGGTGACGATAGAGATTATGATCGGTATTTGACATTCATTTCCATTGGAGAGAGAATCTACCATTCTGTATTTGGATAGTCAAGCAAAGCAAGGGAGATGGATCTCTCATACATTTGTGCCGACAAAGGAAGATTCCTTGTGGAGAAGATTCAGCTTCAGGTTAAGAAAATATGTGAGCTGTCCTAAAGCTTTCATGTGAAAGGATGATTTCAGAAAGTCCTAAAACTGCTGAATATAGAGAGAGTCATTCCCTGATATAACAATGTCATCAACATGACTAGAAATATAGCAATCCGCTTAAAAGATTTCTGAAACATGGAGTGACTGTACCAACATTGAGTGAAATTTTCTTAATTCCTCTGAGGAATTTCTGGAGTGAAAAATTTCAAACCAGCTACGAGGGGCTTATTTAGGCCATAAAGGGATTGGCATAAGTGCATACATGTCACGCCCTGCAATTCAGACACAGTGTGCACCCTTAGGTCTGAGTTACAGCTAATGACTTTTTAACTAAGTGCACTTAATCGAAGTGTCAAACAGTTATAGAGGCATAAGATTACATATACACTAAGTTCTTCACAATCAAACACCATCCATTTATTCCTTTGCTCAATTCAACTACAACGTTTATATCCTAAAGTCCACCCATTCGGGACTTATTTCAATGTAAACATATTATCCCACTAAATCTGAAATTTCTGCCTTCATAAAGAAGTAAATAACATATGCTGTCAAAGAATATTAAAATCCAAGCATCTTGATTTAAAGGAGCTAGCTCCTCTTCAGTTAAATAGTGCCAGTTATCCCGCGGTTCCTCCACTGGTTCAATTTCATTCTCAGGAACCGTTTCTGGTGGATCAACTTCCACATAATCTGTTATATTTTTATCCACAAACCGTCAGCTAGAAAGTTCAGTGAGCGAACCCATCATAGTTCGTACACACAACAATTAAAATAGAAAACACAATTCAGATTCATTAATGCCAAATGAAATGCAGTGATGATATGTATGCATGATGCATGTATCAAGTGGGAAACACACCCACTTGCTTGAGTTGGACTCCATCAACCTACATCAATCCTCCTAGGGCCGGCATCTACCCTGAGGGTAGGCTTCCACATATTGTGAGCATCCGGGATGAGTCTCTAGGCCACCCGATACTTAAGTACGTATAGGTCATCCAGAGAGGTCCTTTAGGCACACATTATGATGCATGTAATGCACATGTCCAATTCACCATACCATCTCGTATCTCTATATTAGAGATAAACCACATCAGATAGCCCATTTCACCATATGAGAGGTAAACCACACAACTTTGCTTCTTTGGTCTCATGTTCCAACCAATGTTCGCATTGTTGGTATCGCTACAAGTTTCCCTGGCCGGAGATAAAGATATAATATTGTTATCGCTGATAACCGGAAATGTGGGGAAAAATGGGGAAACATGAGGAAAATTGTGGAAATTTTCAGTGCAACTCCAGGAAATGCCTAAATACAGTAATACACACATTTGCATATTTAGGAATAAAAAAATTAAAAAAAGAATGCATTATATAATAAGTTTTCATTTAATGAGCCCCAAAAAGCATGCGCTGCCCTAAGAAATCACTCTAGAACATGAATAATTTAGATCATTATTTAAGATGCAACATAGAGGGTAAAAGACAAGCTCAATACGGTACTGTGGTAGGGGGCACCCATTATGTGAGGCAGGGGTAACAACCTGGTGGGTGAGACCCTGACTGTGGGGCTCACCTCAATGCATGTGTTGTATATCCATGCTGGCCATCTGTTTTGCGAGATCATTTTAGCACATGGTCCTAAAAATGAGGCAGATCCAAATCTCAGGTGGACCACATAGTAGGGATTGAATTCCCACCATTGAAAACTTCTTGGGGGCCACAAAAAGTTTTGGATGAAGCTGAAACTTGTGTTTTCTCTTCATCCAGGTCCATGTGACCTTACCAACAGGTTGGATGGCAAATAAACATTACATCGGGGCCTTGGGAGGTTTTTAATGGTAGGCGTTCAATCACCACTATTTTCTTGTGGTGTGGTCCACTTGAGATTTGGATCTGTCTCATTTTTGGGCTCATGCGCTAAAATTAAGTGGGCAAACACATACATCATTGTCGGGCCCATAGAGCACTGTCCAGTAGGTAGTAGCCACCTTGCTACGGACAGCGTCAGTAGGCAACCCGCGTCCAGACTTGATGCGAAACCGGTTCCAGCGATGTGGGTGGGACCCTGACCATGGGCTCACCTCGATGTATGTGTTGCATATCTATGCCGTCCATTCCTTTTGCTAACTCATTTTAGGGCATGGGCCAAAAAATAAAGTAAATCCAATTCTCTGGTGGACCACACCAAAAGAAACAGTGGGGCATGAAATGCCTACTGTTGAAACCTTCTTAGGGCCCAACGTGATATTTATTTTCCATCCAACATGTTCATAAGGTCACATAGATCTGGTGTGGTCCACTGGAGGATTTGATCATAAGGTCATAACGTGATATTTATTTTCCATCCAACAAGAGGTTTTTAGCAGTGGGCATTCAATCCATACTGTTTCTTGTGGTGTGGTCTACTGGAGGATTTGATCTGTTTCATTTGTGGGCTCATTGCCTAAAAAGAATGGATGGACGATGCAGATGAAACACATACATCATGGTAGACCCCACAGTGCCCCTGAAAGGATTGTCCATATCTAGCTAAGTGCTGGCAGGGGTAGCACAGCTGCGACACGGAACCAGCACCAAGGATGTGGATGGGACTCGACATTATGGCTCACCTCGATTTATGCATGGCATATCCACGCCGTCCATTTGTTTTGCCACCTAATTTTAGGGAATGGTCACAAAAACGAAGCAGATACAAATTTTAGGTGGACGTGCACAACTCAACACCAAAAAGTGGTTATTGACCATTAAAAACCTTTTGTGGGCCACAAAATTTTTGGATCAAGCTGATATTTTTTTTTTAATTTTTTAATTTTCCTTTCATACAAATCTATATGAACTTATCAACAGGTTGGATGGTCAATAAACATTACGGTGGACCCTAGGAAGTTTTTAATGGTGGGAGATCAATGACTATTGTTTCTTGTAGCATGGTCCACTTGAAACTTCTATCTGCTTCATTTTTGGGACCATGCCCTAAAATAATCTGTAAAGGCAGGTGGACGGCGTGGATATGCAATACATACATCGAGGTGGGCCCTACGAACTCCCCGCATCGTTGGTTTACTTTTGAAGGTAGAGGATTAAGTGTGGCCCTGGCCTGACTGAAGATGGTGCGACACTTATGGTGGGCCCACCTTGGTATATTTATTGTATATCCATTCCGTCCATACGTTTTTATAAATTATTTTAGGTCATAAGCATAAAAATAAAGCAGATACAAATCTCAAGTGGACCATTCCGTAGGAAACGGTGGTGATTGCCCATTAAAACTTTTTAATGGGTCACAAAAGTTTTGGATCAACCTAATATTTGTTATTTTCCCTTCATCCACGTTTATATGACCTTATAAACAGGTTGGATGACAAATAAACATTACATAAACATTATGATGGGCCTTAGGGTGTTTTTAATGGTGGATGTTCAAATACCACTCTTTCTTACATTATGCTCCACCTGAGATTTGGATCTAATTAATTTTTTTAATAATATCATAGAATGATCTGGAAAAACGTATGGACGGCATGGATATGAAATGCATACATCAAAGTGGGTCCACTGTAAGGTCTGCATCGTCTTTGGTGTAGTCGGAGTCGCACCAAATCCACTCCCTTAAGGGAGAGACGAAGAGTGTTCGAAAGAGTCCTCTTCTCCGGTAAACCTGCAAGCCGCAACGGATGCCTTTTTGTGTTAAAAATCCCAAAATTCTTTCCAAATTCATTTTTTTTTTCAAATCCCAAACCAAATCTCCATAAACCTCGGCAAAAATCTAGTTTCATTTCAAAGCAATTATCTTCAAAGAAAAAAAGGGTTTCAGGTTTTTCTTACATGTGAAAGATCCAAAGTTGTCGACCGCGATTAGTCCACCAAATCCAGCTGAATGCCACTCTCTCAAGTAGATCTTGAGTAAAAAGGTAAGAGAGATTTTTTTTCTTCTATATTTTCTTTTGGAATTTCTGGAATGGTAGGGATGGTTGTCGCCTAATGTCGCCGAAAACGCTGATTATTTTGCCTATTTTATGGAAATCTACGGGGTGCGATGATTTGGCCAGTGTTTGGGCATTCGTGGTAGATGGCTACAGGAAGGAAACCCAAAAATCTCGCTGATAACTTTTTTTTTTAACGATAATATTGAAAATATCGACGATATTTCGTCAACATCCGGAAACGAAACAAATTATTGGGGTTTTGGTGTCGCAACTCTGGTGACACTGATAATATCGGCGATATTATCGACTTTTTGTCGACAATGAGAACACTGGTTCCAACAATATGCATATACAACAGTTTATCGATTTCAGACCAACAGACATACAAATCCAGAATCCAACATCAATTTTCACACAACATAGTAAACATACACGCTATCTTAATTGAAATGCATAGGAAATATGGTGGGATCACTCGCCTTTGATTGATGATGTGAGTTTCACAAGATTTCAGAGTTAATATCAAGTTCTTAAAACATAATTCATCATTCAAATAACTTAATTCATTCGATCTACTTAGGATTTCCCAGTTAATACTTCACTGTCTAGTTCACTAGGGTCTTCTACTATTCAATTATTCAGGGTAAAGTAATAATTACAGTCCAACTCAATAACCCCATTCAATCAAAATGGAGAAAAAGGGGTCGTTTGGTTGACCGAGCCCTGTGTTCGGCCGACCGAAGGCTCCTTCGGTCAAGATTATAGATTACTTAGGACTTCGAAGAAAGAGGTCCCTCGGTCGACCCAACCTTGAGTTCGGTTGACTGAAGTCTTCCTGGGTCAAATGAAACCTTCTTTGGTCAATATTACAGTTTGTTGGAAATCAATTCTTCGGTTGACCGAACCATTCTCTAGGTCGACCAAAGAACTCCCTGTTCAGATTCTTAAGTCGGCTAAGTTACACTCTTTTTTGCTCTTAATTCTAGATTATATTGATCTTTAGGGTCATCATGGATCAGATCCAGACCATCCATCACACATTAGATATTTAGATGGTCCATAATCATACCATAATCCAACTTCTAAGCCACAATGACCATCATACACACCGATTTACATGATTCACTTCAAATAGAATTGATCTTGACGATCTGATCCATATAAAAATTCTTCCAGCGGTTTAGATTGGTGTGATGGATCAAATGCATCTGTTTTTGTATATAAGGATCAACTTACAACCCAAGATTGGATTGACGTGACCCACCTGTAGGTGAGATCGATCTGAGATTTCTGGCCTAAGCATGATTTGGCCTTAGGATCCATGATCTGTGCAGATCAGATCTGGCCCACTCAGATGGTCCCCATCAATCACATTCTTCATTATAATGATCTAAACCTAAACGTGGTCCACAAATCTAACAATGAAAGGATGACCGATCGGTTCCATTCATTGGCTAGATATTTGAAAAAATTATGCTAAAGTAAAATAGAACTAAGTAATGAATTAGGGACTTACTGGATCTATGCCCCATAGTAAGAACTCTCTCTCTCTCTCTCTCTCTCTCTCTCTCTCTCTCTCTCTCTCCCCTTTCCTCTCTCTTTTTCTTAGGTTCCTAAGAATGCTCTCTCCCTGGCTCTATTTATAGGAGAGAAACCTCTAGATAGGATAAGATAAACTCTTATCTTATCTGGGTTTTGAAATTTAAATTTATAGCAAAAAATAAAAGTTCTAATTCTACTTGTGACAGGTTTTGAACCTAGGTCTTCCCTCTCAACCAAGAGAGCTCTAACCAACCAACCCAATGTTTTGTTTTGTTTGTTAATTATAAATTAATTCCTTTAACCCTTTTTATTAAAAATCAAGTTTAGGTAGCCAAAATTTTGGGTCGTTATAATACATGATTCAGGGTTTATATATATATATATATATATATATATATATATATATATATATATATATATATATATATATATATATATATATAAACTTTACAACACCCTGGTGGATGAGTGATGTGCATGGTCTCTTTAAGATTTCCATGGTCTCTCTCTCTCTCTCTCTCTCTCTCTCTCTCTCTCTATATATATATATATATATATATATATATATATATATATATATATATATATATATATATATATATATGAACTTTACAACACCCTGGTGGATGAGTGATATGCATGGTCTCTTTAAGATTTCCATGTAGGAAGCATTCTTAACATTCATTCACAGCATGTGCATGATTTCGATACCACAGTTTGTATATGTTGGACATATACAAGGCGTACCTTGGGCTACTGACAAGAACATGGGATTGATTATCATCTTAGCCACAGATGCAAAAGTTTGATAATAATCAATCCTTTGTTTGGTAATCCAAAGACAATTGAACCTTGTGTATGTCCAGCATACCATTGGACATCAATTTAACAAAATATACCCATTTGCATCCCACCCTATATTTATAGGGAATGGGACCATCTACCAGGTATTATTATCTGCTAGGGCTTTCAATCCTTCAGCCACCGACGTTCATTAGTGATAGCCTGCTTGTAGGATGTAACCACAAAAGTTGTGTCTAGAGCTGTAAATAGGAATAGATGATTTGGAGCATGAATAGGACGAGAAGAATGGCACAGATCAATATGTTCGGTGAGTAAAAAAAAAAAAAAAAAAAAAAAAAAACAAAACAAAAGAGGAGTTGGATATACTTGAAGGGGAATCTGTCCGCTGACTGGATGCAACTTCATCAGAAGAGGGTATGAGAGCTGGTGTATCTCTTTTCTTCTTCTGTTGGTGGACAAGGCCCTGTGCGAAACAAATTAGCAGGACACGAGGGAGAAAGGTCAGTGTTTTAAATAGCTACGTTATGTAGCGTGTAGCTTATGCTAGTAGTGTAGCATGGCCTTAACACCACGTAGCTCATGAAAATAGCTTAAGTCACATGTAGCCTATGCTACATGATAATTGGCATACGCTACACACTATGTATCTACACTACACACTGTAGTTCACATGATGTTTTCAATGATTTGTTGCATTTTTCCATTTCCAATAAAAATTAGTTAACCTTTTTAATGCTTTTAGTAAAATAATATAAAAACAATATTAAATCAGTTTCTTGCTCTTTCTTTACCTTTATACTTAACCCTTGCCCTTTCCTATTACTTTAGGTTCCATTTTGTTGCACCAAAAATCATGAATTTTTTTTGAATTTCATTATTAATTAGTCTAATTTGGTACAGAATATCATGACATTGGTGCAACCAAGCACCTTGATTAAAAATCTAGTAGTGTGTAGCTTATGCCTCACGCTTCAAAGGAGTGAAAGTTATGCTACACGCTATTCGCTATTTAAAACACTGAGAAAGGTATGAAAAGGTTGGCATCAGGACACAAAAGAAGAGGGGTTTTCTGAACGCTTCTGAAAAAAGAACAAACGTTCGAGGAAGATAACATTTTGAGTGATGCGAAGTTGTTTTACAGTAGGGTCATAACAAAGAAAACCTTTTTATGCATCCCCATAACCAATAAAAGCGCAGCATGTACAGGGATCCAGACAAAAGCACACACATTCGAATTCGAAGGGTGTGGAGACGATCATAATTAGGCTGTTTCATGAAAAAAAAAAGAAGTAATGAGATTTATTTTCTTATGGGGAAGAAATTTGTCGTTTGATAAGTTAGATAACATTTATTATCTCAACCCAAAAAGTTTTTGGAACAGGATTTGATCATCAAGGTTCTAGCTGTCTCCAAAGTATCGCGATGTTTTCATTCGGCTATACCATTCTATTGTGGTGTGTGGAGACATGAATGTTTGAAATATGGCGGCAACTAGATATCGAGAACCAAAACAAGTCTGGATGTGAAAAATACAAATTTCAGATTTTTCAGACGAATTGGATGCGAAAGGGTCTAAGATCACAATTATACTCTACTGATGGTCCCCCCCACCCCCCACCCCCCAAAAAAAAAAAAAAAAAAAAATCACTGGGTTATATGGGGGTTCACAAACATATTCCAATCGAATCAGAAAATTCAAAGACCAACATTGAAATCCTAGCCAAAACAAGTTTGCTTTTTGTTTTTGTTTTTTTATTAATCTTTTCATAAAATTGAAGAGGGGAGATACTGACCTGACTTGTGAGGTGTGACTCTTGAAAATCCTTAAGGATGTAAAAAGGAACATTTGAAATCAGGTTCTATCAGATTCCTCCCCTCGATTGATAAATAACATTTGAAATCAGGTTCTATCAGATTCCTCACCTGGATTGATCAGTTGATGATGATTGGAAGATGAGTAAAATGACTCACCACATGCAGGCACAAAAAAAAAAGAAAAAAAGAGGACGTCTTCTCAACCTTCCTCTGATACCATAACAAGGCAGACAATGAAAACTGAGACAACCTCTTTCACTTTCAGATCACTTTGCATAGGCCTAAATGGATGCAAAACAGTGGGAGCTGTAACTGACATTTAATGAGAGACCTTACTGAACCTTCACGAAGATTGATCGAGATGCTGATGTTTACACTAATCACATATATACAGAAATAGGAAAGGAACATTATATGGTGGTCTGCAGGTATACGCGAATCTTGTATACATTTTGCAATTAGGATAACTCGTGTAAGAAGAAAAATGAAATGTTGGTGGGTTTAAAACGCGAGGTATTATATGATAGTCTATCAAAAGAAATGGCATTTTTTGTGTAACACAGCAGTGATACAGCTGAGTTCCACTTTTTTGGTATTCTAAACTGTTCACCTGGTGGGCTCCATTGTGGGGTGGGCCATTCCCCAAACTCTATGAGGATCCTAGTCAGAGGAATGGGGGCATCAAATGGACAATTGCATTACATCCAGGGGTCTGCATTTAACGGCTGACCAATTGGATGATTGGGATCATTCAATAGGGTGATTTGCCACCGTGCCTATCATATGAACAGTTCGTATCAACAATAGTGCGTCTAGTACATACAATTTCTTGGGTCATCCCTCACTTGAACATTGCATATTTTTGTGTGAAATGTTGGCATTGCCAAAGGGGCGAATGGGAAGTTTGCTCCCAATGTGTTAGTATTGTTTCTTCTTCGACTCCCTGCTAAATTTTCACTTAAGTGTCTCCTTTTCTTTGACACTCTTGAGTTTAAACATCTCTTAAGAGCCTTAGGAAATGCAGTGTGCTGAAATGAGTATACATTGCATGTGGGACCCATATTTGGGGATCTGACTATTGATCTGATGGGTCCCTCAATGAATACATTATGCCCCCAAAAGTCTCAGGTTTAAAGATTCCAACCCTCTGATCAGTGACCTAAAAGTTGGATTGTTTGTAAAAAAAAGAAGAGCAATGGCTGTATTTTTTCACTTGTAATAGAAAAAGGAGAAAAAATAAATACAGCTATGGTCCACATTCAACATAAAAGAGACCTAAGATCAAAGTTTTAGGATCTCTGATATGGGGTAATTTTAGGGCCATTTCTGCAAATGCGGTTGGACCCATCAGATCAATAGTGTGGATCACCAAATCATGATCCCTTCGGTACATAATCTTCATATGCATTTGCTGAGGCTCTCGGTCCTATCATTCCTCATTCTTGCATGTGTAATAGTTAGAATAAGATCCTTGTAGTTTGAAGGTGTTGTTCTGTTTAGTTTTTAATGAATGGAACTGACTTCAATCTGCATACTATCTAGCTATAGGAATGGTGTGGGTTTTTTGACAATATACTTTTTTACGAAGTAGATGGTCATCACTGACATCACTTTCTTTCATTCGTGCAGAGTGTCCGCTTGATTTAAGTGGATCCAATTTTAATATGGCAGCTGCTGCATGTTCAAATCAAGACGACAGAGGAAAGTGCTGTCGTTACATCAACTCTTTGGTTGCAATTTCCATCTCTCGCTATGCAAACACAACAGGTGAGCTGGGAGTTCCCCCAGACCTATTCGCAATCTGCCTCAAGTCTGTATCAGAAACCTTAAAACTTTATGGAATGCCACCCAATGCAACTGTCTTTTGTGGTGTGGGGACAAAAATTCCAGTTACTTATCAGTGCAAAGGCCGAACAACTGTTACAGAAATGCTTCAGTCCCCGAATTTTGTCGATGTTGTACGGAACTGTGAGATGCCACTTTCGTTGGATAGTCGATGTAGGCGATGCTTAAATGCTGGTATTTTGTACCTTCACCATCTAATAGGAGCTGAAGACAACATGACATTGAGCACTTGCCGGGATGCATCTTTTGTTGCACTTGCAAGCCGAGGTGACAACGCGTCAGCTGTTGATATGGCAAGCTGTTTCTTTGGGGTTCAAGGGCTCAGCAGTATTCCGGGTATGACTATGCTAGGACATCATGACTCCAAATCTTTACTAAAAAAATATTGTGTGAATGGCTAAGGGGCCGTTTGGATCAAGGTGTCCCGTAGCAATATTAGTGGGTGTAACGGTGCCCCACCATTTACCGATACGGATACGGGTCGTATCGGCCAATACGGGGCCATATTGGTTAATACGCCCCCTGTAATGGTTGAAATTTTTTTTTTTTTTTTGCTAAAAAATCTAAAAAAATGTGGATTAAATCTAGAAAATTCCAAACATCCCAAATATGCATTCTTTATAATTTTGAACATGTTTATGGTGGTGAAGCGGTCTACTTTTTGGTGAAAAAGCTGTATCGAGCTGTCTGATGCATTTATGAAGTTGACAACCTGGAATTAACTGCAAAACTTATAAATTCAAATTTCTAATTGTCTAATACCAATAATAGGTATATTAGAATAAATATAACATCAAAGTATTTCAATTTTCACATGGGCTATTATTTTTTATAATTTACTTTATATTATTTACATACCTGAGGAGTGAGGATTGAGGAATGAGGACTTGCAAAAAATAATGTATAAGACTTCTCCTAACTTGAATCTATGATTCTTGTCATGCTAATTTGTCATTCCAAAATAGAAAAAAAATTAGTAGTACCTGATATACTCCCCTGCAAGCACGTTGATTAAAGATTACTTGACTAGTTGTCACTTGTTAGGGGAATTATTTTAAACACAAGTTCAACAATGTAAAGTGTGTGTTTTCTTAGTGAATGTGTGACCGTGTGGGTAATGGAAAAGACTCACCAGTCAGTCAGTCACAACTCACCAGACCGATCTCACCACCAAAATGAAAATCTGCTTTGTTGTAGTTGCTCAACCTCCACGTTCTCGTCATTATCATCGGGTTGTTGCGGTTGTGGAATAACTGTTGCATATCCATAATATCCAGTGCCGGAGGGAAAGACTAGGTCAACGAAACCTGATGATGACTGATCCTGACTAGGCAAAGATTCCGACCTCGAGTAAGGATATCCACTAGTGCCCGTCGAATAGCCGTGCCCATACTGGTACTCGTATTCAGGTTATTGAGATTGAGATGAATAACTTGGATTTGGTTCATATGGTAGATGTGGATCAGTGTGAGGACTACTCCAATATGAAGGTGGCGGAACAAGTTCCCTATAATCCCATTGGCCGTAAGAATACCCATAATTCCCCAGATCATAGCCATACACATGCTGATGTTCCAGATCTGTCGGTGTCGATCGCGGTGTAGGACCTGCAGGTGCACTACTGGAGCCAAACTCCTCCTGCTAGCTGTATCGTGACTCAGTACACTTATAAGTTTGACCCCCCCGGTCCCGCCTACTTCGTCGATGCTCATCAGCCTCGCGATCCATAGACGGCTGTATGGTGGTATTAGTGGCCCTGGTGGGTTGAGCAATGCCAGAAGTGGGACCAGCATTAGGTGTATCATCATCATCATCAGTTTCAGTATCGCTAGAGCTCGCACTCTTCTGCTGACTTTGCATGAAATCTGCCCCCCTTTCTGGGTCCAACACAAATGCACGACTCTCTTGCTGCACCTTGCATATTTCTTGGTCTTCAACTTCTATTTCTTCACTATCTTTTTCTATTTCTTTTTCCCTTGCTTCCAACCTAGGTAGAAGTGGGTCTTCCTCATCATAAATATTGTCCAAGTTTATTGGATGACAATAATCTACATCATCGGCATTGTTGGCGCTAAGCCTCCTATGATGCATGTGCATTCTTAGCCTCATGTTGTAATGCATAAAGATAAGTCTATCTAACGTCCTAGTTTGCAATCTATTTCTATTCTTCGATGAATAAGTGCAAAACAGCTCCAATTTCTTTCACAACTAGAGGAAAACGTTGTCTAGCTCAAAATCCTCGCTGTAGTTTTTTGGAGAGCCGGTGCAGTCTTTCCGAAATTTATCCACCATTCGGCGGGTTGCAACTTAGATATTGCATGTTGTGTAAGAGCATCTGCAAAGCTACCTTGGCAACTTCCAAATATATTCATAGCCCTTATTTGTGCATCTAAGTCTGACTCTAATCTCTTTATCACATTCTTTAATCCAATACGAACTTCATCATCCATAACAAATGATTGGGCATATCCATACCTAGAATTTAGGTAATAACCTGCTGTATGAATATCGTGGTGGACTTGCTTTGTGATGTAGGACAAAAACCCCTTGATGAAGGGCATGGATCAAATACATTCCTATCGCACATGGACCGGACAAAGATCAGAGAAAAGTCGATAAAAATCGGCAATTTTCGCATGGATGGACCAAAAGAAGGCAGACCATAAATCGGCCATAAGTTTTGATCCGGGAGGAGTTATGGGACGCATAGCATATGGATTCCAATTAAAATTTCGTTTTGAGGTGAACCGACCCACCAAAGTGGGTGGTGGGTCGTGTCTGTTCGTTTTGCTAGAAGACGCGCGGTTACAGCAGAAAAACGGAATTTTAGGAAAAATCTGCTTTTTTAGTAATTTCGAATTTTAGTTTGTTTAGTTTTTCTTTATTTAAGAGTTTTAGTTGTAGTTGGAGTCTAATACTCCTTCTTAGGGTTTAGTTTATTATTTAAAGCATTGTAGGGATGATTTTATAATGATTCAATCAATTATTACGAATTTTCAAGGACTTATTTCCTTTTTATCATCTCTTAGACTCGAGAACACCTTGTGCATTCAAAGTATCTATCAGGTGGGGAGATGGTGATCGACCTACCACGTCCTCCTTGCGTCACTTTGTCCATCTTTTGTTGATTAATTTCCAGTAAGATTGTCAGCTTGAACAATCATGTTGAATTGCCAACTTTGCCTCATCCATTACATCGTAGAGGAAGCCCATCGAAGGTGCTTAATCGGTTTTAATAAGATGAAGTACCTTCATTAGTGGTTCCATCACCTTTAAAATTTTCTTAACCGTCTTCCAATATTTGTTGTCTCTTATGGTGTTTACAAAATCAACCGGCGTCCCTGATGTTTTCTTCCCATGTTTTGTGTTGAACCATTGTTGGGAAGCAAACATTTCACTCAACTTTCCCCTATGTTGATACAAACTATAAAGTTAGTTGCAAATCTAGTCACCGCTGGCCTAAGCAACTCTCGTCCTTTCGTGAACTTCCTCATTATTGCGACTACGTGTTATGGTTGTAAATAAATGTTGTCACTTCTTTTGCTTTTTCAACAATTTTTTTGACATTTTTTCTTTTTCTAATATCTTCCAATATAAGATCAATACAATGTGCAGCACATGGTGACCAAAATAGATGTGGTCTCTTTAGCATCAACATATTTCCTGCAGACTTATATGTTGCTTCATTATCTGTCACAATCTGCACCACATTCTCTTCCCTAATCTCATCCACTATTTTATCCATTAGGCTAAAAATATATTTAACATTTTTTATTTCATCTGAGGCATCAATTGACTTGTGGTACATTGTTCCCAACTGGCAATACACCATGAAGTTGATCATGCTGCGTCTTGTTGAGCCAGTCCAACCATCACACATGATCGTGCATCCTTTGGCTTGCCATATGGGTTTAAAGATACTTACGTATGCTTTTGTATCTGCATACTCCGCGTTTGTCCATTTTCCCTTAATCTCCTTGGCTGTGGGAGCTTTAATTCCTTCGCCTGCTTTTGCTACTGCATCAATTACCACCTGCCAATATGGAGAATTGGCCGCATTAGGGGGTATGTTGGCATGTATAAATAACTTTGCTGCTGCCTTAGCTAGTTTCTCAACAGAAGTTCAACTCCACATTTGTTTTATCTTCTTTTGTTTACTTGATTCTTTCCTAAAGATGATCGGATCAACAAAGGGTCTCCTAAGCACATCTACTTATTCCACATCTACATCTATAGGAGCTGTACGTGAAGATGTCTCCTGCCGGCTGCTAAACATACATCTTAATCCACCAAGCCTACCCCCTCCAACCCTAGTTGCACTTCCCATTGGGGTTGCAGTTGTACTCCCCTGGCCACTCGTACTCCCACTCGCACTTGAACCAAAAATCCGTCGACGTTCTTTCTCTTCACGAGCATAGCGCACGCTTTCTTTCCTAGTTATAGTCATTTCTCGATAAGAATCTTCCTCAGAATCAATGATATCTTTGCCATGAACGCCCATATATTTCGGACCAAATACCTCCTGTTGGGCCGCATTCAGGATATCATATTTCTTTTTCTGCACAGCAACTCGTTTCCCCTTTAACTCATCTAAATTAGCTTGCATCATAGTCATTATCTATTTGGGAACTCTGGTGCATCCCGCAACTTGACCCTTTTGATGTGCCAAATGTTGTTTAAGTCGCGTAATTCCACCATTTATTACTCTATCACAATAGTTGCATTTTATTTGGTGCCTTCTATCATCTACCCTCTGACAATGTTCCCATCCAATATCCTTAATTGCAGTTCCACTTCTAGTTCCTTGATGGCCAGGCCTAGACATTTTTAATTAGAGATGGCCTATGTTAGATACTGAGTCTGAAAGTGAATGACTTAGATTTCGAAACTTATAAATATAATTGTAAATATTAAATACAGCTAATGAAATCAAGTACTAACTTCAAATACTAAGCCCTACGGGCTACGGCTACGAAGCTCCAAAATGGCAAAACCTATATATATATATATATATATATATATATATATATATATATATATATATATATATTAGTCATTAATCTATAAATATAATGAAATAAAAAAATAGCAAATTATGTGCATAATCGGTAAAATGTACATGATTATGTTCTACTATAAGTAACACATGTTATCCAACCTTTTAAACCTAGAAATTTTTTTTGAAAAAAATGATTTTCCCTAATTTTTAAAATTATTTCGAAATTAATCCGAAATTAAAAAAATACAAAAAAAGTAGCAAATCACTGTGTATAATCTGTAAAATGCACATGATTGTGTTCTACTATAAGTAACACATGTTATCCAACCTTTAAACCAGAAAAAAATTTGAAAAAAATGATTTTCCCTAATTTTTAAAATTATTTCGAAATTAATCTGAAATTAAAAATACAAATAAATAGCAAATCATATGCATAATCTGAAAAATGCACATAATTGTGTTCTACTATAAGTAACACATGTTATCTAACCTTTAAACCAGAAAAAAAATTGAAAAAAATGATTTTCCCTAATTTTAAAATTATTCCGAAATTATCCGAAATTAAAAAAATATAAAAAAATAGCAAATCATGTGCATAATCTGTAAAATGCACATGATTGCGTTCTACTATAAATAACACATGTTATCTAACCTTTAAACCAGATTTTTTTTTTGAAAAAAATGATATTCTCTAATTTTTAAAATTATTCCGAAATTAAAAAAAATAAAAAAAATAGCAAATCATGTGCAAAATCTGTAAAAATTAAAATGCACATGATTGTGTTCTACTATAAGTAACTACATGTTATCCAACCTTTAAACCAGATTTTTTTTTTGAAAAAAATGATTTTCCCTAAGTTTTTAAAATTATTCTGAAATTAAAAAAATACAAAAATATACCAAATCATGTGCATAATCTATAAAATGCACATGATTGTGTTCTACTATAAGTAACACATGTTATCCAACTATTAAACCAGAAAAAAAACGTGATTTTTCATAATTTTAATATTATTCCGAAAATAGTTCGAAATTAAAAAAATACAAAAATCAGTTGCATAATCTTGAAATGCACATTTTATATTTTATAATGGTTAGAACATCATATCAAGGGGAAAAAACAACGATTAGAGAAAGAAAAATGTATAAATACCTATTTTCAGTTTTTTTCGAAAAATGGTCCACGGAGCTTCGATTCGTCCAAATCATAGAAATTTGTGGTTTTAATCCTCCAAAATAGACTAAGAGTAGTCAGTTTTAACAAAAGAATAGAGTAGAAAAGAAATCGGAAAAGAAAAGTGTGAAAAAAAACAAAAAAAAAATCAAATTTAAAAGGACAAAAAAAAAGTAATCGTTTTCTGACCGTTACGGGGGGCGTAACGGCCGTTATGGTGCAATTTTTTGGGGGTTACCAATTTTGACCCCGTATCGCGTAACGGATCAGGCCATTTCCGATACTGTATCGTATCCGTTTTGGGACACCTTGGTTTGCAATGGGAGTAAATAGAGGTAAATGGGGGGAATTGGGAGTAAATAGAGGTAAACTGGTATTTGAGGTGTGTTTGAATGGAAGTAAATGCATGTAAATGAATGAAATGGGAGTAAATGGGCATGTAAATGAAATCCTCTTAACGAGGGAGGATTTAGAAGTAAATGGGGGGGTGAAATATGCCTTTTTGACCTCCCTTGGAGAGTTCGCACGAGTAAACAAAGATGGTGCTACGCACATGTCTGCCGTACACATGGCATACTAATGATACTCTGAAACAATTCAATTATCGGCTACACTAAAATCACACCAATGGAATGATCCAAACTATCCAAGATTTAGCCATCTAAATGGACATGGTTAAAAAGCATTGGCAAGTCAGCTTGGTTGTGATCCTTACGTTTATGGCCCATCCGTAGGCTCAAAATTTTCTCATTTTTTGCTAATATATATATATATATATATATATATATATATATATTTATATATCAATGGGCTTATTACAATCATTCTATTAAATATCACATTTGTACACTAATTTGAGATATTAAAGTTGATTTGGGATATCACATATGTTCCTGTGAATATATTGAAAAATTCTAATGCATTCCAATTCCCCCCATTTACTCCCATCCAAACAGAATATTTGGATTTAAAGTGCATTTCATTTACTCCCATCCAAACACAACTGAGTAAGCCATTTGCTCTTAATTCATTTACCTCCAATTCCATTTCTCATTTACCTCCATTTACAAGCTCCCAAAAGAGCCCCAAGATGAATTTTATGATCCTTGAGCCCTTGAGTTTGTACAAGTGGAGCCCACTTTGGCTATCTGGACTGTTGATTTGTTGGACCCATTCATGGACGGACCGTGTTCCAAAAGTTCTCCACAATGGAACAATCCTAATCGATGACCTGTAAATAGATGGTTAAGAGAGAAAAGGCATCATGATCCACATTCAACAGTTAGACTGCCAAAGATGGATGGATAGCTAGGATCATGGTTTTGAATGACAGTATCGGCCACCGTATCGGCCCTGTGGAAAAATGATATGATACGATGTCGCGTATTGGAATCGGGGCCATATCGGTTTGTATCGGCCCATATCGGTCAGAATTTTTTTTTGAAGCAAAAAAATATGAAAAAATATATGAAAAAAATGAGATATTCACGAATCTATTATTTTTTTGTGTTTTGACCATGTATTCTATGGTGTATCGGATCATTCTTTCGATGAGTATGTTGTCTGTCTATTTGACTTGTTGAAGGTCAACTAAATGGGCCCTAATTGAACACAAATCAAACATAATTTGGTGAACAACGACCCATTACATTAGAAATACAACAAAAAGAAGATGAAAATATAAAAAAAGAAAGTGAAGGTTTACCTTTCTTTCTGATTTTTCCCATAATGGTTCACTTCGCTTTGATTAGTTGAATCCCATTCAAATCATTTGTTTTGATCCCAAAATAGTTTTAGATCTAGCCTAAAATGAATTTTTAATATTCTTTCATGGTTTAAATGAAAAGAAAAAGAGGAAATATGAATGAATTTTTGAAAAAAAAAAAATTCAAATTTAGGGTTTTATGGGTGTATCGGCCCGTATCGGCACCGGTACGGGCTGTGTCGGCTGATACGGACTGATATTGTCTAACTGATTCTGATACGGCCAATACAGCCCAGTATTGCGTATCATATTACGCCGATACGGATACGATATGGCCGTATCAGTCGATACGATACCGATATTCATATTTATGGCTAGGATCTTCTAATTTGGAATATTCATTGGCATGGTCATCATGTCAATGGTCAAGGTCACCAAACCATAACGTGTATACTCATGAGCATATAATTCCTCTATGAGCAAATCAATTGTTCTATTTGGGCTATGTGACTCTCTGAAACAGATAGTTCTTTTATTGATGCAAGAAATTTCTGCACTTTTGTTTCATACTTCTTGGGAGAGAGCAACAAAGCTCAAACCAAAGGAGCTATGTAGTGCCTCACTTAGGTATCATAATGGCCTGTTTTGGGGATGGGAGCTGAATAATGGTGAAAAACTCATGGCTTCTCAAATCCAAAGGATTTTAATCTTGACAGTTTTTGATATGGGACTCATGGTTCTATGTCAGCTTTTCTTTTCATTATTTTCTTTCTGCCATTTTGGTGGAGCCCCACTTTTTGCAAAGGTTTTTGTGTCAGTGTGGTGCCACAACAGACCATTGGAAATGGAGGGCTTTTCCCCACACAAAAAAAAAAAAAGCAATAGAAAAGGTGATCAAGAGCTATGGTTCTGACTTCTAGAAACTGTTGAGGAGTGAGAGCTCTTTGGGTTTCAGCAATACAAAAAAGCCCATATTTATCTGACGAATCAATCACCAAAGAGGGAAAATGGAGTTCAATGCTGAAATTCTGGTTTCTCAATATCATCAGATTGTTGTCCTAAAATATCATAATTGCATATTTGTCCAACTACATAATAATCTACAATTCCTTTCTAATTTTCGCTAAACCCCATGTTACGTTACTAATTGTGCTTCGAATACTTTAAAATGAAACTAAGACAAGTTTTTTGTTTTGGTTTTGTGTTTTTCTGTGGATTATTTATTTATTTTTTTAACACAAGGAAATATAGAACCCAAAGGGAGGGTTGCACATGTTTTTCAACCAAACACTTGATTGAGAGTTTTTTTCCCCTTCCTATGTCCCACTTAATGCATCGAGAAATAGTGGTCAAAATAGCTGAAAAATGAAGTAAATAAAAAATATTGCACTGGAAGAAAACAACCAGTACCTTCTAGTACTTGTACCTATACTGGTATGAAATGTTTTGGCTCGTTGACAATATATCTTCTATTGCTTTTGACAGGATTTGTGTTTTCTTCTTTCTTTCTTTCTTTCTTCTTCTTTTTCTTTTTACAAGCATTTGTTTAGGTTGAAGGAGGCGAAGCTTTAACATTTCGAGCGACTGTCATTTTGATCAATGCACATCTGCATTAGTGGGACTCAACGATTTAAATATCGATAGTATCGGCTGATATAAAAGCTGATACTATTGATATTGCATGTGCCTGATATATAGGGGAGTTGTTAAATTCCCGTGTCACACACAATATTGCAATTTATTGCTGATATATCGTGATATATCTATGTGATTTTTTGCCAAAAACTCTTCATAAAATCCCCATATTGTCGATACATGTGATACATTGCAACATGTGTCGGCGACACATTCCCCCACTGGAGTTCGAAAAAAAGCTCACAAAAATCCATTTTCTCATAAATTCGTTTGGGGGGGGGGGATACATTTTCATACTTGTATTGTATGATTTATGAATTATATGAACTGATTTTAGATATAATTGCATCACTTCTATCAGATAGTGGATAGTTTAGGACCTCTATATAAAGGAAACTTGTTGTGCATATTTGTTTTTCTGATCTTTTGAGTTCTAAGTGTGTAATCGTGTTTCTTTCAACATATCGTTAAGTTTTATTGCAAAATTCCTTCTTTTGCCAATGTTTGCCTCAAACAGCGATACATTCCTTGATCCGTGCGAAATGTCCCATGTGATACCAATATGTTTCTATATGCCAAAGGTGCGATACATGCATCAACATTGATGTTTAAACCACTGGTTGGACTAAGATGATTTCTTCTAAATATTAATACTAATGGAAGCTTGTTCTGATTAGTGATTAGGGTTATGTTGCATTTACAGTGAATATCTCAAAACCATCTTCGCCTTTGATTGCGCCTAAAGCTTCTCCAAGCCCGATGTCTGCTGCAAGTCCTAGTAAACGTCCAATGGAAATACCTTTGAAGGAACACCACCATCCCTATCACCTTACATTAATTCCAGGCATTGGTATTGGGGTCACCGGGGCGGCTGTTCTGCTGTTGGTGATCTTGATCCTTCTCATTCATCGTAAAAGCAGAGAACTGAAGTGTTCAGAAAATCCAAATGGGATCTCTTGGAAAGGCTTCCCTCAGCGGCCAATCCGAAAATGTCAGGAAGGTCTGTCCATGGTGCCCTCTTTCATGTCTTGCTTTGTCGATCTCAAGATATTTACCGAGGTATTGTTTGATGCTTGATTGAAAACAACACCCCCTTTGCTTGACCCCACGATGGTAGAGGTGGACACCTCAGGGTAGCCTGAAATGTTCGTCTGATGGCTGATGTCTCAATATCTCCCCTATCAGATAATCCCAGTCATCTGATGAAAATGCACAGTTACAACTAACTGCTTGATTTAATTAGGCCTAATCATATGGTTAGGATCATCATATGGGGAAGATTCTTGGGTATCTCCAATCCACAATAGAGCCTACCACATGATTTGAATCACATAAGATGGCCCCACGTCTACAGTTTCTTGGCTGAGTAAATGCTCGATCGAACATTGTACATTCCCGCCATGTTATCAGTCTTACAGTAGCCAGTAATGCAGGTCCATCATCCATGTTCCGAAGGTTCAGCTATAGGGAAACAAAGAAGGGGACAGGAAATTTCAGCACTGTCATTGGAAGGGGGGGATTTGGAACAGTCTACAAGGCTCAATTCAGTAATGGCTTTGTGGCGGCTGTGAAACGAATGAATAAAGTCTCAGAGCAAGGAGAGGATGAGTTCTGTCGAGAGATGGAACTTCTTGGGAGGCTGCACCATCGTCATCTCGTTGCTCTCAAAGGCTTTTGTGTCGAGAAACATGAAAGGTACTTTCCTTATTCTAGCCCTTCCTGATCTCAACAACCAGTGCAATCTAACGGTTTTAGTTCACTGGCAGGTTTCTGATGTATGAATACATGGAAAATGGAAGCTTAAAAGATCATCTCCACAGTATCCTCCCCACTCACTTTGTTGATTTGCTTGTGCTAGTTTTATTTGGGGAATTTAATTATCCTTGGCGTGTGGATATGTATTGTATCTTTGGCCTGATTTACTACTACTAGACAGTAATGTTAAGCAATCTGGACCGTTTATCTGATGGGATCACTGTAGATTGGCTATACCCAAAAGTGCTGCGGATTGGAAGATCAATCTTCAGCCTTTTCTCCTGTCCAGGTGGATGTTTGCTGTATTATTTAATTTACTGTCTATTTACATGTAGTGACAACAATGTCATGGTCACACAATGGGTGTTTCTTTTGGCATGGTGCATCCATGATGGCTTCTATCAGATTAACAATCCAGATCAGCAAACAGTAGGGCCCACTAATCGGAACTCAGGGCCCAAGGATCCCATACATATCCCGGGCAAAGGATGATATAATCTTTTGTTGTTCAGTTGGCCAGTATATGCCATTTAACATTTGTTTCCCATCTGTGCAGCTCCAGAGAAAACTCCACTAACTTGGCAAGCTAGAATTCAAATTGCCATTGACGTGGCTAATGCTCTGGTAATCTGTAATATCATATTTGTCAATAGGGCTTGTGATTAGGGATGCTTTAGAAGAACACTGAAACTGCTAGTCCGGCGGAAAACTATTCATCCACATGAGATTAAAGGCAGTGTTTGGGAAATGTGGAAAGCACTTTCTACATTAAGCACCAGGGCTGTCAATGGGCCGGGCCAAGGTCTGTCCGAGCCCAGCCCTCAAAGTAAAACTCAGGCCCGAGTATGGCCCAGGCCCGTGACGGACCAAAACAAACATGCCAGTGCCCAGCCACCCACTTTTGTGTCTGTAAGGCCTAGGCTATTCGTTGGGTGCTCAATCATGCATGATATTGACAAAAATGCCCTTGGAATCTTAAACATGTTGGGCCAGCTGGGTTCAGGTCCGGCTGATGGGCCTTAAGATGCAGCCCGAGCCCAGCCTGATTAATAAACGTGCTTAAATTTCAGGTCCAAATCTGGCCCTCAGGCCTAGCATTTCAGCCCAAACCTGGCCTGAAAACTTGATGGGCCATCCCAGCCCAGCCCATTGAGAGTCCTATTAAGTGCAAGCTGTTTTTCCACCAAATTGATCTGTAATTGTCATTAGGCTTGTTTCTTGTTGTACAAGAAGCTAGCATGATGGCTTCTGGGAATAAAATGCCATTTGGTCCAATGGGAATTTATTTTCTTGCAGTACAAGAAACTAGCATGATGGCCATTGGGGTGAAAGACCATTATGCCCACTGAGAACTTAAGAATTCCCAAATGCACCCTAGTTTTTGAACTGATTCCTGGGTCATTAGATTAAAAAAGGTCGTAGGCTGTATTCTATCTCACTTTTTTCATCATTGTAATTCTAGGCACTTGATGGTATTAAGTTGCTCTCATTTGAACTTTTTCCTTCTCAGACTTTACGGGTGTTTTCACATGCAGGAGTATCTCCATTTCTATTGCGACCCTCCTCTCTGTCATAGAGACATAAAATCCAGCAATATTCTACTGGACGAGAATTTTGTTGCAAAGGTAGAAAATCCATTTAGTTTCACAGCTTCGAGCCTCTTCATTTTGATCTTGATCCAATAGCTGTTTGACAACTCCCTTGTTTTTGCACAGGTTGCAGACTTTGGCCTCGCACATGCGTCAAGAAGTGGTTCAATTAGCTTTGAACCAGTAAACACAGATATCCGGGGAACTCCAGGTAAGGGGTGCATTTGGATGTCCTTGAGATTCAGGGTGGGACCCATGTTTCCTGCCCAAATGCAGCTTGTGGTGGATTTGCGTTGATTCTGCTCCAAATTCTTTCCATGTTATTTCTCAGGAGACCACCCCAAACCCCAATTTTACTATGTTACATAGATTTCTACTTCCCTCCAAAATTCTTTTGTGGGGACATCCAAACACAGCCTCGGGGGCACTTTTAGCAAGGAAATTTGAGAGATCCTGATTAGCACAAATCCATGAGATTGCAAAATTCCTCTTTAAGAGATATTTTTCTGATTGCTTGGTTTTGATGGTTTCCCAAGAATATACAAGCAAAATCCTATTGTGTGGCTGTGGTGGGCCTGCCAAAACTCAGATTTTATGTTGATCAGGATCTTTGTGTCTAGTTGCCAAGTGTAGCCTCATACTTACAAATGGATGTAATTTTCAATGGCTTACAGGTTATATGGACCCCGAATATGTGGTTACTCAGGAGCTAACCGAGAAGAGTGATGTATACAGTTATGGAGTGCTGTTGCTGGAACTAGTGACTGCCAGGCGAGCAATACAAGAAAGCAGAAATCTGGTGGAATGGTCTCAGAAATTCATGGTCACAGATTCTAGGCTACCCGAGTTGGTGGACCCTGCAATTGCAGACTCATTTGACTTGGAACAGCTCCAAACAGTGGTGAGGATTGCAAGATGGTGCACCCAGAGGGAAGGGAGATCAAGACCTTCGATTAAACAAGTTCTCAGGTTGCTGTATGAGAGATTGGATCCAGTACACAGTGGCTTCGTACAAGCTGTGGAAGATGAAGATGAAGCGATCGGCGGTGGAAGAACAAGTAAGGGGAAATTGCACGGTAATGAGGTTATCTTTCATAGCGGTGATGCGAGATGTCTTCAATCTTCTTCAAGCACATCTAGATCATACTGTAGCAGGAGCTTTTTGCTTGAGACAGGTTCACCCTAATCTCCGTTTGAAGGTGGCGGATTTTTCTGCTTCGGTCTCTTGTAATGGATCAAAAGCTCTCAAGAACTTTGTTTGGATTAAGCAAAGCATGCCAGCTACGGATTTCCCCCTGCTGAGTTACAGGTATGTATGCCGTTCTTATTCATCGAGTACCGCTTTGCTTTCAATGATGTCAAGGACCTGAAGTTATTAACATTGTTTAATATGGTAAGGTCTGTGGCATTGTCTATGGTTTGGCATTTTTTTTTTTTTTTTTTTGTGGGGAAATGTGAAAAATATAATATGTTTCTCGTTTTAAATTATTGATTTATTTAAATCATGTCCTGACTGATTCCACTATCTATACTAGTTTGTAGAGAAACTTCACTTGACGGTGTTCAACGAGAAATAGCGACTACTGGGCTTGATACAACATGGTTCTGTTGATCAACCCATTTGAGATAGCCATATACAACAGAGCTGTCATTTAGAGCTTCTTTTTCGAGTTTACACTCAACACAAACACTTGCTTTTGGTACTTTCTGCTGAATGTGAGAGTATCAGGCTCTGTTCGGATTCTCATTCCATTGGGCACCTCCAAAACTGCCTGGTAGACGGCTGTATCACCTCCCACATTGGTCAAAACCCTGCTGAAATTCTTCACCTTTCGAAAGCTAGTCATGTTTGAGAAGATGGCAATGAAAGAAGGGTAGTTTAGGTCGGTAGTGGTGTTGGAACAGCTCCATTGAGCTTGTCTGATGACGGCGGCCATCTGCGACTGGGTGTACCCAAGGCTGCAAAGGAACTCGATATAGTCTTGGAGGTCCATGTCATAGATGAGCCCAGGGTCCATCGCTTTGTTGGAGTCCACATGGCCTGCCCCAAACTCCAAAGGTGTGGTGGCCAGTCCAGTCGACTGGTGTCTAATGGTCGAGTGTGTGTTGTCGATGTTCATTGCTGTGGTCATCATTGCTGAACGAATGGCTGCTGGGCTCCAGTCCTTGTGGATGGCCCTTAGCAGTGCAGCCACTCCGGCAGCATGGGGTGTTGCCATTCACGTACCTGACAACAGCGCATGATCAGTCACCAAGTAATTTGAGCCCTTCCTCATGAATGGCTTGTTGGGAATCCATGCTACGAGCACATCCTCTCCTGGTGTGAGTATGTCCTGGTTTCAGTACACCTGGGTTAACAGGGTCTGGCCCTCTTGAAGAGAAGAAGGTCACTTGGGGTGCTGGTTCTGTGCCAAACTTCGTTATCTTGAATCTCATCTCCTTCACCGTCGCATCACATTAATGGTTTCCGTGACATACTGTCATACTGAAACAGCAGCTCCAATTTTCAGAATGAGGCTAGGAAAGTAATAATCGTTTGGTGGGAATGATGTCGCGTCATCCATCAAGAATATTGCTGCTTTGGCACCCGTCTTATTAACAGCAAACATCTGTGCGTAAATGCCGCTATTCGTTGCGAACATCACATAGAACCACCGTTCTGGCGACCTGGCTTGGTTCTAAAGACGATTATGCACATGCTGCCTTGTCTACATCACCTCCACCATAATACAAAGGTACATTGGCAATGGAAAGGCTCTCAGGGTAGTAGGTTGTTCCTTCTACTGTTAGATCATTGCCAAGTGTCAATCTCCCGAAGAAATTGCGGTCTACGGTTCCTGCACTGACACTTGTGATCCATGGTGCACCATTGGATGTTGAATTCATCAATGGTCCATCATGGCCGGTGGCGCACGCAACAAAGATCCCTTTCTCGATGGCCGAAAGTGCACCTATGGTGATGGTGTCATCATAGTATGGTTTTTGGCCAAAGCCTAGAGATAGGACATGATATTGACACCATCAGCAATTGCCTGGTCCATGCCTGCAAGTACATCAGTTGCTGCCGTCCAATAGCTGTCAGAAGCAAAGAGCACTTTGTAAATGGCGAGGCGTGCCATTGGGGCTGCTCCTTTGGTCATGCCCTTGGCATATCCAAAGTAATTTGCACCTGATACGTAGGCACTGGCTGCTATGGAAGCCATGTGTATGCCGCATCCATACCAGTCCCTTGTCGAGTTGTAGTTGTATGCTATGATGTTTATACCAGCAGCGTGTAGTCCTTTGCTAAAGGATCGAGCTCCGATGAGCTTCCGGTTGCAGAGTGAAGGGCTAAATGCTGTTCCATTCTCACACACACCATTCTAATCTGTCTGGCACTGGCGGCATCCCCCGGTCTCTGAAACTCTCGCTTTCTGGCCAAATTCCTGTGTCGATTATCCCAATTATAACATCTTCACCATAAGATGCAGCGGGCCATATGCCTGAGTGGTGTTGGCTGATGAATCTTGGGAGTGTGGGTGGTGAAGGGCTTGCCGTAGGACTCCTGGTGCGTGTGGCGAGATGGGCTGGCAATTTCTCCAGCTAGGATAGCTGAGAAGGCGTTAGCTTGGCACTGAAGCCATGCATGACATGGCTATAGGAGTAGAGCAACGTTTCCTTCATCGGATGTGGCTTCTGATGATGATTGAGTTGCCAGGATGGACCGATGTCAAGACTCGTGGGTGGAGAACGAATCTGGTTTTTGTGAGTGGTCGATGTGAATGATGTACGTCTGGCTTCCTGCGGCACCCCACGTAGTTACAACGCTTCCTAGAAGTACCAGTGACCCTATCAATAGGTGGTGCAAGAGGAGATCATGGGTAGAGCCTCTTATCTCTGCATTCATGGTTGAAGAGATGAGAAAAGTAGAGTCATCTAGATTGATATGATTACAAGAAAATAAGTTCATATCACTAACCGTTAATAACAACCACAGATTACAAGAAAATGAGTTCTTTTCACTGATTGTTAATAACAATAATAGCTGGCGATTCTTCCCATTGATGTGTTTTATTTGATGTTAACATTCCATGATTATAAAATATGTTTTCCCAAGCCATGCATTGGAACTCTTCTATCTATTCTCTGCAGCCAGCTTCTTTTCTCCTTGTTTGTTCGTCAAGGTCAAATGGGTTTTTACATAGGAGAAATTATAGGGATCTTAACACATCATGACATGAGTAGCATCCTGTGCTATTTTATATGCGTAGGGTCTGTGGCTCAGGAATCTTATGGTGGATCTGAAGGAACCCACAATTGATGGGTGATGAGTAAAAACTATCCAAGATTAGAAGGTTATAACCATTGGATTAGTGAAGAAAAACAGCAATGGCCTGAAATAAGAGTCATGTATTGGACTATAGAATCATCTTATTTGGGAAAAATTGGGACATTATCATCAACGATGAGCCACATCATATCAACAGATTGGATCACCAGTTCGTGGTCCCCACTTGGGCAAAATGGATGCGTCTCACATTCTAATGCAACAGGATGTTCTTATTCTTCTCTTCATGAAGCTCGTATAAGATCAGAGCCATTAATGAGTGATTTTATCAAGCTCTGGAGCTACATAAATGATTGGAAGTTTCTGCAGAAGAACAAGACGAGAGAAACTTTGCTTTAAATATGTACGCCTATTCAAATGCATACATACATGTCTAGAACATCTGACCTGTGCAAAAGTTGGGTCCCATGAAGAACCTGACATGAAAATCAGACATGTCCACTCATCATACTTGTCACAGATGTATGAAAATAATGGACGGCTTAGACTTCTTGATAGTCTGATTCAGCATACTCGTGCCTTGGCTGATGAGGGACTGAAACAATTTTTCGAGCTAGGTAATCTTACTAGTGGGACCCATCTTTTGCACTGGTTGGGTGTCCCACATGCATGACAGGTTGGCTGTTTGACAGGACTGTTTGTGAAGTTCACAACACAGGCTACATGTCATACACACACATACATATCTTGCATGCCCACACGCAGACACACCCACACACATCTCACCATGGATATGCAAACAGTTGGACATTGACATATGTGAATGCATACATGAACACGAACAAAACATCTTAATACATCATTCATATGTTTACTCATACATGGCAGATCAGAATTAAAAATTCTTACTCAGAATTTACATAATGCCCCAACTTTGACTTCAGTTTTCCAAACCATTTGTAAGAATCAGGTACTAGAGAAATGCCCTGATTCTCTCTTTCTCCGTGTAAATTTCTCGTTCTTCTTTAGCATACATACATATGTTTATTTATTTATTTTTTCTTAATTTATATGTGAATGCATGTTTAGCTCATGCATGGAGTTTGTTATTATATAGAACTCAACAACATGAGGAAAGAGATGCTTTGTTTATTGCTTTACTTCAGTAGGCTTGCACTATCACTCATTACAGGAGTCCTAAGCTAAGATTAATGATACAACACATGTTTCTTCTTGTAAATGTCAACAAAGAGAATATCTCTGAGAACATCAAATGCAGCGTCCACATAAAAAAGCAGCTCTAGGATATCATGAGGAAATACGGCTGGTCATATAACAGCTAAAGAAGAAAACATGGACTACTATGCCACCGATATATGAAATTTCAAACCCTGGTATTGAGAACATCAGCCTTCCGTGCATGGCTTCTCGTTTTTGCCCACCATATTCTATCCTTGTCATCTGAAAGGTCCACCTATGTCATTGAAATGGATGCACTCTGCCACCCTCGAATATTTGATTTCTAGACTCCCAAAATAATTCACATATGTGTGTGTCAAGTAGGTAGGTGGAGGGGGTGACTCTTCACCTTCCATGTGTGGGGAATTGGACCTAATTATTTCCGTAGTGTTAATGCCGTAGGCTCTCTGGCCATTGCTGGCTTCATCTTGACTTTAATCTGACTGTCAAGATCAACAGCACCCAGTTGTAAAAAATTAAAAAGAAAAAAGAAGAAAAAAGATCCATGCCCATGGAATCCATTGCATGCTTGTGTTTTCATTTTGTCCAACTGAGGCCCCTGATTCAATGATCTAGACAATTGGTGTATTGGGCCGTACCGTTGATGGACCAGACCATTCCCCAAAAAGTCCCTTTGATTAGATGATTCTAACATTGTATGTTACCTACCAAAGTGGTGGTCCCGATGAGAAACATAGCAATAGCTCACACCCAACTGAAGAATGTCCAAAATTATCCGGAGACTGAAGAATGTCCAAAATTATCCGGAGACGTTTGGGACATTGTCCCCTCCAAGAAGTTCCCTGCAGACCAATCGGTCTTGATTACCAGCATAAGCATCATTGTCCATTTTCTTTAAAAAGAGAGAAATGCAGTATGTTTGTTTCTGTATTTGTACTAGATTAGCTATTACAGATTAATGGTGTGGATCAGTAATAGCTACTACAGGGCTGGACACAACATGGTTTTGTTCATCAACCCATTTGAGATAACCATACACTGCAGAGCTCTTACTCCATGCTTCTTTGTCAACCTCTACACTCACTACAAACCCTTGCTTCTGACTCTTGCTGTTGAATGTGAGAGTTTCCGTATCTGTTCGGATTCTCATTCCATTGGAGGCCTCTGTTACTGCCTTGTAAGAGGTGGTATCGCCTCCCACATTGGTCACTATTCTGCTGAAATTGTTGACCGCCAGGAAGGTAGTTTCATTTGAGAAAATGGCGATGAAGGATGGGTATTGAGATTGGTAGGAGTGTTTGGACAGCTCCATTTGGCCCGTCTGATGACGGCGGCCATCTGGGTCCTGTTGTATCCGAGGCTGCAAAGGAAATTGATGTAGTCTTGGAAGTTCATGTCATAGATGAGCCAAGGGTCCATTGCTTTATTTGGGTTGATATGGCCCGCACCGAAGTCCAAAGGTGTGGCGGGCAGCTTGGTCCACTGATCTCCAATAGTGGAGTGTGTGTTGTCTGTGGCTGTCACGGTGGTCATGATTGCTGAACGGATGGCTGCCGGGCTCCAGTCCTTGTAGATGGCTCTAAGTAGTGTGGCTACCCCAGCTACATGGGGTGATGCCATTGATGTACCTGACGCCAACGTGTAATTTGTCACCAAATAATATGAAACCATCTGTTCCGCTGGCTTGTTGGGAACCCATCCTGCAAGCACGTCTGCTCCTGGTGCGAGTATGTCTGGTTTTAGCACACTTGGGCTTATAGGGTCTGGCCCTCTTGATGAGAAGTAGGCCACTTGAGGTGCTGGTTTCACCCCTAGCTTTGTTACCTGGAACCTCATCTCCCTTACTGTCGCATTAATAGATTCCATGGCATACTTCCTGATCAAAGCAGCGGTGGGCCCACCTTTTAGAATCAGGCTAGGAATGAAGTAGTAGTTGGATAAAAGAATTGTCCCATCCATCATGAAGATACCTGCTGGCGCACCGCCCCTATAGACCTCCAGCATTTGTGAGTAAACGTCAGTGTTGTGCGGTCGGAACCAAAGATGACGGCAGACATGCTGCTTTGCCAATGCCACCTTTGCCATAGTACAATGGCAGATCAGCAATGTACATGCTCTCGGGGTAGTAGGATGCCCCTTCTAGTGTTATATCATTGCCGAGCATCAACTTTCCCGACTTTCCCAGGAAACTCCGGTCGATGGTGCCTGCACAAATGGTCATGATCCATGGTGCAGCATTGTACGTCGAACTCCTCGATGGCCCATCATTGCCAGCCGCACACGCAACAAAGATCCCTTTCTCAGTGGCTGAAAGCGCGCCTATGGCGATGACATCGTTGTAGTATGGTGTTTGCTTGAAACCGAGAGACAAGGGCATCAGGTCAACACTGTCGGCGATTGCCTGGTCCATGCCTGCGAGCATGTTGCTGGCTGCACCGGAACTGTCTTCACTGGAGCTGTCGGAAGCCCAGAGCACCTTGTACATTGCAACCCGGGCACCCGGAGCTATGCCTCTGGCTCTACCCTCAGCATACCCAAAGAAACTGGCATCGGGCACATATGCTCCTGCTGCGGTCGATGTTGTGTGGGTCCCATGTCCAAGCCAGTCTCTGGCAGAGTCGTATTCACCATCCATGATGTATTTTCTGCCGGCTTTTATTCCTTTGTTGAAAGACCGAGCTCCAATTAGCCTCCGATTGCACAGCTAAGGGCTAAATGCCGTCCCGTTTTCGCACTTACCCTTACATCTATCTGGCACCGGCGACATCCCGCGGTCATTGAAACTCTCACTCTCTGGCCAAATCCCAGTGTCTATTATCCCAACGATCACATCTTGACCATAGGATGATGCAGGCCATATGCTGGACCGATGCCTGAGGCCGATGTATGTAGGGGTGTGGGTGGTGAATAGCTTGCTGTAGGATTCACGGTGCGTGGCCCGGTGAGCCGGCAATTTCTCTAGCTTAGAAAGCTGAGAAGGTGAGAGCCTGGCACTGAAGCCATGAATGACATGGCTATATGAGTAGAGCAACGTTTCTTCACTCGATGGGAGTAGAGCAACATTTCTTCACTCGACGTCCCTTCGGCCGACGTCAACGATGCCAGCATGGACTGGTTGTTAGTTAATGGACCCATGGGGCCCACTTGTGGACAACCACTTGTGAGTGGGGCCCATAGGTTGTTCCCCTAACCTCTTTCTTTCAAGAGTTTGAAATATGGTTAGAGATTTAGTCTTCGAAAGAAAATAAGATGAGATAAGGATAAACCAACCTTATCTCATCTCATCCCTTATCTCTTATCTATTTAATCATCTCAAATATAGATGATGACTCTTTCCGTAATACCAAGCAATCACATCTACGGAGAGAAAAAGAGGAAAATACAAAGTGTTCATTTGGCCCGTCCCATTCGATCTAAACCATAGATATGATCCGGGGACCATCCTCACCGCAGGATTAGATGGGTGATCAGACCCACTTGTTTCTGTAGCAGTTAGGCAGACCGCTGTACCACATCGCACATCTTCGGCTATTGCGAATGTTCTCATCGTATAGACCGTCGAATCCTGAAAGCCCACACTTCCGTAAATATTTTCAGTGGTATCAGAGCATTGAACGACGGATCTCCGATTTAAAAAGGAATAAATCACAATTGAGGTAAGTGGCCTTACAACGTTATTAAATTATTTATTTCATTTTAAAATACATTTGATCATCAAATAATCACACCTTAATGATTCTTTTTCTTTATTGCCATTATTCTATATATTTTTTTTTAATCTTTGAGGTATGGAAATTAAAAAAAAATTTAGGATAAGAAAAATAATTAAAATAAATAATTGTAATTTTAAAAAGGTCAATTGAAGGAGAACAGAAGATTGATTAATATCTAGATTTATTTAAGTTTGTGAGAGAATATTCAAATGAGTGGAATGGGTTTACGAAACCCTATCCATATTCACCGCTCGTTGGTGAAACAGTCAGCCCCAACCCATAATGAGTGGAATGGGCCTGGTTGTTTCATTGTAAATGGGGGTAAATCCCTGGAAATAAGTTATCATTACTTCTTGCATCCGTTTGATAAGTAAGGGAATTCCATTTCTTAAAATCCGGTTCCAAAAAGACTCACTTAAAATAATGGCCCCACTTTGATGTCTATGACTTATCCAAGCTGTCCATTTGTTTTACTAAATTTTTTTAAGGCTTTAGCCCAAAAATGAAGTAAATCTAAAGCTCAAGTGGACCACACCACAGCAAATAGTGGTCTGTATAACTTCCACCATTAAAAGCTATCTCATTCCTTGGGCCCACATTGATGTTTATTTGTCATCTAACCCATTCATGAGGTTACATAGACATGGATAAAGGGGGGATAACAAATATCAGATTCATCCGAAACTCCTAAGGCCAACAAGAAGCTTTCAACGGTAGACATTCAATTCCCACTGTTTCTTATGGTGTGGTCCACTTGAGATTTAGATCGCCCTCATTTTCTTAGACATTACCTAAAATGGGATGGTGGAAAAAATGAACGGTGTAGATAAGTCACATACATCATGGTGGGCCACATAATTTTTTCCCTTGATTTTGGTGAATGTCAAGTCGCAAAAGCACCAGTCACTTGTCACGGTGGGAGTAGTGCAAGAATTCCCCAGGGCGGTAATAAATGCTCATTTACCCTGATTCCCAGCAATCCTCAAAACAAACACCCCCTAAATGTCTCTCTTTCTCTTTTTTCAATAATAAAATGGTGGTCCGATTCGGCTCAACCCAAAGGGCGTGTTGGACCAAGGCTGCACCAGCTCGTTATCCTTCCACTACCGAGAGTGGGAGGTTGTCGCTACTATGTGAAACCAGCCTTACACGGTGCCCTCTTCTCTACGAACCGAGTCACCTAGGTCTTCACCCAGACTCAGCTACTGGCTTGGATTGGGCGAGCTAGCATCACAGCTCATGGGCCCTGCCAGAACTGGGCCGGACTATCGTCCATCACCACCGTACATGTATCTCTCTCTCTCTCTCTCTCTCTCTAACCATGGCCGGGGACAGCGACACCGCTGCTGGCAGCAGTGCAACGCCTACCAGCAGAAGTGTGAGCCGCCGCCGTCGCCGCTGCCGCCACTGCCATCGGCCACAAAAACGATTGCCAGATGGGTGGCCGTTCATAAAATGCGAGATGGGTAGTCGTTCATCAGATGGGACCCACCATATATGAGACGTGGCCTGATGATAAATCATATGGCCTGGTCATCGGCTGGGCCCACACGTCATGAGAACGGGACCGTCCATTAGGAATGGCCCCCCTTAATGGAGATGATTAGCAGACCAGCCTTATAAAGGAACTTGGAACAATCACAGTGGGCCCAAACTGATTAACGGCCAGATCTCGCACACCAAATATACCAGGATGGCTATGGATAGATGCGCGTGGAGAGGGATGCGTAGGGAGCAGATTAAGTTAGTAACGGTTCCACCATAGTGGGTGGGATCACTATGATATATGTGATTACAATCACACCTTTCATCCAGCAATAAGCCTCTTTTTTTTTTTTTTTTTACACATCCTTAAAATGAAATAGTTTCAAGTCTCAGATTGGTCACTGTACAGAAACCGTGGTTACGTGCTTGGTTATGGGCTTAGCCCAAAATAAAATCACACATATGGATTTTTTTTTTTTGGGGCTTTCATGTCAAGTTATGGACTTGATGGACCTAACTACTATTAACGTTTATATAAATGGCCTTCCATCCCATTTCAAAAATCATTAATATATGGTCTTGGGCCCATTGTTTTTATGAAACCATTTCCCATCTTTCCTTTGTGACAAAATTAAATGAACCATCATTACATGTACACTTGTGAATGAATAGGTTGAATGACCGCAATATTTATTCACAAATTAAATTGGGCCGGACTAGAAGCCCAAATCACTTAACATTAAGATCGAGTGCATCTTGTACATAATCTTTATCGGCTATTTGTGGGCTGATTTAGTTTAAGTGTTGGAAAGTGACTTGGGGTTTTTCGGCCAGATCTAATTGATGGTGCGGTCCAATTTTGTGATTAACAGTCTAGATATCCCATGATTAAGATGATCGATGTATGTTTTAAAATGAAAGCACATAAATAAAAATATTAAATTTTATTAATTCTGAATATTTTTTTCTGTCATGTTGCACATATTTTTTGGAAAATGTGTAACTCCACAAATCTCTTGATTATTTAATGTACATGTGCGTGCATTAATACATGTATTTGTGCATATGTATGATGATTTTTCTTTATATCCATACAATCACTTGATCACGGGTCCACAAGTGATTGGAACTGTCGTCCACCATGATGATTAGCATTGATGAAAGGATCCATCATCAATGGTGAACATTAATGCCGATGATCAGATCCATCATGAATGGACATGATCAATGGTAGTGATTGGATTTTTCATTCTTCTTAGCACTTGTTTTCTTTGTTTAATGGTAATGATTGTTTCCTTTTATCTAATGATTTATATATATATATTGGCTTCAGTCTTCATGTGATTAAATCTAAGTCCCATTTCATTAGAAAATAGAAAACTTATGTTATGATTGCCCTCTTTTATTCTAAGGTTGTGCATAACCTAAGTGGGAGATATACACCTTTACTAAATGATGCATAAACCCATAATGGTGGGTTGTAGGTTATATAAATAAATAGTCGTAAAAGCATCAATTTCATCTTATTTAGATAACTTGATTGATCTGCACCGCCCATACAGGTATGTAGGCTTTCAGATCTCTTATATGATGTATTGAATACTTTTATAAACTTGAAAGTTTGAATAATCAGTAGAAATGCTTGTGATTAGTGCCAATACTCTAGATCATAGCTAAGTAGTGATACATGATGCGATGTAGAGATGGGTTCTAAAGCATTGATTGCCGATCAACTCAAAGAACAACATTTCGATGGCAACAACTATGAAGACTGGTCCCACGCAATGCAAAGCCATCTGGATGATGATGACATTTTGTACACTCTGGATGGGGTTTAAGAGGAACCCATATTGGCTGAAAATGAAAATCTATGATTACATAGGGCCGCGATGAATCGCTACAACAAGTGACGTAAACAAAATCGCTCTGCCCGTAATGTTTTGATTAGTACAATGCACCAAGAACTCATACCCATGTATGAAGTGCATGAAACTGCTAAGGGGATCTAGGATGTACTGGCTAATTCCAATAAGTAAAAGTCAGATGCGAAGGTTCGGGCTATGGAATAGAATTCCAAGAATATAGGATGCCAATAGGTTGCCTCATCAAGGATTATATCCGTAAGATGGAGTAAATGATAAGCGCTCTGAGAAATGTAGGGTGCAAACTTACTGAAAATCAAAAGATTATAGCAATGTACCATTCTTTACTCGAATCTTGGGCACAAATCAAAACGATTATGAACCATACTGATTCAATTACAACGTTTAGAGACTTTTGTGGTTATCTGGTACAAGAGGTTGAAATGAATGCTATTCAGCCAGGTTCATCAAAGGCCTTTGTACCAAAAACCCACAAGCAGAAAGCTAACAAAAAACGGTTTAAAGCTCACAAGAAGGCGAAGAAGAACAATCAGGAACAGAAGACTACTACACCTCTAAATCCCAAGAAGGGGAAAGGAAAGAGGAAACCTAAAAAGACAAGCATAACCTGTTTTGTCTACGGAAATCCCGGCCACTATGCCCGTTAGTGCGCTCATAAAAAGACGGCGCAACAAAGCACGTGATATGAGATCGTCGAGGACTCGAGGAATTTCGGCCTGTAGCCATGGGGAGTTACGGGGTGTACATGAGGAATAACGCTGCTGAAGACATGCTATGGATTGACGTTTACCGTCTCCGTACGCCCGTAGGGCACACAGTAACCCTCCATAATACTCTTTATGCACCGGGCATGCGCCGGAATTTAATTTTTATTTCTAGGTTGTTATTTAATGGTTTTGACATTCGTTTTTTCGGGACTAGAGTTTCTTTAAGATTTAATAACCTCATCTTTGTATGGGGAAACTTAATTTCAGATTTATTTATTCTAGATGTAGATAATGATGATGCACCTCTTGCTTTGCCTGTTACGTCGAATGAACATGTAGTATCTGAATCTTTAAAATGGCACGCGAGGTTAGGTCACATTGGAAAGGACCGTATAATAAGACTAACACGTTCTGGTCTGTTAGGTTCATTATCTAAAGTTGATTTTCCATTTTGTGAACATTGTGTGTCTGGGAAGACTTCTAAGAAACCATTCCATAAAGCGACTAGGTCAAAGGGTTTGCTAGAGATAATCCATTTGGATATCCGTGGACCCTTGAATATACGTGCTAGAAATAGATGCCAATACTTCGTCACATTTATTGACGATTACTCGCGCTATGGATATGTGTATCTCATCTCACATAAATCTGAGGCTTTTAATTGCTTTCTCAAATTCAAAGCCGAAGTAGAAAATCAGCTTGAGATAAAGATTAAAACTCTTAGATCTGATAGAGGTGGCGAGTATACATCTGAAATGGTTAAAACATACTGTGCAAATGTTAGCATCATCAGGCAGTACACTATGACATGTACTTTACAGCAAATGGAGTTGCAGAGAGAATGAACATAACACTATTGGACATGGTCAGGTCGATGATGGCACATGGCAATCTCTCTACCACATTCTGGGGAAGACGCGCTTCTTACAACCGTCTACGTCCTAAATAGAGTCCTAACTAAATTCGTTCCTAAGATCCCATATGAGATGTGGACTGGGAGGATTCCTTCTCTAACCGACCTGCGTCCCTGGGGATCTTTAGCACATGTTTTATCGCCTGCTCCGCATAGAAGTAAACTTGATAGTAAAACTATTGAGTACATATTCATTAGGTATTCGATACACTCAAAGGGATACGTTCTAGTTTATGAGAATCATGGAGGATGGACTGAGATAGAATCTCGGGATGTCACTTTCGTCGAAGACAGATACCCCAGCCAAAAGAATCAAAAGGTTCCCACAGAACTTTTTGAAATTCTCGATGTATCTCAGGAGAGTGGGAATTCTGCTTTTGAAAATGGAGATGCTCCTATAGTTCATCAGGACAGTGGGAGTACATCTCAGCAGATTCCTGAGTTACGTCGAAGTGAAAGAGGTTTGATTCCCCATAGATATTTCAATATCAATGGTCAATCTTTCTCTTGTGTTGCGGTTGGCGATGATAAACCTGATTCTTATTAGGATGCGTTGTTATCTCCGAATTCGGCTGATTGGGTAACTGACATGGACGGAGAGATTGCCTCCATGGAGAAGAACAAAGTCTGGGAACTTATAGATCTACCTTCCAATCGTAAAACAATTGGTAACAAGTGGGTACTTAAGATTAAAAGAAAGGTAGATAGTACAGTGGACAAGTACAAAGCACGATTAGTTGCAAAATATTTTACACAAAAAGAAAGTGTTGATTTTGAGGAAACTTTTTTACCTGTTGCAAAATTCTCCTCAATTCGCATGATTTTGTTCATTGTCGCAAGTTTAGACTTAGAGTTATATTAGATTGATGTAAAGACCGCATTCTTAAATGGTGGTTTGGATGAAGAAATATACATGCAACAACCCATAGGTTATTTGGATAAAAAGTATCCAAAGAAAGTCTGTAAGTTGTTACGATCTATTTATGGGTTGAAGTAATCTTCAAGGCAGTGGTACATGAGGTTCCACTTAGTCATCACCACTTTCGGGTTCATGATGAGTGAAGAAGATCATTGTGTATACATGAAACGGTCCGGAAGATCTTTTCTGATACTATCTCTATATGTAGACGATAATATCCTATTAGCTAGTAATGACATGTAACTGTTGATGATGTCTAAAGATTGGCTTTTCTTGAACTTTGAAATGAAAGATCTTGGTAAAGCCAACTTTAGTCTAGGAGTTAAAATCATCAGGAACCGTCCTAGGAGATTCTTAGGCTTATCACAAGCCACTTACATACAGAAGATCGTAGAGTGGTTTAGGATGCAAAATTCAAAAGTTGTTGAAATCCCTATTGATAAAGCTACCAAGTTAAATAGGAAATCGTGTCCCTAGACAGAAGCTGAGAAATCGGCAATGTCTTCAGTACCTTATGCGAGCGCAGTAAGCAGCTTAATGTATGCTATGCTTTGAAGCAGACCGGATATTAGTTATGCAGTTAGCATAGTCAGCCATTACCAGAGTAACCTAGGACAGTCTCATTGGAAAGCCATCAAACGTATATTCCGCTATCTAAGAGGAACCAATGACCTAATGCTGTGTTATGAAGGCGCGAGTCTCGAGCTCAAAGGATATTCTGACTGCCGCTTGGGGTAATGATGCCGACGAGAGAAAGTCTACTTCAGGATATATCTTCTTGCTCGGAGGGGGAGCTATCTCTTGGTCGAGCAAGAAACGGACATCAACAACCCTTTCTTTATAGGAGGCCGAATACATTGCATGTTGCGCTACAGTTCAGGAGTGTATATGAGTTCGAAGATTCCTTCTAGGACTGGGTGCTGTACCAGGAGTTCGTGAGCCTATATCGTTGAGGATAGACAACACCTCCGCCATTGACTTAGCAAAGGACTCCAAACACCACTAGAAATCCAAGCACATTGAGATAAAGTATCATTACGTTCGTGATCAAGTTAAAGAAAAGAAGGTTATCCTAAGCTTCATTCCTACTAAGGAGTTGATAGCTGATCCCATGACGAAACATATAGCTAGAGATCTATTTCAGTTTCACTGTCAGGCAGATAGGAATTGAGGAAAGCTTGATTGATATGCTTATATCATGTACCTTGGATCTTTTATGAATAATAAATTCCCTTTTATTCAGTATTGAGCACTTGTTAGACTAGGTATGTAGATCATCAGCATTGTCTTTGAGATTAAGTAGGATTTTAACTTTTGTCAGCAGGCCGGTCACCCACTCGCACGGGTTTATCAACCCTAAATGTACAAGAAATGTACACTTGGGGTAATATTCATACATTGAGGTATGAACCACCCTTTATTGAAAATAATAAAGGATGAGGATATGAATGAGTTGTATCCGCCTTCATTCCTAAAAGATTGAAGATGGACTGATAAAGTCAAATAACATAGTCGCACCATTGCTCTTCATGCGAATAATGTTATGGCCTAAATGATAGCTAGGTCAGTGAGGTTATGAGATGAGTCATACCTCATGTGAGACGACTTGCGTATTGTAGACCCGACATATACCTAGTATTGTCTACTTTACGGCGTGGATTGTAGCCACAGTGCTAGGACCTTTTACCTACAGATTGCTTTGATTCGATCTAATCATTGTAACGTGCGAGTAGTCAGTCTCGTAGCTGACTCCTTGTATCCTTAGCTACCTTCCTCTTGTGTACAGGAGGATGAGATTGAGTGTCGCTACTTTAGTATACGATGACGAAAGACCCTTGATTGGTCAGACTCGGTTATGCTAGGAAAGCGGCTTGATTGATTCCAAATTACACATCTGCGTGGGGAAGATTCCTGTGACAGCTACACCGAAGTTTCTAGAACTATAAATACGCACTTGAAGACTTATTCGCCGACAGTATCGAGTTTTCTTAGACTTTTGCAAACGATATTCTCTTTCAAAAGTATATATATATATATATATATATATATATATATATATATATATATATATATATATATATATATATATATATATGTTAATATTACTTTAAAAGGAATTCAAATTGATGTTTATAGATAACCAAGTTTTCAAGTGCATATGTTGGCCGAGTACTCTAGATCGGGAGATAACTCCATCCTGTGTGGTCATGCGAACTAGGATAGGCATTGCAAAGCTTGGGTTAATGAGTGCTAGTTAAGTGGCCACCTAGTACTCAAACAACTGTGAGAAGATAACAGTGTTCTAGCCTGGTCCCACGCCTCTGATTCTTTTGATCGTGATTCTTTGGTTTTAATTGTTATGTGATGAGCTAGATGGACAATTCATGATGTGTCTATCCCACAATGTGATTGAGTGGGAGATGTTAGTTAACGGACCGTTGGGGCTCATTTGTGGACAACCACTTGTGGGTGGGGTCCATAGGTTGTTCTCGTAACCTCTTTTTCAAGAGTTTGAAATACGGTTAGAAATTTAATCTTCGGAAGAAGATAAGATGAGATAAGGATAAACCAACCTTATCTCATCTCATCCCTTATCTTTTATCTATCTAGTTATCTTATATATAGATGATGACTCTTTCCGTAATACCAAGCAATCACGTCTACGGAGAGAAAATGAGGAAAGCACAAAGAGTGTCCATTTGGCCCGTCCCATTCAATCTAAGCCATAGATCTGATCCGGGGACCATCCTCACCATAGGATCAGAGGGGTGATCAGACTCACCTGTTCCTGTAGCAGTTAGGCGGACCGCTGGACCGCATCGCACATCTTCAGCTATTGTGAAGGTTCTCATCGTGTAGACTGTCGGATCCTGGAGGCCCACACTTCTGCAAATATTTTCACTGGTGCCATGACTCATGACTCGTGAATGTGTCGGGCTTGTGCGAGTGGTCCATGTGGATGATGTACGTTTGAAATTCATCCGTGGCCCACACATCAGCAATGGGCCGTAGTAGCACTAGTGACCACACTAATAGGTGTTGTAAGATAGTACGTGGGGAGCCTTCCATCATAGCTTTCATGGTTTTGAGGAAACTGAGATGGAAGTGTCATATAAATGTACATTACATGTGAAGACTTGGCTCATTCTTAACTACAAACGTTAAGAGGGCGGTTTTTCCCATATACGTATTCTGTTTTGATCTTATTATCTTTTTGAAATGGACGTCTTATATTGTTGGAGGATATGGTTGTTGTACGTAGATTACTCTGGAGATGTGAGTCTTACGACACGTGTCAATGTGATCATGCGTGTGCCATATCTGGGTGAGTCATCAGGTGGGCCCATATTCATTATTCCTTGTCTCGAAATCTGGTCACTTGGATGGATTATCAGGTTGGCCACTTGTGCAAGAAGAAAATGGATGGTTCGAAAAAGAGTGGCCAACATGTCTGGTCCACCTGATCAGTGGGTCTACCTCACTTCTGGGCCGAGCATTACCACGGTGGGCCACCTGATGAGTGGATTGGTTCTTGCTGGCTGTAATTCTTGGGAGCTTTGGTAAGCGCAATAAAGATGTGAAGACTAATCGACCCATCAGGTGGTCTGATCTTGTACATGATTTTCCCTATATTGGAAACTGGTGGAAGTTTTTAACAGCCATACATTTTTTTTTGCAAACTGTGGCCCACCTGATCAGTGGATCGACCTGATTCTTGGAATCAGGCATCAATATAGTGGTGACATTCTGATGCATGGATTGGATTGGATCTTGGACCATGGTGGCATATGTGTGGCGTGTACATGAGCTTAATTGCACACGCCTGTGGGCTTAACAAAACTCCCTTCTTGGTGGGCCATCTTGGACCGTTTCTTCCTTTGATCTTTAGACGCTTATTGGGCATTTTCATGTAATTCAAAGCATATTAATGGAAGCTTCTATCACATGGATAAGAGGAAGCCTGCTCTTAGAGCATTGTAAGTTATAGTGTTCCTAGTTGTACTGAGACATTTTATCGGTGCAATTGATTAATCTAGATTGTTCATTAGGTCCAACACATATTTCATTGGCTACCATGAAAATATTGCACCAATCCGATGATCTAACCATCTGATCAATGGCTCCAATATGGATGGTCAGGATCATTTGTGCAATAATAAGTCTAAATAACAATTTGATCCATCTATTTGCAAGTTCCCATCATGGATTGCTTGGGATTCTAAAGAATCACTTCTATCAGGCAATCCTAACCACCCTCATACATGGGTTGAAAAAAAGATGGCTCCAAGAAATAAGGCGAAATCTATGATGGATTTGATCATCCAATCAGACTTATTTTTGCATGGTGTACCTTCAAATGTATTCTAGGCTTAATGGACGGGTAAGATTGGACTAATGAGCTATCCACGTTACCCGATGTAACTAGGAGCACGGTAACTTTTAGAGTGCTCATGAGAGCATTGGAGCGTTTCTAACACAAAATTAAAAAGATGCACTTTGAGATGAATAGTTACGTTAAGCTTACTCTAAGGGGGCGTTTGGATTATAAGTTAATTTGGATAATGTAATTATGCTATATATAGCTTATCTTGGTTTCTACTTATTATGACTGTAAGTACATACTTATCAACCAAAAAGTAGAAAAACATGTTTGGTTTCCAACATAATAAGCAATTATCCCTCAAGTCTGTTTGGCTCCCCTCACATCCACCATCCATCATGTGGGGCCAACCTTTGATGTGACCATTCATCGTGTGGGCCCCACCTTTGATGTGGGCCATCCATCATACAGGGCCCACCTTGATGTGGGTTGTTCATCACTATGGCCCTAGCTTTTAATGTGCACCATTCATTATGTAGGGCCCACCTTTAATGTTAGTCATCCATCAAGTGGGGCCCACTATCAATGTTATCGTCCATCATGTGAGGCCTACCTTCAATATTCACCACCTGTCATGTGGAGCCCACCTTTGATGTGGACCATTCATCATGTGGACCCCACCTCTAATGTGGGTCATCCATCATGTAGGGCCCACCTTGGATATGGGTCACTCATAATTATAGGCCGGCCTTTGATGTGGACCATCCATCATGCGGGGCCCACCTTGATGTGGATCATCAATCATGTGGGGCCCACCATTATTAATTACCTATCATGTGGAGCCAACCTTTGATGTGGACTATACATCATGTGGGCCCCACCTTCAATGTGGATTGTCCGTCATGCAGGACTCGCCTTGAATGTTGGTCATTCATCGTTAGAGGCCAACCTTTGATGTGGATCGTCCATCATGTGAGGCCACCTCAATATGGGCCATCCATCATGTGGGGGCCAACTTCAATGTCAATTGCCCATCATGTAGAGCCCACCTTTGATGTGGACCATCCATCATGTAGGCCCCACCTTTGAAGCAGGTTGTCCATCATACCGGTTGCTTTGGATGTGGGCTTATTATTATTATGGGCTGACCTTTGATGTGGACCATCCATAGGTGTGCCCACATTACTGGGGTTATTTGTCATGTGGGCTGCACCTTTTATGTGATCCGTCCATCATGTGAGCTTCACCTTCAATGTGGACAGTCCATCACGTTGGGCCTCCTTTGACATGGATCATAAGAGAGAGCCTCTTTTAACATGGATCGTGAGAGAGAAGTAGAAAAGTTATAAGTTAAAAAGCTTAAAACACATTACTTATTAAGATAAAGTAGCTTTTGGTGTATAAGATACTTTTACAATGATACTTACCCAACTAACTTCAATGAAAAAAGTAACTTAATTACTTAGCACAAGTTAAAAGGCAACTTATTTGGTGGTGTATCCAAATGTGTAACGCCCTTGGAAATTTCAATCCTCGAGCCTTGAAAGTACTCGAGTGCCTCTAGAAAATTTTCTATTTTAATTCTCAAATGAGAATGCGTACGCTTGATTTAGAATTAAGACTCTAGGAGATTTGTACATGAAACCCTAGTTTGAATGATCCGATTCGATCGAAATTTCGTAAGACATTTAGACACATCAATCTAACCGTACATTCTTTGTTAGATATCATGGATAGCTACGGATTCCTTTTTAATTGTTTAATCCTACATCCGATCCGTTAATTAATGAATCTCAATCTATGATTTACTGAAATCACAATGGATTAACCTATATAATCGACTCACAATGTAGATCCACCTTAGACTACCCTAATCAATGAATCAAATCTCGATTATCTTGAGTATAGAAACTGATTTGACAAAATAGCTCTTTTGACATGTAAAACCATACAAATGAGATTAACTGCCATTAACTTGCAAATAATGCACCCCGTATATCACATCATGTACCTAGCTATGCCCGTTATGACCTAATAAAAGGATTCATCAAACTCTGTTCTGTAAATCATCCAATTGGTGTCCCGAAAACTTAGAACAGCTATAGACCGTTCGTTAGTGGGCCATTGATCACGAATCTATGCGGAATCGATTGCCTTAGTGGGCTTGACCTTTCCCCTATATCAGATACCCGACACCCTATCCCGAACTGCACAACTTAGATGAAGACCAGAGAGGGTGAGTTGTGTGACTCACCTCAACCTTGGACTATCTGGAACTATAAATACCAAGCCCATTTGAGAATTTCATTTGAAATGGAATTTGGGGGTTTTCTTGAGTTTTCTTCTAGGGTTTGCTCAAACCCTTTTACTCTTTCACCATTCCTTCTACCGATCGTAGGCGGGCCGTGCCTTGAGGTAAGATACCTCTACTATTGTAGAAATTAGGAAGTTTCATTAGGGATTCTCATCTCTAATTAGGGTTTTTGTCGAATTTAGGTGTTCTAGCTGGATTTTCTTCAAATCCTTGAGGAATACTCATTCCTAGCTCGTGGATTCATCAATCAGGTGAGGACTATCTTCTAAGTTGGCTATTATCAGCCCATGAGGGTTCCAAATAGTGAAAATTAGATTTTTCTTGAATTCCATTCAAAGTTAAGTGCCGAATGATTTATGTTTATGATTGATGTTCTATATATGTTGATTAATTACATGCTTACTTCGATGTGTGGATTGATTGCCCATTTAAATCGATTTTATGAAAATATGAGATTTGATGTGTTGTGCATATCAAGTGTTTGATGAAATTCCTGAGTGAACAGAAGTTCACATATGCTTAAGTAAGTGGATTACCATCCACCCAGGCTAGTGCCTGATTGTGAATTTGATGAGTTGGCCTGCAATAGCACGCCAAGTGTTTGATTTTACACCCATATATGAAATGAAGTATATCGCATATCAATTGTTTGGTTTTATGCCTGATTGAGACAATAGATGCTATGATGTTCTATTCTTTTCACAACATGCTTAGTATAATATTTAATTGACATGATTGGGATTAATCTCTGAAAATCACAATTTATGGACTGCCTACTTGGGTTTGGCCGTCACAGACTTGTTTGGTCGACTTGGGAGTAACATGATCGACCGACCCTAGCTACGCCGGTTTGGTTGATGTTTCGCTCGGCCTACCAAATCAGTCAATTTCAGGGTTAATCATATTTGTTTGATCATTGTTACATATTCTGTAGAATCTCGAATACCACAATTACCATTGTTATGCAGTCACTTATAACTGTACGTATCAAGTCTCATGAGCCAGACATGGAATATGGGTAACTGTGTTTATGCTGTCTTTGGCTAGTGTGGGTGATGAGCCCTCCAATAGCCTTGAGCATTGAATCCTACATACTGAAGCTCATGGGCCAGGCATGGTATATGGGTAACTGTGCTTGTGCTGTCTTTGACCGGTATTGATCCTGATGGTCTTATCGAGAGTCTTGAGCATCGATGCTAGGTGACGAGCCTACCATCATTAATCTTGGGTGACGATCCATTACCATGCATATGACATTCTAGGGCATTGAGACCCTTACCATTTGATTTATTATTTAGTTATGTTTGGTGACAGACCTAAATTGGGATTCCAGGAGCCGGGCATAGGACGCCCTGGCCTGGCAGTGGTTCCCAGCCTGGTAGAGGGTACCCCGACCTGGCATTGTCCAGTGTTCGGTAAGGCCACTGTCCAGTGTCCGGCTTTCCTCGTTGTCTAGTGTTTGGCCGAGTTCCTATCGGTTGTGTTCTTGTTTATTAGACTCTTGATAAAATTGAGGTATTCTGGCTTCGCCAATACTGCTGATTGAATACGGGATTAAATAAATACTTGGTAAACATCCATGCATCACATTTTCACATGCATTGGTCTGATGTTGCTGTTGGGTGGTAACCCCACCGTTTATTTTTTCGGAACATAACATTTGCATATCATGACCTCATGTATTATTCAACTAGAACAAGAACTTGATTGTAAGGTTATGCTATCTGTTGATGCTGGGGTGGTAGGTGTGAGAGCCTCACCATTTGTTATGCTTCACTACTTGTACTTGATTGTGTTGATGATATGTTTAACTTAGGGAATGGTAACACTGAGTATGATTACTCACTCCCACCTGGGGGGGTGTTTTAAAACACCAATCAGTTATTTTGATGCAGGAGTTGCTGCCACTTGATGCATGAGATGCAGGATCTGTTGGCTTACCTATGTCTTGCGTTTCATTTTCTGCCTTGAATTGGACGTCTTGGATATTCTTAAAGACTTCATGGTACATGTATAAAATTGAGCCCCAGCTAAGTGGACTCCTTAATTGTGTGGATAATTGTATGTATTTACACTTTAAATTCAAACTGAATTATACACTGTTTAGCTTAAATCTCTATTTATGAGTTGATGCCATCGATTTGTGCCATTAAACTATACTTCCGCAAAATACAGTCACCTCGGAAGAGTCGGGAGCCGTGGACTGCCCGACACTTGATTTTCGGGGCGTGAAGTATAGCAATCCCCATTCTTTGTCTAATTTTGTATTTTATGATAAGCTCTCTTCTTCTCATTGTGTTTTTTGTTTTATAGTAATTTCTTCAGTTTTATAAAATGTTATATGAATAGTGACCTTAATGAAGAGGATACATGGAGTAATAAGAAGGGTTTGTTCTTCCAGAAAATGAAAATAAAATGTGTAGACTTGTTAAATCCTTATATGGATTAAAACAAGTACCAAAATAGTGGCATGAAAAGTTTTACCCGAAAGTGTTATCGTGTTATCTTATGGTTTCATACATAATGTAATTGATAAATACATATATTCTAAAGCATGTAATGATTACATTATCATAATGTGTCTATATGTTGATGACATGTCAATAATAAGCAACAATATAAATGATGTGACTGAAATGAAAAAAATTTCTCTTTTCCACATTCAAAAGAAAGAATATTAGATAAGTTGATACGATCTTAGGTATCAAAGTTAAACATAGTGGGGGGTTATGCATTATGCCAATCTCATTATATTGAGAAAGTACTAAATAAGTTTAACCACTTAAAATTAAAGAGGCAAATACCCCATTTGATCCAAGTATCAAACTAATACCAAATACTGGAAGAGCAGTTACATAATCGAAATATGCGAGTATAATATATAATTTTATGTATGCAATGCGATTTACAAGACTTGATATAATATTCGCAGTGAGTAAATTAAGTAGGTTTACAAACAATCCCAATATAGAACATTGGAAGGCCATAAGTAGAATTCTTCATTATTATCTTAAAGGAACTAAAGAACTGTGGCTATTCTATTCAGAATTTTTGGCTACATTGGAAGGATATACTAATGCGAGTAGGATATTAAGTGTAAAAGACAATAACTTCACTATAGGATAGGTATTCACACTAGGAGGTGCAATGGTCTCTTGGAGATCCAAGAAAAAAACCTACATAATGCACTTGACGATGGAATCTAAATTTATAGCATTGATTACAACTAGCAAAGAGGCTGGGTGGCTTAGGATTTTTCTATTAGAAATCCAATTTTGGTTCAAAGCCTATACTGGCTGTATCACTTTATTTTGATAATAAAGCCACTTTAGCGAGAGCTTTTAATGATACGTATAATGAAAAGTCTAGACACATCAGTCTGAAACATGATTACGTGAGATAATTGATTCCAGTTGAAATCATTGCCATCACTTATGTGAAGTCAAGTAATAACTTGACTGATTCTTTCACTAAACCTTTAATAAGAGAAATGATGAAGACAACATCTAGAGGGATATGGTTAAAACTCTTTGATCAAAATATCCACTAGTGATGGAAACCCAACTTAATATTAGTAAATCACTAGTTTTTGGGTTCAATAGGTAAAAACAAGTAATTGATACATGAAAAGTTTCAACACTGAAAATAAAAAGAACTTCATCCAGAATGGATAGTGATAGTCATTATAGATAGAAGGTTGAGTCATAATACTCTTAATGAAGCCTAGCCTTCAGGACAAGTGTCTAAAATGTGATGGGGATACTGGAAAGACTTCACCTATGTGATGAGTGTAGAGGTGGTACCACCTCTCATGAGAGTTAGAATTTCTATCGGGATCGCTCATGAAAAACGGATAAGCGCATGTCCATTAAAAGTGCTAAGTGAGTATATTAAGGAATCTCATATGTGTAGACGTGATTATATGTATGGCTTTTTTAATTCTATCATTTAGGAATTACTAGTTCAAAGCATATACTACCAGGGATTTTGATAGGACTTTGAGTAGCTTACACCATGGAAGATTTAAATAAAAAAACACCTTTTTGTATGCATAAGAATAATATATCTTTTCTTATAGAAATTTTTATTATTCTTAATTAACCAAGTGAGGAATTATTGAATTTTATTCTTAATTGGGTTGTTTAAATTAAATAATAGAAATGGTCAAAGTCATGCAAATATACATTTTTTTTTCTTTTGCTTTATTCAAATATTTGAAATTTTAGCTTTCCCTCTAAAACTTTATTTGAAGAATGCTTGAAAAGTTTAGTCCTACATTGCTCTGAGAGAGAGAGAGAGAGAGAGAGAGAGAGAGAGAGAGAGAGAGAGGTTTATGAGCTTTAGGTTCTCTAGTATTCTTGGAGAATGGAGAGAGAAGAAGGTTAGCTTGCGTGTTCCAGTGTGAAGCTTTGGAACACATGCACGCGCTCTCGTTGGTATACACACGGTTGCGGGCGAGGGCATGGGCTGTGAGGCAGTGGGCTATAGAGGTGCTAATGGTGTACTTTGTACTTCGCATGTGCACATCGTGTCACGAGTGACACTCCCACACGACCTACTGCATACCGATGCGATCTGGTGCGACTAGACTAAGCTGTTGCAAAGTTGGCCATAGTGAGTATGTCCATCGGAAGACCAAGTCATCTAAATGATTGATCGACTTGAGAATGACCGTTATTGAAATCGGTGGGTAGAGAAGGCCGAACGACCATCGGATATTGATAGTTAATTTTTATCGGTCGATGCATTTCTTCCATTAAAACAATTAGTTGACCGATCTCAACCACAGTGCCTTTCGGCCAGTAGAAAGATCCAGTTGCACTGATCGGCCGGCCAATTACGACTATTGCAAAGTTTTGGAAGACCGAATCTAATAGTTGCGACGGTTCGGCCATTAAATAATTAGATCGTTGCAAGAAACAAAGTTAAGTCAAGTTTCTTCATAAAAGACATGACTGTTTTGAATGGTTTTAAATGTGTATTTAAGAAAGGTCCTCTTTGTAAAAATGCACAATCTTTCATTTTTTATAAAACCTTTTATAAATCGAGGATATAATAACATATTTTTCTACTCTCTTGCATTCTTCTCTCCTTTACAAACATTCGAGTACTGAATTTTCTATTTTTTACATATTTAGAGTTTGCCATATTAGAAAAGATTGCATAAGATTGCATACCAAGTTCCGCTCCACTGTGGTATGTTCGTGATTGCTGCCCATAGAACTACTAAGGGTTATCTTATCCTAGAAGTGGTCAGCTAGTAATCTAGTACCGATTTCATGCCAATGAAAGGTGACGAATATAGCTTTAAGAAAGACATCATATATGTATTTCAAAGCCTCATTTCATCTCATGTAATTTCCACTTTATCTTGATTTAGGTTTATGCATATTTATAAATGATTTATTTGTAGGGCCTGTTTTATAGTTGAGAAATGGAGCGAATGTAAATGAGGTAATAATTACTTACCTTTTCATTTCAGTTGTGCCAAAACGTCTTACATTGGGTAGCGTTCTATGTACCAAAATCTTGTGGGCCTATTATGATGTATGTGTTATATCCATACCATCCATTCATTTTTCCAAATCATTTTAGGTCATGAGCCCAAAAATGAGGCAGATCCAAAGCTCAAGTGGCCCACAATAAGAATACTTACAGTCTACCATTGAACCTACTGTTATCTTATGGTGTGGTCCACTTGATCTTTAGATTTATCTCATTTTTGGACTCATGTCCTGAAATGATTTGAAAGGATGAATGAGTGGTGTTGATATATTCACATACATCATGGTGGGGCCATAAAGTTTTGCTTTGAAAAGAGGTTGAAACTTTGCGTAGGTGGAATTCCATCTCTGTGTCGAACAGGTGTACAAATAATCATTATGTATTTAATTTCATTTCATTTCATTTACCTCCAATCAACGGAGTAGGCCTTTTCTGTTGCTGGTTGCTGGCTTCATCACAGCTTTAATACGGCGGTAAAGGTCAACAGAACCAGCTGTAGAGTGGGGGGGGGGGGGGGGGGGGGGGGGGGGAATCAATCAATCGTGGGCGTCTGGCCGATGTTCGACTATCATAGTGTCAACGCAGTAGGCTTTTGGCTGTTGCTCACTTCATCTCTGCTTTAATCTGGCCGTCAAGGTCATCAACAGCTCCAGTTGTAACAAAAAAAAAAAAAAAAAAAAAAAAAAAAAAAAAAAAATCAACCGTTGGTCGTCGTAGCGTGTGCATGGCATGCTCAAGTTTCAATTTGTATGATTGGGACCCATGTCTCCTCGATCCAGACCATCAGTTTGTTGGGCTCCACCTTGGATGGGAACATAGCCTGGGGTTATACATATTGGAAGTTCCTAGCTACTTATCATGTGTCCTTTTTACGGTGTATTTTCAGGCCATGAATTGAAAGGTTAGGATTATCCTATGAAGGATATTTTTAGAATATGGTCCGTCCACGATTGGCCACAACAGACCAGCGGTTTGGATTTCTCGAACATGGGCTCCACTTATTCAAACTGAAAGCCTGAGTAACTGTGCACATCATTGGGTCCAGACCTGTTATTCCACTTTGAGATAACCATATATACCATCAGATCTCTTGCTCCGAGCTTCTTCGTCCACACAAAACAGAACCTTGAATCTGGTACATACCCAAAGCGAGACAATCAAGCTCTGAACTGATCATTACCCTTGTTTAAGAGAGGCATTATAGGATCCTCGCCCATGGATATCCATAGCATGCTTGTGACTTCATTTTGTCCAAGTAGGGCCCATGATGCAATGATCTGGACAATTGGTGTACCGGACCATGGATGGACCAGACCATTCCCCCAAAAGTCCCTTTAATTAGATGATCTAACATTTTATGTTGCCTACCAAAGTGGTGGTCCAGATGAGAAACTTTGCAATGGCTCACACCCAACTGAAGAATACCCAAAATAATCGGCTAGGATACCCTTATCGCGATTAATCGTCTTGATTACCAACATGGCATCACTATCCTTTATCTTCATAAAAGAGAGAGAAATACAGTATGTTTGTTTCTATATTTATATTCAATACTAGATTAGCTATTACACTTTAATGGTGTAGATGAGAAATAGCTACTACTGGGCTGGACACAACATGGTTTTGATCATCAACCCATTTGAGAAAACCATACACCACAGAGCTCGTATTCCATGCTTCTTTGTCAACCTCTACACTCAGTACAAACCCTTGCTTCTGATTCTTGCTGTTGAATGTGAATGTTTCCGGATCCGCTTGGATTCTCATTCCATAGGGGGCCTCTGTTACTGCCTTATAGGAGGCCGTATCGCCTCCTACATTGGTCACTATCCTGCTGAAATTCTGAACTGTTGGGTAGGTAGTTTCATTCGAGAAGACAGCAATGAGCGATGGGTAGTTGAGATCGGTTGGGGTGTTAGGACAGCTCCATTCAGCTCGTCTGATGATGGCGGCCATCTGGGTCTTGTTGTATCCGAGGCTGCAAAGGAAATCGATGTAGTCTTGGAAGTTCATGTCGTAGATGAGCCCGGGGTCCATCGCTTTGTTTGGGTTGACATGGCCTGCGCCAAAGTCCAAAGGTGTAGCGGGCAGCCCGGGCCACTGATCTCCAATGGTGGAGTGAGTGTTGTCCGTGGCCGTCGCGGTGGTCATGATCGCCGAACGGATGGCTGCCGGGCTCCAGTCCTTGTAGATGGCCCTCAGTAGTGCGGCTACCCCAGCTGCATGGGGCGTTGCCATTGATGTACCTGACGCCAACACATAATCTGTCACCAAATAATGTGAATCTATCATTACGGTTGGATTGTTGGGAACCCATGCCGCAAGCACGTCTGCTCCTGGTGTGAGTATGTCCGGTTTTAGCACACTTGGGGTTACCGGGTCTGGCCCTCTCGAGGAGAAATAAGCCACTTCCGGTGCTGGCTTCACCCCTAGCTTTGTTATCTTGAACGCCAGCTCTCTCACCGTCGCATTAATCGCTTCCATGGCATATTTTCTGATCAAAACAGCCTCGGGCCCACCTTTTAGAACAAGGCTAGGAATGTAGTAGTCCTCGGGAGAAAGAAATGTGCCATCCATTATGAAGATACCCACGGCGGCACTGCTACGATCGACCTCCGAAATTTGCGAGAAAATGTCAGTGTCGTAGCTTACATCACAGAGAACAACCTTTCCGGCAACATCCATCGGAACCAAAGACGATGGCAGACATGCTGCTTTGCTTGTGTTGTCTTTGCCATAGTACAATGGCAAATTGGCAATGTATATGCTCTCGGGGTAGTAGGATGTCCCTTCTAGCATTAGACCATTGCCGAGTGTCATCTTTCCCATGAAACTCCGGTCGATTGTGCCTGCGCCAATGGTCATGATCCATGGTGCACCGTTGTATGTCGAACTCCTCGATGGCCCATCATTGCCAGCACCACATGCAACAAAGATCCCCTTCTCAATGGCTGAAAGCGCGCCTATGGCGATGATGTCATTGTAATATGGTGTTTGCTTGAAAGCTAGAGACAAGGACATGATGTCAACACCGTCGGCGATCGCCTGGTCCATGCCTGCGAGCACGTCGGTGGCTGCACTAGACATGTCTTCACTGGAGATATCGGAAGCCCAGATTACCTTGTACATTGCGACCCGGGCACCCGGAGCTATGCCTCTGGCTCTACCCTCAGCATACCCAAAGAAACTGGCACCGGACACATATGCTCCGGCTGCTGTCGATGCCGTGTGGGTCCCATGTCCATGCCAGTCTCTTGCAGAGTTGTAGTCGCCATCCATGATGTTATTTCTGCCAGCTTTTATTCCTTTGTTGAAAGACCGAGCTCCAATTACCCTCCGATTGCAAAGCAAAGGGCTAAATGACGTCCTGTTCTCGCACTCACCCTTCCATCTATCTGGCACCGGCGACATCCCACGGTCATTAAAACTCTCACTCTCTGGCCAAATCCCAGTGTCTATTACCCCAATGATCACATCTTGACCATAGGATGATGCTGGCCATATGCCCGACTGATGCCTGAGGCCCAGGTAGGTAGGGGTGTGGGTGGTGAATAGCTTGCCGTAGGATTCTTGGTACGTGGCCCTGTGAGCTGGCAATTTCTCCAGCTCGGATAGCTGAGAAGGTGAGAGCCTGGCACTGAAGCCATGCATGACATGGCTGTAGGAGTAGAGCAACATTTCTTCAGTTGACGTCTCTTCGGCCGACTTCAAGGATGCCAGCATGGACTGGTGCCATGACTCATGGCTCGTGAATGTGTCGGGCTTGTGCGAGTGGTCCATATGGATGATGTATGTTTGACGTTCATCTGTGGCCCACACATCAGTAATGGTCCCAAGTAGCACTAGTGACCACACCAGTATGTGGTGTAAGATGGTACGTGGGGAGCCTTCCATCACAGCTTTCATGGTTTTGAGTAAATGAGGTGAGTGTCATATAAATGCACATCACATGTGAAGATCTCTTAGCCGGTCGTTAACTACAACCGTTGAGGGCGATTTTTCCCATGTACGTATTTTGTTTTGTTCTTATTGTCTTGTGAAATGGACGTCTTGTATCGTTTGAGGCTATGTCTGTTGAACGAGGATCTCTCTGAAGATGTGAATCTTACGACACGTACCAATGTGGTCATCAGGTGGGGCCCACATTCAACATTCTCCTTGTCTAGAAATCTGACCTTAGGATTATCAGGTGGGCCGCTTGTGCAAGAAGAAAATGGATGGTTCGAAAATGAGTGACTAAGATGTCTGGCCCACCTGATCAGTGGGCAAACCTCAGCTCTTAGTCGAGCATGACCATGGTGTGTCCACCTGATGAGTGGATTGGATCTTGCAGGCTGAATCTTGTTGCCATGCACTGTCTGGAAATTCTTTTGTATGTATTCTTGGGAGCTTCGCTAAGCTCAATAAAGCTGTGTGGTGACTCGATTTTCTGCTCATCTGACTGGACCGTCCATCAGGTGGATCACTTTTTTGATATACGGTAGACTGGATACCACACTGTGTGTGCGTTCTTTTTTTTTTTTTTTTCCTGGATATGATCCGCCTAAGAGGCAACCAATTGATCGGACGGTTTGCATTTGATATACATTGACCCTTTTAGGAATGACAGCATAATGCACTGTGCATCGCGAAACTGATTGGTGCACCCAATCTCTATTCTAAATTTACGGGTCGGCAATGGGCCGGGCTTCTCAGCTGGACCCAGATGGCCCGGCCCTGTAGGGTTAAACTAGGCCTGAAGGCTGGGCTTGAAATCTAGGCCTGATATTCATGCTGGGGAACGATGAATGACCCAGTCCACTAGTCCAGTCCAATCTTCAAGTAGAATACAAATTTTGGGTGGGATGATCAGTTCTTATGAAAGAGGGGCAGAGAAATGATGTAACCTGCTGAAAAATAAAAAAAGAAGAAGAAAATATTCACAAAAAATAGAGGTATAAATTTCTGATATCTATGCTTTGTTGGAGACGGAATATAAGAAGATGTTTTATTTCTCCTTTTTTTTTTCTTTCCTTTTTATTTACTGCTATACACGCACGGCCCAACTGAGCATTATATTACTTAGAACCTTTTTTCTTTCTTTACTCATGTGAAGACAAAAAATGAAAAAGGAACTTTGATGGCTGATGTGGCAGGATTTTTCAAATTAACAGTTTAACATTCCCCCTAATTTAAAAAACCTGAATTCCTAATATTTTTCTGAATTTAATAAACTTAGCCACAGTTAGAGATTTGGTAAAGACATCCATGAGTTGATCTTCAGATTTGCAGAAATTCAATTCTATTTGATCTTCTTCCACGAGCTCCCTTATGAAATGATGACGTAATTCAAAATGCTTCAATTGTGGAAGACTGGATTCTTTGCCATTATAGTTGCTGATATATTATCATAATTTTTTTTAGGTCTCTCTTGAACTTGCTGCAAGTTAGCTAGAATTCTCCTCAACCAGATTGCTTCACATGCTGCACTTGTAGTTGAAATATATTTTGATTCTGCTGATGATAGTGCTATTGAATTTTGCTTTTTTAAGCACCAAGTTATAATCTTTGATCCCATGCAGAACACATAACCTGAAGTGCTTTCCTTATCATCGACTGAACCTACCCAATCGCTATTTGTATATCCGAGCAGGCTATTATATTATTCCACTAAATATTTAATTCCACATTTTTTGATTCCTTGGATATATCTTACAATTCTCCTTGTAGTTGTATAATGAAGTTTGCTTAGCTCATTCATATATCGAGATACCATACTAACATGCACGTACATTATCAGGCCTTGTATTTGTGAGATAAAATAATGAACCCACTAAACTTCGATAAAGTGTTGAGTCAACCTTTTTAGCTCCATCGTTTTTTAAAAGCTTCTCATTCAACACCATTGGTGTCGCCACGGGCTTACAATTTAACATATTGAATCTCTTCAACAGATCTTTGACATAATAATTCTCTTGTGAAATAAAAATTCCTTTAAGGGATTGCTTTACTTGTATCCTGAGAAAATATCTCATGAAGCCTAAATTCGTCATTTAATGTACTCTTTCATCATAGCCTTCTTGAAATCTTTTGCCAAATTTGGTTTAGTGCATGCATAAATTAAATCATCAACATAAAGACATACAATAAGAAGGTCATGTGTACCTCCCTTTTTAACATACAGTGATGGCTCACTTGGATTTCTTTCAAATCCATTTTGTTGGAAATATCGATTGGTTTTATTGTTTCATGCTCGAGGTACTTGCTTTAGGCCATATAAAACTTTTTAAAGCTTATAAACTTTATCTTATTTTCCTTTCTTCACATATCCTTAAGACTATTTAACATAGATTTCTTCCTCAAGTTCTCTATTTGAGAATGCTGATTTTACGTCCGATTGAAAGACCTAGATCTTCAATTGAGTTGCTAGAGCCAATACTATTCGGAATGTTTTCATTTGAGAAACAGGAGCAAACATTTCATTGAAGTGAATTCCGGATTGATGAGAATAGCCCTTTGCAACCAATCTTGCTTTATGCTTTTGGATTGTGCTATCATCATTATACTTGGTCTTATAGACCCATTTAAGTCCAATGATTTCCTTCTCTATTGGTCTTATCAATCATTTTCATGTGCCATTCTTTTCAATAACTTTTATTTCTTCATCCATCACCTTTTTCCATACTTCTTCTTTTGCTGCTTCTTCATACTTATGTAGCTCAAGAGCAATGTAAGCAATATCACAAGATTCATAGATTTCCCTTAAGGAATGTTCCTTTCTTTGCGGTGAACTTGAACCATTCGATCTTGGGCTTGAACTTGGTGACCTTGAACTTGATGATGGAGCACTTGAAGTACTTAGCCTTTCTGAAGTGGATGAAGATGATTTATTACCTTCCTCAACTACCTCTTGAACCTTCCTGTCTTCATTTTTCCAGCTCCAAGTACTTTGTTCATCAAACATGACGTCTCTTGAATCACAAGTTCGCTTGCTTTTTTATTAATAAGTAATACGCGTTGGATTCTTCACTATAACCAATGAATATATGCTTTTCACCTTTTTCATCAAATTTTTCTCTGATTTGAGATGGGATATGAGCATATGAAATGTAACCAAAGACCTTGAAATGACTTACTTTCGGATTCCGCTTCTACCACACTTCAAATGGAGTTTTATTGAGGACGACTTTTATAGGCTATCTGTTGAGAATGTAGACTGCAGTATTTACTGCTTCAGCCCAAAACTTATTTGGTAGTTCCTTTCCCTTCAACATGCTTCGAGCCATTTCAACAATTGTTCAGTTTCTTCATTCCGCTACTCCATTTTGCTGTGGACTATATCTTGCTGTCAATTCTCTTTTTATTCTCATCTTCATGCAATAATTATTGAACTCATTGGATGTAAATTCACCACCACAGTTGGTTCTTAGCACCTTCAAGCAATGACCACTTTGCTTCTCCACGAATACTTTGAATTTTGTGAAGATAGAGTGTGCTTCTGACTTTTTCTCTAGAAAATAAACCCACATCATCCTGCTAAAATCATCAATAAAAAGGATGCAATATCCCTTTTTTCTTTGTTAAATAACGGAGTTTGTGTTGGCCCACATATATTAGCATTCACCAACTCCAATGGTGCTTTGGCTCTCCATGATGATTTTGAGAAGGGCAACTTATGTAGCTTCCCATAGATATAACCTTCACATATCTTCCCTTCATAATGTATAAACGAAAAACCTATCACCATATTCTTCTGTTTCAACAGCTTTAAGCCTTCATAATTCAAATGACCACATCTTAGGTGCCATATCAAAGAATCAGCACAATTTTTTGCTAGGTATGCTTTCCATTTAATGGCATTGTTCCCTCGCCTCAAGTGCAAGGCTATGATGTAGTAATAATTCGATCGTGAGACTGAGATCGATCCACAGGGAAAAGGGCAAACTAATTCGCTGATTTCTTCTGGGGTTCTACGGAGGTAGGGGGCATGAAACACTGGGTCAGCTGGAATAGAATTTGTACCCCCTTGCGCGAAGGTGGTTTGGGAATTAGGAGACTCGAGGATATCATGCAGGCCTTCCGCATGAAGATGGGCTGGAACTTGCTAACAGGCAAATCTGTTTGGGCTAATCTCTTCTTCAATAAATACTTAAAGGATTTCATTGATAAGAATGGTTCGGCCATGGCTGATAGTTTATCTGTGGAAGGAGATTGCTAAATGACTCGTCTTTACTATCCACCATTCGCGTTGGATGATTGGGTCCGGAGAAATCAATTTCTGGTTTCATAACTGGATTGGGTGTGGGCTGCTTGTAGGGGCAGCCATTACAGTCATTCTGCCACGCCTGTAAGACATAAAGATTAGAGATCTCTACACTACTTCGAGTGGCTGGAATCTCAGTCAGCTCGAAGACATTCTCCCTACGTCTGCTAAACAGATTATTCAAGATAGTGTTATTCAACTATCCAATAGGGAAGACAGGCTGAATTGGAAGCTAACAACTTCGGGTTCCTTCTCCCTCAAGTCAGCCTAGGATGATATTCGTCATAGAGAGCAGAAGTACGATTGGGCTGAGTGGATCTGGGACAGAGCCCTCCCTTCAAAAATCATAATTTTTGCTTGGAAGATCATGTGCAAGGCTGTTCTAGTGGATCCGAAAATTCGTAGATTTGGAGTTCCTTTCCCATCCATAAGTGAATGTTGTATTGAGGCTTCAGATCATAATGCTACCCTGTCTCTAAATCAGATTATAATTGCTAGCCATCGTCGGAGCTCGATTGATCATCTTTAGGAATAGTGTCATATTCAAGACAATGACTCCTCAATCGCTGACACTGAAGATCCAGAGCCCACACATCACATTATTCCAGATCCAACCTAATCATTCCATGTGGAACCTGATTAATTACTCCCTACTGAACTTGGCTTTCCCCCAATTGTGGAGCATTTGTTTGCAGTTGATCTTGGTCGGTCGGTTGCTAGTTTCTGGGTGAACAACAATAGGGCAGATCGCCACTATGCAGAGGAAAGGCACAGCAGCAGAGGAAACCTTGATCAGCCTATTCAGTCCGATAGAAGCTCCAGAAAAGAAGAAGACATGGACCATCTGTTTTGTCATGGGAAAGTAGCTGAGAAGGTTTGGGCTTATTTTGGTAAGTGGTTTGGATTGACTCTTGTTCCTAGCCACTCAATTCAGCAGAGGATCTCCCACTGGCTGAGCAAGGCCAAGAAATCTTCAAAGTTCAAATACATGATGGGGGATAATCCCATGCATCATCTGCTAGGAGATTTGGATTAGTCGAAACAAGTCCAGATTTGAGGGATGAGAGATGTTTGTGAACCAGATCATTTTCAGAACGTCTCGTTGGCTAAGAGAACTAAGCCCCACTATACCTGTTAGTGTTTCGAGCTCAAGGTTTGAAGCAGCTTTGCTGGAGGCCATGGGGATAACCTCCACCAGACGCACCCGGAAGATTAGTTGTAAAGTGGTGATTTGGCTGAAGCCCGAGATGGGGAGCTTGAAGTTGAACGTAGATGGGTCCTCGAGGGGAAATCCAGGTGACGCTGGTGGTGGTGGTGTGTGTAGAGATCACAACGACAAAATGATTTTTGCCTTTCACAAGGCCTACGGGCGGGTGTCGAACAATGTAGTTGAAGCTCGGGCTATGGTGGACGGCCTGAAGATCTGTGAAGGTATGGGCCTATCTAATATTGTAGTAGAATCAGATTTGAAAGTGATCGTGGACACCTTAGCTAAGCCGAGTGATTCGTGCCCGTGGTCCATTTGGTACTATCTAGGTAATATTCATCAAAAGTGCAGCCAGCTCAACCTGAGTTTCTCACATATCTACCGTGAGGGGAACTCGGTTGTGGATGGGCTGACGAAGCTAGCTAGTGCCGCTTGCCCAATAGAACCTATAACTCTTAAGGAGATCTCCCTAGGATAATTTGGGGTTCGGTAATCCTTGACAAGGCAGGGATCAGTAATGTCAGGCATCTCTTCGATCCTAGTTTAGGGTAGGGCTGTGTACATGAGCTTATGATAGGCGGGGCCTGACCTTTTTGTGGGCGCCACCCGAATGTCTGTGTATTCTTTTCTCGTCATCTATAAACAATTTTTCTTAAAAAAAAAAAAAACTAATTCAAACTATTCGAATAACTTGAACTTAGAAGTTTAGGAATTTTAGAGTTTTAAAACTAAGCAGAAACAATAAATTAAATAGAGAAATCTAGAATTTAAAAGAGAAACTAAAGCACCAAGGCTCTACTTGTAGTAGCTCAATGTCAATCCATTCATAAAGCACAAACACAACTATAATCAAAGTCCTATCTCTCATCTAATTGGAAGATATTGTACTCAAACATAAACAGTCCCACTTAAATCTGGAAATCAGAACTTCTAGTTCTAATGAAGCATAGAGAACTTGAACTTGTAGCCTTCGAAGTAACAACCATACTAAGAGATTATGGCATGCTTGAGGCTTACTACAATTTGAATCTCATCAAATCAACATAATAATCTCAGAGAATTGCAAGGAACTCATATCTGGAGTACACAAACTCTCATAAAGCTTCTAAAAATATCAACTTTATTCAAACTAGAACTTGAAAATCCAAAATTAAGTAAAAAGTACTTGAATAAATGAATTGAATATTAAAACTAACTATAAGCTTCACCTCTTAGCTTTAGCTAAGAGAGCTAAGAGGTTTTAGCCGAGCATTGTCATACTTGAACTAGAAACAAAAGAAAACTACTAGAAAGCATAGAAAAACTATAAAAACCCTAGTCGGAAGAGTTGTAGACACTCCACAATGATCCTCTCCACCTTCAGCGACTGTAGATCTCTTCTAGGATGAGTTTAGACGAACCTAGAGATGTCCTTTTATAGCATTCGTGCGCCACTAACTTGAAAACTTTGAGAAATTGTGAAGTGTTTATGCACTCTAGGCGGTGGTCGGCTGGTCGGAGCCCCCTAGCCGACCGGTCAGACCTAGTCCAGCAACCAAAATAACAGTTTGGACTTTTAAATTTCCCAGCCATCCTGCCCGCCGACCGGCCGACCGGCCGGATGGAGTCAGCTAGTCGGACGACAGGTTAGCGACTCGCAATTTTGGTCCAGTGAGCTTCTGTCCCCATTTGTAAGGTAGCCGACCGGTCTGATCATCTAGCCGACTGGTCATGATCGGTCGGACCCTTGAATTTGAGTTTTTTCTTTCTTTCTTCCTTCTCTTTTTTCCTCGCTTCTTCTCTCCATCTCTTGGCTCATCTTTTACTGTCTTCAACATGCTTTAAGAGTGTCTTTTAACTTCATATTAGTGACGTCTGTCTCTCATTCCTACAGACATAAAAGCATGCATTAGATATGTATTTAAACATAGAAGTCGTGCATAATGAGCAATGAATGAGGGTTAGAATATGCACAATTCAGAGCTCAACATACCCCCCAACCAGCATTTTGCTAGTCCCGAGCAAAACATGCGTGAAACTAATCCATTCTTCAAAACTCAACTCTCTTCTAGAAAGTATACTTCTATATACTCTAAGACATACAAGTATAAAATTCAGAGAAACTTGGTGATTAAAGTGAATTCTTAAACTTTCTAAACATAGTGAGTGTTTCAAATAAAATTCTCACTGATTGATTGACAAATAGAAAAGTCCAAACAAGTATGGTCTAACGTGCATAGTGAATGTTTAACTCATGAATTTTCAGGTTTACTCTTTTCCATAGATTAACTAGACTAAAAATTCAAAGCGTACAGATCAACACAAGCCTATGACAAGACTTTGCCTTACCATTCCTTCGACGACTTTCACTCTACTTCCCATTTCCAACTAAGGTTATTGGCCCTCCATTGGTTGGTAATAGGTAGCCATTTTTGGTATTCAACATATTTTCAATACAATCTCTCTTTTTTTTCATATCAATCATATGATAGGATTTTTATAAATTCATATTTTTTTCATTTTTTTCTCCTTTCACTCATGAACAAGGATGGACAAAGATTCCCGACTTGGTTCCTCAACACTTTAAATTTTATTCTAATCCAGCTACAAATCTTCTTGATCCTTTTAATCATGAGAATCATGTAATGTGAATTAGAATCCAAAAGTGTTCAAAAATTCCATTAATCATATCAACAGGGAAATTCATATAGAAAACTACTATATCTAAGATAATTCAAGGATTTTAAATCGTATCACTTCCTCTCGTACTCATATCAAGTACATAAAAATAAGGTTTTCTAAAAGAGTTTTGAATTGAGAAAAATTGAAAATTTTCTACATTAATTTTTGAAATGTCACAAAGATACTACATTCATCTATGAATAAATCTCACCGCCTAATAAAATCCTACATTGTCCTCAATGTAAAAAGATATGCAATAAGCAATGACATGAGAGCAATGATATAAATAAAGGAGAGTGAGAACGAGAGTACCTGAGAGAGTTAAAAGTGGAAATCTACCTCCGACAACTAAATCTAATAAAAGCAATAAACCTAAAAGAAAACTAAAACAACCTAAACATACTTTTAGAAAGAGAATCTTTATCAGACTAGGAGATCAGTCATATTGATAAATAGGATCATTCAGAGGGACAGACATGTTCTCCGAATCAAATTTCTCAACAAATGGTTTTAAACGTTGTCCAATCACTTTAAAACAGTTACCATTCGCTGCATTCTCTATCTCGACAGCCCCATGAGGAAAAAATTCTTTGACAATGTATGAGTCGGTCCATCAAGATCTCAATTTTTTCAAAAAAAGATGAAGTCGAGAATTATACAAAGTACTTTTTTGCTTTGATGAAAAGATTTTCTGAAAATATGCTTGTCGTGGAAGGCTTTCATCCTACTCTTGTAAATTCTTGAGCTCTCATAAGCATCATTCTGGATTTTGTCAAGCTCGTTCAATTGGAGTTTGCGAAGCAAGCTAGCTTTGTCAACATTGAAGTTCAATGCCTGAATTGCTCAATAGGCTTTGTGTTTAAGCTCCACAGGCAAGTGACAAGCTTTCCCATAAACAAGTCTATAGGGAGACATTCCAATCGGGGTCTTATAAGCCATACGGTAAGCTCAAAGTGCATCGACTAATCTTAGCGATCAATCTTTGCGATCCAGATTTACCGTCTTCTCCAAAATATGTTTAATTTTCTGATTGAAAATTTCATGTAGCCTACTTGTCTGTGGGTGATATGGGGTACTCACTTTATGCGATATGCCATATTTCTTCATTAAGGCTTCAAAATGTTTTTTGCAAAAGTGAGAGCCACCATCACTTATGATGGCTCTAGGCGTTTCAAATCTAGATAGTATGTTTTCTTTGAGAAACCGTAGAACTGTTCGGTGATCATTGTACTACAACAGTTGGCACTTAGAGCGGCAGATTTAATCCGCCGCTATAACATGTATATCAGCCACTATAACCTATAGCGATGGTGTAACGGCGGATAAAATATCCATTGGTAAGTGCGCCGTCGGTATATCCATAGCGGTGGATAACTAGTGCGCCGTCAGTGTATCCATAACGGAGGAAATATCCTCCGATGTAAGCTTGCACTTTTAGCGGCGGATTTATCTATCTACTGTTGTAGGTCAATACTTATAGCTCCGGAAAATATAATATGCAAGTTATAGTAAGGTACGTGAAAAAAAAAGCGACGGCTACGGACCGTCGCTATTTTTCAGTTATTTAAGATTAGCGACGGCCGGAAGCAGTCGCTAAATTTCTTGTATTAAAAAAAATAATCAGCACTAAATTTCTTATTTTTGGCTCTGTTGGACGGTTCGACAGAACCCATTTGGACGGTCCAAGGGCTCTGTTGGACCATCCAAAGGTAATATCAATGTCATCAATGACTTTGTTGTCTCTAAGAACACGTCTCCAAATTGCTTTACAAAAATTCATGCAATCTTTTCAACAATATCTATTAACTGCGAATTATTGTTGATAGACAAAATATAATAGTGGAAGACTGAAAGTTTCATAAAGGACAAATGAACTTAACGTATTTCACCACTAGGAAGATCAAGAGAGCAATAACATTTTCTTCAGTAGAGACTATACCACACGCTCTCCCTGCCTTTCGAGTATGAAAAACAGCATGCTTGATTTGTCCTATGTATTGTCGGTGCCTGTAAGAAAAAAATGGGGCATTAAAGGTAAGACAATAGTTTACAAAAAATAAAAAGAAAATATGTCAAATTTCACCCTGTTTTAACAAGTATGGAATCTGATCAATCTTAGTAATGAACAAATTAATGAGGGTTCTTCTTCTTCTTCTTAACCATAACACCATGGGTGTTTCAAAAGAGTGGGAGCGTATACAGGTGACAACATGACCTGTTTCATATGATTTTCCTGCAGCACCTTTGTATGCAACGATCTTTCTATTTCATATGATTTTGACAAGTCTTGGGATTTCACTTTGGGAATGTGATATGGTAAAGTTCTTTCTGCAGGAATACATTTCTGTTGTTGCTTACACAGTTCATAAACCCAAAATTGGACTCACTTGATGTTCAGCCGGTCTCATTGACTTAAAGACTTGATTCGACTCAACTTCATATTTAATTATTGTAACTTGAAAATATTACAAATGTAAATAGATATTTAAAATAGTTAAGTTTGAAAGAAACAAAATAAAATGTAACTCAAATCAACAACTACATAGATACCTCACTAGTAGGGATATGAATACTTGTTCACATATCAAGGGCCATAGGATCAACTGGCGAAACAGGACTTGTAAAGTTGATCCCAAATAGCTAGGACAAGGCTTTGATGCTGATGATTCGCTGTCACTAAGTGCTCTAGACATGTGTATTGATGAGCCTGTTAAGCACGGAGAGACACCCAAATAAGAATCATCAAAAGAGCATGGCAGAAGCCATGTCATGAGCTTATGTGGACCAAAAGAGAAGTAGAAATCAACATTTCAGCATGCGTAGATGTATGCTCGAAGCTTCATTTGGTAGAACTTTCAGGATACCTTTTTGTCGAGAAAATCTGGGGCTCATGGGTGCAACATCAGCACCTCCATTGTTTTGAAGGATAAATGGAGAATGAGTCTAACTGGTTTTCCCGTCTATCAGATTTTGTTATATGCTTCCTATAAAATAACAAAAATGCCAGTGTGGCAACCATGGTCCCAGCTGTCACCTAACAAAAAACCATCAATATCACCACCATGGCCTTGTCCCAGCTTTCCCCAAACAAAAGGACACAGGAAAAAACTACCAAACGAAGCATAAGTCGTGATGGTTAAGACCTCCTTGAAATATTAATAATGTAGATTTTTAGAAAGGGGTATCCTTACAACAGAAGCAATTGTTTTCAATGCTTTTGGACTTGGAAATGTCTTCCCACAACCATAGCTCTTGGGAAGAAGACGACCCTCAACTTCATCCCCGCTGATGCCTCTAGTGATATTCCATAACTACATACTGGAGTGGAAATAAAAAATACAAAACAAAAATCAGCAGCCAATCAGTCTTGGGTCAAGCAGTAAGAAAAATCAGCAGCCCATACACAACACAAGTGCCAGCATGGCACTTATGTTTGAGATCTGATCCACTATATTGATGCTCTAGCCCAAGCACCATTTTGATTCACTGGGCAGGTAGGCCAAATTTTGCAAAACAAATGTATGGCTGTGTAAAACTTGGTTGAAGTTTTCTAATCCATTAACCTGTTTCCAATATTGGATCCCACCTATAGAGTGGACCAGATTTATTTTTGGGACAACTTCTACAAGGTCAGACCAAGTTGATGGATGGATTGGATCCTGGACCTACATGTGTATGTGCTGAATTGCACACATGTGCGGTCTTAGCGAAGCTCAAGTAAAAAGACCATAATTCGAGAATGGCAGAAATGGAAGATATTTTTGGTTGCAGATCCAACACATTACCTTGACATCCAATTGTCCCATGAACCTTCTACCGCAACGTTCTTGCCACCATAGTTTCATGTGATCATGGTGGGTATTCCTTGCTCAAGGGGAAGATCCAAAGGTCTATGTGAGTCATTCATCCACAGTTGATTGAAAACCCAAGGGAGCTACAGGTACCTGCAACGTTCAAACAAGAAGGCCTATAAGTTGGGACTGGTATTCCATTAGAAAGGACTATTATAATTTGCCTATATGAGTATTGCCCAAAATCTGCACCTAAGATCACATAAGGTACCCCACAAAATTTAGACGTGACCATTATGTTTTGATATTCGAATCCAATCACACAGTTTACCTTCTACTATCACATTTTCTTGTTTCATTTGGTGCAAAATATCACAAACTTTTGTGGTATTTTGTGCAACCAAATGCATCCTTAATAAAATTTAGTGAATTATACAAAAAATTTAAAGATATGGAACAATAAAATACAACCCATCAGCCATTCTGAGATGGAAATTTCTAACAGCCAAGATGTGGGTGAACCGTGCTAAAGTTCACCAGACAATATCGATGAACATGCTTGCCCGTCTAGAACATTCAATGAACGGGTGATCCTAACCACCCGATCTGTAAAGACCCTAAAATTTTGGTAGGAAATTTTACTTTTAGGAACAATAATGGGTTTAACTAAATAAATTTAAGGTAATAAACAAAAGAAAAGCATGGATTGATTGGTTAAAGCCCTCTTAAGCGAGAAGGAAAGATTAGGGATCGAGTCTTATCACTAACAAGAATTTAATTTTCTTTTCTTGCTCTAAATACGAATTTTGAAATTCAAAATTTTCTTATCTTATCTCAACCAACTTATCTTATCTGCAACTAGGATCTTGCGGCTAAATCAAGTAGGTGTTTTTTCTATTTCATTTAAGTAGGCCAGATCCAACCAATGAACGGGTCGGATCGTCCGTCCGTTCATTGTACGGATCTAGGGACCCTAATTTTATTGTAACCCTTGAATATATGATCGTGATTGGTGGGGACCATTTGAGGTGGGCTAGGAATCGATCTGGACGAGTCATAATGATCATAAGGACAAAATGTACATGGGCCACAAAATTCAGATCGATTGGACCTTCAGATGGGCCACATCGATTGAATGAATGATAGCCTTTAAAATTCATTTATTATTTTTTATTTAATTATTAAATTAATTATGATAAATTATTTTATTCCAAAACATTATTGGGCCCACAATGAGGTGGCCGACCCAATGGTCGGACCAGATCTCTTATAAACCACCATATATAGCCTAAATAATAATAATAATAATAATAATAATAATAATAATAATAAAAAGAAAAAAAGAAAAGAAAAAGAAAAGAAGTTGCTGGAACGTCCGGCGTTAGTTATATTTGAAAGTGACGTGCGGGCCCCACTCATGGGACCCACCTTGATGTATTTTGTGCATCCACTCCGCCCATTTATTTCTCCATCTCATTTTAGGACTAGTGTCCGAATTTGGACCCAAACTGAGGTTCGACTGGGCCACACCACCTGAAACAAATTAATGGTGAAAAAATTATAAAATAAAAATGAAATTAAAAAGATAGAAATTCTGGGCTTGAACAGCGGTCCACTCGGGGACCCCATTGTGATGAAATCAGTAGATCCAAGCTGACCATATATTGTATTATGATGTTTTACAGCTTGGGTGCCAAAAATCAGGTAAATCTGAATCTCAGGTGGCCCATACTACTAAAAACAGTAATGATAACAACACAAATAATTGAGGCAGTCCGATTTTAGATTGCTGTCCGCTTTTGGGACCCATTTGGAGACATTTTGAGAAATCTAATCCATCCAATGTCTTAATAAATAAGTTTTCTGGCCAAGGACCAAAAAATGGCCCTGTATAGGATATTCCAGTGGGCCATACCAAGATAAATAGTGGGGACAACACCTGTCTACTGGTTGGGAGCTTGTGGGCCCCACTGTATAGTTTTTGAAAAATCCGATCCACCCAATCTCTTGAGTAATGAGTAACTAGTTTTGTGACAAAAAATCAGCTCAATCAGAGTTCTAGGCGGGTCATGCCAAATGAAATAGTGGGGAGGTACGGTATGGATTCTCATAAATGGATCATTTTAGGATATCCCACGACAAGATCCTTACAAAATATAATTAACCAGCTTTGGTAGTATACCATTGGGGAACTTGTGACCAAGTATAGTATGACCCACCAGTCAAGTGGTCCGTACCATCAGAAAAAAAGTAAAAGGGCCATTCCTTTTGGAAAAGTGAGTTACAATAATCAAATCTGGACCTTCCATTAAGGAACCAAACCTCAATAAAATATAATTCAAATTGAAAATAAGTATATTAAGGCTAGATTGGTGATGAATAAATATAAATTACATTTATTGTAGATTCATGACCGATTCTACTCAGGACGTGACAGAATTAACAAAGTAATCACCACTATCAACAGGTGAGTACATCCCAACACGTTTTCTAGTCATTTAATTAAGCTGTGTGATGGACAATAATATATGATATTGATTGATTCATGCTTGGTTAAATAGTGTTTATCCATTTATAGTAAATGTCGTGAAATGTTGCCTCTCAAAAGGAGAGATGAAATGAACGGATGTGAATTATTGTATGGATGTGAACTATTGCATGCATTCATGAGTTAATGTGCCTGGAGTTCGACTCTGGAAGACCGGTAGGTACTCAAGTACCCAGTTACCCAGGGACCATCCTGGAAGCCCACTAATATGTGGAAGTCCGCCCTACAAGGAAGGGGGAGCCGATTGATGGGATCCAATCGAAGCAAGTGGAAGATTGAATATATGCCCACTTGATGCATTATTTCATATTAAATTCATTCTTGCATTAATTATATGTTACTTGTATTTGATGGCATGCGTTTATCCTGTTTAATTGAAATGCATGTGAACCGTATTGGGTTACTCACTGGGCTTTCCAGCTGACGTTGTGGATTGAAAATATACAAATGATGTGGACGTCGAACCCTCAGAGGATGCCCCTAATAATGAGATGGGACCACTAGAGGAACCACATGACTATTGGCCTAATTTAACCGAGAAAAAAGTGGCGGCCCTAAACCAAGACGTTTAGACTATTTTTTTATTTTATTATTTTCAATAATTAGTAGACATCTAATAAAGTCCCAAATGGGTGGACTTAGTTTATGGTTGAATATTTCATGAATAAATGATAACTTAGCATTTCATTATTTTATGTCTCTCAAAGTGGTTTAATATTATAAATGCATTTGGTGCACCAGTTATACCCCGTAAACTGGGCCAGAGGGTGCACACTCTGAGTCTAGAGTTCGGGGCGTGACAGAATGGTATCAGAGAGAGTCTTTTCTTAAAAACCTAGTTGACCTGTAGGTTATGACCCCACTTTTATACATAAATGGTAGGCTCCTGAAAATTAGAAACCAAACTTAGGACATTACCTAAATGATTGTGGTAAATGTAGAGAACTTAGAAATCAAAATTAGGAATCCTTATAAAAAAATGAAATGAAATGTTTACTGCTCATCTGAAGTCCAATATAGACTCAAAGTGCTTACTGTTATTGATAATTGAATTATAGTTCATTTTATAGCAATTAGGTATTTTTAGATGATTTTATAACACAAAAATCCTGCTGGACAGCAATGTCCAGCAGAATTATTGATTTTTGTAAAATTCATATCTATTAATATACAGCTCCGATCAGTGTGATTTAAGTCCTGATCGTAGATGGGTAAGTTTAGTTTAATATAAAATTTGTAAAAAAATATAAACCAATTAGTGACTACAATGAATTAGTAAATTCCTACAGACTAGTCAGAAATGTTCCAAATACCGAACATATTATAATGTACGAATTTTATAAAATTTTTTACTTCTTGGAACAGGTTGAAATTTTATGACAAATAAGTAGACCTATAAATTAATCTACAAAAATGTTTTTATATAAAAATATATTTTATAAAGTAGTGGATCAGTATTAGAATTACCCTGAACATTATTCTGCTGGACAGCAATGGACAAACAGAATTGGAGTTATTATAAAATTCGTATCTATTAAGATACAGCTCCGATCTAGGTGGTTCAAAATCTTAATTGTAGCTGGACAAGTGTAGTTTAGAGAAAAAATAGTTAAAAATTCAAAAATATCATATACTGTACAGATTAGCAAATTTATGAAGACTGGTCAGAAAGTACCTATTTCTGAACAGATTACACCATGGGAATTTTAGAAATTTCTATAATTAGCAAAAAAAATTGAAATTTTACAGTGATAAAGTGAACTCATCCAGAAAGTCACATAAAAATTTTGGTGTAAAAATATAACCAATAAGATAATAAATCAATGCTGAAACTGACCCTGAATGTACATCAAGTAAATTTTTCAGATGTCTACCCTCACTGTTCTTTCTTATTTAAGTACAATAAATCCCTTAGTGGCTCCTGGGCACTAAATTTCATTATTCCTCCTAGGTGATTATGGCTCCTAGGAAATTCAAAAGCCTTCGTGATATAGGCCCATCAACAAGTGTAACTGTGGCCCAAGGACCGGTAGTGAATCCTACAGTAGTGGTGGAAGAAGAGGTGTCAAATAGAGAACAAGATGAAAATGATATGGAGGAAGAAGAAAACTTTGAGGAACAACAGAATCTTGCACCACCTCTACAGGCGGCAAATCAAAATGAAGTGGGACCTAGTACTCGGTTACCATTGTCTCCTAGGACAACGCAGGCGAATCCTACGGGACTCAACATTCAATCCTTGGATGCAGCATTCGGATTACTTCACCAAATGGCGGCAATGATGAAACAACAACATGAACAGTTTGTTGCACAATGGGCTGACATGACTCAAGCACCACGTGGAAGTCGACACAGTGTCAATGAGATCGGAACAACCACGAGAAGTGGATTTGTTGGAGAAGTTCACCAAACTTAGGCCTCCAGTATTTCAGGGCGCCACAAATCCAACTATAAGGGAGGATTGGTTGGTCCAAGTAGAGAAGGTACTGGAAGCAATGAACTGCCCTGACAATGAAAAGGTTCGATTGGCCTCATTCATCCTTCAAGGAGAATCAGATGTCTGGTGGCGTGCGGCAAAGCGGGTGGTGGAAGTAATCATGAGTGGACATGGGTAGAGTTTGAGAAGAAATTTCGTGAGAAGTATTTTCCTCGGGCCTACAGAAATCAGAAAATGGCTGAGTTCACTAAGTTAGAACAAGGCTCAATGACTGTGGCTCAGTATGAAGCTAAGTTCGCAAAATTGTCCAGATATGTTCCGAAAATCTTGGAAGATGAAGAATATAAAATCTTTAAGTTTAATGAAGGACTTCGTCAGAATATTCGAACAAAATTCTGCACCGACACCATTAAAAGCTATGCTGAGATTGCGGACAAAGTGTTCAAGGCTGAAATGGATAATGAACGGTTCCAGAAATCTCTCACTCAAATAACTGGAAGTCAGTCTAGGTCTGCACCAAGTCAGCAGCAATCATTAGAGAAGAGGCAAAGGGTTAATGTGCCAACTTTCGTGGCGAACAATCAGGACCAATTCTTTGCTGAAAACTGTGCTCACTGCAATAAGTATGGACACAAAGCAATACACTGTCGGACCCGACTTCGCGACATAGGCTTACTACCTTTCTTATCTTCCCATGCGCAGTTCCCTGCTACAACTCAACATTCAGGCATGACATCTCAGGCATCACGGTCAACAAATCCCTATCCCCAATCTTCAAAGTTGTTACCTCCCAGGCTGCAACAGTTCCAACAAAATCAGCCCCAGCAGCCAGCTCGACCTACGACTTCTCAGAATCGAGGAGGACAACAATTTAGACAACAACCTATGCAAGGAAAAGTATATGCGATTGCACCAACTGCTGAGCCAGAGGTGGACAACAATGTGGTGGAAGGTATGGCTAATGTTCGTGATAAATCTGTTACTATTCTTTTCGACTCTGGTGCTAGCTTATCTTTCATATCGACTGCTGTAGTGGAATGATTAGGCCTTAAACCAGAACACCTTAGAAAAACAATCTCAGTTGAGACACCTATAGGAAAGGTAGTAGTCTTGAACCAAGTGTGTAGAGCATGTCAACTTAATATTGGTGGTGTACTTATGCCAGCAGATTTGATTGTGATGGACATGCTAGGGTATGATGTAATCCTAGGTATGGACTGGCTTACCTCGAATCGAGCTAAAATAGACTGTCATGATAAGTCAGTTACTTTCTCTATTCCTGGCAAAGAACCATTCCAAATGCAGGTCATAGAGAAGGGTAAAGAAATTATACATATCATGGTGCTAAAGAAGGTGAGTCATAAGAGCAGACCTTGGATCAAATTCCGGTGGAGAGTGAGTATCCCGAGGTTTTTTAGGACATTCCTGGATTACCACCCCGACGGGACGTCGATTTCGGTATCGATCTCTTACCAGGTACTGCACCAATCTCTATTCAGCCATACCGAATGTCGAAAGTGGAGTTAAAGGAGTTGAAAGATCAGCTGGGCGAATTAACAAAACAAGGTTTCATAAGACCTAGCACATCCCCGTGGGGTGCGTCGGTAATTTTTGTAAATAAGAAGGATGGTAGTATGCGGTTATGTATTGACTGTCATCGGTTGAATGAGGTGACCATCAAGAAAAAATACCCATTACCTCGTATCGACGATTTATTCGATCAGTTGAAGGGTGCTTGCTATTTCTCTAAAATCGATTTAAGGTTGGGATATCATCAGCTACGAATTAAGGAAGCAGATATATATAAGACGGTGTTCCGAACACGATATGGGCATTATGAATTTTTGGTTATGCCTTTTGGGTTGACCAATGCCCCAGCCGTGTTTATTTATTTGATGAACAGAATATTCCAGCCATATCTGGATCAGTTTGTTATCGTATTTATCGATGATATATTGATTTACTCGAAGACTAGTAGGGAGCATGAGACGCATTTGAGGACAGCGTCGCAGGTTCTGAAGGATAACCAACTTTCTGCAAAATTTTGAAGTGTGAATTCTAGGCAGAGAAAGTTCAATTCCTCGGCCATGTTATTTCTAGAGGAGTAGTAGTGGACCTGGCAAAGATTGAAGCAGTAGTAAAATGGGAACAACCGACTAATGTGTCAGAAATCTGAAGTTTCCTTGGTTTGGCTGGATATTACCAGAGATTCATCAAAGACTTCTCCAAAATTTCTGGCTCGTTAACCAGCTTGACTCGGAAGGGCGTACCTTTTATATGGACTGAAAGATGTGAAGAAACATTTCAAGAGTTGAAAAGACTTATAACTACTGCCCCTGTTCTTACCCTTCCACAAGAGGGTGTGAAGTTTATACTCTATACCGATGCATCTATCCTAGGCCTAGGTTGCGTATTAATGCAAGAAGGCAAGGTGATAGCATATACGTCAAGGCAATTAAAGAATCATGAACGTAGTTATCCTACACATGATTTGGAACTAGCTGCTTTTGTGTTCGCCTTGAAGATTTGGAGGCATTATTTGTATGGCGAGCGGTTTGATTTATTCACCGATCATAAAAGCGTACGATATTTTTTCTCTCAAAAGGAGCTAAATATGAGACAGCGAAGGTGGGTGAAATTTCTGAAAGATTACGATTTCAAGTTATTATATCACCCTAGGAAGGCTAATTTAGTAGCAGACGCTCTCAGTAGGAAGTAATATAAGCAGCAAATCATGGCAAATCTCATGATTCACGAATGGAAAATGCTTGATGATGCAAAAGAATTCGATGTAGAATTATTATTCCGTGATCATGAGTGTGCTCGGTTGGAAAATCTCAGGATAAGACCAACCTTAGCTGACAGGATCATAGAAGCCCAAGGAAGTAGTGAATGGTTACAGCAAGTGATAGTTAAACATCAAGGGAAAGAAACTTCAGAATGGAAGATATGGGAAGACAAATGTATTTGGTATCGTAATCGTCTATGTGTACCAAATGTACCTAAATTAAAGGAAGAAATTCTGAAGACAGCACACCAACAAAGTTCACGATTCACCCTGGGAGTACAAAGATGTAACAAAATTTGAAGCAGTTGTATTGGTGGCCGAATATGAAGAAAGATATCGCCGAATACGTGTCATGGTGTTTTGTCTGTCAGCAGGTGAAGGCTAATCATCAAAATCCGTCCGGACTTCTTCAGCTGTTGAAGATACCCGAATGGAAGTGGGATTGTATATCCATGGACTTTATAGTTGGGCTACCCGTGACTCAGAAGAAGCACGATTCGATTTGGGTAATTGTGGACCGATTGACAAAATCAGCTCATTTCATTCCCATTCGAATAAATTATTCGATGGATGTCTTAGCCAGACTATACATCAAAGAAGTAGTGCGGTTGCATGGTGTACCGAGTTCCATCGTCTTAGATCGTGACCCTCGATTCACATCATGGTTCTGGAAAAGTTTACAAGAAGCCATGGGTACGACTTTGGACTTTAGTACAGCTTATCATCCACAATCAAATGGGCAGACAGAAAGGGTGAACTAGATACTCGAAGACTTGTTACGTGTATGCGCTCTCGATTTCAAAGACAGTTGGGACGATAATCTGCATTTTGCTGAGTTCGCCTACAATAATAGCTATCAAGCTAGTATTTGTATGGCACCGTACGAAGCATTGTATGGGCGACCTTGTCGAGCACCTAATTGCTGGACATAAGTGGGTGAGAAGAGTTTGATTGGTCCCGACATTATTCAGGAAGCTTCAGTAAAGGTTGAACTCATTCAGAAGCGTCTATTAGCAGCTCAAAGTCGTCAAAAGAGTTATGTGGACAATAGAAGACGAGACTTACAGTTTCAGGAAGGAGATCACGTTTTCCTCAAAGTTTCACCAATGAAGGGATTAATGCGATTTGGAAAGAAAGGCAAACTAGCTCCACTTTTTATCGGTTCATTCTAGATTATAGAGCGAATAGGAGCTGCAGCTTACAAACTTGCATTACCACCTCAACTTGCAAGTGTTCACAATGTATTCCATGTGTCTATGCTACGAAAGTACAAAAGAGATGCTTTGCATACTATAGATTGGCAAGACCTGGAACTTCAAGAAGACGTCTCTTATGTAGAAAAGCCGACTCGTATCTTGGATCGGAAGGAGCATGTATTACAAAACAAGACTGTACTGTTAGTTAAAGTACTGTGGAACCATCATGGAACAGAAGAAGCATCATAGGAGCAAGAGTCAGAAAGTCACGAAAAATATCCTCTGCTATTCGAATAAGAACCCAGGTAAATTTCGAGGACGAAATTTTTATTAGGGGGTAGAATGTAACGACCTTAAAATTTCGGTAGGAAATTTTACTTTTATGAACAATAATAGGTTTAACTAAATAAATTTAAGATAATAAACAAAAGAAAAGTATGGACTGATTGGTTAAAGCCCCCTTAAGCGAGAGGGAAGACTAGGGATCGAGTCCTATCACTAACAAGAATTTAATTTAATTTTTTTTGCTTTAAATACGAATTTTAAAATTTAAAATTTAAAATTTTCTTATCTTATCTCAACCAACCCATCTTATCCGCAACAAATTCCAACAAATTTCCTCTTTAAAAAGAGAGAGAACGAGAGGGTTAGAACGAGAGGGTTATTGATCTATCGTAAAAGAAAGGAAAGAAAAGGAGAGAAAGAAGGAGGAATGGAGGGATCTTGCGGCTAAATCAAGTAGGTGTTCTTTCTATTTCATTTAAGTAGGCCAGATCCAACCAATGAATGGGTCGGATCGTCCGTCCGTTCATTGTACGGATCTAGCTAGGGACCCTAATTTTATCGTAACCCTTGAATATATGATCGTGATTGGTGGGGACCATTTGGGTGGGCCAAGAATCGATCTGGATGAGTCATAATGATCATAAGGCCAAAATGTACATGGGCCACAAAATTCAGATCGATTGGACCTTCAGATGGGCCACATTGATTGAATGAATGATAGCTTTTAAAATTCATTTATTATTATTTTATTTAATTATTAAATTAATTATGATAAATTATTTTATTCCAAAACATTATTGGGCCCACAATGAGGTGGCCGACCCAATGGTCAGATCAGATCTTTTGTAAACCACCATATATAGCCTAAATAATAATAATAATAATAACAATAATAATAATAAAAATAATAAAATAAAATAAAAAGAAAAAGAAAAGAAAAAGAAAAGAAGTTGCTGGAATGTCCAGCGTCTCTGACGCTGGAATGTCCAGCGTTAGTTATATTTGAAAGTGACGTGGGGGCCCCACTCATGGGACCCACCTTGATGTATTTTGTACATCCACTCCGCCCATTTATTTCTCCATCTCATTTTAGGACTAGTGTCCGAATTTGGACCAAAACTGAGGTTCGAGTGGGCCACACCACCTGAAACAAATTAATGGTGAAAAAATTATAAAATAAAAATGAAATTAAAAAGATAGAAATTCTGGGCTTGGACAGCGGTCCACTCGTGGACCCCATTGTGATGAAATCAGTAGATCCAAGCTGACCATATATTGTATTATGATGTTTTACAGCTTGGGTGCAAAAATCAGGTAAATCTGAATCTCAGGTGGCCCATACTACTAAAAACAGTAATGATAACAACACAAATAATTGAGGTAGTCCGATTTTGGATTGTTGTCCACTTTTGGGACGCATTTGGAGACATTTTGAGAAATCTAATCCGTCCAATGTCTTAATAAATAAGTTTTCTGGTTAAGGACAAAAAATGGCCCGTATAGGATATTTCAGTGGGCCATACCAAGACAAATAGTGGGGACAACACCTGTCCATTGGTTGGGAGCTTGTGGGCCCCACTGTATAGTCTTTGGAAAATCCAATCCACTTAATCTCTTGAGTAATGAGTTACTAGTTTTGTGATAGAAAATCAACCCAATCAGAGTTCCAGGCGGGCCATGCCAAGTGAAATAGTGGGGAGGTACGGTATGGATTCTCATAAATGGATCATTTTAGGATATCCCACGACAAGATCCTTACAAAATATAATTAACCAGTTTTGGTAGTGTACCATTGGGGAACTTGTGACCAAGTATAGGATGGCCCACTAGTCAAGTGGGCCATACCATCAGAAAAAAGTAAAAGGGCCATTCCTTTTGGAAAAGTGAGTTATAATAATCAAATCTGGACTGTCCATTAAGGAACCAAACCTCAATAAAGTATAATTCAAATTGAAAATAAGTATATTAAGGCTAGATTGGTGATGAATAAATATAAATTACATTTATTGTAGATTTATGACCAAGTCTACTCAGGACGTGACAGAATTAACAAAGTAATCGCCACTATCAACAGGTGAGTACATCCCAACACATTTCCTATTCATTTAATTAAGCTGTGTGATGGACAATAATATATGATATTGATTGATTCATGCTTGGTTAAATAATATTTATCCATTTATAGTAAATGTCGTGAAATGTTGCCTCTCAAAAGGAGAGATGAAATGAACGGATGTGAATTATTGTATGGATGTGAACTATTGCATGCATTCATGAGTTAATGTGCCTGGAGTTCGACTCTGGAAGACCGGTAGGTACTCAAGTACCCAGTTACCCAGGGACCATCCTGGAAGCCCACTAATATGTGGAAGTCCGCCCTACAAGGAAGGGGGAGCCGATTGATGGGATCCAATCGAAGCAAGTGGAAGACTGAATATATGCCCACTTGATGCATTATTTCATATTAAATTCATTCTTGCATTAATTATATGTTACTTGTATTTGATGGCATGCGTTTATCTTGTTTAATTGAAATGCATGTGAACCGTATTGGGTTACTCACTGGGCTTTCCAGCTGACGTTGTGGATTGAAAATATACAAATGATGTGGACATCGAACCCTCAGAGGATGCCCCTAATAATGAGATGGGACCACTAGAGGAACCACATGACTATTGGCCTAATTTAACCGAGAAAAAAGTGGCGGCCCTAAACCAAGACGTTTAGACTATTTTTTTATTTTATTATTTTCAATAATTAGTAGACATCTAATAAAGTCCCAAATGGGTGGACTTAGTTTATGTTTGAATATTTCATGAATAAATGATAACTTAGCATTTCATTATTTTATGTCTCTCAAAGTGGTTTAACATTATAAATGCATTTGGTGCACCAATTATACCCCGTAAATTAGGCCAGAGGGTGCACACTCTGAGTCCAGATTTCGGGGTGTGACACGATCTATTGCCAAATTTCTATCATTATTAAATATTAACAGTCCATATGACCTTTTGCATATATAGTTAGCAATTCACCATGCTGATGCCATTTCCAGAAGGTAGCCCATCCAATAGGTCTTTTCAAGATTTACTATGACCATTTCTAAGCACTTTTGCAAGATTTCCTCATAGATTCATTTTATTTCTTCTTTTGCTAATTGAGCATTGTATATCGAGTTTTCTTTGCTGTATCAAAATGTTCCCACTAGTATTATGGAAATCAAATGGGATTGTGAAGTTGTAAGAAAGCTATATATCAAAATCAAACCAAACCAATTTATAATTTTTTATATGAACTGACAAAAACAGAAACAATACTAAAGGTATAGATCTAGCTGAATGATTGCTTTAGGTGGTAGTATCCTCAATCCTCATAGTTTAATTGAAAATTTGAAGCCAAAAGATCATGTGGGTGGGTCTTTCCAAAATGAACTTTGATGATGGCCAATTGCAAAATGCAGGAAAGGCTAGGAGGTTTTAGAATGGAGTATCCAAATTTAACTTCAACAAAAATTCACAAGATAAGTTGATCTCAAGTCTCAACTTGCCTTCAAAATTCTTTTAGAGAAGTTAGGATAGGCAAGATCATTAAGTAATAAAGACAGATGAAGTAGAGATGCATGCTAGCATTCCACAAGAAATTTTGTTCAGTCTATAATAGAGCAACCAGAACAAATTATAGATAGAAAAAAGTCATGCTTCGTATGTTAATCTTTCTTCTCCTTCTTTGTTTCAATCACGTCGTACACGAGAGAGAGAGAGAGAGAGAGAGAGAGAGAGAGAGAGAGAGAGAGAGAGAAGTCTATACAGTTCAACCCCTGCCAAAATCATAGCCCCTCACCCTCCCAAATCCGCCCCTTAAATCACAGGTCCTCACCCTACCCAAATCACACCCCACATTGCAGCCCGTCCCTCCTGAAATCGAAACCCCTACACCTGCTCAAATCCGCCCAAATCCGCCCAAATCGATCTTGATCTTGCCTAATCGATCAGAAAATCACCCAAGGAAAATCTACATATTTTCAAAAAATGACAAAATTTCTTGCCCTAGCAAAAAAAAAAAAAAAAAAAAAAAACGATTCTAAATCTGAAAAATTTCCAAACAAATGCAATCTCTACAAACCCCACCGAATCAGAATACTCGTTTTCTCTCCTTTAAATCAAAACACTTAAAGAATAGAATAAAAGACAAAAATCAAAGAAGAAAAGAAAAATCTGAAAACTCACAGAGTTTTCTGAAGAATGCCTTGCATTAGGTACTCCAACCAGATTCCGACCACGCACAAGGCTAGCACTAGAACTCACCCGATTCCAACACGATGACATTCCATTCGACAACATATTTTGCCAGAAAATCCAAACGATTTGATTTCTAGCAAGGATTTCCAGTAGGGTTTTGAGAAGGAAGAAGAAAGAGAAGAAAAATAGAATCGTATTCGGACTTGCGAAATAAAAACCGCTTGGTTTTCCAAAGTGCTTTATTTAGTACTTTTCAGCGGCGGACGTAAATTTCCGCCGCTAGAAGGTGTGAAATAAGATACATACTGACGACAACTACCATCCGTCGTTATATTCATGTAAGCAGAAAGAAGGGATATAACAGCACACAGACGCTGTCCATTCGTGAGCTCCACACCGTCCATCATCTGAACCCCACTGCTAAATCCACTCCGTCCATTCGATTCGTGGGCCAACCATATACATTTCATTTAAATATCTCCGCCAACCGTCATTTGTACGGCCCATTCTAAACTACCGTCCAAATGAAGAAGGATCAAGATCTGACCCACCACTTTGCATGGGCACTCCAAACTTCACCCAGAGCTTCTTGTGGACCCCACCAAGCCCTCCTACGGTCCCCGGTCGATTTAGCGCAAGAAAGTTGGGCGGGATGATTCCCAGGTGGTGCCAACGCCAAAATCGGATCTCGTTTTGGCACCGCACCTCCCCACCGACTTAGGTAAGTTATACATCCATCCATCTGTTTCTTCCCATTTAGAAAACGTTAGAGAGAGAGAGAGAGAGATCGTGGAGAGAGAGAGAGAGAGAGAGAGAGAGAGAGAGAGGTTAGGTGAAGGAAAGAAGCAAGTCGACACCGTTGCTACTACTGGACTGATTCCATAGAAGGGGAGTTCTTCTAACAAAGAAAGAAGAAGAGGGAAAAGAAGAAAGAGGAGGAAAGGAAAGAAGGAAAGAGAGAGAAGGCAACAGAGCAAGTCAAGCCGAGTCAACCCGACTGTGTTCCAAGTTATATCACTCTAGGGGGAGGTAAGAATTCATCTAACCATTATTTTCTTTCCTAGATCTATCCTTAATCATAACCCTAGGTTTAGATTCAACCCTAAATTGATCTTACCCGTAAAACTTGGTTATATTACACTTTAATCGCTCGAATCTCGTTAAACAGGCTATGTTTAGATTTAAGAAGAGTGCACGGCCTATCAACACTTCCAATCGAACTAATCTCAGAGGTGGGGATTTCCTTTAAGCCCATCTACGATAATATTAAATTGTATGTTGATTTTATGCTTGGAAACTAGGATTTTGTTACGTGACTTCTTGAAACCGTGTTTGTTGAAATCTTTCCATGTAAATATGAATTGTATGATGTTCGTTATTATGTATGTTGAATTTTGATGTATGAACTATGCTTAAGTGGTTGGAAAAGGAATTGTGATGATATACATGCTTATGAGGAAACCATGCTTGATTTACGTTGTCACATGCTCATGATGATAGATGTATTGTTTGCTATGGGATATTGTATATGGATGTTACGCTAATGGACGCCCCTTAACCCCATACTGATGTAACCGTATGATGTAAATAGAAGAACCTGTGCGAGGCCTTGTTACGTTGGCATTATCATGTGGAGATTTTGGATGAATATACCTTATTGTGAAAGTCGGCATTACTATGTGTCTTATTGAATGAATATACTTTGACATGAGAATTAAGTATTGACATTACCATGTATGTGTTGTTGGTTAAATATGCCATGATGTTGAGTTTGGCACTACCGTGTGCGCATTGTTGGATATGTGCCAAGGGATCCTTATTGATTCGTTACCTATGATGGATCCACTGAAATATGAAATTGATGAATATGAAGACTCTTGAACTAATTTGGGGTAAGGAGTGATCATTAGCCGTGTACATCGTTTAATGGGTTGAATGCTAAACTTATTTAATTAAAGGAGAAACTAATCATGTATTCACTGGACCCGACTTGGTGGGTCAGCTCCTCGGGCATTAGAGAAAGTGTGCATGGGCCCATTTCTCTCTCGCTATCTAGTGAAAGTATGTATGGGCTCGTTTCACTAGTTGGGTTTTGGTGCATGGGAAGAGTGGAGTGATCCCGTCCTAGCTAGAACCTCTGGTGATTAGTGGCTGGTGAGAAGAGTGGAGTGATCCCGTCTCATTTAGTCAGGGTGCCTTAGCCTAGAGCATACATGTCATGCATTGCATTAACCAAGATCTTTTATTGAATTGTTTTGATTTGAGTAAATGATAATATCCTGCTTATGTTTATTCTGTGCCATTATTATCATGATTGTCTTAAAGGGATATTCCCTACTATGATAGCGTTTAACGCTATCCAACTATATCTCAGATAATCTAGGTGAAGATCCAGTAAGAGAATCGAACACTACGACGAGGTGCTCGAAGGCTCGTGGTAGCAAGTGACGGACGATGAAACCGAAGTGGCTTGAAGATGGATTGTGCTTATTATCTTTGTAGAGTAGATTTATTTTCATATAACTTGTAATAAGCCTCTCATTGAGACTAAAAAGTAGAATATTATGTAATTTGTATGATTTAAGGACATTATCTTGATAACGTAGAGTAGAAAAACTTCAAATAAGAACCTTGAATTCCGTCGTTTTGCTATGAATGCTATGAATATGGGAAATAAAGATGAATGTGTAGAAATATATCCTTAACACATTTTAGATAATACCTGAAAACTCGGCCCATTGTGTTGTCCACAAGAGTCAAAATTTTGGGGCGTTACAAATTGCATCACCCTATTCCGGCGATTTTTTATTGCATTTGATGTAGCCAAGAATAAGCAGCCTAATATAACCGGTATTTGAGTGCTAGTGTCCATGACCGGTTGTATGTCCAAGATGATAAAGTCTACTGGATAATAGAATTTGTCAACTTGGACTAGAACATCCTTAACCATCACTCTCAGTATATGGATGGATCTATCAGCGAGTTGCAATGTGGTTTTGATGGGTTTTAATTCACCAAGACCCAATTGCTCGTATACCGAGTATGGGATCAAATTTACGCTTGCCCCTAAGTCTAGTAATGCATATTCAATTTGGTAGTCACTAATGATGCATGAGATTGTGGGACTACCGGGATCCTTATATATATATATATATATATATATATATATATTTTTTTTTTGGAGGGGGGGGGGGGGGGGGGGGGGGGGGGGGGGGTGGGGTGGGGTCTTTTGGGTGAGAATGACACTCACTTGCTCATTCAAAAAGGCATTTTGTTGCACATTGTATTTTCGTTTGGTTGTGCATAAGTTTTTTAGAAATTTGGCGTAGGAGGAAATTTGTTTGATGACATCAAGTAAAGGAATGTTGATTTTTACTTGTTTAAAAACCTCTAAAATTTTATTAGAGTTTGGGAGAGGTTTTGGAGCAACTAATATTGAAGGAAATGGTGTTACGGGCTTGTGAACGCGTTCCTTTTCTTGTGGGGCTGAGTGAGATCTATCCTCATTCTCAGAAATTACCAGATAATTAGGCTTGTTGGCCTTCACCAGAATAGATTTGTCAATTTGTTTACAACTTCTAAGAGTGGCGATAGATTTTGCTTGCTCCACATGTTGGTTGGAGAGATTAAGGGCGCTAGTTTCATATATTTGTTTATGATTGGGCTGAGGTTGGGCCGAAAATGTCCCTTCCATAGCATTCAAGCGTCCCTTGATCTCATCAACTGAAAATTTAAACTCTTGGAACATTTGTTAATTCGTTTGATTTATTTGCATTTGCCCTTGCATAAATGCCCTTAAGATGTCCTCCATAGTGTAACGCCCCTAGATTTTCCTTAGGTGGCTTTGAAAGTATAGTATAACATATTATGTGGAAAATTCCCGATTAACGATAATTTTAATTTATTTTGTGAATAAGTAATGATTCGTGATTAATTCGATATAGATTCTTTTGTAAGATATGCTTAGGATCATGCATAGAACCTTGTAAAACCATTAGGTTTCCCAAAAGTTTCAGATTAAAAATAACTATGATAATGCCCTTGACCCACCCATATTCGTTGTTTCTGATCAATCGGGTAAGTAATTTTTGAATCCATCCAAAAGGTAGGCGTAGTTTTAGGTGTGTATCAACACTATAAAGTTAGATTTTTTTAAATGGCGATTAGATCATGGAGATCTTAACCTAGAAGCGTCCGTGGCCGTTGATCGAGAAAGCTAGTCGGGAAAGCAACCATTCCAAACTGATCATCTTAGTGGTAAAATCTTATATTAAATTTTTTGTGATAATCCAAAGAGTATAAATATGAAATCTTAAGTGCGAAAAAATGTGAATGACTCACCTTAACTTAGACCCTTGATATCTAGTTGACATGGTTCCCATGATCTGATCAATGTGAAATTTTATACCATGCTTATCTATCATAAATGAACTGCACACGTCAAATTTTAGCCTTTAGATCATAGTATAAATGGCCTAATTAACAAATCAGTCTCTTAACCCTTGATTTTAATGTCCATCGAGTGAGGAAAGTGGATGGTTAGTCGTAGTTGAATATTTTCCTTCGTGTGAGTGACTTAGATAGTCCATATCATGGACCAATAGTGTGATTTGACTGCCCCTCCTTGATAAGCCTCTTTCTTAAGCGCGAAGTTATCTCGTTTTAGGAAATAACCGAGTACCAACTCCTTTCAAATATGGACCTTTCAATTAACCCACTTCCCACCGTCAATCGCAACTCAAATTTGGAACATATCTTAGTATCATATGACTATGAGACTCTACGAAATTTGGACCCCGATCTATAATTTTACACCGTGGAACCACCAAGCTAGCTCCTTTCTTTTCACGAAAAGTTGAAATTTCAGATCTAGATCATTCCCACCATCAATTAACCACCAAACTTTGTTAAATCATTTACCTATCATGACTACACATTTCTTCCAAATTTGAGCCCTGATCATCAAGCGTGGACCGTTAATTGAGATCATGTCCATTTTGGCACCCGCCGAGCCATTTTTCAATATCGATCAATCTAGATTTTAGATCACCATAAAAATTATATATTTCGACTCTACTCTTTGTGGTTAACATGGTGAATGGATTAGAAATCATTAAAAATCATCCCTTAATCATGTTTTGATGGTGTTATAGTGAGATTAGGAGGTGTGCATGCACACTTCATGTAAAGGAGTGGTGCGCACATCCCTACTCCTCCATTCTAAAAAACTCATGCCCAACCCTAATTTTCCAGCCCTACACGTCAGAGAGAGAGAGAGAGAGAGAGAGAGAGAGAGAGAGAGAGAGAGAGAACTCGCCCACCCACCGATCATCTTCTTTTTCTTCCTTCTTCATCAACACATGTAGTCATCTCCAACCCTTCCTCGTGTCGCTGTAGTTCATGTAAAGATCTTCCCCATTAATTCCACCTAGGATTTTCATCTAAGGCGAAGGTGAGGATTTTCTTTAAACCTAGTTACAACAATATCATATTTTTTTTTATCGATTACATGTTTAGACACTAGGATTTTGTTGTGTGATTTCTTGAAACCGTGCTTGTTGAAATCTCTTCATGTGATTATGATTTGTATGATATTCCTTGATTTGTACTATGAATTTTGATGTATGTGAACCGTGATTTATGCTTATGTGTTTGGAAAAGGAACCATGATGATGTATATGCTTATGTGGAGACTATGCTTAATTTATGTTCATTATATGCTCATGATAAACATGATGTTTGATTTATTATATGATTCAAAATTCTGTATATGGATGTTACGTTAATGAACGCCCCTTAACCCCATACTGATATAACCATTTGATGTTAAGAGATGAAGCCCGTATAAGGCCTTGTTATGTTGGCATTACCATGCGGATGTTTTTGGATGAATATACCTTATTGGTTGTAGTAAGAATTGGCATCACCATGTGTATTATTGAATGATATGCCTTGATGTTGAGGAAAAAAGTACCCATACACATTTGTACACCTTTAGAGTAAAACCTGATGTCGTTCTCTAGTTAGTATGCTAGAGGGATATTAAGGTACTTTTATACGGGGTAGTGGCACATTAGAAAAAATTCCCTTGGAATAAAAGAGTTCACACGAAGCTCTATTCCATGCCGTTCTCCTTACTGTATGTATTCGGATTCATGTTACCGAGAACCTCTCATAGAAGGAGTATAAGTATAAAATGATACTGAAATGTCCAGGGTAGAGACACCTGAAATATACTATACTGACCGTATCGTATTTCTGGCAACCTGATATATTCTTACTGTATGTTTTCGGATTCATGTTACTGAGAACCTCTCATAGAAGGAGTATAAGTATAAAATGATACTGAAATGTCCAGGGTAGAGACACCTGAAATATACTATACTGACCGTATCGTATTTCTGGCAACCTGATATATTCTTACTGTATGTTTTCGGATTCATGTTACTGAGAACCTCTCATAGAAGGAGTATAAGTATAAAATGATACTGAAATGTCCAGGGTAGAGAGACCAGAAAGATGATGACCGCCCAAGAACGAGCTTACTTCAAGTATAGATTCTTACCGGCGAAGATAGACTTTAAAGATTATTACCGGGGAATAGAAACCTTCAACATTCTTACATGGATATTTTAATTAAGACAGGTAATTAAGTGTTGGCATTACCGTAGATGTGTTGTTAGTCGTAAATGCCATGATGTTGAGTTTGGCACTACCGTGTGCATTGTTGGATACGTGCCAAGGGATCCTTGTTTGATATGTTACCTGTGGTGGACCCTTTAAGGAATGAGATTGATGAAAGTGAGAAGTTTCATGAGCCAGGGTTGGTGGTATGGGACACTAAGCTTGAGCTGTCGGCCTCTGCTGGGTGACGAGCCCCCCATAGTGACCTTGAGCTTTCTTAAATTAATTGGGGTAAGGAGTGGTCATTAGTCGTGAACATCGTTTAATTGGCTGGATGTTAAACTACTTAACTAAAGGTGAGACTAATCATGCATGCATTCACTGGACCCGACTTGGTGGGTCAGCCCTATGGGCGCTGCGACACTAGCTTGTGGTAGGGGGATGGGTGGCCATCACCTCCATTGGCTAGGTTTGTTGACATGAAGTTGTGGAATTACCCACTTCATCGTGGACTCTGGTGACTAGTGGTTAGTGAGAAGAGTTGGAATAAGTCCCGTCTCATTTAGTCAGGGTGCCTTAGCCAGAGTATGCATTGCATTAAATAAGATTTTCTCATGTATGTTTTGGTTGGGTATGCTTATGTTTGGATATTATTGTGCTAATCTTAGGGGGTAACCCTCACTGAGTTGATCGCGAGCAACTCACTCCCTCTTGGGATGGTGTTATAAAACACCACCAGCTTGTTGCAGGTGACAATCCATTAGACGAACCTGACTTACAGGTTGAAGAGTATACAGTTTCATGGTGGTCAATGACGGACAATGGAGTTGTATCGGTTTGAAGACGAATAATATTTTTTGTTTCCATTTTTGTAGAATAAATTTATTTTCATGTAAATCGAATTAAGTCTCATTGGGAGACGAAAAGTAAAATATTATATATTTTATATGATTTAAGGACATTATGTTGATAACGTAGAGTAGAAAAACATTGAATAAGAACCTTGAATTCTGTCATTATGCTATAAATGCCATGAATGTGGGAAATAAAGATGAATGTATAAAAATATATCCCTAATGCATTTTAGTTAACACCTGAAAACTCGGCCCATCGTTTTGTCCACGGGAGGCAAAATTTCGAGGCATTACACATAGTGAATTGAGGTGGGGCCATGCTTGGTGCTACATTTTGCATGGGTGGCCCTCTTTGAGGGTTAGTAGGATTGACCGTGGGACCATTCCTCCAACTGAAATTTGGATGATTCTTCTAACTTGAGTTATACGTGTTACCTACCGGCCCATTGAAAGGCCGTTGATAACCGTATGCGGCATATGCTTGCTCTTGCAACACCTCTTGAAACGCAGGAATTGTAGGACAATCCTGAGTAGAGTGTACATTAGTGGCACAAATTCCGCACACGTTCTCAATAGCTTCAGTGGAGTTGGAGGCTTCACTCTTACTAAGTTCTATAACCTTTATCTTCCTTATGAGGTTAGCTATCTTTGTATTAACATCGTTTTCTTCCTTAAGGATGTAGATTCCTCCATTCTCTTTTTGTTGAGGAGGCCTGGGGTTACTAGATTTGTTCGAGGTATCCCAAGATTGGGCATTCTCAGCCAACATGTCTAAGTAATTTCATGCATCCTTAGGATCTTTGCTCATGAACTCACCGTTGCACATCATCTCTACGAATTAGCACATATTTGAGTTCAATCCTTTATAGAAGAAGCTTATGATTCGCCAAATCTCGTAGCCATGATGTAGACAAGCAAATAGGAGGTCTTTGTATCTCTCCCAACTTTAGAAGAAAGTTTCACTCTCTTTGACTGAAAAATTCATTATGACACATCGAAAGGTATTCGTTTTATAAGCCGAGAAGAATTTTTTCAAAAACTCCCAGTTCATCTCAGTCCATGTCCCAATCAACCTTGGTTTTAGAGAGTGAGGCCATGTTTTTGCCCTTTTTTTCAAAGAGAAAGGGAATAGCCTTAATTTGATTACATCCTCGGTCATATTATTATATTGTAAAGTGGCTACCACCTCATCGAATTCCTTATGATGTAAGTATGAGTTTTCGAAATCTAGCTCATGAAACTTTGCTAAGAGTTGAATCACTCTCACCTTAAAATCAATTGTTTCGGCATTGGTTGGAAAAACCACGCATGAAGGCATAGTGGCCCTAACCGGTTGTAGGTAAATCACGTAATGCTCTCATTGGAGGAGCGTTGTGTACCTCGTTTTCTCCTACTCCCTCTTGGTTTGCGTGGTTAGAGTAAGAGGGGGAGGATTCCTCAATGGTGTTTGATCTATACCCCCCGAACTTTCACAATTTTCTAACTCGATTTCTAATAGAAAGTGGTCTAACTAATCCACCCTCGGTTTGGAGACGATTTGTGTGGTCATGTTCTCAACGGGATATAAACCATACAAACACAAACTAAAAACTAAACCTAAAGCCTAAAACTAAAAATTTGAAAACTAGGGAAAAATAGAAAAATTGAATTAGGAAGAGTTCTAAGTTAGAAGGATATTACTCAAAACGCTTTAAACTAGATAAAATTCCAACAAAACAAAATAAACTTGTTAGTTTTAAGAAAATTAGAAAAACTAATTCTAAAAAAACTATAAATTCTACCTAACTAAGACTACTCTATAGCTACTAGAACAATTAGAACTGTTTATCATATTCCTCGGTAACGGCGCCAAAAACTTGTTCGCTCGCCTCAAGTGCAAAGCTGCGATGTAGTAATAGTTCGATCGTGAGATCGAGATCGATCCACAGGGAAAAGGGTAAACTAATTCAAACTATTCCAATAACTTGAACTTAGAGGTTTAGGAATTTTAGACTTTTAGAACCAAGTAGAAATAGTAAATTAAATAGGAAAATCTGAAATTTAAAAGAGAAATTAGAGTACCAAGGATCCACTTGTAGTAGTTCAATTCCAATCCATTCATCCAAGCACAAACACAATTAGAATTGAAGTCCTATCTCTCATCTAATTGGAAGATATTGCATTCAAACATAAACAGTTCCACTTAAATCTGGAAATCAGAGCTTCTAATTCTAATGAAGAATAGAGAACTTAAACTTGTAGCCTTCGAAGTAACAATCATACTAAGAGATCATGACATGCTCTGGGGTTACTATAATTCGAATCTCATCAAATCAACATGATAATCTCAGAGAATTGCAAGGAACTCATGTCCGGAGTACACAAACTCTCATAAAACTTCTAAAAATACCAACTTTATTCAAACTAGAACTTTAAAATCCAAAATTAAGTAAAGTGTACTTGAATAAATGAATTGAACATTAAAACTAATTACAAGCTTCCCCTTTTAGCCCTAGCTAAGAGGTTCTAGCTGAGCATTGTCATACTTGAACTAGAAACAAAAGAAAAACTACTAGAAAGCATAGAAAAACTAAAAAAACCGTAGTCGGCGGCGTTGTAAACACTCCACAATGATCCTCTCCACATCCAGTGACTCTAGATCTCTTCTAGGATGAGTTTAGATGAACCTAAAGGTGTCCTTTTATAGCGATCATGTGCCACCGACTTGAAAACTTCAAGAAATTGCGAAGCGTTTACGCACTCTGGGTGGTAGCCGGCCGGTCGATCGGAGCCCCCTGGCCGACCGGTCGGACCTATTCCAGCAACCAGAATAACGGTCTGGACTTTTGAATTTCTCAGTCATCCTTGCCTACCGACCGTCCGTCCGGCTGGTCGGACACTCTATCCGGCTGGTCGGAAGACAGGTTGGCGACCCTCAATTTTAGTCCAGCGAGCTTCTGTCCCCATTTGCAAGGTAGCCGACCGGTCTGATCATCTAGCGGACCGGTCATGACTGGTCGGACCCTTGAATCTGAATTATTTATTTATTTATTTCTTCCCTTCTTTCCTTGCTTCTTCTCTCCATCTCTTGGCTCATTTTCTATTGTCTTCAACATGCTTTAAGAGTGTTTTTTAACATCAAATTAGTGAAGTCTCTCTCTCATTCCTACAAGTGCAAAAGCGTGCATTAGATAAGTCTTTAAACATAGAAATCATGTATAATGAGTGATTAATTGTGGTTAAAATATGCACAATTTAGAGCTCGATAGGCATAATAAGATAAAACACTTTGCTTTGTGTCATATTTATTTTTTCTACTAATTCCCTTTTTTATTTATAATTTCATATCCATCATTGTCAAAATTCACTGTATATCCTTTTTTGATAAGCTGGCCAACACTTAGTAAGTTTTGAGTTAATCTGAGAACATAAAGAACATCGGAGATAAGTTTAGATTTACCTTATTTTGTTTGCATCGAAATAACTCTCTTGCCTTCAACACTTTACAACTTTCTATCTCCAAGCTTGACTTCTGAATTTGCCTTCTCATCCAAGCTGATAAAGCATTTTTGGTTCCCTGTTGTAGACACCCCACCTTCGGCTACAATGTTGGTAGAGATAGCTGGATGAATGGAGGACCATACCCCCAAATCCCAAGTCCAAACTCAGCCAAACTCACCCTTGTAAGCCCCATTCCATAGCCCAGTTCAAGCCTGAACCCAGTCAACCCAATCCTAAACACCACCCTGAAAAACCCCCCAGAAAAAAGGCCAGTCAAAAATCCTAAAAAAAGTCAAACTCACTGAGTCAACCCGCTGAGTCAACCCGCTGAGTTAACCCGCTGAGTCAACCCGTCGAGTCAACCCGTCGAGTCAAACCACCGAGTCGACCCGCTGAGTCAACTCACTGAGTCGACCAGCGAGTCCAACAGCAGCCCCGAGGGAGCGACCGTACTCGCTGAAAATCGAGGAGCGGCCGTACGGGCGGCCCATGGCAGGCCGCCCGGAAAAAATTACGAGCCCTACCACTCTCTGCTGCTATAAATACCCCCCTCCCCTTCTCATTTCAACATCCCTTCAAGTCCATTTCAGCCCGAGAGCTCTGAGTCCACCTCTCCACCCTTTAGCCCATTTTTCCACCAAGGAGAGCCCGAGTAAGGAGAGTCTAGCCTTGGTCCAGCCCAGCCTGACCACTGGTCCAAGCCTCCCAAGCCATCCAAATCTTGATCCAGCCACTCGAAGCCAATCCTTGCGACACCTCCGTCCACCCAGCTACTCTTTTCCAGCATCATCTCATTTGCATCTAGCATAAGTGCAACATTTACTTTTCTTCCAACCCCCCTGCTTCACTGCAAACACTTTGATTATTCAAACACACCGCATGCATCTCGCATAAAGCACCTGTCAGTTCGAGCGTATGCTCTGGGCTTGCCCGTTGTTGGAACCTGCCCATCAGAAACTCTTACTGTTCAGACCTGCATTCACGTACATATCACTATAAGCACTTTGAATATTCAAGCACACAGCATGCATCATCTCGCATAAAGCACCTGTCAGTTCGAGCGTATGCTCTGGGCTTGCCCGTTGTTGGAACCTGCCCATCAGAAACTCTTACTGTTCAGACCCGCATTCATGCATCATGTCATCCATGAGAATATACGAGGATTAAACTAGACTTTCAAGTATCCGATCGATTCTGTGAAGTAGAGACCGTACTTCGGTACGGGCAGTGTGTGGGGTGCTTAACCTCTTCCCACCCTGTAACGGTGATCCCTTACCTTGAATTTCTGGCCGCAGATCAACAGGAGTCATTTTAGAGGAAGGAATCTTCGGATTCCCTTCTCTAACGTTTCTACGGGGTCTAGCCGACTGTAGATTCGAAGTAACTGGCTAGTGGCGACTCTGGTCTTATATAAACACATTTAAACACATCCAGCTTAACACGACTACCAAACAAAGCCCTCGAGAACGAGGCAAGCCAGTGGCACAAACGACGATTTCGCACTCACGCATCCTCATCTCCTTCTTTTCCGAAAGGAAAGGGGAAGGGAGAAGAACGTCGTGTGGGAGCGCGGAAAAATCGGCGAGGGTCCACAGAATGGCGACTCCGCTGGGGATTAGCTAGTCCCACTAGTCATGATCCGACTTGAAAAATAGAATCCTTCCCGTACTTGAAAGTCACTAATCCTCATACAATCTCATCTGCATAGCATTCTACCCAAAACCTAAAACAAACAAAAAATAGAAAAATCCCAAAACCAAAAAAAAAATATAGAAAATCCCAAAACCCAAAAAGAGTAGAGTACAGTCCTCACCATTGCGCCTCCTCGGGCTCAACGTACGCGGAGACAACTTCCCTTCTGCAGCATAATCCGCACTCGGGCTCAGCAAGCCATGTCCGACCACGAAGAAGAAACTCATCTCCTTCCCGCTCTTGAGATGACCGAAGCGCAACTTCCAGCGCAACAATCCATTGATAATACGCCAATCATACAAGAATTGGCACAAGGAATGAGAGCAATGCAAGAAATGCTCTTGCAATTCGTGCAAGCACAAGCCACCGCAACAGCCAACAATCCGGTTGGCCCAGTTCAGCAATCTCAACAACCATGCCGGATCCCTCCGGCCTCCAGTTCAAATCAAGCACAACCATCGGAGTCTGCCCAGGACTACCGACAGCAGCCTTCTCAGCCCTTTGCTATGGGGCATCCTTCTCAATACCTTCCTGCAACAACGGGGCCATCTCAGAGCATCCCAGTCGCAGGGACTTCCAGTCAGCTTCCAGTCAATCTTGCAAACAACAATCTCAGTAGATCTCAGCATGTCCCCGCCGATGGGACACCTTTTCAATTTCAGCACATCCCCGCCGATGGGATTTCAATTCAATTTCCAGCAACAGGGACAGCACTGGCGAATGCCCACAATGGGGGTCAGTGTCAAGCCCACATCAATCAACGGACAGTGGCGAATACCCAACAAGGGGGTCACTTCCCAACATCTCAGCCTCTTGCAAACAGGAGCACTTTTCAATTTCAGCAAAATCCAGTTAATTTCCTAGCAATCTTCAATTCAGCAATCTCCAGTTAATTTCCAGCAAGTTCAACCTTCAGTACAGTCTCCAGTTCAGTTACCATCATTTCAAGCACAAGTTCATCAGAATCCAGTCCAATCATCAAATCAACTTCAGCAACCCGGCGGTTGCTTGTCAGCAAGCCCATAGGGTCGAAGACATCGACCACTATGCCGAAGAAGAACGTGCCTTACTCCAAGAGGCACCAGTCGCTCGAGCAGAACATTCAGGACTGGACGAGTTGCGGGAGCAGTTCCAGATCTTGCAAAATCAGCTTCAGCGACAACGAGGAATCGACTTACCTTCGACCAAGTTCAGAGACTTGTGTCCTTTCCCAGATGCTCAAGTACCTCAAAACTTTGAGGTTCCGAAATTCAAGAGATACGATGGCAGCGGTTGTCCCACAGCACATCTCAAGGCTTTCTGCGGAGAGCTGAGTGCAATCGCAGGAAATGAAGGGGCCCTTATTCGTTTGTTCCAAAAATCTCTGAAGGGCGATGCCCTAGATTGGTACACTTCATTGGACTGCCACCGCATCAGAACATGGGAACAGCTTTCCCAGGCTTTCGTCTACAGATTTGCATACAATCTTAACATGGCACCCAGAAGAGCCGACCTCGCAGCTCTCAGGCAAAGGAGTGATGAAACACTATCAGCTTATGTGGGACGTTGGCGAGCTATGGCAGCTCGAATGCGAACGCCTATCGATGATGAAGAACAAATCTCCATGATTGTTCATTCAACATATCCAGGCATATCCGGGTATCTCATCTCGCATCCATATGCGAACTTCTCGCAGCTAATCCGTGCTGGAGAGCAAGTCGAAGCAGGAATCCGTGCCGGGACGATTTCCCCATGGCCTTATCAATCCACTCCAGTCAAGAGGAACAGAGTGGAAGGAAGACCTATCGGGCACTGGAATGGAAACCGCAGTGGTTCTCCTCCCCGCCCAACAGAGGTAAACAACATCAACACCACTGCTCAAGGAAATCAACGTGCTCCCCCACAGGGACGTCAACAGTATCAGCAGAGTCAAGTTCAGCATCAGCCTCAGCGGTATCAGCCACAACCGAATCCTCAGCCACAGCCACCTCGACAACAGCAGCAGTTCAGAGGAAACGGCCAATACTCATACCAGAACAGGCAGAATTACAGGGAGTCCAGGAAATTTACTCCCCTCTCTCAACCACTCAGTCAAGTCATGGCTACTCTGGTGCAGAAGCAATTACTTACTCTAATGGCACCTAGGCCTCCTCCTCATCCTCTGCCACCGAATTACCGAGAAAATGAGTATTGTGCCTACCATTAAGGGCGTGGCCACGCCACTGATCGATGCTTCACTTTGAAGAACGCCATACAAGATCTGATTGATGACCGCAAGATTGTCATCTCAGTCCCTGGAACTCCTGCAGCAGCTTCCACCAACATTCTTCAGAATCCTCTGCCTCAACATCAGACGGACCCCAGTTCATCTCGAGGTCCCACCGTCAACAGTATAGAAGAAGAAGAACGCCTCGATCGCTTCTTCTCCCCCATCCAATCAATTCATACTTACACTTATGGGCTGACAAGTCGTCCTCCAATCTTGCAAGGGGCAAGTCCCTTTCTTCCTTTAGTCCTCGAGCCAGTAGTACTCGAAGGAGCACTTCCATACGATGTGCCAGTTGTGCAAGGGGCATCTTACGGCCCCTCATGTTGGGAACCAGTCGTCCTGGAAGGAGCACAATCATACATCGAGCCCACATACGAACCTGTCATCTTGCAAGGGGCAACTCAAGAACAATCCAATCCACAATGGAGGGATTATACTCATCAGCAACAAGAACCCGTTGTATTGGAAGGAGCTCTTCCTAGTCGAGCCAGTCGTATTGCAAGGGGCAAACCCCGGAGGCGTGTCAATCACACTACGGCAGCTGGGACGAACAGAGAAACCTCCTGCCATATCAAGAGGACCCGTATTCATTCCATGGGAGCCTCCTGCTCCAGGAACAATCAAGCCAAGACCACGACCTTATGTGGTCTATGAAGACAAGCCTCGATACTACCCCTTCAGCACAGGCAACAATGTAGTTCTCAAGGCAAAAGCTCCATACGAGGAAGATCTGGTACCCACACCAGCACCGTTGCAAGAGCCGGTGGTCCTAGAAGGCAAAAGGGAGGAAAACTACAAAGAGGTTCCATGGCACTATCCAGAATGTGCGGAAGTGGGGAACATGAATCCCAATGGGCGTTGCATCCGAAGAGATAATCAGAACAGAGGAGATCCCAAAGGAGCTCTCTCAGGCCTCGGCAACAAAAATGAAGCCGCATACGATGCGGCGACTCAGCTCAAGTCAATCCCTGCACAAATCTCAGTATGGGAGTTACTCTGTACATCTCGCATACACCGAGAAATGTTTGCCAAGACCTTGAACGATGCTCACGTCTCCTCTGATACGGCACCAGAAATGATAGCATTGATGATTGGACAACTCCTGGCTCCGCACGCCATCACCTTCACAGATAACGAGTTGCCACCAGAAGGACGAGATCACGGGCGATCCCTCAACATAGCCTTACGATACAAAGACCTCTGCGTCCCACTGGTCCTTATCAATAATGGCTCAAGACCGCGGAATGTCTAGGAATCAGTCCTTCTTCATTCCGACCAAGCACCATATGTGTCAGAGCATTCGATAACACCCGCCGATCAGTGGAAGGGGAGGTCGACATAGAGGTACAGATAGGTCTGGAAGTCTTCACCATCACATTCCAAATCCTGGATATATCAGCCTCTTTCAACATGCTGCTCGGACGACCTTGGCTGCACAAGGTTGGAGCTGTGCCATCAACCCTGCATCAACGAGTGAAGTACATCTGTGGAAATCAAGTGATCTCTATCCATGCAGAGAAGGAGCTCCTTATTCCTTCCAATGCTGCTGCCACTGAACCAGACATCCCGGTCATCGATATCCAGCACTCTGAAGAAGACATCCCGTTTCACAGTTTCGAATTCGAGACTGTGAACTCTATCGCTAATCCAGAACCGATAAGGGTGGACCGTGTCTTTTCACTGGCAGAGCGTCTGAGCCTCAAATACCGAATGAAGAATCACTTCAAGTCCAGAAAGGTACCGCTGATATATAACCAACGCAAATGGGGACTCGGATACAGGGCAACCTTCATGGACAAAAGGAGGAAGAAATTTTGGTGCTCACCCATCCAGTTCGTCAAGCCAGGAGAACCTTGCAAAGATCCAGGAGGGAATCAACCGACTGCACTACACAAAGGCCTCCCGATGAGCCTAGTTTGGGCCACATGGCCCCCCATTCAATGGGATCAGATTCTCGAACCATCTAAACCTTCAGAAGAAGAAGGAAATGATGAAGACGAAGAAGGAAGTCAAATACAGCAGCTTCAGGACCAGGTTACTCTGATACCTGCTCCCAACCAAGGGCACAACCTGCCCACTTCAGCTTCAATCAACCAGGGGCACAACTCGCCCATCTCAACATCAATTAGCAAAGGGCATGACTTGCCCATCTCAGCAGAATCAACATCAACAATCACCAGCCAGGGGCAGAAGCAGCCCATCCATTGGACCAAGAAAGGGAAGTGGCCAGCCCTAGATTGGTCTGATGTCCAGATCCCAAACATGTGTCTCACTGTGGAACCAGACGAACTGCAATGCGAAGTAAGTGATTCGGGAGGGACTGAGTGTGACTCAGATCCCGAACCCGACCAGCGAGAAGTCATGGTCATTGGGCTAGACCATGATTCTTCGCCCAAAGCATCAACCCCCACCTCTCCAGGGGAGGGAGTGTGGGGTCCTGAATGGTCATCTGTTCCCCTAACTTTTGAATCAGCCAAAGAGCCATCTGAGGGCTCTGGCTTCCAAAAAAAAAATGCCTGTTTAAGCAGCGACCGGAACTTTGGAACAAGTTGGGCTCAATCATGGTCTGCAATGCCTGCTTGTTCAAAGTCCCACGAATTTCGAAAATCTAAAAAAATAAAAAACTTTCAAAAGACAAAAACATCTAGTATTCCCATTTCAGAAAAATCTCAAAAACCAAAAAATATTTCTTTTCCTGCATTCAATAGTGTGCCAAGTTCGTCTAAAGAGTCGCATGAGTTTGAAGTCGAATCATATGATTTCGACATCGAATTAGACTTCGAGCTCATGGGTCTGGACGAAGCTCGGGACGAGGAAGATGATGATCCGGCTCCCGAACTAGAGGATCTCCTCAAAAAGTTCGAATCTAAAGCCAATGTTGTAGCCGATGATTTTGAGATTGTAAACTTGGGGACGCCTGAGATCCCTAGGGAAGTACGCATTGGAAAATCGTTGCCACCTGAGATGAAACAGAAAATGATAGAGTTCCTAGCTCCAAGATTGTCCAACTTCGCATTCTCATATGAAGACATGCCGGGGCTCGATGAAGAGCTCGTTGTACACCATCTGCCAACCAAGGCAGATATGAAGCCAGTGAAGCAGAAACTTCGAAGAATGAAGCCAGAATGGGCTCTGAAAGTCCGAGATGAAGTCATCAAGCAGTACAACGCGGGATTCTTGGTAGTCTCCAACTACCCTGAATGGCTCGCCAACATCGTACCAGTACCAAAGAAGGACGGCAAGGTTCGAATGTGCATCGACTTTCGAGATCTCAACAAGGCCAGTCCTAAAGATGATTTCCCTTTGCCACATATCGACACTCTGGTCGACAACACTGCTGGATACAAGATCTTCTCATTCATGGACGGGTTCTCAGGTTACAATCAGATCAAGATGGCCGTCGAAGATCGTGAGAAGACATCGTTCATCACTCCCTGGGGAACCTTCTGTTACAGGGTAATGCCGTTCGGTCTGAAGAACGCAGGAGCAACATATCAGCGAGCAATGACAGCATTATTCCATGACATGATGAACAAAGAGCTTGAAGTATATGTGGACGACATGATCGTCAAATCTCGCACAATTGAAGGACACTTTGAAGATCTGAAGAAGTTATTCAACATATTAGAAAAGTACAAGCTCCGTCTCAACCCTCAGAAATGTGTCTTCGGTGCAATGGGAGGCAAACTCCTCGGCTTTATGGTGAGCGAGGATGGCATCAGGGTCGACGAGACCAAAACCAGAGCAATCATCGAGATGCCCCCTCCTAGAACAGAGAAAGAAATTCGTGGTTTCCTCGGCAGAATTCAATACATCAGTCGATTCATCGCACAGCTCACACCTATCTGTGAGCCCATATTCAAGCTCCTTCGGAAGAACGTTCCAAAAGAATGGAATGATGATTGCCAAGTCGCCTTCGACCGCATCAAGAAATATCTCATGAATCCTCCAGTCCTAGTGCCACCCACTCCTGGACGACCACTATTGTTATACATCTCGATAGCAGCAGAAGCCATAGGCTGTGTCCTCGGCCAGCACGACGAGACCGGAAAGAAGGAACAAGCAATATATTATTTGAGCCGAAAGTTCACCGACTACGAGACCAGGTATTCCCCGATCGAGAAGACTTGCCTCGCCCTAGTCTGGGCAACTCAGCGACTCCGTCAATACATGATTGCATTCCCTATTCTCCTCCTCGCTCACATGGATCCGCTCAAGTACCTGTTCGAGAAACCGGCACTCACTGAGAGAATAGCTAAATGGCAGCTACTCTTGTCTGAGTTCGACATCACCTATGTCACTCAGAAGGCAATCAAAGGACAGGCCCTCGCCGATCATCTTGCCGCTCACTCACTCCTGGATTATCAACCGCTCAAGACGTTCTTCCTTGATGAAGATCTCTTGCTTATTGAAGGGGATGAAAAGAAGAAGAAAGATGAATGGACGTTATTCTTCGACGGCGCAGCAAACTCTAAAGGGAGTGGTATTGGAGCAATCCTCTACTCTCCAGATGATGTCCCTATTCCCATCTCGAGGCGCATAGCATTCGAGTGCACCAACAACATGGCAGAGTATGAAGCATGCATCGCTGGCTTAAGGGAAGCCATAATCTTGGGCGTCAAGAAGCTACGAGTGTTTGGAGACTCACAGCTTATCATCAATCAGACCAATGGCGAATGGAAGACCAAAGACGAGAAGTTGATACCATATCATGTGTATCTTGACAATCTGATCGAAGAATTCAAAGAAATCACCTTCTCATATATGCCCAGAGCCAAGAACCAGTTTGCAGATGCTCTCGCCACACTTGCATCAATGCTCGAGATACCAAAAGGAGCTTCAGAATGGGAGCTCACAGTTGAAGTTCAAGAAGAACCTGCCTTTTGCCTGCAGATAGAAGAAGCCGAAGCTGTCCCTGACAAACCCTGGTATGCCGACATCAAGCAATATCTCGAAACCCAGAAGTATCCAGAGTCAGCAACAGCAACAGATCGCCGAACCATCCAGCGTTTGGCCGGTTAGTTCACCATTAGTGGCGAAGTTCTTTACAAGCGATCCTACAATCACATCCTCCTTCGATGCGTCGACGAAATAGAAGCTGCAAAGATCATGAAAGAAATACACGAAGGAATCTGTGGCCCACACATGAACGGGCACATGATGGCAAAGAAGATTCTACGACTCGGCTATTATTGGCTCACCATGGAGACAGACTGTTGCCAGCATGTCAGAAAATGCTTCAAGTGTCAGGAGCATGCAAATCAAATCCATGCCCCATCATCAGAGTTATACAACCTGACCACCCCCTGGCCCTTCTCCATGTGGGGATCGACATCATCGGCAAAATCAGTCCCAAAGCATCAAATGGTCATGAGTACATACTTGTGGCAGTCGACTACTTCACCAAGTGGGTTGAGGCAGCCTCCTACACCACGATTGCAGCTCTCAAGTGATCAAATTTATGAAGAACAACATCATATGCCGGTATGGAATCCCCAATGCTATCATCACAGATAATGGGACCCCGTTCGTCAATAAGAAGATGGATGACTTCCTCAGCAAATTCAAGATCCAACGTCATCGATCAAGCCCCTACCGTCCCCAGATGAATGGTGGGGTAGAAGCCGCAAACAAGACAATCGTCAGGATACTCGAGAAGATGGTCGTGACCTATCGAGATTGGTCAGATATGCTCCCATATGCACTTTGGGCCTATCGAACGTCCGTACGGTCTGCTACGGGCGTTACTCCTTTCGAGCTTACTTACGGAATGGAAGCAGTCCTACCAGTCGAGGTGGAAATACCATCATTACAGGTATTACTAGAAAGCGGAATTGAAGAAGGAGAATGACAACGGGCCAGATTCGATCAGTTGCAGCTAGCAGATGAAAAGCGCATGCGTGCACTAAGTCATTCACAATGCTATCAGAAAAGGATCGCTCGGGCTTACAACAAGAGAGTCCGAAAAATAAGTTTCAAGGTAGGCGACATGGTCATGAAGAAGATTCTACCGTCGCACCTTTCAGATCCCAAAGGAAAGTTCAAACCCTCGTGGGACAGGCCACTGATCGTCAGAGAAGTACTTCCCGGAGGAGCCCTCAGACTCATCAGCATGAGAGGGGTGGATCTTCCTGAGCCAACCAACGCCGACAACGTGAAGATCTTTCACGGGTAAGTTATTCTAACCTTATCAAAGGTTACTTTAATAGAGCTGAAGTCAAGAGGTCAAAGCTAAGATCTCTGAGAAATCATTTCCGTCCACCAACAAGTGTTTCAAATAAGGGGATTCAAAAAGAGAAAAATACAAAAAAAGAGGGGGGAAAATACAAAAAAGGGGGAGATTCAAAAGGAAAAGACAAAGAAAAAAAAGAGAGAAAAAGAATACAAAAAAAAAGAAGAAAAGAGAAAGAAAAAGGGAAGCCAAAGCAAGGCACCCAAGAGAAAAAAAATCAGTCCAAGAAGAAACACAGTCATCCATCCATTCATCTCAGAAGGGGCTTTAGCAAAGACCGACAGCTCTATTATCGTAGCTCAGGATAAGGGCTGAAAGACTGCCATCGGCCGGCAACGACGGATTCCCGACCTCTAGCCGCCGCAGTTATCTAGAGATCCAGAAAAAAAAAAAACCAAAAAAAGAAGAAAAGAAAATGTGTGCCTAAACAAAGAGGGCGGAGTGAAAACCTGAAAGGGCGCTCCGAGTAAAAACAGTGGGCATACAGCGGACTTGGTGAAAACCCGAAAGGGCGCCGAGGGTAAAAACAGCATAGCTGCCAAGGGGCAGGCAAGATCAAACACCCGGGACGTGGTGAAAGCCCGAAAGGGCGCCACGGGCAAAAATGACGGGAAAAGGTCGGCTGTGGTGAAAACTCGAAAGAGCACTGCAGGCAAAAATGGCTCGAAAAAAAGAAAAAGAAAAAATAAAAGTGCAGGTACCAAGAAATCAGACGGTCTAGATCAGTTCAAGCAGTTACAATTCAAGAACAAGAAGTGCAGTCAGGAGCGAAGAGCTCTACAAACTCTGGCAATCTCAGGAAGCAAGAGTTTCCATTGCCTACATCTCTAGGGAACCAAAGGATCAAGCAAGTCAAATCTCGAGACATCGGTCAAATCATTGGCCGAGCCCCAGTTCTGATTCCTATATCCCGACATAAAATCCAGACACACTCACAAGACAACTCATGGCGCAATAGATTCTCAAAAAGTTTTCTTCTTTTTCATTAAATGCATCATATTTCTTTTACACATATCATATCATTTTTTTTTTCAAAAAATACAAAAAAATGCATCATCATCAAACATATATGCAAAAAAGGAATGTGCAGGTGGCCAACACAATCAATCTCTACCCTCCTCCTCGGCCACATCAGGTAAGTCCTCTGACTCATAAAAGGATAGCCTCGCTCTCAACCTGCTCACCTCCATACGCAGGTAATGCGCCTCATCGCGCTCAAGGGTACGGATCGCTGACTCCTCGTCAGACAACCTTTGATCGGCAGCCAGTCTCCTCGACATCATCTCACAATGATACCGAAGCGCAGAGATCTCAGACAGCAGATGGCCATGAGTGGCCAAAAGGAAGCCAGGATCGATAAACGGGCGTTCCTCAAAGGGTTCATATGAACCAGATGAAGAGCCAGCATCTCCAAGGATATCCTGCTCATCCTCGTCAGCAGTCTGGTGCCAACAAGGGATACGTTGATACAAAGATTGCTCAGCAACCCAGTACTGATATGGGGGGGTCGCCATCGGAAAAGTCCGCAGCTCAAAACCCAGCAAATCAGCAGTCAAGTGACTCGCCCAAGAACAATCAATCCGGGTCCTGAAGTCAGAGGATCTAGAGGGAAGTACTCGACGTCCGATACCCGTAAAAGCGAAAGGAGGAACATCCTGCTCATACCCAAACTGCCGCAGGAACCGGATGGGATGGTAAGAAAAGTAGGATCGAAAGCCTACCAACATCAGAGGATGGCGGTGTGCATCGTAAAGCACTGGAGGAAGTGAAAGCCAAGATGACTCCCAACGAACGTTCCAGTCACGAAGTTCAGCAAACATCCTGCGATACAAGGGCTCGCTCATCCTAGCTGTATGAGGAAGAAACTCCATAATGTGTCGCATAAGGTCTGGGCGACGAGTGTCAGGAAAAGGTACAGGAACAGTCATCGAAAGACGCTCCCATAGCCAGACCTGATCACAGAGAGGAAAAGAAGTTCAGCTAAAGCAAAGCAATCCCCAACAAAGCAAGAAAAAAAAAGGTGTAGGAGAAATACCTGAAGAAATGCACAGCAGCCGCGAAGGACACGAGTGCGGCCCAAGGCGCAGTAGGTCAGCCCATCGAATAGCTCGGCCAAGATAAGAGAAATGATCCCCTGCCGACGGATAGCTCGGCTCATCACCTCAAAAAGCAAAGGAGTCTGGGATCTGCGCCATCCCGAGAACAGCACCTCAGCAATCAAGCAGAACATCAGTGCGTTCCGAGCAAAGGTAGAGCCGGTCGTACTCTGAAGACCCGAAAAAAGATCATATAGCAAGTCCAAGGAGAACACCACAGCATCCTGGCCACCGGCTGCAGGCCGAACAAGATAGGGGATCCCGAACCAGTTCTGCGGTGTAGCAGTCTTCGGCGATGTCTTCGGCGAGAAGTACTGAGTATAATCCAAGGGTAAGCCTGTCAAGCGTGCAAGCTCCTCCAAAGAAGGCCCCATCTCCATATCGTTGAACGCAAACAAGTTCAACGAAGGGACCCAGTCAATCAAGGTAGCTCCAAGCATCCTCCAGTCAATATCAACTCTGGCCATATGGATCAGATTGCCGAAGCCATAGGACTCTAACTCCTGAATCTCATAAGCTGACAAACTGTCAAGCCAAGCAAGCAGTCGTGGCGAGCAAGAAGAACGATGAAGCAGCTGACAAGTCCTCACTGGTGCTCCTTCCAGCACAAAAGGCCCAGAAATCAATGATGACTCATCAAGAATCGGAAGGTCAACGGGCGAAGGAGAAGGAAAAGCTAGAACCTCTGCAGACTCGACAGCCCCTGACCTGCCCTCAGTAACGGCTATGTCTGATATAGTCGCATCGCTGTCTGAAACTGTCATAATCTCAGCCGCATGGGAAGACTCGCCCACCTCATGAACGGAGTGCGCAAAAGACCGACGATTAAAAGAAGGACAATACTCTCCATCAAAAGGGCTACCAGTAAAGATCACACCGCATATCATGGCATCCTGACCAATCTGATCGTCAAAGAAAACATCTGAACCATCCAGAAGGGTCCCGGCAACCCCGATCGAAGAATCAACGGTCAGATCTGGACCTGCGGACCTCTCCAATAGGAAATTATGAATCCAAACATCATCCTGGCCGATCAAAGGGATCATCGAGGCATCTACACCGTCCATCATCAGGGGGACATCATCAATGATCACATCAAGTCCACCCAAAGAAGTATACCGCACATCCTGGCCCTCATCCAGAGCATCCAAACCGTCAAAGGTACCATCTGAACCATCTATCCCATCCAAGCATGAGATCAGCCCATCTATGTCCCTCATGGTCCCATCATCACCATCCATCACATCATCCATGGGGCCCACATTCAAGGGATGCATAGCTTCACCCATGTCCCATCTTATCATCCTATCCATACCATCCATTTCTCCCACAATCAAAGGCCTACCCAAATCTGGAATTACAGCCATTCCACCATTAATAGAGCCATTCAAAGCTCTCCCAACAACCACCCCTAATTCATCATCAATACCCCTATTCAATGCTCCATCCCCACCATCAATCAAAGGCACCTCACCATCTTTAAAGCCTTCATCAATTGCTGCAACATGGGGCCCACCAATCTCTCCCACAATGGCCCCCAAGCCATCATCAATGGCTGCCCAAGAGAGGATCAATAAAGAAAAAGACAAAAAGAGAAGGAAAGAAGCGACAAAAGAAATATTCATGGCTGCAATCGAACCCGGACGTGCAGGGAATGAGGAGACAGGGACAGTGGACAGAGGAGAGTGTCCGAACCAGAGCCAGCACAGGCCGCTCAAGAGGCGAGCCTTGGGCGGCCTGCCCTGGGCCGCCCATACGGACGCAGATTTCCTCTCTCCGCGGGATTGGCTCTAGGATTCTTGGTAGGTGAGGCTGACAGTCCACGTCAGCAGATGGCGCTCCATGGGCCGCCCAAGGCTCCGGTCCACTCCAGATTTCAACTAAAGCTGATCAAGATCATATAAAAGGTGCCCCACCTGTCCAATCACAAAGCAATGCAGCCAGAGCATGGCAAATCAAGTCAAAGAGAAGGAAAGGTGATCAAGTGGGGGCCACAAGCAATCCAAGCCATTCCAAGATCAGATCATCATGATCTAAACCATTGAGGGACCTACATGAGCCACCAAACAACAAGATCAAAGGGCGGATCATCAAAAGAAGGGCCAGAATCCAAAATCTAATCATCAAGTGGGCCCACAAAGCCAAATTAAGCGATCTGAGACGTTCAAGCCATCATCCACACTATGAGAAGCCTTCTTAGTCTCACAAATCATCAAAAGAGGTGCCCCAAAGTAAAGCTAAGGTCTCAAGTGGGCCCACAGGGCCGAATCTATCAATCTGAACCATTCAAGGACTAGATCATCAGGATCCAAACCATTGGAAAGCTTACTTAAGTCATGGAGCAGCAAGATCAAAGGTTCGATCATCAAAAGAAGAGCCAGAATCCAAGATCTAATCATCAAGTGGGCCCACAAGGCCTAAACAAGCAATCTGGACCATTCAAGTCATCATCCATGCAGCTAAGAAGTCTCAAATCATGAAGGAACAAGTCAAAAGTCAAAGCGTCCAGACATCATCAAAGAATTTAAGACAAGTCAAAGACTGTATATTCATTCAAAAAGAGCTTGATACAAAAGAAGATAAAAGCAAAAGTACAAGGCCATACAAAGCAGAGCACCCGAGCAGGCTACAAGTCGCCAACATAATCATCATCGTCCCTCCTCGTGTCCCGCTCCCGACGATAAAGATCCATCAAAGGAGCAGTCACCGAACCTCCAGCATACCTGCGACGGCCACCTGGAACATAAAGCGAAGGAAGCAGAGGCCCCTGACCGAACAGTAGATACCACTCATCATAATCACGATCCGGGATCGTGAAACGGAATCCGGGTTGGCCCACGAGAGCCTCAACTTTCTCATCAACTGGCATCCGAGCAGCTGGAGGAGGTGCAGAACAAGGGACCCGAGCCACCCCAGTGACTTGCCGAAGCAACCTCTCCCCCAGGTACCACTGAAAGGATTCAGCGTCGGAAAGCATGATACGGAGACATGAAGCATCGTATGCCTCCACACGCTGAGGGGTATAATAGAGAGGGAAACTGGCATATGGCCTCCGAGCGAGCTGCAGCAGATGAGGTTACCACGATCAGTTACAATACAACACGAGGGGTAGGGAAAAGCAAGATACTTACGTCCTCGACAGTCAGCCCGTCTATGTCAGCACGCCAATTGTCCCCAGGAACTCGGGAGTTCCGCTGACGGTTTTGTTGGTGCCAGTACATGTGGCGATACTGAGAGGGCTCAACATCAACCCTCATCCTCAGCGCGAGATGGGGAAAATGGTCATAAAAGCAAGTCTGGACAAAAGCACATCTAATGATCAGAGAGGGAAAGAAGGCGAAAGCCCTTCAAGGAAGGGGAAAGAAGAAATACCTCAACAACAGGCCAGAAACCTGTGAAGGACCGGCTATGCCGACAGGTCTTGTCCAGACCCTGAAAGATACGGGTCAAGATAGCCCCCTTCCAGTTATAGGGGTGATGAAGATCCTCGACTAAACGAAGAAATTTGGGGTCAACTCTCTCATTCGCATGGCAGAAAAGAAAGGATCCAAAAGCATAAGTAATCATGGCCCGTGCTTTGTGGAGGGCCTCTCGCTCGGTGGTAGGAATGACAGAAGCAAAACTGTTGTAGAACCATCGCATCTTCACTTGATGGCCTTGGAATTCACCCTCGGGTGGGACATCACCAACAAGCCGTAGCCAGTCGGTGGAAGTGAGAGGAGCTAGGGAGCTAACTTGAGGAACAATTGTCCCATGAAACGGGAAGCCTATCTGCATATAAATGTCCAAGGGGGTTATCCCCCATTCTCCACAAGGGAGCTGAAAGGTGTGGGTCTCATCTCGCCACCGCTCGCAAAGGGCCGCAAGCATCATGCGGTTAGCATCATTATTGTGGAAACGTAGGGTGAGGAGGCCAGCAAAAGGAGTACCATCCAGTACTCGTTCAAGCAAGGGCTGTGGATCCTTCATCCAGTCATCCCAGCGATCCCTGGTACCTCAACCCTTGATAGCGGGAAGAGGTTGATGCTCCATAGCTAAGGAACACATGTGGTCCCCTCGGCGGACGATGAAGGCGGGATCATCTTCGTCAATTACTCGGGACCTCTGGTACCATCCGCCATTGAATCCTACAAGCTCGACAAGGTAAGTCCCTATCCCTTTACCCATTAAAATCCAAATTATCATCCAAGAAACCCATGGGATTGGACTCACATTCAAATGCAAAATCTAAAGTCCAACTCCATGTGTCACTTAGGATATGTGTTGGGCCCATTGGAAAAAGTAAGGCCCACCTTAAAGAAGGTGGCATGGCATGCCTTAGGCAAGAAAGTCCATCACCTAAGGACACATTTTGGACAACAAATGCACTCAAGTGCCATGAGATCAACAAAGGATAAGAATCCCACTTCACATGAGAAGTCCCTCGTCAAAGTCCATATGTGGCCAAGGATTGATCCACTTTCATGCCAAGGCCATGTTTCTCACTTAAGATGTTCCCATCTTTTTACACACATGCATGGACAAGTGGGGGGTAGAAAAGAAAACGGGCCCCAAGAGCAACCCAAATGCCTCATCCCAATGGATTGAAGAGGGCACATAGCCCACATGAAGAATCAAAGTTGAAAATGCCCATGAAAAGGCAAGTTTGGGCAACTTATGTGCACTAATTTCTCCACCAAAAAGGGAGACCATTTGAGCACAAAAGAGCATGGTTTGACGAGTCACCCAACCATCATGGATGGGTAAGAATGTTACACATAGCCCACTTGAAGATCAAAATCCAAAATGTTCCTAAGCATGGGACAAGAATGGGCAACTTATGAGTATCATTCTTTCCCAGAAATTCAAAGAAAAATCACTCATACATGAGAATGATGGTGAATGACCCACCAAGCCCCAAAGGAAAAGGAGCTATGATTGTATGGATAGCTCACTTGAGGATCATCCATTTGAGGTTGATAGCATTAGAGGGAAACTCTTGAGAATCACATTCCTACCACAAGGAAAACCATTTGAACTTAGTGAGATTGTGGGAACAACTCACTCATGGGACTTGTAGATGGTCAAGTAACTCAAGTCCTCCATCCATTAAAGAAAAGAGCATGAAAGGAAAAAAAAAACCCACATGGACAAAGTGTAGTGGTGCACACATTGGTCCAAAGGAATCCAAATTTCAATAAGGATCCAAAAGCCCATTCACATATAGAGACTCCAAGGAGCCCACTACACCTTGTACAAGGATGTACATCATAATCAAGAAATGATGGAAGAGTTGGGCTACTTGTCCATATAGGCCCAACTAGGAAATCTAGCCCACTTGAGATCCAAATGAAAAATGGGCTAGTCATCTTGATCCATACATATATGAAAAAAGATGGGGTCACCTAAAGTGAGCCCCATGAGCCCAAAACTTGAGATGGGCCCTACCATGCCCATGGGCCCAAACCTTGAAAAGAAGATGGAAAAGAAAGGAAGAGCATTAAGGAAAAATGACAAGGGCAAGAAAGCATGAGGGAGCCCAAAATGAAGCATTGGGCCCATCAAATACACCAAGGGCCATGACTTCACTTTAAGCCCATTTGATACATATAAAGAGAGGCCCAACTCCCATGAAAAAGATAGAGTATTTTGCCATGCACACTTGATGACATGGCAAAATCACCCTTTACATACACATGAGGGGAGTGTGAAAAGAAGAAAGAAAAAATGAAGTGGAAAGCTTGCAATGTCCTTCTCCATGCACCACCTTTGAAAAGGACTTGAGATCTAGAAAGTGGCCAAAAACACTTGGGCCCACCCTCACTCTTCTTTTAATAACTACATGGAAAAAGAAAAGAGTCATGAGAAGAGACAATGAAGAAGGAAAAGGATAAGAAAAGAGAAAGGAAGTGGTCCATACCTTTACCACTCACCAAAGAAGGACCACCTTGCTGTCCCAAAACTTCTCTAAGGCCCACCACTTGAAAGGAGCAAAGGACCACCAAAGAAGAGAGAGAAAACTTGAAAAGAAGAGAGTATGAGAGAGAGAAGAGAGAGATTGCACGTTTGAGGGGGCAAGGGTGCCCCATGTTATATAGGAAAGGGGAGGGCACCCTTTTACCCAGCCCACTGAAGAGACCAGGGGTCTAAGACCGTCTGGGCGGCCCATGGGAGGCCGTCCTAGCCCCTACCTACATGAAACGACCACCCTCCCTCTCTCCTTGGGAAGAACTCCTCCTTGGGAAGGGTGGTTGCAAGTGAATCTTGTACCTCCATGTAAGAATGGAGTGATGGAAGAGAATGGTGAGAAAAAGGAAGAAATCTCACCAAAATCTCATCTCATGAGAAATGGGTGAGAAATTGGCTTGATGATGTGGAAAAGTTCCATGGAATTTTCAAGAAAAAGAAAGAAAAATTTGACTTGGTCAAACAATGATCTCAACCATCCAAAGGCATGACCAGATGATTCAAACCATTTCCAAGAAAAATCCCAAGAATCTCCACCCTTGATTACTGTTCACATGTACAGATTTTGGTCCGAAGACCTTAAACTACGTCGGGATCAAAATCCCGAGGGATTTCCAATAAAACCGGCATCGGTCTTCTTCAAGATCTGGTGGCTCCGGACATTTTCTAAAAAACAAAAAATATATTTATGCATCTCCAGCACTTGCATGTACATATTTTTGGTCCGAAGACCTTAAACTACGTCGGGATCAAGATCCCGAGGGATTTTCAATAAAACCGGCATCGGTCTTCTTCAAGATCTGGTGGCTCCGGACATTTTTTAAAAAAACAAAAAAAAAAGTCTTTCCTGTTTTGTGCAATACGGGTCCGAAGACCTTAAACTACGTCGGGATCAAGATCCCGAGGGATTTTTAATAAAAACCAGCATCGATCCCAGTCTTTAAGACCAACATCGGATGATCTGGATCATTTCGAAAAACAAAAAATATATCACCAGCCCCTCTTTTAAAGTTTCTGGTCCGAAGACCTTAAACTACATCGGGATCAACGTCCCGAGAGATTTTTAATAAAAACCAGCATCGATCCCAGCCGTTCAGGCCAAGATCTGATGATCTGGATCATTTCGAAAATAAAAAAAAAATGTGTTTGTCCCCTTTTGTACAGTTTTTGGTCCGAAGACCTTAAACTACGTCGGGAACAAAATCCCAAGAGATTTCCAATAAAAACCGGTGTCAATCTTGATCGTTCAAAATTGAGATTTTATGACCTGGAATAATTTTTGAAAAATCACAAAAAAGAACGTATTTTCAGCATGTACATATTTGTGGTCCGAAGACCTTAAACTACACTGGGATTAATTTCTCGGGGGACCTTTCTCGCTTTCAACCAAAAACCGGCGTCAGCCTTGATCAAGGTTCGATAACCCGGAACATTTCAAAAATACCAAAAATATTTTAAAAGCTTTCCACAAAAACCAGCATCAATCTCGATCATTCGAGCTGAAATCTGGAACTTTTTCCAAAAAAACACAAAAAAAAGAAGAAAAATGATTCACCAAAAACTGCACAAATTCATCTCCAGTGGTCCGAAGACCTAAAACTATACTGGGATTAACTTCTCGGGGGCTTTCTTTCCTAACTTGTTTCAGGCATGACTGACACTTGATCGTACAGGTGCCTGGAATCTTTTAAACAGGTAAGGGCTGAGGCGGGCAGAATTCCGCAATCCTGTTCGTGTTGAACGCACCGTGATAGACAACCTTGATTTGGAAGTCACTGTTGAAGCTGACGGATGTTCCTTGTTCCTAGAACTCATGAAGGGGATTAAGGCTGTTGGGAGGTGAAGCTCACCCTCACGGAATTGTGAGCAACATAAGACCCCAAACTGGATTGACTAAAGGAAATGTGTGGATGTGGCTCATTTTGTGGCCGAAGGAGTCCGTCGGACGATACGTGGTCTATGTGCATTGCACATGAGGAACAGGCAACTTTATGGGTGTGTTGACTGAAAACCCTCAAATTTCCCTCATCCGAAGATGTAAAACTACGGCACTTAACTGTGTGAGACTCGTCTTGCTCGCTGACGTAAAATGGATCGGGTGCCTTACCAGCAGTAGAAGCTGGAAGTGGATGAAAATTCCACACTTTTCCCTGAATTTCAGAAAAATCACAAAATACAAAAACATTGCAAAATCACCTCTTCAAAAATCACAAAAATATTTCATGACCTGGAAGTCAAAATATCATCAAAAGTCACAAAAATATTTCCTTTGCTTTCAAATCAAAATATTCTCAAAAACCACAAAAATATTTCCCTTTCTTTCAATTAAAATATAGTCAAAAATCACAAAAATATTTCCCTTGCTTTCAATCAAAATATTTCGAAAATCGCAAAAAATATTTCCTGTATTTTCAATAACCGATCTCTATCCTGACCACTCAGTTGAAGACTCGGACCACATATTTACAAAAAATCACAAAAATTAACCCCCAGCACTACACTTCAGGAGTCTTGAGCTCCGCTCACTTCATAGTATGGGATGACGGATCCAATCGCCCGCAAATTGGAATCTTGACCAAAACGGGCAACCGAATACCATCTCAATCACACGTATGCCCAGAAGAACATCTTGAAGTCAGATAACATCCTCGTACATTCTCATTAAGCAAAGAAACAGCATCTTGGGACGATGGACCTGATCGACCATGGGTCGGGATCTTGACCAACCCGTTGACCAAACATCCGCATTAAAAGAAAAATCCCCAGGAAACACAACCCTAGAAGCAATAAGCTCAAAATTCTCGGCATCTCCAGCAAAAGCAAAATCATAAAACTGAAAGAGAATGAGCCAAGCCATGCACTCATCATGCATCTCCACGCATCAGCATCCATCGCATCAATCATCATGCTTACATGCTTTCAAAATAAAAGTCGGTTAGCCAAAGACCCCACAGGCTTCCCTAGTGGAGGCACGTGCAAACCAGATTTCCATTTCAAAAAGACAAAAAAAATATATTTCTATTTGCAAATAAAAACCCCACGGAGTATCACTCCCCAGAGTGGGTATCTTTTCAAAAATCCAAAAATATTTTCCCAGTAGAGCGTTCTGCCTCCAACACGCCGGGAGATCTTCCATATCTCTGGGTAGGAGCCAACGCAAAAATCAAATAAGATCCGATGTCTCGCGGTTTCCCCGGAGATCATCGGATCCAATGCACTCCAAGTACGGTCGAACTAAACTCCAGTGTTAGTGCGGTCGTACCACATGCCAAGATACAAAAGATGAAAGCCAAAAGGCTCGGTCACAGAAACCATTTGAACAGGTGGAAACGATGAATTGTAACCCAAGTATCGAAATCAGCAGATTGGGTGGAAAGAGTTCACCCGCACATACCTAGGCGTGGATGCCTGAAGTACCTTGACTGAGTCCAAGTTGGCGTAGTAGAATCCCGTAAGACTATCTGACGCAGGGCGTCTAACCACTTTGACAGTCAAGCGAAACAAGTACTCCTGGAGTGATCTGGGAAAACATCAAACATCACACAAACAGTCTCAGGGTCAGCAACCTCGTAAGACTACGGACGCAGAGGCTCTGTTGTAACTTTCCGATGTTAGTACTGATCGGGAATGGAAGGGTTGCGATTGGGTACCCAGGTTGCAGCGCATGCAGGGACAATCGCAACGTTTTCTCCAAACTCTCGCGGTATGTGCGAGTTATCAATTTCCAGACAATCAATTGACTCAGATACAAAGGATAGCAAAGATTCCAGACCACAATCGAGGAAAGAATGAATTGCAAACTAAGCATCAAAACCAGCAGATCGGGTGGAAAAAGCCCACCCGCACATTCCTAGGCGTGGATGCCTGAAGTACCTTGACTGAGTCCAAGTCGGCGTAGTAGAATCCCGTAAGACTATCTGACGCAGGGCGTCTAACCACTTTGACAGTCAAGCGAAACAAGTACTCCTGGAGTGATCTGGGAAAACATCAAACACCATACAATCAGTCTCAGGGTCAGTATCCTCGTAAGACTGTCGACACAGAGGCTCTGCTGTACCTTTCCGATGTTAGTACTGATCGGGAATGGAAGGGTTGCGATTGGGTACCCAGGTTGCAGCGCATGCAGGGACAATAGCAACGTTTTCTCCAAACTTTCGCGGTATGTGCGAGTGATCGGTTTCCAAACGATCAACTGACACAGATGCAAAAGCAAGCAAAGATTTCAGAACATGATCTATGAATGACCGGGTCAGAAGTGGGGTGTCCACTCGCTTTGGCATTCGTTTGCACGCAACCTCTGCCAAAGAGGGGCATCTGTAGACACCCCACCTTCGGCTACAATGTTGGTAGAGATAGCTGGATGAATGGAGGACCATACCCCCAAATCCCAAGTCCAAACACAGCCAAACTCACCCTTGTAAGCCCCATTCCATAGCCCAGTTCAAGCCTGAACCCAGTCAACCCAATCCTAAACACCACCCTGAAAAACCCCCAGAAAAAGGCCAGTCAAAAATCCTAAAAAAAGTCAAACTCACTGAGTCAACCCGCTGAGTCAACCCGCTGAGTCAACCCGTCGAGTCAACCCGTCGAGTCAAAACACCGAGTCAACCCGTCGAGTTAACCCGTCGAGTCAAACCACCGAGTCGACCCGCTGAGTCAACTCACTCTGTCGACTAGCGAGTCCAACAGCAGCCCCGAGGGAGCGACTGTACTCGCTAAAAACCGAGGAGCGGCCGTACGGGCGGCCCATGGCAGGCCGCCCGAAAAAAATTACGAGCCCTGCCACTCTCTGCTGCTATAAATACCCCCCTCCCCTTCTCATTTCAACATCCCTTCAAGTCCATTTCAGCCCGAGAGCTCTGAGTCCACCTCTCCACCCTTTAGCCCATTTTTCCACCAAGGAGAGCCCGAGTGAGGAGAGTCTAGCCCTGGTCCAGCCCAGCCTGACCACTGGTCCAAGCCTCCCAAGCCATCCAAATCTTGATCCAGCCACTCGAAGCCAATCCTTGCGACACCTCCGTCCACCCAGCTACTCTTTTCCAGCATCATCTCATTTGCATCTAGCATAAGTGCAACATTTACTTTTCTTCCAACCCCCCTGCTTCACTGCAAACACTTTGATTATTCAAACACACCGGATGCTTCTCGCATAAAGCACTTGTCAGTTCGAGCGTATGCTCTGGGCTTGCCCGTTGTTGGAACCTGCCCATCAGAAACTCTTACTGTTCAGACCTGCATTCACGTACATATCACTATAAGCACTTTGAATATTCAAGCACACAGCATGCATCATCTCGCATAAAGCAACTGTCAGTTCGAGCGTATGCTCTGGGCTTGCCCGTTGTTGGAACCTGCCCATCAGAAACTCTTACTGTTCAGACCCGCATTCATGCATCATGTCATCCATGAGAATATACGAGGATGAAACTAGACTTTCAAGTATCCGATCGATTCTGTGAAGTAGAGACCGTACTTCGGTACGGGTAGTGTGTGGGGTGCTTAACCTCTTCCCACCCTGTAACCGTGATCCCTTACCTTGAATTTCTGGCCGCAGATCAACAGGAGTCATTTTAGAGGAAGGAATCTTCGGATTCCCTTCTCTAACGTTTCTACGGGGTCTAGCCGACTGTAAATTCGAAGTAACTGGCTAGTGGCGACTCTGGTCTTATATAAACATATTTAAACACATCCAGCTTAACACGACTACCAAACAAAGCCCTCGAGAACGAGGCAAGCCAGTGGCACAAACGACGATTTCGCACTCAAGCATCCTCATCTCCTTCTTTTCCGAAAGGAAAGGGGAAGGGAGAAGAACGTCGTGTGGGAGCGCGGAAAAATCGGCGAGGGTCCACACCTGTCATGTGATTATTGCAACCGCTATCCACATACCAGACATTTTGAGACTTTTGATGAATATTCATTTAGGAATAGAATAGCTGATCTGAATTTCAATTTTCAGAAAAATTTGCTTCACCCTTTTGTTGAAACCAGCAATCCTTTTCCATATGATTAGGAATCTTGCATCTAATGCATTTATATCGACAATTTTCACTTGCTTGCCCAAATTTCTTGCACACCATGAACTTTAGATTGGAGGTGTTACTTCCTTTTTCATACATTTGATTTCTGAAAGTAATTATTCCTCTTCCACGACTTTGATTATAATTTCCTCCATGGCAATAGTTGGAGTTTAAACCTCTTTTAAATTATGATTTTTGAAATGTGCCCCTTTTTGAATTCTCCTTTTCAGCATCTTGATCTTTCTTTTCTTTCAACTTCAACTTTAATTGAAGAACTTGCTCTAGAGGTTGCTCAATGAACATATTCATTCTCTTCTTATGCGCTTCAAGTGAACCCATGAGTTCATGGACAGATAAGATGGATAAATCTTTGGATTCCTCCATAGCAGCTACAACATGTTCAAATTTTGCAGGTAAGCTTCTTAGTATCTTTTTGACAATTCTTCTATCTTAGATAACATCCCCATAACTCTTAATTTGATTTATAATTTTAGAAACTTTAGAGAAGAATGTCTCAATTGATTCATTTTCTTTCATAAGGAGATTATCAAATTCACGTCATAAAGATTACAACTTGATGGATATTATCTCCTCTGAGCCTTGGAGTTTTTGCTTCAGGATGTCCCATGCCTCTTTTGATTTTCTTACCAATTAGATTCTTAGAAAGATTGTTTTGCTCATACCTTGTTAGATAAAAAGAAGTGTTTTTGCATCCTTCTTCTTTCTTTCTTTATACTCTTTTTGCTTTGCATTAGTCCAAGAAGCAAGGACCTCCGTCGATTTCGGTTCATCGTACTCGCCTTCAACAAGTTCCCACAAATCTTGTGAGATGAATATGGTCTTCATTTGGAGACTCCAATAGTCATAGCTCTCTCCATTAAAGATTGGAATAAGACCTTATGCATAATTGAAGCTAGTAGATTTAGAACTTGATGCCATTGTCGTTGATGAATTTCGTCGAACACCTTGCGGGCATGGATAACCTTTATCAGATTTGTCGATAAAGACTGCTTCTTTTGAATGCACTTCAAACCAACACTCTTCTCAAATACTCTTCCTTTTACAACCGCAAGATTATTTTTTCAATTTCAGTTGCAACAGATGGATTTCGATTGTTTACAAAGGATTTAAGGTGGCTCTAATACCAGATTTATTGGAAGAGGGGCAGAGAAATGATGTAACCTGCTGAAAAATAGAAAAAAGAAAAGAAAATACTCACATAAAATAGTGGTATAGAAGAAAATTTCTGAATTCTATGTTTTGTTAGAGATGGAATACAAGATGTTTTCTTTCTTCTTTTTTTCTTTCCTTTTTTTTTATTGCTACACGCTTCCCCCCCCCCCTCCCCAAGTTGTTCGTAGACCGAGTATGGAATGAGATTCACACTTGCCCCCAAGTCGAGTAGGGCTTGTTTAATCTGGTAGTCTCCTATGATGCATGATATGGTTGGACTACCCGGATCTTTGTATTTTTGGGGCACCTCTTGTTTGATGATGGCACTCAAATTCTCAGCCAAAAGCACTTTGTTGTGAACATTATGTTTCCTTTTGATTGTACACAATTCCTTTAAAAATTTGGCATAAGATGGTATTTGTTTTATTGCATCCAACAGCGGAATGTTGATCTTCACCTGCTTGAAAACTTCCAGAATCTCCAGATTTTTATCTAAAGGTTTAGGTGAAATCAACCTTTGTGGAAATGGGGCAACCGGCTTGTATTGTCTTTCCGGTTCTTTCTCTTGTGGAATATTGTTTGGGCTATCATCCTCTTTGGGAATTTCCGGATCCTTAGGCTTGGGGGCCTTCACCGGATTGGATTTATCAATTTCTTTCCCACTTCTCAAAGTGGTGATAGCTTGGACATGTTCCGTATGGTGGGAGGATGAGCTTGCATCTTGTATCTCATATTGGGTCCTTGGATTAGGAAGAGGTTGGGCAGGGAGTGTGCCCTTCTCTCTAACACTAAGGTGAGCTTCAACTCTAGCCAAAGATGTTTTCAATTCATTGATGGCTTGGTTTGAGTTTTGATTGAATTTCAATTGCTCTTGCATGAACCCATCTATTTTTAGAGAGTTTGTCTTGTTTTGCTCATTCTGGACTGATACAAATGCACCCAACATCTCTTCTAGTGATACTTTTGGAGTGTTGTTTGCATTTGCATTGGGCCCATTCTTCCAACTGAAGTTGGGATGGTTCTTCCAATTAGGATTATACGTGTTTGAGTTTGGAGCACCATATTGCTGCTGATAACTGTTTATGGCATTTGTTTGTTCTTGTAAGATGCCTTGGACTGCTGAAATTGTGGGACAATCGGGTGTAGCATGTTGATTTCCAGTATAAATTCCACAAACAGTTTCAACCTCAGTAGAGTTGATTGTTTCTCCTTTCCTTAATTTCATGGCTTCGACCTTTCTTGTAAGGCTAGCCAACCGTGCACTTATGCTATCTTCTTCTGATAGGACATACATTCCTCCCTTTTCCTTTTGTTGGCCAATCTTGGAATTTGTTGGTTTAGGTGTGTCCCAAGATTGTGCACTTTCAGCCAATTCTTCCAGATAATCCCATGCTTCATCAGCTTCCTTATTCATGAACTCCCCATTACACATCATCTCTATAAATTGGCGCATGGATGGAATCAGTCCTTCATAGAAAAAACTTATAATCCGCCAATTTTCATAGCCATGATGTGGGCATGCATTTAATAGGTCCTTGAATCTCTCCCAACATTGGGAAAAGGTTTCATCCTCCTTTTGGGCAAAGTTCATGATAAGGCGCTTAAGCATGTTCGTTTTGTGGGTAGGGAAGAATTTTTTTATAAATTCTCTGTGCATATCGTTCCATGACCCGATTGATCTTGGCCTTAATGCATACAGCCAACCCTTGGCTTTATCCTTAAGAGTGAAAGGGAAGAATTTAAGTCTTACTACATCTTCAGTCACATTTGCAAAGTGCATGGTGGTGATTACCTCATCAAACTCCCTAAAGTGTTGATAGGCACTTTCACTGTCTAAACCATGGAATTTAGGGAGAAGATTGATCACTCCTGGTTTCAAATCCACATTCCCTGCATTTGGTGGAAATACTATGCATGAGGGTGTGCTTGTTCTTGCAGGTTGCAAGAAATCACGTAAAGTCCTAGGTCGGGGAACATTCTCAACCACATTCTCCCCTGTTTCGGTTTGATTTTGAACCGGGTTAGGTTGATTTGTAGCCATACTTTCAGATAAAATTGGAGAATTTAGATGTCTCCTAGCACGTGGCTCTCTATCAATCCCTTCTACTATCCCCCCTTCACTTATGAGTCGGTTATTGGAATCCCGAGCCCAATGTGGCATGCAAAATCAAAAATAAAAACAAAAGAAAGGAAAAAGAATTCTTCCTTCTTTTTCTTTACTCTTCTCTAAGACCGAAGCACAAGGTGTCTTTCAATGGCTAGGCCAAAAACAAAGATAGAGACCGATTTCTCCTGGTCAATAGGGGTTCAGAGAACACCCCACCCACTCTTTGAATCTTTTGAGAAAAGACACAGAAAAAGGAGAAAGAGAAGTAGAGATGAGAAAAGAAATCCCTGAGCACAAGGTGATCCAAGACGGCAGAGCCGACCAATAGGAATCCAGGTGGCAAAAAGGCCGACCTTTCAGAGATCCAAAAGGAGTCTCCACCCACTCTACAAGAGATGAATAAAATAAGAATAACTAGGAGAAGGAGAAGAGTAAGGTTTTAGAAGGATAGAACCTGATTCGCACTTGAAATCCTTGAATCTTCTTCAGCTTCCTAGAAATCCTTGAAAAAAAAATCAAATAAACAAACTAAGTTAGTTCTAATAATCTAAAAGAGTCCTAAATAGATACTAATTTCAGAAATTTGTGAAAACCGTCAAAATCCCCGGCAACGGCGCCAAAAACTTGTTCGCTTCCCCAAGTGTAGGGTTGCGATGTAGTAATAAACTCGGTAATACCGAGGTCGATCCACAGGGACTTATGTAAGATGTCACAAACTCATCCACAAGTTTCTATTGAAGCTAACAATCAAAGTTTGAATAGAATGTGTGTGATTAACAGTTTAAGCTAAATTGAATGTAAACAATTATAAGAAGGCACTAGGGGTTCGAGGATTCACTTGTAGCAATCCTCGATGTTCAATCCGCTGTGGTTTCCCATTCTCTCAACTAGAATCACCAGTCAGGTCTATCTAGTCGGATGATAGAACTGTTAAACCAGAAGTCTGTAACATGTAAGTTCTGTGCATAAAGTTCACTCAACTCTAGGCTGATCTGAGCATGCTCATTGCATAGGTCATTCACCTTTTCTATAGGTCCAATTCCCAATCATAACCATCCTCAAGTCTTCTCACAAGACAAGGCTAGATCATGATTTGAACTGGATTCAAATTATATGCACAGTCCATACATATTTCAGATAATCAACCAAAACTAGAACTTTGGCATGAAGTCCCTTTATGAAGAGCTTGGTACTAGAGCGCACTCCAATTCCTCGGATCATACAGGTCTAGACCGTTGCAAACAAATTAAGAAGATAAGTAATTCATCCAAACATCCATGAGTCATCACAAGACTAAGAGAAATTACTTAAAAACTTGTATAAACTTCAAACCTTAGTTCATAATCATGAATTCCAAACTGAAAACCACTTAACTACGAATTAAAACATCTTGGATACACTACAAGCTTCACCTCTTAGCCCTAGCTAAGAGGTTTAGCTGCTCATGATCCAAGAAAACATGAAACAACTCTTAAAAACATGAAAACAGCAAAGCAAACCAAAAGGAGTTGTGAAACTCCAATCTTCACTTCCACAGCCTCCAACCTCGCTTGAACCCTTCTAGCATACCCTAGGAACAATCCCTAGGTGTCTATTTATAGTCTGGAGGTTCCACGACTTCGGAAGAATCGAGAAAGTGCGTAACACTTACGCAGCGCAGAGAAAATCGGACGTTACTTAGGAGTTTCTAAGTCAGTACACCTGGCCGACCGGTCACGACCGGTCGGCCTCAATACACATTCATTCCAGCAAGCATGGCCGACCGGTCATGACCGGTCGGACGTCTACATTGACATTCCAGCAAGTATGGCCGACCGGTCATGACCGGTCGGCCTCATTCAATATTGGTCCAGCAATCATGTCTGACCGGTCATGACCGGTCGGACGTCCTCACTTCTGTTCCAGTAGTCATGTCCGACCGGTCATGACCGGTCGGATGTCTTCAGCAGATTCCCAATGTGCATGGCTGACCGGTCACTGACCAGTCTGGCTTCCTTGGCCGACCGGTCACGACCGGTCAGCCCTCTTTTCTTCTTGCATTTTTTTTCTTTCTTTCTTCCTTCTGCTTCCTTTTCTTCTTTAGTTCTTTCTTTCTTTATTAGAATGGTTCCAAATGAGCTCATTATATCTTCAATTGAGTAGAGTCCATCCTCAATCCTGTAGTCACACAACATGCATTGAATTAGCTTCCAAACCATACAAACCTTGCACAATGAGTGATGAATTGGGGTTAGAATATGCATAATTAAGAGCTCAACACACCCCCCAACCAGCATTTTGCTAGTCCCGAGCAAAACATGCGTGAAGCTAATCTCATTCTTCTAAACTCAATTCTCTTTCAGAAACCATCCTTCTATACATTCCAGGGTTCATAAGTGTAAGATTCAGAAAGATTAGGCGTCAAAGGTTGGCACCATAAATCCTCAAGACATGATAGGCATTCATATGAGATTCCCACTAATTGGTTGATAAATAGAGGAAATTGAATAAATTCATCCTAGTGTGGGTAGTGAAAATTCATTTCACGAGTTTCTAGGATTATCTTCTTCATAGATTAACTAGACTATAGAACTCAAGGTACATGGAGCCACATCAAGCCAATGACAAGAAATTGCCTTACCGTCCTTCCGACGACTTTCACACTACGTCCCATTTCCGGCTTTGGTTACGGGTAGACCATCCCCCGGCTGGTAGTAGGTAGCCCTAATCGGAATTTTCCACCGTTTTTCCACATTCCCAATTTCATCCTTCCTTTTCCTTTTTCTTTTTAAATTAGATAGGATTTTTAGAAATCCATATCTTTCATTATTTTCCCATGGACAAGGATGGACAAAGTACCCCGGCCTGATTTCTCAATACCTTAATTCAAAGTCTAACTCATCCCTAAATCACATAATCCCTTCAACTCATGAAAATCGTGTAATGTGAACTAGGTGTAAAAGTGTTCAGATTTTCTATCAATCACAAAAATAGGGGAGTTCTCATATAAAACCATTATGCAATGAGAGATTCCAGACATCCAGCCTTATACACTTCATATCTCCTCCTCTTATGCTCATATCAACTCGAATGCATAGAACCAATGTTTTCCAAAAGAGTTTCGAATTTTTGAAAAAAATCGAAAAATTTCCACATAATTGCTTGAGATGTTGCAAAAATGCTGGATTCATCCAAGCGGTCCTACACCCCCCAACCAAATCGTGCATTGTCCTCAATGTAAAAGATGCGCAATGAGCAAAACATGAGAGCAATTTGAAAATAAAAAGGGAGTGAGGAATGATATTACCTGAGAGAGTGAACATTGGAAATCTTCCTCCTTCTAACAAACCTATGAAAACGAAAACAAAAGCAGCAAAGTCCTAATCCTAACTACTCTATACCTCCATCAGACTAGGAGATCAATCATCCTGATACACAGGATCATTCAGGGGTATGGACATACCTTCTGAAGGAAAATTCTCAAAGAACGGCTTTAATCGCTGCCCATTTGCTTTGAAAATGTTGCCGTTCCTCGGATTCAACAGCTCGACAGTCCCATACGGATAGACAGTTTGCACAATGTAGGGACCGGTCCATCGAGATTTTAGTTTTCCCGGAAATAGATGTAAGCGAGAATTATACATAAGGACTTTTTGGTTGATTGTGAATGTCTTGCGAAGAATATTCTTATCATGGAATATCTTCGTCTTGTCCTTGTAAATTCTCGCATTCTCATAAGCGTCATTCCGGATTTCTGCAAGTTCATTCAATTGTAGTTTGCGTAACGAGCTTGCCTTGTCAGAATTGAAATTCATCTTCTTAATAGCCCAATATGCCTTATGTTCCAATTCCACAGGTAGGTGACAAGCCTTCCCGTAGACAAGTCTATAGGGAGACATTCCAATAGGGGTTTTAAAGGCAGTACGGTAAGCCCAAAGCTCATCGGTAAGTCGAAGTGACCAATCCTTGCGATCGGGATTCACCGTTTTCTCCAAAATGTGTTTAATCTCCCTATTGGATATCTCAGCTTGTCCACTAGTTTGTGGGTGATAGGGAGTGCTCACTTTGTGTGTAACACCATATTTCTTCATTAAGGCTGCAAAAGGGCGATTGCAAAAGTGCGACCCTCCATCACTTATGATGACTCGAGGTGTTCCAAACCGGGAAAGAATATTTTCTTTTAAGAATCGAATGACCGTTTTATGGTCATTATTCCGGCAAGGGATGGCCTCGACCCATTTGGAAACATAATCAACGGCAAGCAAGATGTATAAGTTTCCAAAAGAAGATGGGAATGGGCCCATGAAATCGATGCCCCAACAATCAAAAAGTTCGATAATTAAGATGGGATTGAGTGGCATCATATTTCTACGGGAGATTCCTCCTAATTTCTGACAAGGTTCGCAAGCTTTGCAAAACTCATGTGTGTCTTTGAACATGGTGGGCCAATAAAACCCACATTGCAGAATTTTCGCTGTGGTCTTCTTAGCCGAAAAATGGCCACCACATGCTTGGGAATGACAGAAGGAGATGATACTTTGTTGCTCATTATCTGGGACACATCTCCTTATGATTTGGTCGGGACAATACTTGAACAAGTATGGGTCGTCCCATAGAAATTTTCGTACCTCTGAGAAGAATCTATCCTTATCTTGCTTTTTCCAATATGTAGGAATTGTACCTGTAGCAAGATAATTAGCAATGTCCGCATACCATGGCAATTGGGAAACAGCAAAAAGTTGTTCATCAGGGAACATGTCATTGATTGCAGTCGTTTCAGGGGAATCAGTGAGGACAAGTCGAGAGAGGTGGTCAGCTACTACATTCTCTACTCCTTTCTTATCACGTATTTCTAAGTCGAATTCTTGGAGTAGGAGGATCCATCTTAATAACCGTGGTTTAGCATCCTTCTTAGAGAGAAGATACTTAAGCGCGGCATGGTCAGTGAATACAATGATCTTGGATCCAATCAAGTAGGATCTAAACTTTTCCAAGGCAAAAACTACTGCTAGAAGTTCCTTTTCAGTAGTGGTGTAGTTTGCCTGGGCTGAGTTTAGGGTTCTACTTGCATAGTAGATAACACATGGCTTTTTATCTTTTCTTTGGCCTAACACGGCCCCAATAGCATAGTCGCTAGCATCGCACATAATCTCAAAAGGAAGGCTCCAATCAGGTGGTTGCATTATTGGGGCGCATGTCAACATGCCTTTAAGGGTTGTAAAGGCCTTTTGACATTCTTCACTCCACTCAAATGAATTTTCCTTTTGAAGTAGGTTACATAAAGGACGAGAAAGTGAACTGAAATCCTTTATGAACCGTCTATAAAATCCTGCGTGTCCTAAAAAGGACCGTATATCTCGTATGCTTTTGGGTGGTGGAAGGTCAGAGATAAGGTCAATTTTCGCCTTGTCCACCTCAATTCCATTTTGTGAAACGATGTGACCAAGTACAATTCCCTTTTTAACCATGAAGTGGCACTTTTCCCAATTGAGCACAAGGTTCTTCTCTTCACATCTTTTTAGCACAGATTTCAAGTGCTCAAGGCACTCATCAAAGCTACAACCGAATACGGAAAAATCATCCATGAAGACTTCTAGAATTGTTCCCACCATGTCAGAAAAGATGCTCATCATACAACGCTGAAAAGTGGCAGGGGCATTACATAGTCCAAACGGCATCCGTCGATAGGCGAAAGTGCCGAATGGACATGTGAATGTAGTCTTTTCTTGGTCTTCACGGGCAATTTCTATTTGGTTGTACCCTGAATAGCCATCAAGGAAGCAAAAGTGGGAATGACCCGCCAACCGTTCTAAAATCTGATCAACAAACGGTAGGGGGAAGTGGTCTTTCCTCGTGACAGTGTTTAGCTTCCTGTAGTCAATGCACATTCTCCAACCGGTAGTGACTCTAGTTGGTACGAGTTCATTATTGGCATTGGCTATGATGGTTATTCCGGATTTCTTTGGCACCACTTGAGTTGGGCTCACCCATTGGCTATCAGATATTGGGTAAATGATACCTACATCCAATAGTTTCACCACTTCGGCCTTAACCACATCCTTCATATTTGGATTTAGTCGTCTTTGTGGTTGCCGGGATGTCTTTGCATTTTCCTCAAGATGTATGCGGTGAGTGCAAATCAGTGGGTCTATGCCTTTGAGATCCGCAATTGTCCATCCGATGGCACTCTTGTGCTCTAATAGAGTGGCTATTAGCCTACTCTCTTGTTCCTCATCCAAGTGGGAAGAAATCACCACTGGATATGTCTCATCTCGACCTAAATAGACATATTTTAGCTCACTTGGCAATGGTTTTAGGTCGAGTTTTGGTGCCTTAATGTTGGATGGGAGGGCCTTGTTCTCATTTATAGGCAAAGGTTCAATTGGGGCCCTCCATCTTTTATTTTCACGCACCAGCATCACATCTAGAATGGCATCCATCTCTTGTGTTGTATTATCATTCATATCATGGAGATGGGCCACACATGCCTCTAAAGGGTCGGAAAATAGTGACAAGGGGATTGTATCTTCCACGAATGATTCGATCATGTTTAATTCGTGGATATCATCATCAACTTCCCGCGGTTGTTTGCATAACTCAAATATATTAAGCTCAAGAGTCATATTTCCAAAGGACATTTGTACCAGTCCGTTTCTACAATTGATAATGGCGTTTGAGGTAGCTAGAAACGGCCTTCCAAGTATGACAGGAATTTGAGTACCGGTGCCTATCACGGGATGTGTGTCCAAGACAATAAAATCTACTGGATAGTAGAATTTATCAACTTGAACTAGAACATCCTCTACCATTCCTCTCGGTATCCGGATGGATCTATCAGCAAGTTGGAGTGTGGTTTTGGTGGGTTTCAATTCACCTAACCCAAGTTGTTCGTAGACCGAGTATGGAATGAGATTCACACTTGCCCCCAAGTCGAGTAGGGCTTGTTTAATCTGGTAGTCTCCTATGATGCATGATATGGTTGGACTACCCGGATCTTTGTATTTTTGGGGCACCTCTTGTTTGATGATGGCACTCAAATTCTCAGCCAAAAGCACTTTGTTGTGAACATTATGTTTCCTTTTGATTGTACACAATTCCTTTAAAAATTTGGCATAAGATGGTATTTGTTTTATTGCATCCAACAGCGGAATGTTGATCTTCACCTGCTTGAAAACTTCCAGAATCTCCAGATTTTTATCTAAAGGTTTAGGTGAAATCAACCTTTGTGGAAATGGGGCAACCGGCTTGTATTGTCTTTCCGGTTCTTTCTCTTGTGGAATATTGTTTGGGCTATCATCCTCTTTGGGAATTTCCGGATCCTTAGGCTTGGGGGCCTTCACCGGATTGGATTTATCAATTTCTTTCCCACTTCTCAAAGTGGTGATAGCTTGGACATGTTCCGTATGGTGGGAGGATGAGCTTGCATCTTGTATCTCATATTGGGTCCTTGGATTAGGAAGAGGTTGGGCAGGGAGTGTGCCCTTCTCTCTAACACTAAGGTGAGCTTCAACTCTAGCCAAAGATGTTTTCAATTCATTGATGGCTTGGTTTGAGTTTTGATTGAATTTCAATTGCTCTTGCATGAACCCATCTATTTTTAGAGAGTTTGTCTTGTTTTGCTCATTCTGGACTGATACAAATGCACCCAACATCTCTTCTAGTGATACTTTTGGAGTGTTGTTTGCATTTGCATTGGGCCCATTCTTCCAACTGAAGTTGGGATGGTTCTTCCAATTAGGATTATACGTGTTTGAGTTTGGAGCACCATATTGCTGCTGATAACTGTTTATGGCATTTGTTTGTTCTTGTAAGATGCCTTGGACTGCTGAAATTGTGGGACAATCGGGTGTAGCATGTTGATTTCCAGTACAAATTCCACAAACAGTTTCAACCTCAGTAGAGTTGATTGTTTCTCCTTTCCTTAATTCCATGGCTTCGACCTTTCTTGTAAGGCTAGCCAACCGTGCACTTATGCTATCTTCTTCTGATAGGACATACATTCCTCCCTTTTCCTTTTGTTGGCCAATCTTGGAATTTGTTGGTTTAGGTGTGTCCCAAGATTGTGCACTTTCAGCCAATTCTTCCAGATAATCCCATGCTTCATCAGCTTCCTTATTCATGAACTCCCCATTACACATCATCTCTATAAATTGGCGCATGGATGGAATCAGTCCTTCATAGAAAAAACTTATAATCCGCCAATTTTCATAGCCATGATGTGGGCATGCATTTAATAGGTCCTTGAATCTCTCCCAACATTGGGAAAAGGTTTCATCCTCCTTTTGGGCAAAGTTCATGATAAGGCGCTTAAGCATGTTCGTTTTGTGGGTAGGGAAGAATTTTTTTATAAATTCTCTGTGCATATCGTTCCATGACCCGATTGATCTTGGCCTTAATGCATACAGCCAACCCTTGGCTTTATCCTTAAGAGTGAAAGGGAAGAATTTAAGTCTTACTACATCTTCAGTCACATTTGCAAAGTGCATGGTGGTGATTACCTCATCAAACTCCCTAAAGTGTTGATAGGCACTTTCACTGTCTAAACCATGGAATTTAGGGAGAAGATTGATCACTCCTGGTTTCAAATCCACATTCCCTGCATTTGGTGGAAATACTATGCATGAGGGTGTGCTTGTTCTTGCAGGTTGCAAGAAATCACGTAAAGTCCTAGGTCGGGGAACATTCTCAACCACATTCTCCCCTGTTTCGGTTTGATTTTGAACCGGGTTAGGTTGATTTGTAGCCATACTTTCAGATAAAATTGGAGAATTTAGATGTCTCCTAGCACGTGGCTCTCTATCAATCCCTTCTACTATCCCCCCTTCACTTATGAGTCGGTTATTGGAATCCCGAGCCCAATGTGGCATGCAAAATCAAAAATAAAAAACAAAAGAAAGGAAAAAGAATTCTTCCTTCTTTTTCTTTACTCTTCTCTAAGACCGAAGCACAAGGTGTCTTGCAATGGCTAGGCCAAAAACAAAGATAGAGACCGATTTCTCCTGGTCAATAGGGGTTCAGAGAACACCCCACCCACTCTTTGAATCTTTTGAGAAAAGACACAGAAAAAGGAGAAAGAGAAGTAGAGATGAGAAAAGAAATCCCTGAGCACAAGGTGATCCAAGACGGCAGAGCCGACCAATAGGAATCCAGGTGGCAAAAAGGCCGACCTTTCAGAGATCCAAAAGGAGTCTCCACCCACTCTACAAGAGATGAATAAAATAAGAATAACTAGGAGAAGGAGAAGAGTAAGGTTTTAGAAGGATAGAACCTGATTCGCACTTGAAATCCTTGAATCTTCTTCAGCTTCCTAGAAATCCTTGAAAAAAAATCAAATAAACAAACTAAGTTAGTTCTAATAATCTAAAAGAGTCCTAAATAGATACTAATTTCAGAAATTTGTGAAAACCGTCAAATCCCCGGCAACGGCGCCAAAAACTTGTTCGCTTCCCCAAGTGTAGGGTTGCGATGTAGTAATAAACTCGGTAATACCGAGGTCGATCCACAGGGACTTATGTAGGATGTCACAAACTCATCCACAAGTTTCTATTGAAGCTAACAATCAAAGTTTGAATAGAATGTGTGTGATTAACAGTTTAAGCTAAATTGAATGTAAACAATTATAAGAAGGCACTAGGGGTTCGAGGATTCACTTGTAGCAATCCTCGATGTTCAATCCGCTGTGGTTTCCCATTCTCTCAACTAGAATCACCAGTCAGGTCTATCTAGTCGGATGATAGAACTGTTAAACCAGAAGTCTGTAACATGTAAGTTCTGTGCATAAAGTTCACTCAACTCTAGGCTGATCTGAGCATGCTCATTGCATAGGTCATTCACCTTTTCTATAGGTCCAATTCCCAATCATAACCATCCTCAAGTCTTCTCACAAGACAAGGCTAGATCATGATTTGAACTGGATTCAAATTATATGCACAGTCCATACATATTTCAGATAATCAACCAAAACTAGAACTTTGGCATGAAGTCCCTTTATGAAGAGCTTGGTACTAGAGCGCACTCCAATTCCTCGGATCATACAGGTCTAGACCGTTGCAAACAAATTAAGAAGATAAGTAATTCATCCAAACATCCATGAGTCATCACAAGACTAAGAGAAATTACTTAAAAACTTGTATAAACTTCAAACCTTAGTTCATAATCATGAATTCCAAACTGAAAACCACTTAACTACGAATTAAAACATCTTGGATACACTACAAGCTTCACCTCTTAGCCCTAGCTAAGAGGTTTAGCTGCTCATGATCCAAGAAAACATGAAACAACTCTTAAAAACATGAAAACAGCAAAGCAAACCAAAAGGAGTTGTGAAACTCCAATCTTCACTTCCACAGCCTCCAACCTCGCTTGAACCCTTCTAGTATACCCTAGGAACAATCCCTAGGTGTCTATTTATAGTCTGGAGGTTCCACGACTTCGGAAGAATCGAGAAAGTGCGTAACACTTACGCAGCGCAGAGAAAATCGGACGTTACTTAGGAGTTTCTAAGTCAGTACACCTGGCCGACCGGTCACGACCGGTCGGCCTCAATACACATTCATTCCAGCAAGCATGGCCGACCGGTCATGACCGGTCGGACGTCTACATTGACATTCCAGCAAGTATGGCCGACCGGTCATGACCGGTCGGCCTCATTCAATATTGGTCCAACAATCATGTCTGACCGGTCATGACCGGTCGGACGTCCTCACTTCTGTTCCAGTAGTCATGTCCGACCGGTCATGACCGGTCGGATGTCTTCAGCAGATTCCCAATGTGCATGGCTGACCGGTCACTGACCGGTCTGGCTTCCTTGGCCGACCGGTCACGACCGGTCAGCCCTCTTTTCTTCTTGCATTTTTTTTCTTTCTTTCTTCCTTCTGCTTCCTTTTCTTCTTTAGTTCTTTCTTTCTTTATTAGAATGGTTCCAAATGAGCTCATTATATCTTCAATTGAGTAGAGTCCATCCTCAATCCTGTAGTCACACAACATGCATTGAATTAGCTTCCAAACCATACAAACCTTGCACAATGAGTGATGAATTGGGGTTAGAATATGCATAATTAAGAGCTCAACACACCCCCCAACCAGCATTTTGCTAGTCCCGAGCAAAACATGCGTAAGCTAATCTCATTCTTCTAAACTCAATTCTCTTTCAGAAACCATCCTTCTATACATTCCAGGGTTCATAAGTGTAAGATTCAGAAAGATTAGGCGTCAAAGGTTGGCACCATAAATCCTCAAGACATGATAGGCATTCATATGAGATTCCCACTAATTGGTTGATAAATAGAGGAAATTGAATAAATTCATCCTAGTGTGGGTAGTGAAAATTCATTTCACGAGTTTCTAGGATTATCTTCTTCATAGATTAACTAGACTATAGAACTCAAGGTACATGGAGCCACATCAAGCCAATGACAAGAAATTGCCTTACCGTCCTTCCGACGACTTTCACACTACGTCCCATTTCCGGCTTTGGTTACGGGTAGACCATCCCCCGGCTGGTAGTAGGTAGCCCTAATCGGAATTTTCCACCGTTTTTCCACATTCCCAATTTCATCCTTCCTTTTCCTTTTTCTTTTTAAATTAGATAGGATTTTTAGAAATCCATATCTTTCATTATTTTCCCATGGACAAGGATGGACAAAGTACCCCGGCCTGATTTCTCAATACCTTAATTCAAAGTCTAACTCATCCCTAAATCACATAATCCCTTCAACTCATGAAAATCGTGTAATGTGAACTAGGTGTAAAAGTGTTCAGATTTTCTATCAATCACAAAAATAGGGGAGTTCTCATATAAAACCATTATGCAATGAGAGATTCCAGACATCCAGCCTTATACACTTCATATCTCCTCCTCTTATGCTCATATCAACTCGAATGCATAGAACCAATGTTTTCCAAAAGAGTTTCGAATTTTTGAAAAAAATCGAAAAATTTTCACATAATTGCTTGAGATGTTGCAAAAATGCTGGATTCATCCAAGCGGTCCTACACCCCCCAACCAAATCGTGCATTGTCCTCAATGTAAAAGATGCGCAATGAGCAAAACATGAGAGCAATTTGAAAATAAAAAGGGAGTGAGGAATGATATTACCTGAGAGAGTGAACATTGGAAATCTTCCTCCTTCTAACAAACCTATGAAAACGAAAACAAAAGCAGCAAAGTCCTAATCCTAACTACTCTATACCTCCATCAGACTAGGAGATCAATCATCCTGATACACAGGATCATTCAGGGGTATGGACATACCTTCTGAAGGAAAATTCTCAAAGAACGGCTTTAATCGCTGCCCATTTGCTTTGAAAATGTTGCCGTTCCTCGGATTCAACAGCTCGACAGTCCCATACGGATAGACAGTTTGCACAATGTAGGGACCGGTCCATCGAGATTTTAGTTTTCCCGGAAATAGATGTAAGCGAGAATTATACATAAGGACTTTTTGGTTGATTGTGAATGTCTTGCGAAGAATATTCTTATCATGGAATATCTTCGTCTTGTCCTTGTAAATTCTCGCATTCTCATAAGCGTCATTCCGGATTTCTGCAAGTTCATTCAATTGTAGTTTGCGTAACGAGCTTGCCTTGTCAGAATTGAAATTCATCTTCTTAATAGCCCAATATGCCTTATGTTCCAATTCCACAGGTAGGTGACAAGCCTTCCCGTAGACAAGTCTATAGGGAGACATTCCAATAGGGGTTTTAAAGGCAGTACGGTAAGCCCAAAGCGCATCGGTAAGTCGAAGTGACCAATCCTTGCGATCGGGATTCACCGTTTTCTCCAAAATGTGTTTAATCTCCCTATTGGATATCTCAGCTTGTCCACTAGTTTGTGGGTGATAGGGAGTGCTCACTTTGTGTGTAACGCCATATTTCTTCATTAAGGCTGCAAAAGGGCGATTGCAAAAGTGAGACCCTCCATCACTTATGATGACTCGAGGTGTTCCAAACCGGGAAACAATATTTTCTTTTAAGAATCGAATGACCGTTTTATGGTCATTATTCCGGCAAGGGATGGCCTCGACCCATTTGGAAACATAATCAACGGCAAGCAAGATGTATAAGTTTCCAAAAGAAGATGGGAATGGGCCCATGAAATCGATGCCCCAACAATCAAAAAGTTCGATAATTAAGATGGGATTGAGTGGCATCATATTTCTACGGGAGATTCCTCCTAATTTCTGACAAGGTTCGCAAGCTTTGCAAAACTCATGTGTGTCTTTGAACATGGTGGGCCAATAAAACCCACATTGCAGAATTTTCGCTGTGGTCTTCTTAGCCGAAAAATGGCCACCACATGCTTGGGAATGACAGAAGGAGATGATACTTTGTTGCTCATTATCTGGGACACATCTCCTTATGATTTGGTCGGGACAATACTTGAACAAGTATGGGTCGTCCCATAGAAATTTTCGTACCTCTGAGAAGAATCTATCCTTATCTTGCTTTTTCCAATATGTAGGAATTGTACCTGTAGCAAGATAATTAGCAATGTCCGCATACCATGGCAATTGGGAAACAGCAAAAAGTTGTTCATCAGGGAACATGTCATTGATTGCAGTCGTTTCAGGGGAATCAGTGAGGACAAGTCGAGAGAGGTGGTCAGCTACTACATTCTCTACTCCTTTCTTATCACGTATTTCTAAGTCGAATTCTTGGAGTAGGAGGATCCATCTTAATAACCGTGGTTGAGCATCCTTCTTAGAGAGAAGATACTTAAGCGCGGCATGGTCAGTGAATACAATGATCTTGGATCCAATCAAGTAGGATCTAAACTTTTCCAAGGCAAAAACTACTGCTAGAAGTTCCTTTTCAGTAGTGGTGTAGTTTGCCTGGGCTGAGTTTAGGGTTCTACTTGCATAGTAGATAACACATGGCTTTTTATCTTTTCTTTGGCCTAACACGGCCCCAATAGCATAGTCGCTAGCATCGCACATAATCTCAAAAGGAAGGCTCCAATCAGGTGGTTGCATTATTGGGGCGCATGTCAACATGCCTTTAAGGGTTGTAAAGGCCTTTTGACATTCTTCACTCCACTCAAATGAATTTTCCTTTTGAAGTAGGTTACATAAAGGACGAGAAAGTGAACTGAAATCCTTTATGAACCGTCTATAAAATCCTGCGTGTCCTAAAAAGGACCGTATATCTCGTATGCTTTTGGGTGGTGGAAGGTCAGAGATAAGGTCAATTTTCACCTTGTCCACCTCAATTCCATTTTGTGAAACGATGTGACCAAGTACAATTCCCTTTTTAACCATGAAGTGGCACTTTTCCCAATTGAGCACAAGGTTCTTCTCTTCACATCTTTTTAGCACAGATTTCAAGTGCTCAAGGCACTCATCAAAGCTACAACCGAATACGGAAAAATCATCCATGAAGACTTCTAGAATTGTTCCCACCATGTCAGAAAAGATGCTCATCATACAACGCTGAAAAGTGGCAGGGGCATTACATAGTCCAAACGGCATCCGTCGATAGGCGAAAGTGCCGAATGGACATGTGAATGTAGTCTTTTCTTGGTCTTCACGGGCAATTTCTATTTGGTTGTACCCTGAATAGCCATCAAGGAAGCAAAAGTGGGAATGACCCGCCAACCGTTCTAAAATCTGATCAACAAACGGTAGGGGGAAGTGGTCTTTCCTCGTGACAGTGTTTAGCTTCCTGTAGTCAATGCACATTCTCCAACCGGTAGTGACTCTAGTTGGTACGAGTTCATTATTGGCATTGGCTATGATGGTTATTCCGGATTTCTTTGGCACCACTTGAGTTGGGCTCACCCATTGGCTATCAGATATTGGGTAAATGATACCTACATCCAATAGTTTCACCACTTCGGCCTTAACCACATCCTTCATATTTGGATTTAGTCGTCTTTGTGGTTGCCGGGATGTCTTTGCATTTTCCTCAAGATGTATGCGGTGAGTGCAAATCAGTGGGTCTATGCCTTTGAGATCCGCAATTGTCCATCCGATGGCACTCTTGTGCTCTAATAGAGTGGCTATTAGCCTACTCTCTTGTTCCTCATCCAAGTGGGAAGAAATCACCACTGGATATGTCTCATCTCGACCTAAATAGACATATTTTAGCTCACTTGGCAATGGTTTTAGGTCGAGTTTTGGTGCCTTAATGTTGGATGGGAGGGCCTTGTTCTCATTTATAGGCAAAGGTTCAATTGGGGCCCTCCATCTTTTATTTTCACGCACCAGCATCACATCTAGAATGGCATCCATCTCTTGTGTTGTATTATCATTCATATCATGGAGATGGGCCACACATGCCTCTAAAGGGTCGGAAAATAGTGACAAGGGGATTGTATCTTCCACGAATGATTCGATCATGTTTAATTCGTGGATATCATCATCAACTTCCTGTAAAAACGAAATCCATCTAACATGCATACGATTCACGTTAGTCTGAGTATTGATAAATTTTAAGGCCTGATGATCAGTGTACAGTATAAATTCCCTTTGAATAAGGTAATGGCGCCAATGGCGCAGTGCTTGAACCACTGCATATAATTCAAGTTCATAGGTCGACCACTTCTGTCGTGCGTCGCTGAGTTTCTCACTGTAAAAGGCAACCGGCCTGCCCTCCTGAGAAAGGACTCCCCCAATGCCGACAATAGATGCGTCGCATTCTACCTCAAATAGCTTGTCGAAATTAGGGAGTACCAGAACCGGGGTAGTGGACAACCGATGTTTAATTTCTGCAAAGCTCTTCTCAGCCCCTTCGGTCCATTGAAACGGACCCTTCTTCATACAGTCGGTAATCGGCGCGATGATACTGCTGAAGTTCCGCACAAATCGACGATAGAAGGTCGCCAACCCATGAAAACTTCGTACCTCATGAATGTTTGTCGGAGTCGGCCAATCCCGAATAGCTCGTACCTTTTCTTCGTCCACTCGGATACCCGTGGACGACACGATGAACCCCAGAAACAATAATTGATCAGTTAAGAAGCTACACTTTTTCAGATTTAAGTATAGCTTGTTGTCGTCCAACACTTGTAGCACTTTTCTGATGTGGGTCATGTGCTCCGTTTCATCCTGACTGTATATTAGAATGTCGTCAAAGTAAACGACAATGAAACGGCCAATGAACCGCTTCAACACTTGGTTCATTAAACGCATGAAGGTGCTTGGGGCGTTGGTCAAACCGAAGGGCATAACCAGCCACTCATATAGCCCTTCCTTGGTCTTGAAGGCCGTTTTCCACTCGTCACCTGGCCTAATACGGATTTGATGGTATCCACTCCGTAAGTCCAGTTTCGAGAACACCTTGGAGCCCTCGAGCATGTCCAGCATGTCATCCAACCGCGGTATTGGAAATCGATATTTAACTGTTATTTTATTGATCGCGCGGCTATCGATGCACATACGCCATGTTCCGTCCTTCTTTGGGGTAAGGAGTGCCGGAACGGCACACGGGCTCATGCTCTCTTTAATAAGACCCTTACAGATCAGTTCCTCCACCTGTCCCTGTAGAATTTCGCACTCTTTCGGACTCATCCGATAGTGCGGTCGGTTGGGTAGACTGGACCCTGGGATAAGGTCGATGTGATGTTGTATGTCTCGCATGGGAGGCAACTCATCAGGTAACTCTGCAGGCCAAGTACTTCGAAATTCTTCTAGCAGCGGTTTAAGGCGTTGAGGAATATTAGAGGATCCTGGCTCCTCGCCTTTTACCATAACAACATAAATCTCGCCCGTTTCCTTTGATTCCTTAACAAACTCGCGAATGGTAAGGAGAGAGTTCCCCTCCACTTTAGAAGCTTCAGGGTGTTTGTCTGGTGTCATAGGGGCCAAAATAATTTTTCGACCATCCTTGGTGAACATGTATATGTTTTCCCGTCCACTGTGGGTCACATCTCGATCCGATTGCCATGGCCGCCCAAGTAACATGTGGCAGGCTTCCATGTCAACCACATCACAGAGGACCTCGTCCTTATAGCTTTTACCAATGGAAAACGAAATAATGCATTGATGAGTTACCTTGGTTTCGTTCACCTTCTTGATCCAGCCGATAGAGTAAGGGGTAGGGTGCTTTGTCATAGGCAGATGTAACTTATCCACCATAATTCTCGAGACAATATTTTCGCTACTCCCACTGTCTATGATCACGTCACAGACTTTGCCCTGCACGGTGCACTTTATGCGAAAAATATTATGTTGTTGTGGGTGCACTTCCTTCCTGGGGGCGTAAAGTAGTCGTCTTACTACTAGCGATTCCCCATGATCTTCAGTCAGCCAATCGACGCAGGGAGGACGTGGTAGGTCGATCCCCGTCTCCCTAACCGATAGTTCTCGAATCCACGAGAAGAAATAAAAGATAAAAAGAGGAAATAAATTCCAAATAATTGATTTATTGATAATTGAATGAATAAAAACGGAATTACAATGCATATAAATAGGAAACTAAACCCTAGGTAAAGTATCAAAATCCAACTCCAACTAAAACTCCTAGAAAACGCAACTTACTATAAATAGTAAACTTACTATTTATAGAAGTCGTTCAATCCTACTAGAAATCTTGGTTTTCGGCCAAAAATAGAAAGTTTTCAAACGGCCTCAACCATGCTGTTCTACAAAATATTCTAAGCCCTTTTCATGTTGGGCACTAACTCTAAAACCATACGGATGCAAAGTTATGATCGAATTAAAACTTACTATAAATAGTAAAAATGAAAATAAACTAGCCTAATGACCGTCGATACGGTCGATTCTCGCGATTCCGGATTGGGCAACCCGGCGTAGCGGGGTTGGTTGGCTAAAGTAGCTCGAGCTACCCCAAATTGATATATTATACGTCCCGTAACTCATTCCGGATTGTGAGATACGACCGATTCACGGTCCTGACGGTCCGGATCACTTTCGGCCCCGTCCGGTCTTCTTTTGCTCCATCTGGGCCATGAAATAGTCAGCGACCCATCCTACATCAATAGGTTTTGGTTTGGATCAAGTATGCAAGCATTTTACAAGGCTTAAAACAGGGTCTGGATGGGTTTGGGCTGGACGGGTCCCTTAAAACATAGACCAAACCCGCCCACTTACTAAATGGGCTCGGGTCGGGCCTAATATAAAGGAAACCAAACCTAGACCCGTTTAGCAACTGGGTCTGCTCTTGGACCCAGACCTGTACCATTTAACAAATGGGTCGGGTTTAAATGGGATGGGTCCGGGTACCCCATCGGGTCCGCTGACCCATTTACAGCCCTACTAATTGCCCATGTCCGGCTCAGACGTAGCATCGTAAGTGTCGGGCCAGGCCTGGGCATAACTTTACCCAGCAAAAACCCGGCCCATTTACACCCATATCGATAGGATGCGAACAATTGTTGTGTGTCTGCGTTTTTCTTTTATATGAAATGCATGCCAAACGGAATGGTTCAGATCGGATTCGATTGTTCGAGTGTCCCAAAGCCACTGAGAGCCTTCTTTTTTTTAATACTAGTGTAGCGATTACATTTTAATAGTTTGGATGAGAAATAACAACTACTGGGCTGGACACAACATGGTTTTGTTCATCAACCCATTTGAGATAACCATACACCACAAAGCTCTTACTCCATGCTTCTTTGTCAACCTCTACACTCACTACAAACCCTTGCTTCTGATTCTTGCTGTTGAATATGAGCGTTTCCGGATCCGTTCGGATTCTCATCCATAGGGGAAGTCTGTTACCGCCTTGTAAGTGGCGGTATCGCCTACCACATTGGTCACCATTCTGCTGAAATTCTGAACTGCTAGGTAGGTAGTTTCATTTGAGAAGACCGCGATGAAGGATGGGTAGTTGAGACTGGTAGGGGTGCTAGGACAGCTCCATTGGGTCCGTCTGATGATGGCGGCCAATCTGGGTCTTGTTGTATCCAAGGCCACAAAGGAAATTGATGTAGTCTTGGAAGTTCATGTCGTAGATGAGCCCGGGGTCCATCGCTTTGTTTGGGTTAATATGGCCCGCACCAAAGTCCAAAGGTGTGGTGGGCAGTCCTGGCCACTGATCTTCAATGGTGGAGTGAGTGTTGTCTGTGGTCATTGCGGTGGTCATGATAGCCGACCGGATGGCTGCTGGGCTCCAGTCCTTGTAGATGGCCCTCAGTAGTGCGGCCATGCCGGCTCCATGGCGCGATGCCATTGATGTACCTGACACCAACGCGTAATCTGTCACGAAATAATTTGATTCCGTGTCTGCGAATGTCATGTTCGGAACCCATGTTGCAAGCACGTCCGCTCCAGGTGCGAGTATGTCCGGTTTTAGCACGGTTGGGGTTATTGGGTCTGGTCCTCTCGAAGAGAAATAGGCCACTTGAGGTGCTGGCTTCACCCCCAGCTTTGTTATCTTGAACCTCAGCTCTCTCACCGTCGCATTAACCTCTTCCATGGCATATTTCCTGATTGACGCAGCGGCAGGCTCACCTTTTAGAACAAGGCTAGGAATGTAGTAGTCTTCGGGTTCAAGAAACATGCCATCCATCATGAAGATACCTGCAGCCGCATTGCTTCGATTGACTTCCAAAATTTGAGAGAAAATGTCAGTGTGGTTGAGTACATCACAGAGAACAACCTTCCTGGCAACATCGATTGGATCCAAAGATGACCGTAGACACGCTGCTTTGCTTATGTTGCCTTTGCCATAGTACAAAGGCAAATTGGCAATGTATATGCTCTTGGGGTAGTAGGATGTCCCTTCTAGCATTTGATCATTGCCGAGTGTCAGCTTTCCCTGGAAACTCCGGTCGATGGTGCCCGCACCAATGGTCATGATCCATGGTGCACCGTTGTACGTCGAACTCCTCGATGGCCCATCATTACCAGCTGCACATGCAACAAAGATCCCTTTCTCAATGGCTGAAAGCGCGCCCATGGCGATGACATCGCTGTAGTATGGTGTTTGGTTGAAACCAAGAGACAAGGACATGATATTAACACCGTCTGCGATCGCCTGGTCCATGCCTGCCAGCACATCAGTGGCCGCACCTTGGTCGCTGTCGCCCGATGCCCAGAGTACCTTGTACATTGCAACCCGGGCACCCCGGGCTACCCCTCTGGCTCTACCCTCAGCATAACCAAAGTAACTGGCACCGTACACATAGGCCCCGACTACCGTCGATGATGTGTGGGTCCCATGTCCAATCCAGTCTCTAGTGGAGTCATAATCGCCATCAATGATTTTAAATCCGCCGGCTTTTAGTCCTTTGCTGAAGGATCGAGCTCCAATTAGCTTCCGATTGCACAGCGAAGGACTAAATGCCGTCCCGTTCTCACACTCACCCTTCCATCTATCTGGCACCGGTGACATCCCACGGTCATTAAAACTTTCACTCTCTGGCCAAACCCTAGTGTCCATTATCCCAATGATCACATCTTGGCCGTAGGATGATGCAGGCCATATGCTGAAATTGCGGTTTTACCGCCTATAGAGATACTTGGAGATATGCCTAATGTCCTAGAGGGGGGGTGAATAGGACTTTTTTTTTAAAATTCTAATTGCAATTAAAAACAAACCAAGTCAATCTTATCAAATAAGATAATCACAATAGCATTCAAGACAATTATATGAGCAGTTTGTGAGCAAGGACTATCATAGGCATTTCATCAAACAGTTAGCATTCATGATTGACTAAACCATTCAACACATAGCAATCATTCAATCTCACAATGCACAGCAATATATAGTGGTTCGGTTTCCCTACTCCACTCCCGGTTCACGATCTCAACCTATGAGACCACCGGATTTCACTATAGTCTTGGTTTTAAATCAGGTTAACCATCAACCTTGACATCCTTTGATCTAGGACCGCGTATACCATCCGCCGATGGCCCAATCTAGGGACTTGACGAGTTTGGATCTCAAACTCTCACCAATCCTAATCCAAGGACGGTCACGTACCCTCCCGCCGGAGTTTCCCAATCCAGGGAATAGAGATTTAAAAGATGGACTCTCAAATACTAGACATACCTAGACGATTGAGCCCCGATTCGATGCCTTTGATGAGTAGCTTCAGCTCCACGTGCTTCAGCTTCTCTTTGAGCTCCCAAGATCAGCTACCAATGCAAATGATGAGGATATGTTGATGCCGGGTAGTTGGGAGAGAGTTGGTCTAGTTCCTCTTGCCTATTCAATGCAATGGTAATGAGGGAACTACCAATCTTCAAGCATTCAATGGCTTTAAGTGACCTAATAAAGATATTCGGAAGGTACGTCAGCCATGAATGAAGGTCTTGAGTTCATACTTCAAAACTGAGCTTAGAATACTCAATGACAAGCCATTAATGGCCAAGTTTGAATGATGAACTCAAGGGAGTTAAGAGGGAGGAAGGATGGGAGTAAATGCTCTCTCTCTCAGCTCTGAATGGGTGTTGAATGCATACCAAGAAAGACCTCAAGGCCTGGCTTTATAGAGCCCCAAATGATAGCCCCAACGGATCTAAAACGGTCACGTCCGACCTGTCAGAGCACGGACTCGACCGGCCGGACGGACCGGTAAGCATTTGAAATACAAGCCATCATTTGGGACTGGCCGACCGGTCAAGACCGGTCGGACTCCCTTGCTGGAGAGGCTACATAACATGGGCCGACCGGTCATGACCGGTCGGATCCCCTTGCTGGAGCTATATGTATTATGGAGGCCGACCGGTCATGACCGGTCGGACCCCCTTGCTGGAGTTACATGTAATATGGAGGCCAACCGGTCATGACCGGTCGGACCCCCTTGCTGGACTCCAAGACGTGTGAAGGCCGACCGGTCATGACCGGTCGGCTATACTAGCTGGACCTTCAGGCATTGTGAAGGCCGACCGGTCATGACCGGTCGGCTTCCTATATGATTACATTTGCAGAGCCTGGCCGACCGGTCAAGTCCGGTCGGCTGTCCATTCATCCACTTCACAGCAAGGATGTCGAGGAGTTTGAGAAGCCTGGCCGCTGTTTAGATGGATTTGTCATAGCGAGCTTGCAGGACCAAGATTCTCAACACAGCCACGGATCTCTTCAAGCGATGAGGTGCATAGGGTCCAATGTATGGACATATCTTCAATATGCTTCGCACCAGCCATAGTTCACAAGTCTGATCAACTTGTGCAAGGGTCGATAGGAATGGGGATAAAATATGTGAGTCTTTTACGCCATTTCTTTGATGTTTTGGGTTTCCTATGGTCAATCTATATGCAACTTACCTGAGATCTTGTTGCAGTATTAGCTTGAGCAATGGACGAAGTGTAATCTTCAAGTCTTGATCTTCAATACTTCAAACGGGGCTCACATGACATGACGCGACCAATCAACACGTCAATTGACAACAAAGGTGTACTAACAATCTCCCACTTTGTCAATTGCGTGACAAAACATCTAACCTAGACAAATCATGACTCATTATCATGATAGACCCTTAAACAGAAAGCAAAATACACCCATATACATGTCTATACAAATATACAACATAATCTTTACAAAAGGACATGTACAGACTCGATTTTCTTCAAAATCTCCCCCTCAATGCTTGCACCTACAAAGTCCTGCAAAAAGATATAATCGGACCTTCTAGGTGGGATGATTCTCCCCCTTTTTGTTAGTAATTGACAATGGTTAGCCAGCAAAAAGATATGCCTATGAAAGCTGCAAGGCTAGCGCTGAAAATATGTCAATCACATTTCACAGGAAAGAGATATGGAAATATAAGCCCTGAGGAGATTTAAAGAACAACACATGCCAGATATACAAGAAAATATGAAAGCACAGAGGGCATATAGCCCAATCAACCAATCACCCCTCCAAATGTATATCTAGACACTAAGGCGAACACAAAGCATGAGCTCAAATGGGCAAAGACGCCCAAACCATCCAACCTCCCAGAGATATTCAATAAAGGAACAGAGAGCTCATATGAAAAGATAGATATTCAATATAAGAACAAAGAAAAAAGATATAACTATATCATCCACATATATACCAAAATGGGCAAGCAGCCCAATGTAAAGAGGTATCATAACGCACAAAAAGTACAGACAATCCCATAAAAAGATAGATCATGAAGTACAAACAATGTCCTTGGTCATTCAAAAAGTAACTGTGACCAAGACATAAGCCTAATAATCCGTGCCATCGCCCAGATCAGGGGGTGGAACGTCCCCACGAGCCGCACGCTCCCATCGCTCTATCCGTCTCTCAATCTGCGCCTGACGAGTGACTAGAGCCTCCTGCTGCACCAGTATGGTGGCCTGACCCTGTAGGATCTGGCCTTCAAGCCTATCAAGTCGCTGAAATATATCCGCTCGAAGCTGGTGAAGCTCTGCAATGTAGGAAGAGGGATCTACGGAAGGAGAGTGCCGACGAGAAAAAGCTCGAGGCGGCGTGCTGAATCTTCTTGGAGCGTCGCGAGGATCGGGGGATGGATCTGATGACAGAGCTGAAGAACCTGAAGGGCCAGTAGTGATAGGAGGTGCCTCAAGCTGGGACGGCTCTGCCTGCTCCTGCTGCTGCTCCTGCAGACGACGCTGGATAGCTTCTCTAGTAAGCTCCATCCTAGCAATGATGGTACGGTTGATGATGACTGGTTTGTGAAATTTATCGGTACCAACAATGCCAATACGCTCAGCCATTTTGCATATGAGATGCCCAAATGGCAGACTAGTGGAGTTCCCGTCGTCGCGCAGGATGACTTGTTGGATGGTATTCATGATACGAGTGGGAAGACAGAGCAAATGACCTTTACCAACCCGATACAGCAACCGAAACATAGTTTCGGAGACATCCGCTTTGTTGCTCATCCGCGGATAGACATTTCAGAAAAAAAGATTATGCAAAAGGCGGAAGTCCCACGTCATTGAGGATGCTCGAAGTGCACCACCCACCCATTGGGGTGTCCCCTCACCACACAAAAATTTAGCGATAACTAGGTTGGGTTTGGGACCCAAGGATGAAAAATTGAAAGAAGGCTCCTCAACCCTTGGAACGCCAACAAAATCGGATATGGACTTCAAAGTAAAAGGGCAAACCCGGCCACCAACCTCGACATTGAAGGAGGGGGGAGAAGACGTGACATGAACACAGGATGCATAGAATTTCCTGACAACATCAAATTGGACCAGGCCCCCATGTGGAGTACGGGGCCCCAATTGATGGCATCCAACATGGAACGTACGTCGAAGTCAGACAAGTCACCCAAATTGATAGATTTTTCACAGACGACCTCCTTATCTTTGAAATCATCCCAATGGGTGGAATGGGATGAGACTTTTGTCCCCAAAGATTTAGATTTAACAGGGGGAACCAAAGAGGAGGCAGCCCCTTTCCCTTTGGAAGCGGCTTTCTTGGACTTTAAAGGACGAGGAGGAGGCTTTGGTTTTGCCTTGGAATGATCACTCCTCCCCAAAGGGAACTCATCCTTGCTTTCTTGGGATGACATGGAAGCTCCAAGAAGGTCTCTAAACACTCCAAGAGATGAAGAAAAAGGGATGAACCAAAGAAGATAGAGAGTGAAGAGAACGAATCCCTTACCAACTGAAGGGGAGTGAAGTTGAGGAGGTTAGAACCTCAAATCTAGCAATGAATCAGCACAAAAGCACCTTGGAGAGCTAGAGGGGAAGCTGGAGCATCAGGTGGAGGTGAGGAAATGAGAAGGACTGACCTAAAATGGGCTCAAAACGGTTTAAATACCCCCCCCCCCCCCCCACCGGTCGGCACACGCGTGGGCTAGGCTGGCTTGGAGACGCACGACTGGTCATGACCGGTCGTGGGATGTAAAAGGACTCTAGCTGGTGTTTTTCTTCACAGCCCGACCGGTCATGACCGGTCGGCTGGCTTCACTGGATGAGTCCAGAAGAGTTTTGATAGATGCCCGACCGGTCTTGACCGGTCGGCTGGCCGTTTTTGCACAGATTTTGACCGAAATCCGCTACCATTAGCTGGATAGAGTCTGTCCTTTGGACAGACCTCTAAGATCAAGTACCCTTAGCAAGGGTACATCATCAATGGTCATGGTGTACCAAGGTACACCTTAACCCAAAAAGAGGGACCCCTAAGGTCCAGATATGACAATAAATAGCTAGAAATTGGGACTATGATCCCGGATATTCGAAGAAGGCAAATGAAATGAGGCAATAATCCTCAGATATACCTATAACGATCAGAAAGAGAGGCTAAATCCTCAGATTTTTCCTGCAAAACCAATACTTTGTTAGATACACTAGATACATCCAACACCAATGGACTTCTGGAGGTTCGCAAAGCGAACCGAGTCCAAAGGTTTCGTTAGGATGTCGGCTAGCTGATTCTCTGTAGGCACATGTTCAAGAGATATTATTTGATCTTCAACCAATTCTCGAATAAAATGGTGCCTAATGTCTATGTGCTTAGTGCGAGAGTGCTGAACAGGATTCTTTGATATATTTATGGCACTCGTATTGTCGCAAAATAACGTCATTGTGCCTTGTGTGATCCCATAATCGGTTAGGGTTTGTTTCATCCATAATAGCTGGGCACAACAACTACCAGCAGCAATGTATTCTGCTTCGGCTGTGGATAAAGAGATAGAGTTTTGCTTCTTACTGTGCCATGCCACAAGGCAGTTTCCAACATAAAAACAACCACCGCTGGTAGATTTACGATCATCCATGTTACCAGCCCAGTCGGCATCTGAGTACCCTGCAATATCTGTAGGGGAATCAAAGGGGTACCAAAGACCGTATTCGGTGGTGCTTCCAACAAACCGAATGATCCGCTTAACAGCGGTAAGATGAGATTCTTTGGGATTAGCCTGAAATCGAGCACACGCACCAACACTAAAAGCAATATCTGGTCTACTAGCAGTAAGATAAAGAAGACTACCAATCATGCTTCTGTAAAGATGCTGATCTACACTTTTCCCTGCAAGGTCTTTTGATAGTTTAACATTGGTGCTCATAGGTGTAGTGTAGGAACGACCAGAGTCTAAGCCAAATCTCTTAACAAGATCTTTAGCATACTTGGCTTGAGTAATGAATATACCTGATGCAAGTTGTTTTACTTGAAGCCCTAGAAACATGTTGAGTTCTCCTACCATACTCATCTCAAATTCAGATGTCATTAATTCAGCAAAGGAGATGGACATTTTCTCACATGTGGATCAAAACACAATGTCATCCACATAAATCTGGGCAATCAATACAGAATTCTCGGCTTCTCTAATAAATAGAGTTTTGTCTACGCTCCCCCTAGCAAAATCATGGTCTATAAGAAACTGAGTTAAGCGTTCATACCATGCACGGGGTGCTTGCTTGAGTCCGTAAAGCGCCTTTTTCAACCGGTAAACCTTGTGAGGAAACTTAGGATCAATGAATCCTTTTGGTTGTTCAACATACACTTCCTCATCAAGAATACCATTCAAGAAGGCGCTCTTTACATCCATTTAAAATAGTTTGAACTTTAAAGCACAAGCAACAGCCATAAGAATTCTAATAGACTCGAGTCTGGCTACAGGGGCAAATGTTTCATCAAAATCAATGCCTTCTATTTGTGAATATCCCTGAGCCACTAACCGAGCCTTATTTCGTATTACATTCCCAGATTCATCGGATTTGTTTTTGAAAATCCATTTGGTTCCAATCACATTTTTCCTTTTCGGCCTGTCGACCAGATACCATACATCATTTCTAATGAATTGTTGAAGCTCTTCCTACATTGCAAGGATCCAGAATTCATCATTTAGAGCTTCATCAGCATTTTTTGGTTCAATTTTTGATGTGAAACACCGGTGACTGTTGACTGCCTCCAATTGCCTCCTGGTTTTGACACCAATGCTAGGATCCCCAATGATTTGATTGAGGGGGTGATCCTTGACAATTTGTACATCACCAGGAGTAGTGGGGGCATTTGGAGATGAGGGTGGTTTATCAGCTTTACCTATCTCGCATATGCCCTCATCTTCTTCTTCATCACCTGGAGACACAGTTTTATCCAAGCTATCGTCCACAGTCACATTGATTGACTCTTGGACAGATGAGGTTCGAAGGTTGTAAACACGAAAAGCTCTACTATTCAATGAGTATCCCAAGAAGATACCCTCATCACTTTTGGATTCAAATTTTCCCAAATTTTCTCGATCTCTCAGAATATAGCATGTACTACCAAAGACCTTAAAATATTTAACATTCGGTGTTTTTCCACACCACAGTTCATAAGCTGTTTTGTTTAGACCTGCCCTTAAATAAACTCGATTAACAATATAGCAGGCAGTGTTAACAGCTTCGGCCCACAGATTTTGAGCAAGTTTCTTATTATTAAGCATAGCTGTGGCCATATCCAACAACACTCTGTTTTTCCTTTCAGCAACCCCATTTTGTTGAGGTGTTTTGGGAGCTGAGAACTCATGACGAATGCCCAATTCATCGCATAATGCCTTGAAGCGATGATCTTCAAATTCACCACCGTGATCACTCCTGATTCTTGCTACCATGTATCCTTTCTCATTTCGTAGTCGCTTCACTAGTTTTTTGAATTCCTCAAAAGTGTCAGATTTTTCTCTTAGGAAGGCGACCCATGTGAATCTGGAGTAATCATCAACGACTACAAAGAAGTATCGTTTTCCACCTTGGCTAAGTACCCTGGTAGGACCAACTAGGTCCATGTGTAGCATTTCAAATGGTTTTGATGTTACCAGGATAGAGGTTCTCTTGTGTGCAACCTTGATTTGTTTACCTTTTTGGCATGCGGCGCACACAATATTTGGTCTTTTACCCATCTTGGGTAGACCTCTCACCAAATTTTTCTGACTTAGTTTAAACAGATTTCTATAATGTACATGACCGAGTCGATGGTGCCATAATTCCATTTCATCCTGAACGGCCACATGACACATGGTGGAGGAGCTTGAATTGTTGTGATTTTCAATGACATAGCAATTGTCTCTTGTGCGTAGACCTTTCATGACTAATTTTCCTGTGGAGTTCATGATCTTGCACATATCTTTGGAGAAACTTACTGAGTGCTCTTCATCACAAATCTGTGAGATACTCAGTAGGTTGTGTTTAAGGCCATCAACATACAATACATTTTTAATTTCAGGCAAACCTGGCCCTGTGATGGTTCCTTTACCAATGATCTTAGCTATGCTCCCATCACCAAATGTGACAGACCCACCATCAAATTCGTCATATGCACAAAATTGAGATCTATCACTTGTCATGTGTCTAGAACAACCACTATCCAAGTACCATCTAGGAGTATTCCCAGCTTTTAAGGCAGTATGAATGACTAAGCACTTGTTCTTAACAACCCATTTAGTTGTTGTCTTTTTATAAGGGGTGTTCTTAATTATGGTGAGATTCTCTAGTTTTCTTTGGAGAATCAGATTTTTCTTTTTCATGCAACAGAAGAGCCGTTTTCAAATTCAGCATTTTAACTTGCTCTAACAGTTCATCCATCCTCTTGTCCTTCCTAGGAAGAGCAGGATAATTCTTTCGAATGTTTCCCCTCTTAGGTGAAGAATGCATGGGAGGATTCCAATTAGCTTGGACATTTTTCCCGGTTGGTACAAATTTACCTTTCAAGTTTCTGACCGGATTTTTGAATACCAAGCACTCAAATTTTAAGTGGCCAATGTCTCCACAAGCATGGCAGATAGGAGAGGCTCTTGTTTTACTTCCGGATGCACCATGACCATTTCTTACAATTTGATGGACTGAGGTGGTTTTTGAAGTGTGACTATCATAGCCCAAACCTCTTTTGTCCATTGGTGATCTTGCAACACTGAGGAGTTTTTCCAGGTTTTCTTCTCCTTGAGCGAACCGTCTTCTAGAGTCAACGACTTGACACTTAAGACGATTGATTTCATTATTCGCCTCTTTGAGTTCTCTCTCAAGTCTAGCATGCTTGTCTAGAGATTCACCACTCACGAGCTTTTTCTTTTCTTGTTCAAGCTCATCATTCTTCCTTTTCAGTTCTTCTAGATCTTGACACATCTTTTGATTCTCTATTTTCAATCCGTCAAGATTTTTCATCAGTTTGTCATTTTCAGCCTTCATTTGGCCCAACTTGTTGATGGTATTTATATTTTCAATGTATAGTTGGTTGTAAACCTCCTGAAGGCCTTCCTCCTCATCCTCATCATCACTCAAGGAATCATTTTCTGTGTTGGAGGATTCATGATCATCAATGTCTCCGGTGATCTTTGCAATGGGCTCAATTTGAGGTACAATATCAGTAATGGAGGCCATTAAAATTCTGATTGAACCTTGCTCCTCCTCACTTTGGTATAGGACTGATTCTGATTCAGATTCTTCAGTCTCATCCCATGTAGCCGCCATTGCCTTTTTCTTGGCTTTGTTATTGGTGCACTCGGATGCAATGTGACCAAATCCTCTACACTTGTAGCATTGAGGATCTTTTGACTTAAAAAATTTTCCTTTGTTGTTCTTGGAGTCAAAAGGTTTACCCTTCTGGTAGGGTTTCCTTCTAGAGGTATTTCCTTTAGTTTTGAAGAATTTTTGAAATTTCTTGGCCATAAGTGCCATTTCTTCTAAATCAGGATCTTCCTCACTTCCACATTCAGACTCTTGCTTCTTGTGGGAAGATTTCAGGGCAGTACTTTTGGATTTTGAGGGAGTTTTGAAACCTAGCTCATAGGTTTGAAGGGACCCGAGAAGTTCTTCAACTTTCATGTTATTTAGGTCCCTACATTCTTCGATGGTAGTAACTTTGGAAGAGAACCGTTCCGGTAGGGATCTCAGAATCTTCCTACATAGTCTATGCTCTGGAACGGGATCCCCCAAGCCCCACATTTCATTTGTAATCTTGTTCAGCTTGGTATAGAAGTCAGTGAATGTTTCATGCTCCTCCATAGTAATATTTTCAAATTGTGTGGAGAGGCGCTGAAGTTTTGAGTTTTTAACAATGCTTGTTCCTTCATGAGTAACCTCAAGGATGTCCCATGCCTGCTTACTGGTTGTGCAATTTTGAATCCGGCCAAATTCATCTTTAGATACTGAACAAAAGATGGCATTCAGCCCTTTGGCATTACAGACCCGTTGAGCTTTATCATAATCGGTCCACATTGCCTTTTCTTTTGGCTTGAGGACATCCGGTTCACCTTCCTTACATATAGTGACCATTGGGGGTTTATATCCAATATCAATCATATCCCTAACGTCCGAATCAATAGATTCTAAAAAGATGCGCATTTGGGCTTTCCAATATGGATAGTTAGACCCATCAAAGAAGGGAGGCTTAGTAACGGATGAAGAGTCCTCTCTAGACATATTTTCAAGCTCTCTTAGGATCTCACTCCGGGTTTTTAAACCTGAACGGAGGAACCCGCTCTGATACCAATTGAAATTGCGGTTTTACCGCCTATAGAGATACTTGGAGATATGCCTAATGTCCTAGAGGGGGGGTGAATAGGACTTTTTTTTTAAATTCTAATTGCAATTAAAAACAAACCAAGTCAATCTTATCAAATAAGATAATCACAATAGCATTCAAGACAATTATATGAGCAGTTTGTGAGCAAGGACTATCATAGGCATTTCATCAAACAGTTAGCATTCATGATTGACTAAACCATTCAACACATAGCAATCATTCAATCTCACAATGCACAGCAATATATAGTGGTTCGGTTTCCCTACTCCACTCCCGGTTCACGATCTCAACCTATGAGACCACCGGATTTCACTATAGTCTTGGTTTTAAATCAGGTTAACCATCAACCTTGACATCCTTTGATCTAGGACCGCGTATACCATCCGCCGATGGCCCAATCTAGGGACTTGACGAGTTTGGATCTCAAACTCTCACCAATCCTAATCCAAGGACGGTCACGTACCCTCCCGCCGGAGTTTCCCAATCCAGGGAATAGAGATTTAAAAGATGGACTCTCAAATACTAGACATACCTAGACGATTGAGCCCCGATTCGATGCCTTTGATGAGTAGCTTCAGCTCCACGTGCTTCAGCTTCTCTTTGAGCTCCCAAGATCAGCTACCAATGCAAATGATGAGGATATGTTGATGCCGGGTAGTTGGGAGAGAGTTGGTCTAGTTCCTCTTGCCTATTCAATGCAATGGTAATGAGGGAACTACCAATCTTCAAGCATTCAATGGCTTTAAGTGACCTAATAAAGATATTCGGAAGGTAGGTCAGCCATGAATGAAGGTCTTGAGTTCATACTTCAAACTGAGCTTAGAATACTCAATGATAAGCCATTAATGGCCAAGTTTGAATGATGAACTCAAGGGAGTTAAGAGGGAGGAAGGATGGGAGTAAATGCTCTCTCTCTCTCAGCTCTGAATGGGTGTTGAATGCATACCAAGAAAGACCTCAAGGCCTGGCTTTATAGAGCCCCAAATGATAGCCCCAACGGATCTAAAACGGTCACGTCTGACCTGTCAGAGCACGGACTCGACCGGCCGGACGGACCGGTAAGCATTTGAAATACAAGCCATCATTTGGGACTGGCCGACTAGTCAAGACCGGTCGGACTCCCTTGCTGGAGAGGCTACATAACATGGGCCGACCAGTCATGACCGGTCGGACCCCCTTGCTGGAGCTATATGTATTATGGAGGCCGACCGGTCATGACCGGTCGGACCCCCTTGCTGGAGTTACATGTAATATGGAGGCCGACCGGTCATGACCGGTCGGACCCCCTTGCTGGACTCCAAGACGTGTGAAGGACGACCGGTCATGACCGGTCGGCTATACTAGCTGGACCTTCAGGCATTGTGAAGGCCGACCGGTCATGACCGGTCGGCTTCCTATATGATTACATTTGCAGAGCCTGGCCGACCGATCAAGTCCGGTCGGCTGTCCATTCATCCACTTCACAGCAAGGATGCCGAGGAGTTTGAGAAGCCTGGCCGCTGTCTAGATGGATTTGTCATAGCGAGCTTGCAGGACCAAGATTCTCAACACAGCCACGGATCTCTTCAAGCGATGAGGTGCATAGGGTCCAATGTATGGACATATCTTCAATATGCTTCGCACCAGCCATAGTTCACAAGTCTGATCAACTTGTGCAAGGGTTGATAGGAATGGGGATAAAATATGTGAGTCTTTTACGCCATTTCTTTGATGTTTTGGGTTTCCTATGGTCAATCTATATGCAACGTTAACTTACCTGAGATCTTGTTGCAGTATTAGCTTGAGCAATGGACGAAGCGTAATCTTCAAGTCTTGATCTTCAATACTTCAAACGGGGCTCACATGACATGACGCGACCAACCAACACGTCAATTGACAACAAAGGTGTACTAACATATGCCAGATCGATGACTGAGGCCCAGGTACGTAGGGGTGTGTGTGGTGAATAGCTTGCCGTATGATTCTGGGTACGTGGCTTGGTGAGCTGGCAATTTCTCCAGCTCGGATAGCTATGAAGGCGAGAGCCTGGCACTGAAGCCATGCATGACATGGCTGTAGGAGTAGAGCAACATTTCTTCACTCGACGTCCCTACGGCCGGCGTCAACGATGCCAGCATGGACTGGTGCCATGACTCGTGGCCTTGCGAACATGTCAGGCTTGTGCGAGTGGTCTACGTGGATGACGTAAGTTTGACGTTCATCTGTGGCCCACACATCAGCAATGGGCCCTAGTAGCAGTAGTGACCACACCAATAGGTGGTGTAAGATGATATGCGGGGAACCTTCCATCATTGCTTTGATGGTTTGAGAAAAGGAGAGAAAGTGTCATATAAATACACATCACATATGAAAGACTTCTTAGCTAGTAGTTAACTACAGCCGTTGAGGGCGATTTTTCCCATATACGAATTCTGTTTTAATCTTGTTATCTTGTGAAATGGACATCTTATATTGTTGGAGGGATATGGTTGTTGGGCGATGATCGCTCTGAAGATGTGAGTCTTACTACACATGCCAATGTGGTAATCAGGTGGGGCCATATTCAACATCCGTCGTCTCGAAATCTGACCACTTTTATTATTAGGCGGGCCACTTGATCAGTTGGCTAACCTCATTTGTGGGGTGAGCATTCCCACGGTGGGCCCACCCGATGAGTGGATTGGATCTTGTAGGTTGAATCATGCCATGCACGGCCTGCAAACTCTTTCGATGTATTCTTAGGCGCTTTTTCAGATCGTGGTTGTTGGGTGTGTTTCACAAAACCTTAGGATCTTGTGCCCAAACTACTTAAATTATGGGATATGGTAATGCAATGAACTAACCTAGCTAATTCAGATCAACAATTCACTATGAAAAAGAACTGTTACAACCGATCACAAGCACAATGCACTTGGATAAAACCTTATTCACTCACACAGGAGTGGATAAACAAGAAGAGAATATGAAAACTGAGAGATCTCACCGAACACGAGGGCGTATAAGCGCTGAGATGTCGACTGCACAGTAGATTACTTCTACAAAGCAAAAATCCCCCTCCCACAAACTCTCTCTCTCTCTCTCTCTCTCTCTCTCTCTCTCTCTCTCTCTCTCTCTCTCCTTGGACATGTAAACCTCCTATTAGGATACCTTAATCACAATTTGGAAGCTCTTAAATAAAGCACCGGAGGAATTAGAGCCAAAACAGGAAACTGCGGATTTACAGTCCGTGCATGGTCGGGCGCCCGCCCAACCAAAAAATGTCCAAAGAGTTTAGAGAAAATTATGATGAACTTCGGTCGCCTGACCTGGGCACCGAGTGGGCGTCCGACTGTTCTAAAAACCTGTTTAGAGACTTTCGTCCTTCCTCGGCGAATTTCGGTTGCCCGACAACCCTCGAGCTGCACCAATCTTTCCTTTACACCTAAGGAGGAAAACCCCATCAAATCTCCTCCTTTCCAACTTACGAGGGGTCCATCTTCTTCAATGCTAGCCAGGCTTCTACAAGCCTCAAATTTGCCCTTGAGCAAAGCCTTGGTTATCATATCTGACCCATTATCGTCCGTGTGGACCTTCTCAAGCTGTAACACCTTGCGTTCCAAAGTATCCATGATCCAGTGATATCAAATCTCTATGTGCTTCGACTTGGAATGCTGGCTTGAATTCTTACTCAAGTGTATCTCACTCTAACTATCACAATAGACCACGTGCTTCTCCTACTTAAGGTTAAGTTCCTGTAGGAACCTCTTCATCCTAAGTATCTCCTTGTATGCTTCTATGATCACGATATACTCAGCCTCTGTCGTCGATAATGTTGCAACCTTTTGTAGCTTCTTCTATCAAGAGACTACTCTCCCTGCAAATGTGAACATGAACCCCGATGTAGACTTCCTGGAGTCTATGTCACCTGTCATATCTGCATCTGTGTAGCATTCTAACACAAAATTTCTGTCACCATAGCATAGGCTCAACTTAGATGAGCTCTCTCATATACCGTAATATTCACTTCACTGCTGCCCAATGTTCTTTGCCAGGATTGGCAAGATATCGACTGACAACTCCAACCACACCATAACATATATTAAACTTCCTACCGCCGAAGCATAGGGTATCTTCTGCATCTCATCCACCTTTGCCTTCATCTTGGGACACTCCTTGTAACTTAATTTGAAGTGACCATCTAGTGGAGTATTGACCGGCTTTGCTGTATTCATACACTACCAAAAAAATGACTTTCCCCAACGGACCCGCCTTTTTTTCCGACGGTTATGAGCCGTCGGAATTTCCGACGGTTTAAAACCGTCGGCGAATGTCTATTGGCCGTCGGAAAAAACTACCCAAAAAAATACCTTCCCGACGGTCCCGCCTTTTTTTCCCGATGGCTTTTAGCCGTCGGTAAACGAAAATATGCTTAATGAAACGCACCCACCCTGTCATCCTTACATTGGGGCCCAGCCTACATGATTTAATGTATATCCATGCTGCCCATCAATTTTAAAAGCTCATTTTAGAGTTTTACCCCAAAGAAGGAGCCAGGTCAAAAGCTCAAGTGGACCACACCATATGGAGCCATATCCATGCCGTTAATTGTTGATTTTAGTACTGTTGCCCGCTTGGACCTTCAATCTGCCTCATTTTTTGTATCATGCCCTAAAATAATATGTAAAAAGGGATGGACAGCATGGATGAATCACATACAACACAGTGGACCCCATGATCCCCTGTCTGGACTGTCCGTTTCTATCACCCCAATCATCACTCGAATTGGGGTGCGAATTAGTTAGGTGTTACCCATGCATGTAACAGATTAGTGGGTGTTACCCCTACCATGGGGCCCACATTGATGATTTTTAATATATCCACACCGTCTATCCGTTTTCTATGGACCATTTTAAGATATGATACCAAAATTTATAGAGAGAAATTAATCTCAGGTGGATCACACCACATGAAATGTTGATTTGAGTGCCTCACCATTAAAATTTCCAAAGGCCGGCCCATTGTAACGTTTCCTTAATGTTTATTTATAATCCAACCTATTGATAAATGTCATGTAGAGCATCAACCAGGGTCATTAGTCAAACCGCATCCGTCCCGGTGGGGGTATAGCCCATTTCGTTGGCTGTTACCCGCATAACATCACGGGTGTTTCCCCTGCCGTGGAGCCCACCTTGATTATGCATTATATGTCCACACCGTCCATCTGTTTCTACAAATCATTTTAGTAAGGGGTTTCAAAACTTAAGTAGATCTAAATCTCAGGTGGACAACAACATAGCAAACAGTGGTGATTGAGTGCCTCGCCATTAAAAATTCTAAAAGGCACATAATAAGGTTTTCATAATGTTTATTTGCCATCCAACCCATTGATAATGTAAAAAAGATCTAGATGAAGGGAAAATAAGAATATCAGCTCGATTCAAAAATTTTATGGCTCATAAAAAGTTTTTAATGGTCATTCATCATTGTTTCTAGTGGTATGGTTCACCTGAGATTCGGATCTTCTTAAGATTTTGAATGGTGACCTAAAATGATATAGGAAAATAGATAGATGGAGTGAATTTACAAAAAAAATACATTAAGGTGGGCCCCACATGGTTAGGATAACACCCATTATGTTATTACTCAATCACAAGTTTTGTTACAGTGGTGGACATTCAATCACTATTGGTTTCCTTCGGTGTGGTCCACCTGAGATTTAGATGTGCTTAAGTTTTTTTTATAAATCCATAAAATAATATTTAACAATTAATAGACGGCATGGATAGAACAAATAAATCATGGTGGGCCCCACGCAGCACGTGGTAGTATCAACCCATCTAATGGTGTGAAATGTACATAGATTTGAATGAAAATCCAATTTTTTAATGGGTTCAAGTGGTAAAATGATCTTGATAAATGGATGAACGGTGCAGATAAAACACATACATCATGGTGGGGTCCACAGAGCACTGACCACTAGTCAGCTGGCCAGTGGCAACGGGTGTGAATTAGGTGTTACCCGCGTAACACTTTGGTGGGTGTTACCCTTACCGTGGGGCCCACTTTGATGATTTTCTGTATATCTACGTTGTCCATCCATTTCTACAGACGATTTTAGGATGAGGTACCAAAGCTAATGTAGATCCAAATCTTAGGTGGACCACACCACAGGAAACAATGTTAATTGAACGTTCACCACTAAAAACTTGTTAGGGCCAAAGAAGTTTTGGATCAACTTGATATTTGTTTTTTTCCCTTCATCCAGGTCCATATGACCTAAACAGTTTGGATGTCAAATAAACATTACAGTGGGCCCTAGGAGGATTTGAATGGTGGACGTTCAATCATTATTGTTTTCCTATAGTGTGGTCCACCTAAGATTTATATCTGCATCATTTATGGGATTCATTTCTAAATTATCTGGAAAAATGAATGTACTGGTGTGGATAAAACACATGCATCATGGTGGGGCACACAGAGCACCGACCACTAGCCACCTGGCTAGTGGCAGCGGGGCGTGGATTTCCTGCTAAAGCCTTGCGCAGGAAGTTCCTGCGCTGGGAATCAAGGTGGGGCCCATAGTGATTTTTTTTTATTAATCCACCCCGTCCATCTATTTTGGGACCTCATTTTAGGACATGAGAACAAAAATGAACCAGATCCAAGACTCAAGTGGGCCGAAAACGTGAGGATTGAACGTCCACAGTTGAAATATTTGTGGACCCACATGAGTTTCGAATCAGGATAATATTTATGTTTCCAATTCATCCCAATAGTAGTGACGTTATGAACGGTATGGATGTCATATAAACATCACTGTGGACCTAGGGAGGTTTCAACTGTAGTAATTTACCTACCCACCTTTTCCTTTAGTGAGGGCCACTTGAGTCTTGGATTTGGTTCATTTTTGTTTTCTTGTACTAAAATGAGCTCCCAAAACAGATGGACGAGGTGGATTTATCAAAAAACATCAATGTGGGCCCCACCTTGATTCCTAGCGCAGGAACTTCTTGCGCAAGGCTTTCGGAGGAAATCCACGCCCGTGGCAGCGTGGATGGAGGGAAACCAAAATTTCCAAATCGGCTATCCCTCCCTTAGGGCAAATATCTGGTAATCCCCTCTCTCTCCCTCTATCTCATTGCGCCCCAAGCTCCTCTACCTCTGCCCCGATTCCATCGCCGATGAGGCGAAGATCGATGATCGATGGCTCATCGATCCCAAGCTCCTCTACCTCCGCCCTAAGATAAGGAGGCAGCCATGACAAGGTCTACAAGGCCATATAATCTCTCTCTCTCTCTCTCTCTGTTCCACTATCTTTTTGGATGAAGGAGTGGAGATAGCACAAAAATCATGGTGGGCCCAAGTGTTTTCAATGGCAGCATCAATCCCCATTGATTCATGCGATGTGGCCCACTTGAGTTTTGGATGTAGTGTATCATGCCAACTCATGTAGAAATTTATGGGAAGTGTGGGAGTGCGAAGGATGCCTCTCACGTGTTTGATAGAATGCTTGTACAGCACATGATTTTGGCATTTGATGATAAGTGGGTTTGTTATTTATGTGGTGATTTCGTTGGAATTTTGCTTTGTTTGGGATCTAGATTTATCTGTTTTGGTGAGAAAGGGGTTTGATTAGATTTATCAGGATCATTTTTTTTTTGCTAAGGATAATTATCTGTTTTGGTGAGAAGGGGTTTAATTGGATTTTTCTACTCTGTGTTTCTGGTGTAAAAATTAGTGAATTTTGATATAGGGATCACTCCGCTTTGATCAACGGACCATGTCAAGGTTCTGGATGGTCAGATAAGACCCACACACAATTGGTGGACCCCACAAAAATGGGCCACACAAGATCTATTAGAACAGGTTTTCAGTTTTCAGGTTGTACAGAAATTGGTTGGGCCCATTTTTGGGTCCGATTCACAATCACATGGGGTCCACTTTGGGCAAGAGGATGTGACCTTTTGATAGCCCTATGTATGGGCATCAAAACCCCTAAGGTGGGGCCCACTGAAAGTGTGCATGTAATTTATGGTGCAAGGCCCAATATGGGTACTTGGAATTTTTGTATAGTTTCTGCACAAACATTGCTGGCTCCAATTTTGGGCGTTGTTCACCGATCACATGGGATCCAATTTAGGGGTGTAGGAGGTCATTTATACTCTCACTTTTGAGGGCTACAAAACCTCAGTGGTGGTTAACCAAATGGGTATTTGTAGGGTCTGCCACATGGGTTTAAAAATGAAGGTTTGCCCCAAAACACAGGATTTTCAGAACTAGTGTGATTTGTTACGAGTTTTCATCTGTTTATGCGTAAAATGACATGATTTGTCCATCTTAATTTGCATGGCTGTTCTGTCCATCTTCTATTTGAGATTTGGGATATAGCGGGGCAGCAGCAGCTGCTATTGTTTACGATATAACAAATTTGGTATATGAAAAAACTTACCAATATGTAGTTGGATGTATATGTGGCTGATTTTGTTTGGGGACACATTCATTTGGAAACATGCCATTTATTACTTTCTGTTTCAGTCACTCTATTTTTGCTTATTCGATTGTATAAATTTGGAAGGCATTTTATATTCTTAAATGAGTTTGTGCAGTGAAAGCTGATGCTCTTGGTATGCTGGAATTTTGTTTTGGCTCAAGGTAATATACATAATAGGCTGACCAATTACCTATATACAAACAAAAAAAGATTAAAAAAAAAACTCTCCTATTTTGCATCTTGTGGCTATTTTATTTTTATTTTTTTTACTTGTAACTTGAGACTTAAATCATTTTTGTACTCGTGACAAACATCAGGGCCTTTGATATTGCCATGGAAAAGAGTAGGCCCCTGCTATGAATATCACCCTCCTCGAAAAACAGGCTGATCCTCTCACTAGGCGGGTCACACCTCTATGTTGAATCGGATTTTCGGTTCTCCAATGATCCCAATGGTGTGTCCGCCCAACTAGAGGAATATCCTGATTTTTGTACGCGATGATGTTCATGGCGCTTTTTTTTTTACTCACGCACCCACCCCCACACACTCACTGGCTAGCTGGGTATTTCACCACCTATGGGTTTCAAACCCAAGACCTCTTGTTGAAACTCCAAAGAGTCTACCAACGAGGCAGGGGCATTCTTTTCTTTTATTATTGTTTTGCTATATATTGCTCAATTCTCTTGGGTGCTGCAATTCTTGCCTCTGAATTTTCCAAAGACAAGTTTGTGGCTAAAGCGAAGATGGAGATTGTGGTGAGCAAGGATCAGGTATATGCAGACAAGTTTAGCACTTCCGTCTTTTTACATGAATGATATTCATCATGTTAACTAACCTGACTGCTATTATTTCTAGTGAGGTTAGTTAATCTTTTGTCTCAAGCATGTATGACCATGTCCATGCCTAGAACTCTAGTTCTAGTCCAGCAACTAGCCTTCCTAAACAAGTTCACTGTGAGAGCATTTTCTGGTGGGATTTGAAATTCAAAGTGTTTATAATAACTCTTACTGAACAGATGATGTGGTGGCTTAATTTGTTGCATAGTCCTTAATAACAATTACATGCCATACTACATCTGCCCTATGAACACCCTCAATACAACTCAACCGACCCAAGTTGCGCCCTTGGCCTTAAAACAACTACCTTGTATTTCTTTGCCTTGGAATTAATTTATTACATCTTTTCTTCTTTTTATAGAGGAAAGCTAAAAATGAAAATCAACTACCAAGATGACCCTTCTTTTCCCCTCAAACAAAGAAAAAACAAAGCTAGAAATGGCCCAGGCCTTCTTTCATGGGTTTAATTCAATGTTCCAACTTAGACTTGGCTTAGAAGGAAGAAAGAAAGACATCTGAACAAAATATCTGTTATAGAGGACAAGCCAGTCTGAGTTTGTAGCAAGTGTCAACAAGTATTTTGAAGCTCAGAACCACAAACTCTTTGTTGGTATGAGGTTCAAGATGAGATTTTGAGGGTGAGGAAGCTCCCTAGAGAAATAATATTGTATTGGCTGTGTTTATGGTTTTGATATTACAAGAAATAAGAAAGCACACGCCAATTTTCACTCTTTTTTTTTTTGCAATGATTTCTTAGATTTAGTGGTACTATCATTAGTGTTGGAGACACTCTATCATCTCGTTGGGAAAATTCTGATTTGAGATCCCTAAAGGTAACACCTTTTGCCAAAAGTTTTGAAACCATACCAAGTCACTATAGTTTGTGTTCCAATTGGGTTTCAACTTTATCTAAATGCTTAAATTCCACTCAGGTTCAATGTTCAGCAATCCCTGTCCCGAAAGAGTTTCTCCTTGGGAATTGAACCCGCTGGTGGCTGCAACTCCAACCACACAACCTACACCGAAGCACAAACGAGCATGGCCGCTGGTTTTACCTTCAACACCATCAGGCCTACCTACATTTGGTATGAAATTTCTTTACCTTATTTTTTACTGTTATTTTCTTTTGATGATAAAGATGCACCTGTTCTTTTAAATCTGATTAGGGAATTACTTCTCTATTGCTTGTAAAATTCTCTATTTTAGCAACTAACATTTAATACACATTGTATTATGTTCATATGCTCTCTTATGAGTACTGTTTCAGCCCATTTGCAAAAGCTGTTTATTTTCATTTTTTCTCTGAAACTGTACCTTGAGCTTCAACCAGCTTTTTGCATTAGGATGTTTGATGGATGGATTTTTTCCAGCAGAAAAAACACTTGAAATGACTCACAACATCTAGAAGTTACTTTCCTAGTATTTGTGCATATTATTTGTGTTTTCCCGTGAAAGGAGACCTGAAGGATTTCTTGCAAATTAATGATTTTGCAGAACTTGTTGGGCACACTAGGAAATCCGGGCCATTCATAACATGTGGCCCACTACAAACATACACTTCCCATGAGTTAAGCCGGCCTGATCATCAAGTGGGCTAAAGGATTGACGAAATTGATGGCTAGAAAAATGTCTGATGCTCAATAGTCAACATGAACACATGTGGTCCATCTGATGAGAAGACCAGTTGTACTAAGTTTTTTCTTTTGTAAAAATTATGACAATTTCGATTCCCCATTTATAAAAGATAACTAGATGTTTTATTCAGTAATGTTTGTTTTCTCTAGAGTGACTAGGGTGTTGGTTGCTGGTGTTATGGGTGGATGCTTTGTTATGTGATGTTTGGCTGGTGATGGTTGTAGGATTACTGGTTGTAGTGGGTGTCTGCTGTGTTGTTGCTTGTAGGTAATGGGTGGAGTCCTGGTTGCAGATGTTGGTCCTCTCAGAAGTTTCTGTTGCCCTGTTCATTTGTTTTTTTTTTTTTTAGTCTATCGTCTGGGCATTAGTTCCTCAGTCATAGGTGGGTTGGTTGTAACGTGAGGTGAGCAGTTTGTTCTATACAGTTTCTGTTTTGGTTTGGTAAAAAAAGTTTTAACAAAAAAAAAAAAAAAAGATGACATAAAAAATGTACTTAATGTTTCTTTCGCTATCAAGACTGCTCAGGCTCTAAAAGATGCTTTTCTTTTTTCTTTTTCTTTTTTATGAGATTATCTGAGGGTCCCATTTGATGTTTTTTGTCACCAGCTTCTAGATTGAAATCTTATATTAATTTTATAATACATTACCCTATATAGGTTGCTGCAGAACAATGCCATTTCAGGTCCTATTACTGCCGACATTGGAAGGATGGAGAAGCTCGAAATGCTCGATCTCTTAACTAATAATTCAACGATGGGATACCCAGTTCAATAGGGAAGAAATTGAAGTGTGTCTTGTGCTTTGTCGCCATATATCCTTGACAGCCTGAGGACTCCTGAGACAGGTCTCCATAGGATCATATTCACACTTGAGGATCCTACTGCCAGAATCCTACTTATATGGTGAAGATGAGGTAAGATTTTATTATTACTATCTCATAATTTAATTATCATCTTACTGTTTATATGTGCGCTTCTTGGGATTTATACATTTTATGATGGTGAGATTTCTTGCTGTGGAATGGACAAGTAAATGCATTAAATATCATGGTTTATGTGAGATTCTTTTGGTGATTTTGTGATGCTTATGTGATTAATGAACATAGGGAATAAAAAAATTTGGGTGGTGACAGAGCCGTTTCAAATAGTACTTTTTTTCCTGCTACCACCTAATTTTTTATTCCATGTGTTCATTAGTCACATAAGCATCACAAAATTACCAAAACAATCTCACATGAACCATGATATTTAATGCATTTACTAAACAAGTTAATGATTTTACAATGGGCTAGCACTATTGTTAATACTTTCTTTTGCAATGGGCCATAGTAGTTGTAAACGTTTACCCTTTTCACAAAGGGGTGGAACCCGATGTATATTACGAGCATTTACAACTAGCAACACCTATTTTTTACAGCAGTCATGACTTGTTGTAAAGGGGTAGTGGTTGTTGTGGCCATGCTCAAACGCTGATGATTTTTTTTATATGCTAAAGCAACGCCGACGGTCATAAACCGTCGGAATTTGCGAGGCCTCATCGCCGTCGGAAATTGCGACGGCTCATCACCGTCGCAAATTTTTGACGGCCGACCAACGGCTTATAGCGGTCGGAAATTCCGACGGCCCATAACCTTCTGAAAGCAATTGTGACGCCCCCTTTTCCGACGGCCCATCTGACGACCAAAAGCCGTCGGCAAAGCCCTTTGTCGACGGCTTTCGGCCGTCGGGAAAAGTCATTTTTCTGGTAGTGATATTGAACCGCTCTAGAATTTTCTCAATATACCGCTCCCATGACAGCCATAGTCTCCTACTACTTTTGTCACGGGTTATCTCCATTCCTAGGATCTGTCTAGCCTGAGCCCAAGTCGGTCATCACAAACGACTTGCCCAACTCCTATTTTAGCCTATCAATCTTCTTAATATTTTTTCTCATGATGAGCATGTCATCAACATATAATAACAGAACCAAGAAATCACCATTTGAGAACCTGTGCATAAATACACAGTAGGTTTTGACTCCATTCTATCATATCCATGCTTTAACATGAACGAGTCGAACTTCCTGTACCATTGCCTCGGAGCTTGTTTTAGCCCATAGAATCTCTTCGTAAGCCTACATATCATATGTTCTTTTCCCTTGACCTCGAACCCTTCTTAGTTGGTGCGTATAGATTGCTTCTTCTAGGTCACCATAGAGAAAAACAGTTTTAACATATAACTGTTCTATCTCCAGATCCATGCTAGCCGCCAATCCAAGTAACATCTGAATGTACGTCATCTTCACTACCGGTGAGAATATCTCCTCGAAGTCTATACCTTTCCTTTGACCAATACCTTTCACCACAAGTATGGCCTTGAACCTTGTCTGTGAATTCTTCTGCTCTAACTTTTTCTTAAACACTTATTTGTTACTCAGTGCTCTTTTTCCCTTAGAAAATTTCACCAGATCATAGGTGTGGTTCTTATGCAAGGATTTCTTCTCCTCTTGAATAGCTTTCAACCACTCCCCCTTATGTATGCCGGCTAGGGCCTTAGAGTAACCCTCTGGCTCTCCCTCATCGGTAAGCATAATGTACTCATACGACGAGTACCTCTTGGACGGGTGTTTGTCCCTAGATGTCCTCCTCACCTGTGGCTCAAGTGGGGGCCGCTCCCCCAGCTCATATTTAATAGGAACTCCCATGTCCTCTACACCTTACTGTACTCCCACGTCATCAGGCACCATGGGAGGAGTAATATGATCCATATATATCTTCTAGCTCATCTGAACTGGGCTGGGTCTTCTTTGGCTTTCGAATGTCTTCTATATATTGATCTTTAAAGAAAACCACATCTTTGCTCTTGACGAGCTTCTTCTCAGTCGGATCCCACAACTTGAAATTGAATTTCTCATCATCGTATCCCAAGAACACACACTGTCTGATCTTTGTATCGAGCTTGGACCTCTCGTCCTTTGGTACTTAAACAGATGCCCGACATCCAAACACCCTGAGATGACTCTACGATGGATCACATTCAGTCCACAACTTCTCAGGTACTTCTCCATTCAACAGGGCTGATGGAGACCTGCTTATCAGATACACTGCCATGTGCATTGCTTCTCCCCAGAACGTCTCGGGCAACTTTTCATGGGATAACATGCATTTGATTCTCTCTATAATGGTGCGATTCATACGCTCAGCTACACCATTGTGCTGGGGGGTCTTGGGCACCGTCTGTTCATAGTGTATACCAAGGGACTTACAATACTCATGAAAGTCCCCAATGTATTCACGTCCATTGTTAGTGCGAATGCACTTCAATGTTCTACCTGTCTTTCTCTCGACCATAGCATGAAACACTTTAAACACACCAAAGACCTTGTCCTTGGATTTCAAAACAAAAACCCAAACCCTCCTAGATGCATCATCTATAAAAGTTATAAAATACAATGCCCCACCTAAGAATTTTGTCCTCATCAGACCACACACATCAGAATAGACCAAATCTGATGCATGCATTTTATTAACATGAGAAGCAGTTTTAACAAATGAAACTCTATGTTATTTTCCTGATAAATGTTCGCTCGCCTCAAGTACAAGGCTGCGATGTAGTAATAATCTTAGTAAGACCAAGGTCGATCCACATGGAAGGAGGTAAACAATTCGAACTATCCTAATAACTAGAATCTTGAGAGGTTTGTGAAATCGATTTTGAACATGAAATAGTAAAATCTGATAATGAAATGGTAACTAGAGCATCAAGGATCTACTTATAGCTCTCCTTTGATGCATATAATTCGTATGGTTTCTCAATTACTCAACTAGAATCGAAATCAAAGCCTATCTAGCTAGATTATAGAGTGGTGATATTATCAAAACAATCCAACACATGTGTTGTTCATCAACATGATTCCCTCAATTCAAGTTAGGACTTGAGCACACTCAATTGCATAGGTCAATCCTAGTTCCAATAGATTAAGATCATAACCATAATAATCATCAAACCCGGTCACAAGACTTGACTATATTATGATTTGAACTTTATTCAAATCATATGAACAACCAACACAATATTCAGAATTTAGACCAAAAAGGTAGAACTTTGGTTTGAAGTTCCCACATGATGATCCAAGTCTAAAGCGTATTAAATCCGATTCCTTGGAGCGTACAGGTCTAGATCCATGTAAAACAATTAAGAACTAAAGTAATTCTTCCAAACATCCATAAGCCATCATAAGATTAAGAAAAACTACTTAGAACTTTATTCAAACTTCTAAAAACCATTATTCTTCAATAAATCCAACTTGAAACCAATAAAACGAATTAAAACATCTAAGTAAACTATAAGTTTCACCTCTTATCTCTAGTTAAGAGGTTAGCTAATGAAAAGTATAAAAATAAACTAGAACTAGAACTAAAAGAATAAGAAAACTAGTTGTAAGAGGCTAGGAAGCCTCCTAGGTTTTGAATCCTTTGCTCCCCACGTTGCTAGATGCCTTAGGAAGAGAGTGGAGGTGACCTTATATAGAAGAAATCTAAGAATTTATGGAGAAGTACCACTCTTGCGCAGCGAAATCCAGAGTTGGAAGGAGTTGTAGTGCAATCCGGACATTGACCGGCTGGCCGGCCAGAGGTTGAATACTTTGAAACCCAACTCTTTGGACATTGCTTTACACTAGGCCGACCTACCAGTCGGCCGGCCGGCCGCTCAGGCTCCAAAATATGATTTATTCACATCATTTCTTCATCCATCCGTCGCTTCTTTCTTCCACCTCTTGTCCTTTACTCCTTTGATCTTCAAGGCATGTAAGAAGTGGCTTCTAAGCCTCATATTGATGAAGCCTATCTCTCATTCCTATAATCACAAATCCATGCATTAGATTGGTCTTTAAATCATGAAAACCATGCATAATGAGTGATGAATTGGGGTTAGAATATGCACAATTAAGAGCTCAACACACCCCCCAACCAGCATTTTGCTAGTCCCGAGCAAAACATGCGTGAAACAAGTTTCATTCTTTAAAACCCAACTCTTCTTCGGAAACTATGTTTCTATACATTCCAAGACATGTAAGTACAAAAATTAGCAAAACTGAGTGATAGAAGTTGAGGCCTTAAACTTTCAAAAACATAACAAGTGTTCATATGGAATTTCTGCTGATTGATTGATAAATAGAAGGATCTAAACAAATTTAACCTAATGTGCATAGTGAATGTTCATCTTATGAATTTTTGGGGTTATCTTCTTCATAGATCAACTAAAGTAGGGATCTAAGGTGTATAGATCAACAACAAGCCTATGACAGGAATTTGCCTTACCGTCCTTCTGACGGCTTTCACATTACGTCCCATTTCTGGCTTTAGTTACGGGCAGACCATCCCCCGATTGGTAATAGGTAGCCCTTTTTGAAATTTTCAACCATATTTTCAATCATTCCCATATTTTCATCCTTTCTTTCCTTTTCATACACATTAGACAGGATTTTTAGAAATCCATATCTTTCGTTATTTTTCCATGGACAAGGATGGACAAAGTACCCCGGCTTGGTTTCTCAACACCTCAAATCTAAACCTAGCCAATCCATAAATCTACATAATCCTTTCAAAACATGAGAATCGTGTAAAGTGAACTAGGTGTAAAAGTGTTTCATTTTTTCTATCAATCAAATCAATAAGGGAATCCAATTAGAAAATCATTGTGTTATAAGTCCTTTAAGAGTTTCAAAATCATCTCACTACATCTTTCTTCCTTTCATACTTACGACATCCCAAGTGCATATAAACGCGACTTTCCAAAGGAGTTTTGAATTTTCAGAAAAATCGAAAAGTTTTTACATAATTATTCGAAATGTCACAAAAGCTAGTAGATTCATCTAAGGGATCTCTCACCCCCCAACTAAAATCTTACATTGTCCTCAATGTACAAATATATGCGATGTGCATGACATGAGAGTAATGACATAAAACAAAGGAGAGTGAGAACGAGAGTACCTGAGGTAGCAAGTTGATAAATTCTAGCATCTTCCATTGTCTCGATGAGACTTATTCAAACCTAAATGCAGAAAGAAAATCCTAACCTACCTACCTACCTTTGATTAGTCCGATCGACTACATGATCAAATTTGAGCAAGATCTTCATGAATTTCAATAGATTTCTCATGAGGACCATCCAAAGTCCTGTTCGACACATATGGGTGCTTTTCTTCATTAAAGTCCAATCACAATGTGCAGCATGCGCATGTAAGGAGGAGATAAGAGCAGCAAAAAGATATCTCCTTAAATTCTGAATTGGGTTTTAATTGATTAAAAATGGGTCCTCCCAATTAGAATTTTCAATGGGCTGAAGAACCCATGATGGTGGAAGACATTTATTAAGTATTCTTTAGTTTAGGTTGTCTCCTCCACAAATTCAGAATTGCATGGTGTTTCCACAAATAATGGTAAAGAATGTAAATCAGTGGAATGGTGTTCTTCAAGCATCAACACTGTGTCTAACAAAATGTCCAACTCCATAATCATCTCATCATCTAGATCATAGAGGTGAGTCATGCATTCCTTTAGGAAATCAAGAGAGTCGGATGAAGGGTCTTCGTTCTCCCTAAGTGATTGAGGAAAATCTGTTTCAATGACAAGGAATTCCTCCTCTATAGAGGGGAGGTCTTCCAAAGAAAATTTTTCAAATTCGGTGGTAAGCACATCATCTAACATTGGTTGATCTAAAATTTCAGATTGTGCCACCACATCATCAAAAGAAACAGAATTTTCAGTCAAAGGGAGATCTTCCATAATAGAATTTGTTATGTTATGTTGGTGAGAGGACTCAAAGAGATTCACTTCAGCCATCTCTCTAACAAGAATATCTTTCGGCGACTCATAATCATTCGGCCATTCGGAAGAAGAAATCATTGACTCACAATCGTCCATTGAACCCTCATTGTGGTTAATCAAGCTATCACTTTCAGATTTTGTAGATTCCTCGGGTTCGTCAACCGTCCTTGAAATCTCTTCATTATTCAAATCGGAATAACTAAAAGAGATAGTTGATTCACCATAATCGATGGTAATATTGGGATCACTGAGATCTACATCCCCTAAAAGTTTAGTCATCAAATCGGAAGAGGGTTGAGCTTGTATTGCCTCATCCTCCTCATTGTTGGGGAATGATTCGGTGTTCCTAATGTCGGGTTCAAGATTTTGAGATGGCGAGAGGTTTTGTATACATTGCTCAGTTATTTCCATAAACTCTCGCAGCATATTCTCAAGAGTTCGTGTCGGTTGCAGCTCATGAGAAAGAAACTCTTGAGGATAATTGTTGGCATCCATGGTTGGCTCGTCTCCCAAATTGAAATTTTAATGCTCCCACTTATTAAGATTATGCATGTCATATGTTGGGCCATTATAGGATTGTTGGCATGTGTAGCTATATAAGTGATCATACAATGTCCTAACTGGTGGAACATTATTCATCTCTTTCCGATACTCTCCTATTGTCTTACTCGGTGAAGATTTATACACATTATTTTCATTCCGGTAATTTCGCAATGTCTTACATGGGGGAGTATTAGAAGTAGATTGAGTTATTGAAAAATATTCATGCTTGTAATGGTTCTAATCATAATGAGTTTTGATTCCATGGTCCGACCTCTCATCTTTCAAAAGGTATTTAGACAATTCACTCGTCCAATCATTTATAATGAAATTATAAAAAGCTGATCCTACCCTAATCTAGGAAGACAAACAAAAAGAAGAAAGGGAGATGGGGAGATGTTACCCATGAAGGTGAGAACTATGTCAGCAATTAAATTCCTACAAAACACAAAAAATAGAAAATTGTTTGTAATCTAGAAAAAAATCAGAAAACTACTTCTAGAAAAGTTGAAAATTGTACCTAACTAAGACTACTTTATAGCTACGAGAACAATCAGAACCGTTTAACCTCTTTCCCCGGCAACGGCACCAAAGACTTGTTCGCTCGCCTCAAGTGCAAGGCTGCGATGTAGTAATAATCTCGGTAAGACCGAGGTCGATCCACATGGAAGGAGGTAAACAATTCGAACTATCCTAATAACTAGAATCTTGAGAGGTTTGTGAAATCGGTTTTGAACATGAAACTGTAAAATCTGATAATGAAATGGTACTTAGAGCATCAAGGATCCACTTATAGCTCTCCTTCGATGCATAATTTGTATGGTTTCTCAATTACTCAACTAGAATTGAAATAAAATCCTATCTAGCCGGATTATAGAGCGGTTATATTATCAAAACAATCTAACACATTTGTTGTTCATCAACATGATTCCCTCAATTCAAGTTAGGACTTGAGCACACTCAATTACATAGGTCAATCCTAGTTCCAATAGATTAAGATCATAACCACAATAATCATCAAACCCTGTCACAAGACTTGACTATATTATGATTTGAACTTTATTCAAATCATATGAACAACCAACATAATATTCAGAATTTAGAACAAAAAGGTAGAACTTTGGTTTGAAGTTCCCACATGATGATCCAAGTCTAGAGCGTATTGAAACTGATTCCTCAGAGCATACAGGTCTAAATCCATGCAAAACATTAAGAACTAAAGCAATTCTTCCAAACATCCATGAGCCATAATAAGATTAAGAAAAACTACTTAGAACTTTATTCAAACTTCCAAAAATCATTATTTTTCAATAAATCCAACTTGAAACCAATAAAACGAATTAAAATATCTAAGTAAACTATAAGTTTCACCTCTTAGCTCTAGCTAAGAGGTTAGCTAATGAAAAGTATAAAAATAAACTAGAACTAGAACTAAAAGAAGAAGAAAAATAGTTTTAGGAGGCTAGGAAGCCTTTTAAGTCTTGAATCCTTTGCTCCCCACATTAGTAGATGCCTTAGGAAGAGAGTGGAGGTAGCCTTTTATAGAAGAAATCCAAGAATTTACGGAGAAGTACCACTCTTGCGCAACGAAATCCGGAGTTGGAAGGAGTTGTAGTGCAATCTGGACATTGATCGGCCGGTCGGACCCCCCCCTGGCCAGCTGGCCGGAGGTTGAACACTTTGGAAACCCAACTCTCTGGACATTGGTTTACACTGGCTGACCTACCAGCCAGCCTGGCCAGTCAGGTGGCCGGCCTTCATAAAATTTGGACAGCAATCTTGCTGTTTGTGGGTTGTTTGGCCGGCCGGCCGGTCAGGCTCCAAAAATATGATTTCTTCACATCATTTCTTCATCCGTTCGTCGCTCCTTTCTTCCACCTCTTGTCCTTTACTCCTTTGATCTTCAAGGCATGTAAGAAGTGGCTTCTAAGCCTCAAATTGATGAAGCCTCTCTCTCATTCCTACAATCACAAATCTATGCATTAGATTAGTCTTTAAATCATGAAAACCATGCATAATAAGTTATGAATTGGGGTTGGAATATGCACAATTAAGAGCTCAACAATAAACAATCAATACAGGTTTCGAGAGGTATACCTGCCACGTTTGGAAGGAACCGCTTCTTAGCTAGTAACCGAAGCCCTTTCTCACTCACGTGGTCGAGACGACTATGCCATATGTACATAGCTGAATCTTTTGCTACGTTCAACCCACCCTTGCAAACACTGACACTTGTCTTGTAAAGGGTGCAACACTTCTTCCCTCTGGCTGCCATCAACGAACCCTTGATGAGCTTCTAGTGCCCATCAACAAACCGGCTTTCATAACCATCATCATCAAACCTTCCCGTCGATATCAAGTTGAGGCGAAGGTCGGGAATGTGCCTCACATCTTTTAGTACCAATGTGTAGCCCACATCGGTCCTCACACAAATATCATCGACTCCCACGATCTTTGATATGCCAGGATTTTCCATCTTCACGGTCCCAAAGTCGCCTGACTTGTAGCTTGTGAAGAAATCTCTACGTGGAGTCGCATGAAACGACGCTCCCAAGTCTATCACCCAGTCGGTATCTTGACTCGTAGCCGAGGGACAAACATATTGATCTGCAGAAAGAATAACAACAACATCGCCATCTGAGGCAACCATTGTAGAATCTGATTCTTCTTCCTTCTCCTTTCCTTTTCTTTTCTTGTCATTCTTCTTCTTATGACATTCACTCTTGTAGTGGCCATTTTTTCCACAATTCCAACATTCTACATGTCCCTTGACACTTGACTTACCTCTTGATTTATCTCGAGCCTTCCCGCCCTTCCTGTTCTTTCCTCTCCCTCGATCCTATGCCATAAGGGCCTCTTGCTGCATAGACCCCTGAGACTTCCTCATTGTCTCCTCATTAAAGAGACAACTAGTCATCTGCTCCATGGACATCTTCCCGTCTAGCGCCGAGTTACTTAGAGACACCACCAAAGTCTCCCAACTATCAGGCAATGAGCTAGGCAATAATAAGGGTTGTAGCTCAACGTCCAGGACCATCTTCATAGCGGAGAGCTGGTTCACAATATTACTGACTTCATTCATATGTTCAGCCACAGAGCCATTATCCTTGAACTTGAGATTCACAAGTCTTCTAATCACGAAGATCTTATTGCTGATTGTCTTCCTCTCACACAGCCCTTGCAATTTCTGTCATAGGTTAGCGGTTGAGGTCTTCATAGACACATGGTGTGTTGAGCTTTGAATTGTGCATATTCTAACCCCAATTCATCACTCATTATGCATGTTTATTATGATTTAAAGAGCTACCTAATGCATGATTTTGTGATTGCAGGAATGAGAGAGAGTCTTTGTCATTTGGAGGCTTAGAAGCCCTTCTTACATGCCTTGAAGATCAAAAGGGTGAAGGAACAAAGGTGGAGCAAAAGTGCAATGAAGACGAGGGAAGAAAAGTTGAAAAATCAGCCATTTACATGACCTCCGGCCGGCCGGCCACTGCCAACGGCCGGCTGGCCAAACCCTCTAGAAACACAAAAATCACTGGAATGTTTTATGAGGACCGACCTGTTGACCGACCGACCGGCCGGATGGACTGGCGGGCCAGCCGGCTGACAGGTCGGCCTATGGTTTTAAACGTCCAGAGAGTTGGGCTCCTCTTTGCTTAAGCTTCGGCCGGCCGGCCAACATCCTGATTGCACTAGGACATTTCTAAATTCGGATTTCATTGCGTAAGTGCGGTACTTCTCCGTAATTTCTTGGATCTAAGCTATAAAAGGACTCTTTCACTCTCTTCCTAGGGTATGATAGGACGTGGGGAACATCAAGGAGACTTAGGAGACGGATTCTACTTCAACAAGTTTTCTTCTAGTTTTCAGTTATTTTTATTTTTTTGAGGCTTCTAGTTCAAGGATATTAGAGATGAACTAAAACCTCTTAGCTAGGGCTAAGAGGTGAAGTTTTTGATTCATTTTTGATGGATTAATGCAACCTAGGTTTCCTTTTTATGCTTTGATTGAAGAATTTGATTTAATATGAGTTTGAATAAAGTACTAGTTTGGTTTTTTGCTTCGATCTCTTGATGACTCCGGGCTCATGTGCTTCTTAGTTTATTTAAACTTAGTAGCTTACCTTTTTTATATTGTTTATGCTTGTGTAGTTCATTGATCTATCATCGACTCCGGGCATGATAGACTCTTTGATTGCTTTGTATACAATGGCACAATCTTCATGTGGGAACTCATTCAAACTAAAGTTTTAATCTTTTGTGATAATTTGAGATAGATGTTTGCTAATTGATTTTTGATTTAATTAGAGTTCTAATCATTGGTCGTAGTCAAGTCTAGTAACAGGATTTGATGAAAGCTGTGGTTGTGAATCTCACCTAGATCGGAAAAAGGCTTTTCCTATACAATTGAGTGTGCCCAGGGCCTAAGCATTATTGTGGGAATCGAATTGATGAGCAAGCAACCGTTTTAAATAAGTGTTGATTGAACTGCCCTATATTCCGATTGGATAGAGATAGAAATTCAATTCCTATTGAGTTGTGAGAGACCTAATTGTGTTGATGCATTGAAAATTGTCAAAAGTGGATCCTTGGCGCTCTAGTGCCTTTTTAATCACTGTTTTACTCCAAATCATTATTTTTCAGATTTATTTCTTAATGTGATCTCGATTTTAGGTTGTTTTACATAAATTCTGAGAATATTTACATATAAATCTCTGTGGGACGATGTTTGGTCTTTCTGAATTTATTACTACATCGCAACCCTACACTTGGGGAGTGAACATGGTGGAACACAGAATCGTCCAACTATTGTCTAATAAACCCCACCACCTTCCGGTCAATTTTCTTCTAATCATCATCTGTCATATCTTTCGTCTTCGCTGATATGCCTAAGATTGGAGCATACAAGTCCTTATAATAAAGCAAGTCCTCCATCTTCGCCTTCCATATGGGCCAGTTAGAACCATTGAGGCTAATCGTCCTTAATGAGCCACATTCTATAATTCAGAACCAATCTCACTTTCGTTCAAACAATCTGAACCCTCTGATACCACTTTTGTTTGATGTGTTTCACAAAACCTTATGATCTCGCCCTCAAAACTACTTGAATTATGGGATATGATAATGCAATGAACTAAAGAAAATCACAAACCGCACGACATATGAGATTTTTACGTGAAAAACCCTCGAAGAGGTAAAAACCATGGGACCTAGTCTAGATCAACAATCCACTATGAAAGAGAACCGTTACAACCAATCACAAGCACAACTCGCTTGGATTAAACCTTCTTCACTCACGCAGGAGTAGATAAACAATAAGAGAATACGAAAACTGAGAGATCTCATCGATCACAAGGACGTATAAGCGCCGAGATGTCAACTGTGCAGTAGATCACCTTTACAAAGCAGAAATTCCCCTACCATAAGCTTCTTCTTCTTCTCTCTCTCTCTCTCTCTCTCTCTCTCTCTCTCTCTCCTTGGACGTGTAAACCTTCTATTAGGATACCCTAATCACAATTTGGAAGCTCTTAAATAGAGCACCGGAGAAATTAGAGCCAAAATAAGAAACTGTGGATTCACAGTCTGCGCATGGTGCGGGCACTTGCCCAACTAAAAAATTGTCCAAAGAGTTTAGAGAAAATTCTGTAGAATTTTGGTCGCCCGACCTAGCATGGTCTGGCGTCTGACCTGGGCACTGGGCGCTCGGTCAGCATACCATTGGGCGCCCGACTGTTCCAAAAAATAATCCAGAGACTTTCTGTCCTTCTAGGGCGAATTTCGGTCGCCCGACCCAAATCTGCCGGGCGCCCAACCAGCCCTGGGCTACACCAATCTCTCCTCTACACCTGAGGAGGAAGACCCCATCAGTAGGGACCTGCTGAAAAATAGGAAAAAAGAAAAGAGAATAGTCACAAAAAATAGAGTTATAGCAGAAAAAATCTGATATCTATGTTTTGTTGGAGATGGAATACAAGAGGATATTTTCTTTCCTTTTTGTTTACTGTTATACACACATGGCCCAATTGAGCATAATATTATTCGGAACCTTTTTTCTTTCTTTACTCGTGTGAAGGCAAAAAACGATGAAGGAGTTTTGACTACTGAGGTAGCAGGATTTTTCAAATTCACAGTTTAACAAGTTCGGCCCGGTCTAACCAATTTGTCTAGGATCGGGCTTGGGTATGCTATACAAGGCCCATGTCTGGCTCAGGCATTGGGTCTGAAGTGTCGGGGCAGGCCTGGGCATAACTTCACCCAGCAAAAACCCGGCCCATTGCCACCATTATCGATAGGATGCCAACAATTGTTGTGTGTTTGCGTTTTTCTTTTATATGAAATGCATGCCAAACGGAATGGTTCAGATCGGATTCGATTGTTCGAGTGTCCCAAAGCCACTGAGAGCCTTCTTTTTTTTTAATACTAGTGTAGCGATTACATTTTAATAGTCTGGATGAGAAATAGCAACTACTGGGCTGGACACAACATGGTTTTGTTCATCAACCCATTTGAGATAACCATACACCACAAAGCTCTTACTCCATGCTTCTTTGTCAACCTCTACACTCACTACAAACCCTTGCTTCTGATTCTTGCTGTTGAATATGAGCGTTTCCGGATCCGTTCGGATTCTCATTCCATAGGGGAAGTCTGTTACTGCCTTGTACGTGGCGGTATTGCCTCCTACATTGGTCACCATTCTGCTGAAATTCTGAACTGCTGGGTAGGTAGTTTCATTTGAGAAGACCGCGATGAAGGATGGGTAGTTGAGACTGGTAGGGGTGCTAGGACAGCTCCATTGGGTCCGTCTGATGATGGCGGCCATCTGGGTCTTGTTGTATCCAAGGCCACAAAGGAAATTGATGTAGTCTTGGAAGTTCATGTCGTAGATGAGCCCAGGGTCCATCGCTTTGTTTGGGTTGATATGGCCCGCACCAAAGTCCAACGGTGTGGCGGGCAGTCCTGGCCACTGATCTTCAATGGTGGAGTGAGTGTTGTCTGTGGTCATTGCGGTGGTCATGATAGCCGACCGGATGGCTGCTGGGCTCCAGTCCTTGTAGATGGCCCTCAGTAATGCGGCCATGCCGGCTCCATGGGGCGATGCCATTGATGTACCTGACACCAACGCGTAATCTGTCACCAAATAATCTGATTCCGTGTCTGCGAATGGCTTGTTCGGAACCCATGCTGCAAGCACATCCGCTCCAGGTGCGAGTATGTCCGGTTTTAGCACGGTTGGGGTAACTGGGTCTGGCCCTCTCGAAGAGAAATAGGCCACTTGAGGTGCTGGCTTCACCCCCAGCTTTGTTATCTTGAACCTCAGCTCTCTCACCGTTGCATTAACCTCTTCCGTGGCATATTTCCTGATTGACGCAGCGGCAGGCTCACCTTTTAGAACAAGGCTAGGAATGTAGTAGTCTTCGGGTTCAAGAAACATGCCATCCATCATGAAGATACCTGCAGCCGCATTGCTCCGATTGACCTCCGAAATTTGAGAGAAAATGTCAGTGTGGTTGAGTACATCACAGAGAACAACCTTCCCGGCAACATCGATCGGATCCAAAGACGACCATAGACATGCTGCTTTGCTTATGTTGCCTTTGCCATAGTACAATGGCAAATTGGCAATGTATATGCTCTCGGGGTAGTAGGATGTCCCTTCTAGCGTTTGATCATTGCCGAGTGTCAGCTTTCCCTGGAAACTCCGGTCGATGGTGCCCGCACCAATGGTCATGATCCATGGTGCACCGTTGTGCGTCGAACTCCTCGATGGCCCATCATTGCCAGCCGCACATGCAACAAAGATCCCTTTCTCAATGGCCGAAAGCGCGCCCATGGCGATGACATCGCTGTAGTATGGTGTTTGGTCGAAACCAAGAGACAAGGACATGATATCAACACCATCAGCGATCGCCTGGTCCATGCCTGCCAGCACATCAGTGGCCGCACCTTGGTCGCTGCCGCCCGATGCCCAGAGTACCTTGTACATTGCAACCCGGGCACCCGGGGCTACGCCTCTGGCTCTACCCTCAGCGTAACCAAAGTAATTGGCACCGTACACATAGGCCCCGGCTGCTGTCGATGATGTGTGGGTCCCATGTCCATACCAGTCTCTAGTGGAGTCATAATCGCCATCAATGATTTTAAATCCGCCGGCTTTTAGTCCTTTGCTGAAGGACCGAGCTCCAATTAGCTTCCGATTGCACAGCGAAGGGCTAAATGCCGTCCCGTTCTCGCACTCACCCTTCCATCTACCTGGCACCGGCGACATCCCATGGTCATTAAAACTCTCACTCTCTGGCCAAACACCAGTGTCCATTATCCCAATGATCACATCTTGGCCGTAGGATGATGCAGGCCATATGCCAGACCGATGACTGAGGCCGAGGTACCTAGGAGTGTGTGTGGTGAATAGCTTGCCGTACGTTTCGGGGTACGTGGCCCTGTGAGCTGGCAATTTCTCCAGCTCGGATAGCTGAGAAGGAGAGAGCCTGGCACTAAAGCCATGCATGACATGTCTGTAAGAGTAGAGCAACATTTCTTCACTCGATGTCCCTTCTTCCGACGGCAAGGATGCCAGCATGGACTGGTGCCATGACTCGTGGTTTGCGAACCTGTCGGGCTTGTGCGAGTGGTCCACGTGGATGATGTAAGTTTGACGTTCATCTGTGGCCCACACATCAGCAGTGGGCCCTAGTAGTAGTACTAGTGACCACACCAATAGGTGGTGTAAGATGATATGTGGGGAAGCAGCTTCCTTCATATCTTTGATGGTTTTGAGGAAACGAGAGAAGTGTCATATAAATACACATCACATGTGAAGACTACTTAGCTGGTCGTTAACTACAATCGTTGAGGGCGATTTTTCCCATATACGAGTTCTGTTTTGATATTGTTTTCTTGTGAAATGGACGTCTTATACTACTTTGTTGGAGGATGTGTTTGTTGGACGAGGATCGCTTTGAAGATGTGAGTCTTACTACACGTGCCAATGTAGTCATCAGGTGGGCCCATATTCAACATTCCTCGTCTCGAAATCTGACCACTTGGATTATCAGGCGGGCCACCTGATCAGTTGGTCAACCTCACTTCTTGGCTGAGTTTTCCCACGGTGGGCCCACCTGATGAGTGGATTGGATCTTGCAGGCTGAATCTCGTTGCCACGCACGGCTTGCAAACTCTTTTCCATGTATTCTTTGGAGCTTTGCCAAGCTTGCAATAAAGCTGTGTACACGCGACCCATGCTGGCGCATAAGTGTGAGGTCTAATCCACCCATACCTTTGCATGTTTTCCCAAAAATAAAGTCTGATCCAATCACCATGTGGGCCCAAAACAGGTGAAAGTTTTTCAGATCCATACATTTTGTTTTGCAAATTGAGGCCCACCTGACCAGTGGATCGACCTGATTCTTGGCATAGGGCATCAGCATATATAGTGGTGATATTCCGATGGATTAGATTGGATCTTGGACCTATCATGCTATGGGGCACGTGGGGCGTGTGCATGAACTTTATTGCACAAGCGTGTGGCTTTGCAAAGCTCTCTTCTTGGTGGGCCATCTTGGACCGTTTCCTTCTTTCCTTCTTTGTTCTTCAGACGCCAAATGGGCTTTTCATGCAACTTGAAGTTAAGATCCATATATACTTTTTATTTTTTATTTTTTAATCGGTATATGATATTGTTGGAACGTCCAAACCAAACGGACGGTCCAGATGGTCTAGCAATCTCTGGAAGATTCTTGGTATCTAAAAAGGCATATGTTACAACTGTTGGGATTTCCCACATTTTGTGACTGTTGGAGATTTCCATACATTAGAAACTAATGGATTAAAGGTAGTTAATTGTATAGATTATTCTAGAATGAGGGCATATTAGGTTTTTCACATAGTAGCAAGTCACTATATAAAGGGGTGTGGTGCTGTAAGTTCATAGCAAGCAAAAATCAAGCTTTTAAGCTATTTTCAATACAGAGTGCTTTCTTATTTACTTTTTGGGTAGGTGTTTGAATTATCTCCCAAGGCTTTGTAAAGCCAACAAAGTGGTATCAGAACCACCGGTCCTAGGTGCCGATTCCATAGTCTAGTGAAGATGGCCACCACTATTCAGCCCTAAATTCCGAGGTTGTTAAAAGACAACTATGAGAATTGGTGCATCCAGATGAAGGCACTGTTCGGGTCACAAGATCTATGGGAGATCGTTACCGATGGGTATGTAGAACCCACTATGGAGCAAGAAGCCGTCTACACCGCTGATCAAAGAACGGTCCTCAAAGATCAACGAAAAAAGGACAAAAAGGCTCTGTTTCTTGTCTATCAAGGGTTGGATGAGTCCACCTTTGAACGGATCGCTAAAGCGATAAGAAGCAAGCAAGCATGGGAGATTCTTAGCACCATTTTCAAAGGAGTTGATCGTGTGAAGAAGGTTCGCCTCTAAACCTTTAGAACCAAGTTTGAGACCTCTCACATGAAGGAACGTGAGTCCATTTCGGATTATTTTTCAAAGTTGCTTGTCATTGTTAACAACTTAAAAAGAAATGGCGAAAAGATTGAGGATGTGCGGGTGGTCGAAAAAATACTGCGATCCCTTACACCCAAATTTGAGCATGTAGTTGTGGCCATAGGAGAATCAAATGATTTGGAAAAACTGTCCATCGAAGAACTGATGGGATCGTTGCAAGTGCATGAGCAACGAATTCAAAAAAATGTTAGACCGATGCTTGAACATGCCTTGGAGTCCAAGTTGACTCTAAATGAACAAAAGAATGACCATACACAAAGAGGGGGCCGTGGCACTAACAATCGTATAAGAGGCAGAGGGCGTGGATATCATCCAAGCCATCAACAAAATCAACAGAAGTTTACCAATTTTCGTGGAAGAGGAAATGGTAGAGGCCGGTCCATACGTGGTCGTGGAAATACAAAAAATATTCAATGTTACAACTGCAACAAGTTCGGCCATTATGCTTCAGACTACTGGAGCAAACCAGTAGATCAAGATGAGCATTCTAATTATGCAGAAGCATTAAATCATGAAAATGAAGACAACATACTTCTTCTTGCACAAGAAGAAGCATGTGATCAACATGACGTGTGGTATCTCGACTCTGGTGCGAGTAACCACATGTGTGGAAAGAAGGAACTGTTCGTGGAACTGGCAGACGATGCTAGTGGTAACGTTAGTCTAGGAGACTCATCAAAAGTTCCCGTGAAAGGTAAAGGAAAAGTTAAAATCTATCAGAAGAATGGTGTGCCAAATTTTATCTCCAATGTATATTACGTACCAAACATGAAAAGTAACATCTTCAGTATCGGTCAACTCCTTGAGAAGGAGTAGTCATACACATGGAAAACTATTCTCTCTCTATAAGAGATGGACACGGGAGACTTGTGGCTCAAGTCCAAATGGCGAAGAATCGCATGTTTCCGCTCCAAATCAACACAAAAATCGAGAAGTGTCTCTATGGAATCGTGAAAAAATGATTCATGGAGATGGCATCTTCGCTTTGGGCATCTCCATGTTGGCGGCTTAGAGCTATTGTCTTCATCAAGCATGGTACAGGGCTTGCCTACTATTGAAGCTCCAGAACATGTGTGTGAGGCGTGCACACTCGGCAAGCAATAAAGGAACTCCTTTCCAAGTGGTGTCTAGAAGAGCAAAGGAACCACTTCAATTGGTTCATACTGATATTTGTGGACTACTTGAAGCACCTTCTTTTGGAGATAATAAATATTTTATTACCTTCATTGATGATTTCAGCAGAAGACTTTGTGTGTATTGCATTAAAGAAAAATCGGCCGCTTTCTCTATCTTTAAAATTTTCAAAGCTCGTGTTGAAGTTGAAAGTGGTTACAAAATTAAAATCGGCCGCTTTCTCTATCTTTAAAATTTTTAAAGCTCGTGTTGAAGTTGAAAGTGGTTACAAAATTAAAGTACTCAGATTTGACAGAGGTGGAGAGTACACCACAAATGTATTTCGAGATTATTGCAGGGAACAAGGCATCAAGCAGCAGCACACTGCAGCCTACACGCCACAGCAGAATGGTATTACAGAACGAAAGAACCGTACTATCCTGGATATGACAAGAATCATCCTAAAAGAGAAAGGCTTGCCAAAAAGCTTTTGGGTAGAGGCAGTTGCATGTACTTCCTACTTGCTCAATCGGTGTCCAACCAAGAGCGTCAGAAACATGACACCACAGGAGGCATGGAGTGGCTACAAACCGAGCGTGGTGCACCTAATGATCTTTGGGTGTGTCGCCTACGCTTAACTTCCAGAGGCAAGAAGAAGGAAGCTTGATGATCGTGGCTAGAAATGCATCCTCATCGGCTATAGTGAAGAATCTAAAGCCAACAAGCTCTACAATCCACTAACCAATAAAGTAGTGGTAAGTAGAGATGTGGTCTTCAGTGAGGAAGAAGCTTGGAAATGGAACGATGAAGAATCGACCAAAGATATTCAAGTCAAAACAGAAGAACAGGAAGAAAGGCATGACCGTCAAGAGCAAACGCCTACAACACCTTCTTCGGTTGTATCATCAGTTCACGGAAGCTCTGAAAGTACTCCATCAAATCAAAATTTGGCCAGCTCGTCCTCACCCATGACACTCATTAAAATGAGAAGCTTAAGCGACATCTATGAGCAAATTGAAGAAGTTAATCTTTTCTATCTGTATGCAGATCATGAGCCTCTAACGTTCCAGGAGGCCATAAAAGAAGAATGTTGGAGAATAGCTATGAAAGAAGAAATTCATGCCATTGAAAAGAATAATACATGGGAGCTGACTATGCTTTCTAATGGCCAAAAAGCTATCGGCGTCAAATGGGTGTACAAGATCAAGCGAAATGTTGATGGTGAGATCGATCGCTACAAGGCAAGGCTCGTAGCAAAGGGATACAAACAAAAGTATGGGGTAGACTATGAAGAAGTCTTCACTCCTGTTGCTCACTTTGACACTATGAGGATGATTATCTCCCTTGAAGCACATTACAGTTGGATAATCTACCAACTTGATGTGAAATCTGCATTCCTGAATGGAATTCTGGAAGAAGAGGTCTATGTTGACCAACCTGAAGGTGTTGTACGTTCATAGCAAGCAAAAATCAAGCTTTTAAGCTATTTTCAATACAGAGTGCTTTCTTATTTACTTTTTGTGTAGGTGTTTGAATTATCTCCCAAGGCTTTGTAAAGCCAACAAAGTGGTATCAGAACCACCGGTCCTAGGTGCCGATTCCATAGTCTAGTGAAGATGGCCACCACTATTCAGCCCTAAATTCCGAGGTTGTCAAAAGACAACTATGAGAATTGGTGCATCCAGATGAAGGCACTATTCGGGTCACAAGATCTATGGGAGATCGTTACCGATGGGTATGTAGAACCCACTATGGAGCAAGAAGCCGTCTACACCGCTGATCAAAGAATGGTCCTCAAAGATCAACGAAAAAAGGACAAGAAGGCTATGTTTCTTGTCTATCAAGGGTTGGATGAGTCCACCTTTGAACGGATCGCTAAAGCGACAAGAAGCAAGCAAGCATGGGAGATTCTTAGCACCATTTTCAAAGGAGTTGATCGTGTGAAGAAGGTTCGCCTCTAAACCTTTAGAACCAAGTTTGAGACCTCTCAGATGAAGGAACGTGAGTCCATTTCGGATTATTTTTCAAAGTTTCTTATCATTGTTAACAACTTAAAAAGAAATGGCGAAAAGATTGAGGATGTGCGGGTGGTCGAAAAAATACTGTGATCCCTTACACCCAAATTTGAGCATGTGGTTGTGGCCATAGGAGAATCAAATGACTTGAAAAAACTGTCCATCGAAGAACTGATGGGATCGTTGCAAGTGCATGAGCAACGAATGCAAAAAAATGTTGGACCGATGCTTGAACATGCCTTGGAGTCCAATTTGACTCTAAATGAACAAAAGAATGACCATACACAAAGAGGGGGCCGTGGCACTAACAATCGTATAAGAGGCAGAGGGCGTGGATATCATCCAAGCCATCAACAAAATCAACAGAAGTTTACCAATTTCCGTGGAAGAGGAAATGGTAGAGGCCGGTCCATGCGTGGTCGTGGAAATACAAAAAATATTCAATGTTACAACTGCAACAAGTTCGGCCATTATGCTTCAGACTGCTGGAGCAAACCAGTAGATCAAGATAAGCATTCTAATTATGCAGAAGCATTAAATCATGAAAATGAAGACTCCATACTTCTTCTTGCACATGAAGAAGCATGTGATCAACATGACGTGTGGTATCTCGACTCTGGTGCGAGTAACCACATGTCTGGAAAGAAGGAGCTGTTCGTGGAACTGGCAGACGATGCTAGTGGTAATGTTAGTCTAGGAGACTCATCACAAGTTCCTGTGAAAGGTAAAGGAAAAGTTAAAATCTATCAGAAGAATGGTGTGCCAAATTTTATTTCCAATGTGTACTACGTACCAAACATGAAAAGTAACATCTTCAGTATCGGTCAACTCCTTGAGAAGGGGTATTCATACACATGGAAAACTATTCTCTCTCTATAAGAGATGGACACGGGAGACTTGTGGCTCAAGTCCAAATGGCGAAGAATCGCATGTTTCCGCTCCAAATCAACACAAAAATCGAGAAGTGTCTCTATGGAATCGTGAAAAATGATTCATGGAGATGGCATCTTCGCTTTGGGCATCTCCATTTTAGCGGCTTAAAGCTATTGTCTTCATCAAGCATGGTACAGGGCTTGCCTACTATTGAAGCTCCAGAACATGTGTGTGAGGCGTGCACACTCGGCAAGCGATAAAGGAACTCCTTTCCAAGTGAAGTGTCTAGAAGAGCAAAGGAACCACTTCAATTGGTTCATACTGATATTTGTGGACTACTTGAAGCACCCTCTTTTGGAGATAATAAATATTTTATTACCTTCATTGATGATTTCAGCAGAAGACTTTGTGTGTATTGCATTAAAGAAAAATCGGCCGGTTTCTCTATCTTTAAAATTTTCAAAGCTCGTGTTGAAGTTGAAAGTGGTTACAAAATTAAAATCGGTCGCTTTCTCTATCTTTAAAATTTTCAAAGCTCGTGTTGAAGTTAAAAGTGGTTACAAAATTAAAATCGGCCGCTTTCTCTATCTTTAAAATTTTCAAAGCTCGTGTCGAAGTTGAAAGTGGTTACAAAATTAAAGTACTCAGATTTGACAGAGGTGGAGAGTACACCTCAAATGTATTTCGAGATTATTGCAGGGAACAAGGCATCAAGCAGCAGCACACTGCAGCCTACACACCACAGCAGAATGGTATTGCAGAACGAAAGAACCGTACTATCCTGGATATGACAAGAACCATGCTAAAAGAGAAAGGCTTGCCAAAAAGCTTCTGGGTAGAGGCAGTTGCATGTACTTCCTACTTGCTCAATCGGTGTCCAACCAAGAGCGTCAGAAACATGACACCACAGGAGGCATGAAGTGGCTACAAACCGAGCGTGGTGCACCTAATGATCTTTGGGTGTGTCGCCTACGCTCAACTTCCAGAGGCAAGAAGAAGGAAGCTTGATGATCGTGGAGAGAAATGCTTCCTCATCGGCTATAGTGAAGAATCTAAAGCCAACAAGCTCTACAATCCACTAACCAATAAAGTAGTGGTAAGTAGAGATGTGGTCTTTAGTGAGGAAGAAGCTTGGAAATGGAACGATGAAGAATCGACCAAAGATATTCAAGTCAAAACAGAAGAACAGGAAGAAAGGCATGACCGTCAAGAGCAAACGCCTATAACACCTTCTTCGGTTGTATCATCAGTTCACGGAAGCTCTGAAAGTACTCCATTAAATCAAAATTCGGCCAGCTCGTCCTCACCCATGGCACCCATTAAAATGAGAAGCTTAAGCGACATCTATGAGCAAATTGAAGAAGTTAATCTTTTCTACCTGTATGCAGATCATGAGCCTCTAACGTTCTAGGAGGCCATAAAAGAAGAATGTTAGTGAATAGCTATGAAAGAAGAAATTCATGCCATTGAAAAGAATAATACATGAGAGCTGACTATGCTTTTTAATGGCCAGAAAGCTATTAGCGTCAAATAGGTGTACAAGATCAAGCAAAATGTTGATGGTGAGATCGATCGCTACAAGGCAAGGCTCGTAGTAAAGGGATACAAACAAAAGTATGGGGTAGACTATGAAGAAGTCTTCACTCCTGTTGCTCACTTTGACACTATGAGGATGATTATCTCCCTTGCAGCACATCACAGTTGGATAATCTACCAACTTGATGTGAAATCTACATTCCTGAATGGAATTCTGGAAGAATAGGTCTATGTTGACCAACTTGAAGGGTTTGTTATGCAAGGGGAGGAACACAAGGTGTATCGGCTGAAGAACGCCCTTTATGGGTTGAAGCAAGCTCCACGTGCTTGGAATGCACATATCGACAACTATCTTCAAGAGAACGGCTTCGCCCAATGTCCATATGAGCATGCAGTCTACATCAAGAAAAATGTTCATGGCGATATGCTCATAGCATGCCTGTATGTTGATGATTTGCTGTTTACAGGGAACAGTCAGCCGATGTTTGATGAATTAAAAAAGGCCATGTTTAAGGAGTTCGAGATGACCGACGGAGGTCTGATGTCTTTCTTTCTAGGCATCGAAGTGAAGCAACAACATGGTGGCATTTATATATTTCAGAAAAAGTATGCCAAGGAATTACTTGAAAAGTTCAAGATGGCCGATTAATTGCAATGCCGTGAACACACTTGTAGCAACAAGCCTGAAGCTGATAAAAGAAGGAGAAGGAAGAAGCGTGAACTCGACTCTATTCAAGAGTTTGATTGGAAGCTTAAGGTACCTCACAATTATAAGGCCGGATATCGTCTACAGTGTTGGGCTTCTAAGCAGATACATGGAAGCGCCAAAAGAATCACATTGGCTAGCCACAAAAAGAATCCTCAGGTATGTCAAAGGAACAATGGAATTCGGTCTTTTCTATCCATATGATGATGAAGTGATACTATATGGATACTCAGACAGTGATTGGGGAGGTGACCAAGATGAAAGAAAGAGCACCATTGGGTATGTATTCTATATCGGAATGACAACTTTCACATGAATTCAAATAAGCAAAGTGTGGTCGCTTTGTCCACATGTGAAGCAGAGTACGCGGCAGCATCGTCCACAGTTTGTGAGACAATTTGGTTAAAAAACCTGCTAAAGGAGCTGAAGCATCCACAGGAAGAATCCACAGTCATATATGTGGATAACATGTCAACAATCGAGCTTGCCAAAAATTCGGTACAACATGGAAGAAGCAAGCACATTGATACCCGATATCATTTTTTAAGAGATCAAGTGAAGCAGAAAACGGTGAAATTGGAATATTGTCATACTACTGAACAAGTGACAGATATTTACACCAAGGCGTTATCGACTGATACATTCAGACGACTAAGGTCATTGCTTGGAATAAAGCCCGTTTTGGTTTGAAGGAGAGTGTTGGAACGTCCAAACCAAACAGATGGTCTAGATGGTCTAACAATCTCTAGAAGCTTCTTGGTATCTGAAAAGGCATATGTTACAACTGTTGGGATTTTGCCACATGTTGTGACTGTTGGAGATTTCCATACGTTAGAAGTTGATGGATTAAAGGTAGTTAATGGTATAGATTATTCTAAAATGAGGGCATATTAGGTATTTCACATAGTAGCAAGTCACTATATAAAGGGGTGTGGTGTTGTACGTTCATAGCAAGCAAAAATCAAGCTTTTAAGCTATTTTCAATACAGAGTGCTTTCTTTTTTCCTTCTTGTATAGGTGTTTGAATTATCACCCAAGGCTTTGTAAAGCCAATAGATATTATTCACAAAGGCAACTGCCAAAGACAACCTACAACTTTGTGGGAGATCCCTGAATAAAAAACCCTCAAGGAGCTCTAAACATAAAACTCACCCACCAAATAGCTCGGAAGCAATACGGAGCTCAACACTAACCAGCCCCCATCCTAAGATTAGATTACCATTCTTAAATTTCCGAAGCCCACTTTATCAAGAAAGATGAGACCTTGGATTTCCTGAGGAAGATCAGTGACGTAGGTGAATGTCTTCTTAACTTGGGTGTCGCTTCCCAATCGGGCCAAACCATCCGTGGGAAAAAGTAATGTGGCCCATTCTCCTCAATCTGCCTATCCTCTCCTTCCAATACCTTTAAAGTAAGATCCATCATACTTTAAAAAGTATAATGAAAGCTTCTATCAAAGAAATGGAGTAACATCAAAGGAAATCTGTTTATTCAAGCATGCATGTGTTCCGCATGACTCTATTATTTGTTCAGCTAACTGGAGTGTCCATCAGGTGGGTCACCCCTTGGATCAACCGTAGATGGGATACCACACGGATCAAAAGGGTCAACGTATCACCAAACTGACTAGATACCACACTAATCAGATGATCCTAGTATTTTTTTCCTGTCCATGATTCGCCTTAGAGGCGACCAATTGACGGGACGGATTGTATTTGATATGTATATTGACCTTTTGAGGAATGACAGCATGATGAACTGCATCACGAAACTGCTTGGTGCCCCCAATCTGATCTATTCTAAATTTAGGGGTGGCAATACGCCGGGCTTCCCAGCCCGACCTTGATGGTGGTGCAGTCCTGTAGGGCTGATCTTCTTCGCCTGAGGGCTGGGCTTGAAATCTAGGCTCGGTGTTCATTATGGGCAGGAACAAGGCCAATGGTTATTAATGGCTCAACCGCTAGCCTAGTCCAGTCATCAAGTGGGTCAGTGTTATATGAAAGAATAGGCAATTTGAAAACGTTTGTGAGGAGCCACACGTATAATTTGTATGTGTAGCTTAAAAACACTTTTGAATACACAATTATTTTTCTATAACCAAAATTATTTATACGATGGGATTCATTGTGGACGAAGGGAATGCTGAATTTTTTTTATATTTTTTATTTTTTAAGATTTAGATTATAACAAACCTTTGATCATGTCAATCTTTTTCTAATAGGGCGGGTCTCATAGGGCTAGAGCTAGACTCAAGGCCTTTTTATCCTGATTAGGCCAACCAAAACCATATATCTCTAATCCTAGGATTGTATATTGATTCGGATTGAGCCGATTTTTTTAAGAGAAAAAGATTATTTTATAAATATAAAAAGTTCCAACAATACACATTTGGGTGAGGCCGGACAAAAAAAAACTCGGCCCTCACCTATCGTATCCCACCCTGTACAATCGAAGACCCAGCAGAGAGGAGCAGCCTCAATCTTTCAATCATTTTCTCCTAATTATGCCTAATCCTGCATTGTATGTCTAAAGCTAGAGATCCCCAAAATTGATCAAATTGATCGACTGTTTCTTGGGTGGGCCAAAGCCCAAAGTTCACATTGATCATATGATCTTAACGTTCAACTCAATGGGATTTAGTATCGAGTGGGCCAGTCGGAAGTGTACATGACTAAAATGGCAATGAGTTAGGTTCGGTCATAGTCCGGGTCAGCGCAAGCCCAACTCGTTTACCCTCTGTCCCCACCTGATCCTTCTTAAAATTCATCAAGCTTGGCCCCATCCATTTAGGGTTAAGTTGACCTGACCTAACCCACCATGACGCAACTCAAGTATAAGAAATCGAATTTGACACTAAAGTAATGCACAACCTAGCCCTGACAGTGCACACATACACAAAATGTTCATCTATACTTTTTCTTCTTTATTTGTTTTGAGTTTTGGGTTGGTCCAGTCAGTGTTGATTGGAATCTTCAATTCGGACAGTTTTGGGGTCATTGATTGTTCGACCATTGTGGTCGATTGATTAAAAATACCTTAGATTCCTATTTTGGTCACTGGACACATTTGGACACTTTCGATTGACCGAAGTCTGATCATCGATCGATAGGAAATATCCTGTTTATATTGCAAACTTAATTTGTGGACAATTTTAGGTGAACATGTGGTGTTGAACAATTGAGAAGTCGTCGATCGACCGATCAATCGATGGTTCGCATGGTTTTGCGTAAGTGCACAGTTTTAGTTTCCTATTATATATGGGTCTTATATAAAGCCTTGTTAATACGAGATTGGGGTATCCTAAGGAGAGTAAAATCATTCTAGGGTTTGACAAGAGAGAAAGCTAAGGTTTTTCACATGTTTTAAGTTGAAACTATCTCTTGTAACATCATTTTTATAGTGGATTCTTTGTCGCTTTGAGCTGTGATTTTTTCTTGCAAAGATTTTTCCACGTACAATTCATGTGTTTACTAGTTTTCTTTGCTTGTGTTTCTCTTTGGTTGTGTGATTCTACTTGTTGTTTACTTCTGTGGCTCCAAACAAGTGGTATCAGAGTATACGCTGGGATAGCATTTGAATCTCTAACATGATGATGAAGGGATATAACGTGAAGTATGAGACAGAGAAGTTCACTGGAAAAAATAACTTTGAATTATCGAAGGTGAAGATGAAAGGCCTTCTAGTTCAATAAGGATTGCAATAAGTACTCCTTGGTAAAGCAAAGTGTCCTAAATCTATAAAGAATGAAGAGTGGGATCAACTTCAATAGATGATGATTACTGTGATTCAGTTATGATTGTCCGACGATGTACTCTATAATGTCTTGGATCAGATGACTATTACAGGGCTCTGGACGAAGTTAGAAAGCTTGTACATGAATAAGTCTCTAACTAATCATCTGTATCTAAAGAAGCAATTCCATAATATGAAGATAGAGGAATGGTTAGATTTTATTGATCACATCAGCACCTTTAATCAATTACTTTGCAAATTGACAAGCATAGAAGTTAAGATAGATGAGGAAGATAAAGCCCTAATCATGTACGTCGTCTCTTCTGAAATCCTATGAGTATCTAATAAATACTTTGTGCTGTGGTAGGGACACCTTGGGCATAAACTGTTATCTCTGTTAAAGTCCCTTGATATACATTGATACACCATCCTCTAATGGCTTGAGCTTTTAGAGAAAGTGGTTATTTGACATGATATAAGAGCAAAAGGTCAAGTGCTAGAATCCCATGAGCAGCAAATATGCTTTGGTAATATATCACCCCAGGGGGGGCCTGGAAAATCAATCCCAGGCTATTTATGGTGTGAATGTCCGTCCACCTTTGTCTAGTATGTTCCCGTGTGGAGTTCCACCCCGCACATGCGGGGGAGTGTTAAAGTCCCTTGATATACATTGATACACCATCGATCCTCTAATGGCTTGAGCTTTTAGAGAAAGTGGTTGTTTGATAATCTCGACCCTTAAATCGAAGCAGGTTGGGAAAGAAAAGTAGTGACGAATGTTCTTCTATGGATGCACTATTTGTCTGGGGTAGGTAGACTGAGAAAGAGAAGGGGAAGCCTTGATTTAGGTCCAAGTCGAAGGGCAAAGCCAAGATGAAGTACTGGAATTGTATAAGGTTAGGGCATTGTTAAAATTGAATTTTGACGATGATACGAAATTCGTTTTGTATTTGCTTATTTTGGGAGAATCGGTGGATTCATAGACATTCACAAATAATACAAACCAGTATATAAGAGACAAGACATAAAGAGAATCTTTATCATTTCCAGAGATTCTGAGATCTTGTACATTCCAGGCCGTGATCTGGCACAAGCCCTTAATTACATTGAATCATCAAATAACCCTTGATTAAAAAGTAAAGACTATCTTATAGGAGTATGTATTTGTTGTATGTGTGTTTTGGATTGCAAATGGTGAGTTTATCTGTTTGTATGAGTAAAACTGTACTGTCGGCAGATCATATGCCTATGTTTCATGTAATCTCGAGTTTGAGCTAAGAGATTATTAAGCAATAGTTGAGTGGTAACACTAGGCCTGATTTCGTCGTAGAGACGGGGACCGTGGGAAAGTCAAGCTACGATCGTGAACTCAAGTAGTCCGGCTAGCGAAGATCGATTTTAATGAGTAGTACATCGATCGCCAGCAGATAGTAATTTTGTAGGTAACACCCTTCGATTCGTAGTCCAGAGACCATTGTTTTCTTGCTTTTACTGTTTACATTGATGTTTGGTATGTTTTCCTGAATTTTTTTTTATCAATCTCTATAATATAAAATAATATTCAGAGACTAAGTCTCAGACTTGACCTTAAGGACAAAGTCTAGAGACACAGCTTTGAAACTGGGGCTTGAGGCACTTTGGAAGGATGGAGTAGACTGCACCTGTATTGGTTTGAGATAGGAACTTGATCGGATACTCTATCCGAATTTGAGAACAATCTGACAATGTTTCAGGGTTTTTTTAGAAATCTCTCTAGTTTCTCTTCTTGAAGTCGAATCCCTACAAATGAAGTGGATTTGGCTATTTATAGACAAGATTTTGGGGCAAGAGGTCCAGCGCATGCCTAATTGGGTCCAACGCATGATAAATCAAGTCCAGCGCATGATATTTGGTGAAAAGGGTCCTGCGCATGGTCATGAATAAGACTTTTCTTAGCTCCACTTGATATACGCACTCGGGTCCAGCGCATGATCATGCGCAGGACTTTCGGGTCCAGCACATGTAATAACGCTGGGCAAAGTGGGCCTTTTGAGATGTGCTTTTGGACCGTTCATAGGGGTCTGCGCATGCAGCAACATTGGGCAAAGCGGGCCAAAGATGAATGGGTTGGATTGATGAAACTTGCAGCACCACCAAGGGCTAGGATGGCCGATGGGAGTCCCGACTGATGGCCCTCCGATGCTTAAGTCAGTAATGTTGAAGAAAGCTTATAAAAGCATAATATATGGATATATTGCATAGTGCGTACCTTAGTTCGTTGCATGGAGGGCTTTTGATAGTGTATATCCTTGCCGTATTGAGCTAAGATTCTAATTCCACAAAAATACGATCTCTTACGTAAGTGGGCTATAATGTGGCCAGATACTGTGATTGCCTTTGAGGCGGTTTGTGAGATTCTCTACGCACGGTAGATATCTTGTCTGGTAGCTTTTAGAAATCAGATCCCGTAACTTGCAGAGGACGTTACTCAATTCTTGAACATTCGGGATATGACGTTCGGTGTAAATGAATGCGTGCATTTGACAAGCATTCGGCAAAAGCCCAAGCAGAGCTTGGATGTCGTTCATCAAGGATCGTTCGGGTGTTGGAGAGGATCGAGCGCTTATTCGAAAAAGGGCGCTTGTCCTTAATGGATAGCCATGCACATACTTATAGCCGAGCCGGACATTCCCGAGCACAACAATCTAGGCGCAATGCCATAAGGTCGATAGAGGTGTCAATCAAAATGTATTATTCACTGAAGGTACCCATACTTGGGGTTCGGGTGTCATCATCGGTTCTGTAATCCAATTGGGGACAACTCAGATTTACCCATAACAAACTTCAATGAAATTTTCTCTCCAGTTATCTGATTAAGTACCATGCATTGGAATTTAAGCAGCTGGATGTACGCAATTTAAAGCGGATCTCTTTACAGTTTAAAGCAGGTGCTAAAGTATTAGTATAAGCAATTTAATTTTATCATTATGAGCTTTAGATTTTAAAGATGTGAGGCAGAACATTGTGCCTATGTTCATATATAACAATGGTAATGGTAGCTTTATTATCTTATTATTGTATGTGGATGATATATTGGTTGCAAGTCCTAATAAAGATATCATTACAGCATTAAAAGCTTGTTAGCCACACCAACGACTTAAGGCAGACTTTAATCCCTTATATAAAAAAGGGCGAGGAAAGAGAATAACAGAAGATGGGTAGGAAATTTAATATGAAGGATTTAAGTGTTGTTAATTAGATTCTTAGGATGATTGAAAAGAAAAGAAAATTTTAGATAACTTAAAAGAGTTATGTTGAAAGAGTCCGTACCACTTCAAAATGTAGAATTATAAACCAGTCAGTATTTAATTCCTTGTTAGTTGCAAGCGGTCTTTAAATCAACATTCTAGCAAAGAAGCAGAGGCACGAATGTCAGTGTGGAAGCTGAGGCGTTGGTAGAAGGGCTTGCTATTGGTGTCGATATGGGGTTTCAAAAAATAGCGGTGGAGAGCGACTCCAAGTTTGTCGTCAATTTGATAAATCAGGAGAGGCCTCGCTCTTGGTCCCTTTGGTATTGATGGGCCTGTGCCAAGCATTTAAGAAACGTGGCAGAAGTTTCTATCTGCCATGTGCCCAGAGAGGTCAATGCAGCAACCGACACATTAACAAGGTTAGCCAGTGAGACTTGGGACCGCTAGATTTTTAGGGACATGTTGGGCCTTCCCAACGAGGCTCGTGGTGACGTTTTCCTTGATTAGGTGGGTTTGGGTAATGTTATGGGGAAAGTTGATTTGCTGTAGAGTTTTTTAGGCGTCTAGGCGTTAGTTTATAAAAAAAAAATGGTCAAGGAAAAAAAAAAGGTTTCAATGCCTGTTGGTGGTGATATAAATAAAAGATGATGGAGGTAATGAAAAATAAAAAAAAACAAAGGTAGATATATCTCAGGTACCGTATTCATCAGCAGTAGGGAGCCTTATGTTTGTCATGGTGTACATTAGATTAGACATTGTATAAGTTGTGGGAGCAATTAATAAATACATGGCGAAGCTAGATAGAGATCATTAGAACACTACGAAGTGGATCCTTTGTTACTTCACCGGTACTTTTGAGGCGACTATTTATTACAGTAGCCAAAATTTAGAGTTGGTTGGGTTCATAAATGTAGATTACGTAGAAGATTATGGTAAACATAGTCTGCTATTAGTTATGTTTTCTCTTTAACTGGCAATGTAGTTAGTTGGATGTCGAGATTATAATAAGTAGTGGCCTTGTTTACTATAGAAGCAGAGTATATCAGCTATAAAAGCATGTAAAGAAGTGTGCTATTTGGTTAAAGAGATTGCTAGAAGAATTGAAATTGAAGCAAAAAGTAATGGTAATTCATTATTACATTCAAATCGTTTTATACATGGCTAAGAATTTTGTATTTAATGATTTGACTAGGCACATCAATATTCAATATCACTTTATTCATAATGTGGTGGAAGATGGATAAATCTCATTACAGAAAATTCACATCGATGACAACATAACATATATGTTGATAAAGCCTATTGTAGGGAAAAAGTCAGTTTGGTGTACGACTTCTCTTCGGCTTGTTGTTACCTAACGATTAATGATGTTTAGACAATTATTATTGAGAGTTTTTCACACCATTAGAGAAGCTAATCTTCAAGTTGAAGAATGTTGATGCGGTGAGAGGCTAATATTTGCCAATGGTAGATGTCTCTTCCTATCCTTGTCTCTCTCCCCCATGCATGCATGCATGTGTACATACATACATAAGGTCAAGTGAAATATAGTTCCTTTAGGATTTTTGTGCGTGCTCTCCTACAGTTTGGTTTATATAAGAAGGGTCATAGGTAGAGACAAATATTATATTGATTAATCTTTTTGAGAATTCCGTAGTGTAGAATTCCTTATAATATGAGTGTGAGAGAGGTAAATTTTGTACTTTCAATTTTTTTTATACATAAATTTATATGTTTCTTGTCACTTCTTTTTTGCTTGGCTCTATGGCTTTTTATTCTCCTTCTTCTTCTTCTTCTTTTTATTTTTACTTTTTTATTCTTTTTAATTGTCTACGCAACTCATGGCTATGTGTTTTTCCACAACAATAAATTATTATGTTGTCAGTTGTCACATGAAATTTCAAACCCATGTATTGAGAACATCGGCCTTAATTACATGAATGGCTTCTTGTTTTGCCCGCTTCTTGTTTTGCCCACCATGCCTGTGTCCTTGTCACCTAAAAGGTCCACCTATGTCATTAAAATGAAAGTGTTTGTCATGCTTAAGCTTTTGACAATCACCCACTTGGTACCGTCGCCACCCTCGAATATTTGATTTCTAAACTCAAAAATAATTCACATCTGTGTGTCAAGTAGGTCAGGTGGCTCCCCACATGGCTTACATGCATGTATGGAGCGGGTGAAGACGCTTGTGGGGAATTGGATCTATCTATTGCCATAGTATCATGGTCGGAGGCTCTTAGGCCTTTGTTTGCTTCGTCTCTGCTTTAAACTAACGGTCAAGATCAACCTCACCACTTGTAAGAAATAAATAAATGAAAACAAATTCAAGCTTTCAACCTCCGGCGTATGGTTGACTATACAAAGATATAATGGTAACACCCGGATCTGTAGCTCAAGTCGTAGACTGAGTGAAGATAAGCATAGCTCAAGTGGTAGATTGAGTGAACATAAGATCGTTTCAACATTAAGTCTTGGTATCGAATTCCAAACTTGGGGTGGCTAACATTATGGTGTAACTAACAGTGGGGGTGGGTGCACTAACAGTGGGGTGGCGTGTGTACTAACTACAAAAAATGAAAATGAAAAAATAAAAAATGTCATGGTAGTATGCATGTGCATGGTATGCTCAAGTTTCAGTTTGCATGATTGGGGCCATGGCTAAGTGATTCAGACTATCAGTCTGTTGGACTCCATCTTGGATGGAACATGGCCTGGGATTACCCATATTGGAAGTTCCTACCCACTTATCATGAATCTTTTCAACCGTGTATTTGCAGGCCTTGAAAGGTCAGGATTATCCTATAAAGGATATTTTTAGGGTATTGTTCATCCACGATTGGCCCAACAGACCAGCGGTCTGGATTTCTGGGCCATGGGCCCCACTTGGACATATTGAAAGCCTGAGTAACTGTGTACATCATTAGATCGAGACTTGTCATTCCACTTTGAGATAACAACGTGCAACACATCTGCTCCAAGACTTTTTTTCCTCACAGAACAAACGTTGCTTCTGGTAGATGTCTGGTACAAGCTGAGTGAGAAAATCAAGCTCTGTACTGATCATTACCATTGTTTAATAGAGGCATTGTTTGATCTTCGTCCAAGGAGATCCACAGCATGCTTATGTTTTCATTTTGTCCAAGTGGGGACCATGATTCAGTGCTCTAGACAATTGGTCCATCGGGCCCAACCATGGATGGACCAGAGCATTCTCCAAAAGTACCTTTGATTAGTCGACGATCCTTACATTTTATGTTGCCTACCAAAGTGGTGGTACAGATGAGAAACATAGCAATGTCTCACACCCAACTGAAGAATGCCCAAAATTATCGGCTAGGATTGCCTTATGCCGGAGACTTTTGGGACATCGTCCCTCCAGAGAAGTTCCCTGCAGACCAATGCTCTTGATTACCAGCAAGGAATCATTATCCTTTATCTTCATCAAAAAGAGAAATACCGTACGTTTGTTTATGTATTGATACTGGATTAGCTATTACACTTTAATGGTGGGGATGATAGTAGCAACTACTGGGCTGGACACAACATGGTTTTGCTCATCAATCCATTTGAGAAAACCATACACCGCAGAGCTCGTATTCCATGCTTCTTTGTCAACCTCTACACTCACTACAAATCCTTGCTTCTGATTCTTGCTGTTGAATGTGAGTGTTTCCGGATCCGTTTGGATTCTCATTCCATAGGGGGCCTCTGTTACTGCCTTGTAGGAGGCGGTATCGCCTCCTACATTGGTCACTATCCTGCTGAAATTCTGAACTGTTGGGTAGGTAGTTTCATTTGAGAAGACAGCAATGAACGATGGGTAGTTGAGATCGGTTGGGGTGTTAGGACAGCTCCATTCAGCCCGTCTAATGACAGCGGCCATCTGGGTCTTGTTGTATCCGAGGCTGCAAAGGAAATCAATGTAGTCTTGGAAGTTCACGTCATAGATGAGCCCAGGGTCCATCGCTTTGTTTGGGTTGATATGGCCTGCACCAAAGTCGAAAGGTGTGGCGGGCAGCCCGGGCCACTGATCTCCAATGGAGGAGTGAGTGTTGTCTGTGGCTGTCGCGGTGGTCATGATCGCCGAACGGATGGCTGCTGGGCTCCAGTCCTTGTAGATAGCCCTCAGTAGTGCGGCCACTCCAGCTACATGGGGTGATGCCATCGATGTACCTGAAGCCAATGCGTAATCTGTAACCAAATAATTTGATTCGGTCTCTGCGAAAGGCTTGTTCGGAACCCATGCTGCAAGCACGTCTGCTCCTGGTGCGAGTATGTCCGGTTTGAGCACACTTGGGGTTACCGGGTCTGGCCCTCTTGAGGAGAAATAAGCCACTTCCGGTGCTGGCTTCACCCCCAGCTTTGTTATCTTGAAAGCCAGCTCTCTCACTGTCGCATTAATCGCTTCCATAGCATATTTCCTGATGAAAACAGCCTCGGGCCCACCTTTTAGAACAAGGCTAGGAATGTAGTAGTCTTCGGGATCAAGAAACATGCCATCCATCATGAAGATACCTGCAGCCGCACTGCTACGATTGACCTCCGAAATTTGCGAGAAAATGTTGGTGTCGTTGTGTACATCACAGAAAACAACCTTCCCGGCAACATCGATTGGATCCAAAGACGACCGTAGACATGCTGCTTTTCTTATGTTGCCTTTGCCATAGTACAAAGGCAAATTGGCAATGTATATGCTCTCGGGGTAGTAGGATGTCCCTTCTAGCGTTTGATCATTGCCGAGTGTCAGCCTTCCCTGGAAACTCTGGTCGATGGTGCCCGCACCAATGGTCATTATCCATGGTGCACCGTTGTACGTCGAACTCCTTGATGGCCCATCATTGCCAGCCGAACATGCAACAAAGATCCCTTTCTCAACGGCTGAAAGTGCGCCCATGGCGATGACATCGCTGTAGTATGGTGTTTGGTCGAAAGCAAGAGACAAGGACATGATATCAACACCGTCAGCGATCGCCTGGTCCATGCCTGCGAGCACATCGGTGGCCGCACTTTGGTAGCTGTCCGAATCCCAGAGTACCTTGTACATTGCAACCGGGGCACCCGGGGCTATGCCTCTGGCTCTACCCTCAGCGTAACCAAAGGAATTGGCACCGTACACATAGGCCCCGGCTGCCATCGATGATGTGTGGGTCCCATGTCCAAACCAGTCTCTAGTGGAGTTATAGTCACCATGAATGATTTTAAATCCGCTGGCTTTTAGTCCTTTGCTGAAGGACCGAGCTCCAATTAACTTCCGATTGCACAGCGAAGGGCTAAAGTCTGTTCCGTTCTCAGCACTCACCCTTCCATCTATCTGCCACCGGCGGCATCCCACGGTCATTAAAACTCTCGCTCTCTGGCCAAACCCCAGTATCCATTATCCCAATGATCACATCTTGGCCTGTAGGATGATGCAGGCCATGTTGTAGACAAATTTGGCTTTAAAGAGAAGTGAGGAATCGCGGTGGCATCTCCAAAATGCGACCAGCCCGGCTCGTGCTCGACGAAAGGGGTCGTATCTCCTAAAATGCGACCAGCCCGGCTCGTGCTCGACGAAAGGGTTTGCATATAAAAAATGCGACCAACTCGGCTCGTAATCGACGAAAGGGGTCGCATCTCCAAAATGCGACCAGCCCGGGTCGTGCTCGACGAAAGGGGTCGCATATAAAAAATGCGACCAGCTCGGCTCGTGATCGTCGAAGGGGTCGCACCCAGAATGCGAGCACTCTTGATATGAACAGCTCCCGACATATGAGCGGTCGTGGTTTCTGGTCTCGGGCATGGATGGCCCTCATCTCATAGTACCAGCAGTCCGTATAGGCCGATTTTGGTTTATATCTATTCATAGTTCTGAATATCTAGAGACGTAATCAGCTAGACGTCTAGAATGTTTTGACTACTTCCTTATCCAAGGATTAACAAGATAAGTTTATTATCCCATGAAATCAGTACTAATCTTAACAGCTTGCGTAACAGACTGAATCACCCGGATCTGCATAAATAGATGACCTCACAGATGATAAAGGTACACAATCTCTTAGCCTGCATTTCACACTTCATCTTACTATCACAGTACCCGTACTGACTTTGCCATCGGAGGTCCATAAGACAGGTCAACCGGCGGTGGTCCTAACCTTTCTTGGTGATTGCAGGTTTCCCAATCTACACCATTCATCCTCGATTGGAGGTCAGACGACGAAGAATCAAAGTTGGTCTCTGACCAACATCTGTTAGCCAATTTTTGGCGTTAACAGATTGGCGCCGTCTGTGGGAACGACTAAATTGTTCTCGCCTATTTCTTCCTTCGTCGTTCAGTCATCTTCTCCCTTTTACCTAATCAATGGTTAGCATCATCTACCACACATGCTCAACCAAGAGTTGGTGGATCATTTCACACGTGCATCTCCACCAGTCTCATCTTCCTCTCCAGCACTCTAACGTCAGGAGGGGCCCACATCTCCACCAAGCCGCTCAGTCGTCCATCAGTTAAGGACGTCGCACCCATCATCGACTGTCCTTCATCTTGCATGTACATCCCGTCTTCCAAAGACCAGGGCATCATAAGTGTGGGCCATCTTCAATCATCAGCACCTGATCAACCAACGATGCAGATGGGCTTCCATCCTCTCTGTATAGCGGGATCTGCATTCACATGTCATGCAACCATCACATCTTCTCAGCTCCGACATTCCGCAGCTGTCTGGAACGTGCAACCCCCTTAAAGCCCAGCCGTTGATCACACCTTATAGATCTGCCTCGTTCATCAGCATGAGAAACCTCAGCCACAAAGTTGCCTCATCCAGAACCTTGTCATAGACTTTGATCTGCCAAAATTGATAAACGACTTAGATTTCTCATAAGACTCCTCAGTGGATCCCACCTAACGTCCATAGCAAAATCGCGTTCCTGCATCTGTTTCGAGAGTATCCATCATAGCGGGACTCGCTCCTCACCAGCGGCAATGTCGCACACATCTCCCGCTGGTAGTCCGTGCAAAACCCCTCCAATTCAATCATTCTTAAGCATATCCGGATCTCACGGACCAACTTCACCATCCAACCGTCCATTTGATCCAAGCTCTTGGAAAACTTTGATCGTCTAAAGCTTTTTCATTATTTCCTGTTATGCAGCCCGCTAGAGTTCGAGACCTGCTTCATATTTGAGTTCACCGATCATCTGAATCTCGCAAAACTAATCAATGACTTGGATTTCCTCATCTTACCTCGTAATGGATCACCATTCGTCATCACATGTGGGGCCAGCAACCATCAACGCCGCCCAGCTGATTTTCATCATCCAGCTAGCGGTCATCCACTCCATCCATTGCAAATGGTTCGGCTTGTGAAGGAGATTCCCAAGCCTCAGAAAAAGCATATACTCGAAAGGCATGCCAGAAGCCTTAGCTTATTTATTGGGTGGAGGAATCATCCAGCACGTTAAGTTTGGAGCCATCATCCAATCTCTCTCTCTCACGAAGATGCTAAAGGAATCCATTTCCCTCATAAGGATTCGATCGTTGTAGCGTTAAAGCTCTCATGCCTCAACGAAACGGAATATGAAGCCTTAATTGTCGGCCTTAAATTAGCAAATATACACGCAATAAGGAACCTACTCATTCACAACGACTCTCAGTTCGTTGTATATCAAGTGCTCAACAAATTCGAGGCAAAGGAGGAGCGGATGGCTCGTACAAATCTCAGGTACTCATCTTGCTCGCTCAAATTGAACAAATATAAAATAAGTCATATTCCTCGAGAGGAGAACAAGCTCGCAGGTTCTTTGGCAAAATTATCATCTGCACCTGAGTCCGATCTAACGCAAGCTGTTCTTATCGAGCATCTATCTACCCCGAGTGTCGATCAAGTTGCTCCAGAGCAGCTCGCATATTACTTTTATCTTCTTGTTGGATGGACCCCATCATCCTTTACTCCAAAGCGGACGACTCCCAGATGATAAAAATCAGCCCGACAATTCGCTATCGTGCTGCCAGGTACATCTTACAAAATGAAAAATTGTTACGTAAAAGTTTTACTTTACTGTATTTAAAGTGTCTCCATCCAAAAGAAGCACACCGTGTTCTAGATGAAATACACCAGGGGGCATGCGGTAATCATCCCAAAGGATGGTCTCTAGCAAACAAAGCAATGAGACAATGATACTATTGGCCCATTATGAAGGCGGATGCTATCGAATTCTCAAAGAAATGTAATAAATATCAGCGATATTCTCCATTCCCTCATTTACCGTTTGAGTAAATGACGTTGATGGATGGTCCTTGGCCTTTCGCTCAATGGAGAATCGATATAATCAGACCACTACCTATGGGAAAAGGACGTGGCAGTCGATTACTTCACCTCGATCTCCTAGAAGAGAAAATGAACATATCTTGTCTTCAAGTAGTGGCTTATCAACAACGTATAGCCCGTTGTCATAATTCAAAGGTCAAAATCAGGATTTTTTAGCTCGACAACTTGGTGCTCAGGCAAAACATCGGAACAGCCACTCGGTCATTGCATCTTAACTGGGAAGGCCCGTATCGAGTCATCGAGATTGTTCGACCAGGTACATATTATCTAGAAGACATGAGAGGAAGACCCCTACGTCACCCTTGGCAAGTGGAACATTTACTCTGATATTTTTCATAAAGCATGTGAATATTGGACCATTCTTAAATAAAGACGATCTCTCTCATTCCAGCTGTTCAGCTATGGAATCTATAACTTGGTCGCTACTCCATTTTTTTGAACCGAATAGCCCCGAAGGGAATACATACATTCTCTTGGCCAATCTTCTGCCCTTGGTAGAATCAAAGCCTCAATCGATAGATCAGTCTATCTCTATGCGGATATGGTCGCCAAGACCTCCCAGATTGAGCCCAACTCATTTTCATGAGTTGAGTAAAACATTATAGCATGAAGTGACTAAGTCATCTGCTCACCGCAGTACCAAAGACTCAATTGATAGGCCAGCCTATCTCTATGCAGAAAGCTGGCACTTATAAATGCATGCTCAATCATGTACGGCTTCTCCTCCGAAAATAGGCGGTTACATATACATACAAGTCCTTCGCGTAGCTCCTCAACACTAAGGAAAGTCATTATCAGATTGTTCGATAGTGAGCCTCCTCCGTTTATAGTTCATCTCAGATCCTCGAGCAATGCCATCCGATCAACATGCGAGCAGCTCGGCTCGTGAGCACTCCGGACATATGACCACTCTCGTCATGAGCACTCCCGACGTATGACCACTCTCGTCATGAGCACTCCTGACATGTGAGCAGCTCCCGAACATGCGACTAACGTTATGACCTTCGGGGTCGGAGCCTACTTCGGACTCCCAGTTGCCGGAGACGTAAAACCATTTTTTGCTCCATCCATGGCAACTGGAGGAGGGGTTCCCCAGAATGAAGTTATTTCGGTGCCAAAAGCAAAGCCATTCTGTTGTTATTTATACCATGCAGCCATTCTGAATGAAGGCTAGAGAGCCATTCTTCTGTTATTTATACCCTGTAGCCGAAAATTCGAAAATGAAGAATCATGTTAAATGAATCATGCGTGATTCTCTCCCAGCAGTCAGCTACGCATACAAACAAAACCCTTCGCACAGTTCCTCAACGCCAAGAGTTTGGGGGGCACTTGTTGTAGACAAATTTGGCTTTAAAGAGAAGTGAGGAATCGCGGTCGCATCTCCAAAATGAGAGCAGCCCGGCTCGTGCTCGACGAAAGGGGTCGCGTCTCCAAAATGCGACCAGCTCGGCTCGTACTCGACGAAAGGGGTCGCATATAAAAAATGCAACCAGCCCGGCTCGTGCTCGACGAAAGGGGTCGCGTCTCCAAAATGCGACCAGTCCGGCTCGTGCTCGACGAAAGGGGTCACGTCTCCAAAATGCGACCAGCCCAGCTCGTGCTCTACGAAAGGGGTTGCATATCAAAAATGCGACCAGCCCGGCTCGTGCTCGACGAAAGGGGTCGCATCTCCAAAATGCGACCAGCCCTGCTCGTGCTCGACGAAAGGGGTCGCATATAAAAAATGCGACTAGCTCCGTTCGTGATCGTCGAAGGGGTCGCACCCAGAATGCGAGCACTCTTGATATGAACAGCTCCCGACATATGAGCGGTCGTGGTTTCTGGTCTCGGGCATGGATGTCCCTCATCTCATAGTACCAGCAGCCCATATAGGCCGATTTTGGTTTATATCTATTCATAGTTCCGAATATCTAGAGACGTAATCAGCTAGACGTCTAGAATGTTTTGACTACTTCCTTATCCAAGGATTAACAAGATAAGTTTATTATCCCATGAAATCAGTACTAATCTTAACAGCTTGCGTAACAGACTGAATCACCCGGATCTGCATAAATAGATGACCTCACAGATGATAAAGGTACACAATCTCTTAGCCTGCATTTCACACTTCATCTTACTATCACAGTACCCGTACTGACTTTGCCATCGGAGGTCCATAAGACAGGTCAACCGGCGGTGGTCCTAACCTTTCTTGGTGATTGCAGGTTTCCCAATCTACACCATTCATCCCCGATTGGAGGTCAGACGACGAAGAATCAAAGTTGGTCTCTGACCAACATCTGTTAGCCAATTTTTGGCGTTAACAGGCCATATGCCAGACTGATGCCTGAGGCCTAGGTATGTAGGGGTGTGGGTGGTGAATAGCTTGCCGTAGGATTCGGGGTACGTCGCCTGGTGAGCTGGCAATTTCTCCAGCTCGGATAGCTGAGAAGGCGTGAGCCTTGCACTGAAACCATGCATGACATGGCTGTAGGAGTAGAGCAACATTTCTTCACTCGACGTCCCTTCGGCCGACGTCAACGATGCCAGCATGGACTGGTGCCATGACTCGTGGCTCGCGAACGTGTCGGGCTTGGGTGAGTGGTCCGCGTGGATGATGTAAGTTTGAAGTTCATCCGTGGCCCACACATCAGCAATAGGCCCTAGTAGCAGCAGTAGTGACCACACCAATAGGTGTTGTAATATGGTATGTGGGGAGCCTTCCATCATAGCTTTGATGGTTTTGAGAAAATGAGAAAAGAATTGTCGTATAAATACGCATCACGTGTGAGAACTTCTAAGCTGGTCGTTGAGGGCGATTTTTCCTGTCTGCGTGTTCTGTTTTGATCTTGTTATCTTGTGAAATGGACGTCTTATATTGTTGGAGGATATGGTTGTTGGACGAGGATCGCTCTGAATATTTGAGGCTTGCGACACGTGCCAATGTGGTCATCAGGTGGGGCCCATATTGAACATTCCTCGTCTCGAAATCTGACCACTTGGGTAATCAGGCGGGCCACCTGTGCAAGAAGAAAATGGATGGTTCGAAAATGAGTGACCAACATGTCTGGCCCACCTAATCAGTTGGTCAATCTCACTTCTGGGCCGACCATTCCCACAGTGGGCTGACCTGATGAGTGGATTGGATCTTGCAGGCTGAATCTCGTTGCCATGCACTGCTGCAAACTATTTCCCATGTATTCTTGGGAGCTTTGCTAAGCGCACACGCGTGCGACATGCTGGCAAGTGTGAGGTCTAATCCACCCATCAGGTTCTCCGACCTTTACATGTTTTCCCCACAATAAAATTTGATCCAATCACCATGTGGGCCACAAAACAGGTGAAAGTTTTTCAGATCCATACATTTTGTTTTGCAAATTGAGGCCCACCTGTACCAGTGGATCGACCTGATTCTTGGCATAGGGCATCAATATAGTAGTGATATTCTGATGGATAGATTGGATCTTGGACCTATTGTGCTATGGGGCACGTGAGGCGTGTACATGAACTTTATTGTACACGCGTGTGACTTAGCAAAGCTATCTTCTTGGTGGGCCACCTTGGACCGTTTCCTTCTTTCCTTCTTTTTTCTTCACACGTCAAATGGGCCGTTCATGCAACTTAAAGTAAGTTAAGATCCATCATACTGGAAAAAGCATAATGGAAGCTTCTATCAAAGAAATGGAGGAACATAAAAGGAAATCTGTTTATTCAAGCATGCATCATGCATGTGTTTCGCATGACTCTATTATTTGTTCATCTGACTGGACTGTCCATCAGGTGGGTCACCTCTTGGATCAACGGCAGACTGGATAAGCGACCAATTGATCGGATGGTTTGCATTTGATATATATTGACCCTTTTGATCAGGAATGACAGCATGATGAACTGCATCACGAAATTGCTTGGTGCACCTATTCTCTATTCTAAATTTAGGGGTGGCAATAGTGGTGGCGCCCTGTAGGGCTGATCTTGGCCTGAGGGATGGGCTTGAAATCTAGGCTTTGTGTTCGTTCTGGGAAGGAGCAAAGCCAATGGTTAATGGCTCAGCCGCAAGTTCAGTTTAGTCATCAAGTGGGTTTGGGCCAGGTCGTGTTGGGTTCGAATTTATCAGCCAGCTGGTCTCAGGTTCGAGACACACCAGCAGCACCTTTAGGTGCTTTCGGTCGGGCCGGGTCATGTTCGGGTTTAGGTGTTCGGCCGGGTCGAGTGGATTATGTTCCGGTTCGGGTATTCAGGCCGGGTCGTGTTAAAAAACAAAAAAAAAAAAAAAAAAATTAAGAATAGGCAATTTGAAAACATGACCTGTGAAGAGTCACATCTAATGTGCATGTGTAGTTTAAAAGCATTTTTGAATTGGCAATGATTTTTCCACTATCAAAACTATTTATACGATGGGATTCATTGTGGATGAAGGCGATGATGGATGTTTTATATTTTATATTTTTTAAGATCTAGATTATTAGAAACCTTTGATCATGTCAATATTTTTCTTAGAGGGTGGGCCTCACAGCGCTAGAGCCAGACCGAAGGACATTTTATCCTGATTAGGCCCGCAGGCAACCATCCCTCTTATTCTAAGCCATCTTATTGATTTGGATCAATCCAATCGATCTACTATTTCTTGGGTGGGCCAGAGCCCAAAAATCACATTGATCATATGATCCTAATGTTTAACTCTATGGGATTTAGCATCCAGTGGCCAGTCGGAAGTACATGACTAAAATGGCAACGAGTTAGGTACGGTCGCCGTCTGGCTCAGCCCAAACCCAACTCGTTTACCCTCTGCCCCCACTTGATGCTTCTTAAAATTCATGAAGCTGACCTTATCCATTTAGGGTTAATATTTTTTTTTTCACACACACTCACATATGCCCCTGTACTCACACCATAAGGGGTGCTCAAACCATGGCCTCATGTTGAAACTCTTAGAAGTCTACCACTGAGCCATACGGTCGCAGGCATTTAGAGTTAAGTTGACCTGACCCAACCCACCATGACCGAACTCAAAAGTTTAAGAAATGGAATTTGACACTAAAGCAATGCACAAACGTAGCCCCGACAGTGGACATATACACAAAATGTTCATCTATATATACTTTTTCTTCTTTGTTTGTTTTGAGTTTTGGGTTGGTCCAGTCAGGTAATTAATCTGGCCCACCCATTGATTACCTATGCACGCGGGGAGGGTCAGGTAGGCTTCAATTCAAATCCCACCCATTTACTTAATGGCCCACATTTCCAGACTGACCTGCTATCCATTTAACTGGTCCAAACCCATATCAAAAGCAGATTGGGCTAGTCGACCTGAGGGCTAGCCTGGCCCATTGCCACACTATGAATGAGCATTTGTAACAGTCAATGACCCATCCCTCGAGATGCATAGGTACTTGCGTATTCATATTATAATGTGAATAGTTGGGAACACTTTTGTCCATACAATTTACTTCCAAGGATGGTTAATTGTATGTATTTAAGGAACATGAAGAGACATTAATCTAAATTAAGTGATGGGTATATTAGGAATTTGAAAATGTGCTTAGTAATATGTGGTTAAGATTTCACTACAAATGGCACACTCAATAGTTTATATTTTCTTTAAAAAAAAAAAAAAAAAAAACCACAACGGACATGCTGACTTTTGTTTCATTCTTGTTGGAGCCGAATTTCCCTCAACATTGCCTACCGGGTTGGTTTCACAACAGAAAGTCACATGGGTGAAATTTTATGAGATCCACCCGATCTATTGTGTAGTTGCTCCATTCTAACTATTGATATCGAAAATCATTACACATTTATATTACCACGGACCAATGTAATATTAATGTCAATGTGGATAGTATTTTTTTTTTTTAAAGAGAATAGAAATTTATTGAAAAAAGCAGAGAGATCGGGCAAGAACCCAGCACCTAGCAAAGCCCTCTACAGCAGAAAATATACCACAACTATCTCATGGTAGAATTTTTGGCCTCTTCAATCTGACCCAACCCCACCCTGTCCAAAACAAGAGCTCCTCGAGCTTCAGTTTAATTGCACGTAAAATTTAATTGTTATACCCTTCGACTAACCAACAAAAAAAGGTTGATACTAATGATACATTTACTTCTTCAAGAGAAATAAAATAGCTAAAATGTAACCAACTCAGCTTGGTGTTATCTAGAGATTGATGATATTTGGGCATCTATTACTTATAACATTTTGTTTTCCACGCAATTAAAGAAATCAATCTCCAAATGGAAGAATGTTGCAGTTGACATAATTATGTGCTCTCTTGAGTGTGTGTCTATATAAGGAAGATATTTTAGATTATAGATTTAGCTAGGGAAAGTGGATTAAGCCTTTCAATTTTTAATTTCTCTTCTTTTAGTAAAGAATAAAGCTTCATATTGTTTCCTTGTTAATACAAGCATATTAATTAATGAACCACATAAATCCTGGTCCTCTTATCTTTTGCTTTTGATTTGACCTTTAACATTTTTATTTTGAATATTTCTTTTTGTAGTTTTGAGTTACTATCTCCGGACACTTGTAGTTGTAGTAGGCAACAAATCAAGACAACCGAGTCGGATTGGTGGTGAAGGAATCCTACCTGTTGTTGGATTCCTCCCCACCATGTCGTTGCATCCACACTTCTCAATCTCCATCAGAAGAGAGGAGCCCTTGCATTAAGACTCTTATAAGATAGTTATTATGCCACTTTGTAGCGCATGGATGGTGCTTACATTATACCTCTGTAGCCCCACATGTGACACTTTATCCAAATTGCACATTCCATTACTTGTTTATGTTGTTAGAGTCTCCAAAAATCAGGTTTTGAGTGTCTGACCGGTCGGACAGATTGGTCCGACTGGTCGGACAAATCCCTTGGTGGACAGTGGAAAATGCAAGCTCGCTGGACATGTGGTTTGACCAGTCAGATGAAGGCTGAAATTCCATTTTTCGAAGGGAAAAACTCTCTAGACCTTTTTTGCACTGGTCGGGACCGATCGAGCCTTCCCGCCTTTGTACATCGGTCCTCACACAAATATTCATCGACTCCCACGATCTTTGATATGCTAGGATTTTCCATCTTCACGGTCCTAAAGTCGCCTGACTTGTAGCTTGTGAAGAAATCTTTACGTGAAGTCGCATGAAACGACACTCCCGAGTCTATCACCCAGTCGGTATCTTGACTCGTAGCCGAGAGACAAACATATTGATCTGCAGAAAGAATAACAACAACATCACCATCTGAGGCAACCATAGTAGAATCTGATTCTTCTTCCTTCTCCTTTCCTTTTCTTTTCTTGTCATTCTTCTTCTTATGACATTCACTCTTGTAGTGGCCATTTTTGACACAATTCTAACATTCTACATCTCTCCTGACACTTGACTTACCTCTTGATTTATCTCGAGCCTTCCCGCCCTTCCTGTTCTTTCCTCTCCCCCGATCCTGTGCCATAAGGGTCTCTTGCTGCATAGACCCCTGAGACTTCCTCATTGTCTCCTCATTAAAGAGACAACTAGTCATCTGCTTCATGGACATCTTTTCGTCTGGCGCCGAGTTACTCAGAGACACTACCAAAGTTTCCCACCTATCAAGCAATGAGCTAAAGAATAACAAGGTTTGTAGCTCAACGTCCAGGACCATCTTCATAGCGGAGAGCTGGTTCATAATATTACTGACTTCATTCATATGTTCAGCCACAGAACCATTATCCTTGAACTTGAGATTCACAAGTCTTCTAATTACGAAGATCTTATTGCTGGTTGTCTTCCTCTCACACAGCCCCTGCAATTTCTGTCATAGGTTAGCGGTTGAGGTCTTCGTAGACACATGGTGTGTTGAGCTTTGAATTGTGCATATTCTAACTTAATTCATCACTCATTATGCATGTTTATTATGATTTAAAGAGCTACCTAATGCATGATTTTGTGATTGCAGGAATGAGAGAGAGTCTTTGTCATTTGGAGGCTTAGAAGCCCTTCTTACATGCCTTGAAGATGAAAAGGGTGAAGGACTAAAGGTGGAGCAAAAGTGCAATGAAGACGAGGGAAAAAAAAAGCTGAAAAATCAGCCATTTACATGACCTTCGGCCGGCCGGCAGCAGTGGCCAGCTGGCCAAACCCTCCAGAAACACAAAAATCACTGGAATGTTTTATGAGGACCGACCTGCTGACCGACCGACCGACCGGCTGGATGGACTGGCGGGCCAGCCGGCTGACAGGTCGGCCTATGGTTTTAAACGTCCAGAGAGTTGGGCTCCTCTTTGCTTAAGCTTCGGCCGGCCGGCCAACATCCTGATTGCACTAGGACATTTCTAAATTCGGATTTCATTGCGTAAGTGCGGTACTTCTCCGTAATTTCTTGGATCTAAGTTATAAAAGGACTCTTTCACTCTCTTCCTAGGGTATGATAGGACGTGGGGAACATCAAGGAGACTTAGGAGACGGATTCTACTTCAACAAGTTTTCTTCTAGTTTTCAGTTATTTTTATTTTTTTGAGGCTTCTAGTTCAAGGATATTAGAGATGAACTAAAACCTCTTAGCTAGGGCTAAGAGGTGAAGCTTTTGATTCATTTTTTATGGATTAATGCAACCTAGGTTTCCTTTTTATGCTTTGATTGAAGAATTTGATTTAATATGAGTTTGAATAAAGTACTAGTTTGGTTTTTTGCTTCGATCTCTTGATGACTCTGGGCACATGTGCTTTTTAGTTTATTTAAACTTAGTAGCTTACCTTTTTTATATTGTTTATGCTTGTGTAGTTCATTAATCTATCATCGACTCCGGGCAAGATAGACTCTTTGATTGCCTTGTATACAATGGCACAATCTTCATGTGGTAACTCATTCAAATTAAAGTTTTAATCTTTTGTGATAATTTGAGATAGATGTTTGCTAATTGATTTTTTATTTAATTAGAGTTTTAATCATTAGTCGTAGTCAAGTCTAGTAACAAGAAATGATGAAAGCTGTGGTTGTGAATCTCACCTAGATCGAAAAAAGGCTTTACCTATACAATTGAGTGTGCCCAGGCCCTGAGCATTATTGTGGGAATCGAATTGATGAGCAAGCAACCGTTTTAAATAAGTGTTAATTGAACTACCCCATATTCCGATCGGATAGAGATAGAAATTCAATTCCTATTGAGTTATGAGAGACCTAGTTGTATCGATGCATTGAAAACCATCAAAAGTGGATCCTTGGCGCTCTAGTGCCTTTTTAATCACTGTTTTACTCCAAATCATTATTTTTCAGATTTATTTCTTAATGTGATCTCGATTTTAGGTTGTTTTACATAAATTCTGATAATATTTACATATAAATCTCTGTGGGATGATACTCGGTCTTTCTGAATTTATTACTACATTGCAACGCTACACTTGGGGAGCGAACATGGTGGAACACCGAATGTCCAACTATTGTCTAATAAACCCCACCACCTTCCGGTCAATTTTCTTCCAATCATCATCTGTCATATCTTTCGTCTTCGCTGATATGCTTAAGATTGGAGCATACAAGTCCTTATAATAAAGCAAGTCCTTCATCTTCGCCTTCCATATGGGCCAGTTAAAATCATTGAGGCTAATCATCCTTAATGAGCCACATTCCATAATTCAGAACCAATCTCACTTTCGTTCAAACAACTTGAACCCTCTGATACCACTTTTGTTTGGTGTGTTTCATAAAACCTTATGATCTCGCCCCCAAAACTACTTGAATTATGGGATATGATAATGCAATGAACTAAAGAAAATCACAAACCACACGACATATGAGATTTTTACGTGAAGAACCCTCAAAGAGGTAAAAACCACGGGACCTAGTCCAGATCAACAATCCACTATGAAAGAGAACCGTTACAAGCGATCATAAGCACAACCCGCTTGGATTAAACCTTCTTCACTCACGCAGGAGTGGATAAACAATAAAAGAATACGAAAACTGAGAGATCTCATCGATCATAAGGACGTATAAGCGCCGAGATGTCAACTGCGCAGTAGATCACCTTTAAAAAGCAGAAATTCCCTACCATAAGCTTCTTCCTCTCTCTCTCTCTCTCTCTCTCTCTCTCTCTCTCTCTCTCCTTGGACGTGTAAACCTCCTATTAGGATACCCTAATCACAATTTGGAAGCTCTTAAATAGAGCACCGGAGAAATTAGAGCCAAAATAAGAAACTGTGGATTCACAGTCTGCGCATGGTGCAGGCACTTGCCCAACTAAAAAACTGTCTAAAGAGTTTAGAGAAAATTCTGCAGAATTTTGGTCACCCGACCTAGCATGGTCTGGCACCTGACCTGGGCACTGGGCGCCCGGTCAGCATACCATTGGGCGCCCGACTATTCCAAAAAATAATCCAGAGACTTTCTGTCCTTCTAGGGCGAATTTCGGTCGCCCGACCCAAATCGGCCGGGCGCCCAACCAGCCCTGGGCTACACCAATCTCTCCTCTACACCTGAGGAGGAAAACCTCATCAGTAGGGACCTGCTGAAAAATAGGAAAAAAGAAAAGAAAATAGTCACAAAAAATAGAGTTATAGCAGAAAAAAATCTGATATCTATATTTTGTTGGAGATGGAATACAAGAGGATATTTTCTTTCCTCTTTGTTTACTGTTATACACACATGGCCCAATTGAGCATAATATTATTCGGAACCTTTTTTCTTTCTTTACTCATGTGAAGGCAAAAAACGATGAAGGAGTTTTGACTACTGAGGTAGCAGGATTTTTCAAATTCACAGTTTAAAAAGTTCGGCCCGGTCTAACCAATTTTTCTAGGATCGGGCTTGGGTATGCTATACAAGGCCCATGTCTGGCTCAGACATTGGGTCTGAAGTGTCGGGGCAGGCCTGGGCATAACTTCACCCAGCAAAAACCCGGCTCATTGCCACCGTTATCGATAGGATGCCAACAATTGTTGTGTGTTTGCGTTTTTCTTTTATATGAAATGCATGCCAAACGGAATGGTTCAGATCGGATTCGATTGTTCGAGTGTCCCAAAGCCACTGAGAGCCTTCTTTTTTTTTTTAATACTAGTGTAGCGATTACATTTTAATAGTCTGGATGAGAAATAGCTACTACTGGGCTGGACACAACATGGTTTTGTTCATCAACCCATTTGAGATAACCATACACCACAAAGCTCTTACTCCATGCTTCTTTGTCAACCTCTACACTTACTACAAACCCGTGCTTCTGATTCTTGCTGTTGAATTTGAGCGTTTCCGGATCCGTTCGGATTCTCATTCCATAGGGGAAGTCTGTTACCGCCTTGTAAGTGGCCGGTATCGCCTCCCACATTGGTCACCATTCTGCTGAAATTCTGAACTGCTGGGTAGGTAGTTTCATTTGAGAAGACGGCGATGAAGGATGGGTAGTTGAGACTGGTAGGGGTGCTAGGACAGCTCCATTGGGTCCGTCTGATGATGGCGGCCATCTGGGTCTTCTTGTATCCAAGGCCACAAAGGAAATTGATGTAGTCTTGGAAGTTCATGTCGTAGATGAGCCCGGGGTCCATCGCTTTGTTTGGGTTGATATGGCCCGCACCAAAGTCCAAAGGTGTGGCGGGCAGTCCTGGCCACTGATCTTCAATGGTGGAGTGAGTGTTGTCTGTGGTCATTGCGGTGGTCATGATAGCCGACCGGATGGCTGCTGGGCTCCAGTCCTTGTAGATGGCCCTCAGTAGTGCGGCCATGCTGGCTCCATGGGGCGACGCCATTGATGTACCTGACACCAACGCGTAATCTGTCACCAAATAATCTGATTCCGTGTCTGCGAATGGCTTGTTCGGAACCCATGCTGCAAGCACGTCCGCTCCAGGTGCGAGTATGTCCGGTTTTAGCACAGTTGGGGTTACTGGATCTGGCCCTCTCGAAGAGAAATAGGCCACCTGAGGTGCTGGCTTCACCCCCAGCTTTGTTATCTTGAACCTCAGCTCTCTCACCGTCGCATTAACCTCTTCCATGGCATATTTCCTGATTGACGCAGCGGCAGGCTCACCTTTTAGAACAAGGCTAGGAATGTAGTAGTCTTCGGGTTCAAGAAACATGCCATCCATCATGAAGATACCTGCAGCCGCATTGCTCCGATTGACCTCCGAAATTTGAGAGAAAATGTCAGTGTGGTTGAGTACATCACAGAGAACAACCTTCCCGGCAACATCGATCGGATCCAAAGACGACCGTAGACATGCTGCTTTGCTTATGTTGCCTTTGCCATAGTACAAAGGCAAATTGGCAATGTATATGCTCTCGGGGTAGTAGGATGTCCCTTCTAGCGTTTGATCATTGCCGAGTGTCAGCTTTCCCTGGAAACTACGGTCGATGGTGCCCGCACCAATGGTCATTATCCATGGTGCACCGTTGTATGTCGAACTCCTCGATGGCCCATCATTGCCAGCCGCACATGCAACAAACTTCGGTCCGAAGCCCAGAGTACCTTGTACATTGCGACACGGGCACCTGGGGCTACGCCTCTGGCTCTACGCTCAGCATAACCAAAGTAATTGGCACCGTACACATAGGCCCCGGCTGCTGTCGATGATGTGTGGGTCCCATGTCCATACCAGTCTCTAGTGGAGTTATAGTCACCATCAATGATTTTAAATCCGCCGGCTTTTAGTCCTTTGCTGAAGGACCGAGCTCCAATTAGCTTCCGATTGCACAGCGAAGGGCTAAATGCCGTCCCGTTCTCGCACTCACCCTTCCATCTATCTGGCACCAGCGACATCCCATGGTCATTAAAACTCTCACTCTCTGGCCAAACACCAGTGTCCATTATCCCAATGATCACATCTTGGCCGTAGGATGATGCAGGCCATATGCCAGACCGATGACTGAGGCCGAGGTACGTAGGAGTGTGTGTGGTGAATAGCTTGCCGTACGTTTCAGGGGTACGTGGCACTGTGAGCTGGCAATTTCTCCAGCTCGGATAGCTGAGAAGGAGAGAGCCTGGCACTAAAGCCATGCATGACATGGCTGTAAGAGTAGAGCAACATTTCTTCACTCGATGTCCCTTCTTCCGACGGCAAGGATGCCAGCATGGACTGGTGCCATGACTCGTGGTTTGCGAACCTGTCGGGCTTGTGCGAGTGGTCCACGTGGATGATGTAAGTTTGACGTTCATCTGTGGCCCACACATCAGCAGTGGGCCCTAGTAGTAGTACTAGTGACCACACCAATAGGTGGTGTAAGATGATATGTGGGGAAGCAGCTTCCTTCATATCTTTGATGGTTTTGAGGAAACGAGAGAAGTGTCATATAAATACACATCACATGTGAAGACTACTTAGCTGGTCGTTAACTACAATCGTTGAGGGCGATTTTTCCCATATACGAATTCTGTTTTGATATTGTTTTCTTGTGAAATGGACGTCTTATACTAATTTGTTGGAGGATATGGTTGTTGGACGAGGATCGCTTTGAAGATGTGAGTCTTACTACACGTGCCAATGTAGTCATCAGGTGGGCCCATATTCAACATTCCTCGTCTCGAAATCTGACCACTTGGATTATCAGGCGGGCCACCTGATCAGTTGGTCAACCTCACTTCTTGGCTGAGTTTTCCCACGGTGGGCCCACCTGATGAGTGGATTGGATCTTGCAGGCTGAATCTCTCGTTGCCACGCACGGCTTGTAAACTCTTTTCCATGTATTCTTTGGAGCTTTGCCAAGCTTGCAATAAAGCTGTGTACACGCGACCCATGCTGGCGCATAAGTGTGAGGTCTAATCCACCCATCAGGTCACCTTTGCATGTTTTCCCAAAAATAAAGTCTGATCCAATCACCATGTGGGCCCAAAACAGGTGAAAGTTTTTCAGATCCATACATTTTGTTTTGCAAATTGAGGCCCACCTGACCAGTGGATCGACCTGATTCTTGGCATAGGGCATCAGCATATATAGTGGTGATATTCTGATGGATAGATTGGATCTTGGACCTATCATGCTATGGGGCACGTGGGGCGTGTGCATGAACTTTATTGCACAAGCGTGTGGCTTTGCAAAGCTCTCTTCTTGGTGGGCCATCTTGGACCGTTTCCTTCTTTCCTTCTTTGTTCTTCAGACGCCAAATGGGCTTTTCATGCAACTTGAAGTTAAGATCCATTATACTTTTTATTTTTTATTTTTTAATCGGTATATGATATTGTTGGAACGTCCAAACCAAACGGACGGTCCAGATGGTCTAGCAATCTCTGGAAGATTCTTGGTATCTAAAAAGGCATATGTTACAACTGTTGGGATTTCCCACATTTTGTGACTGTTGGAGATTTCCATACATTAGAAACTGATGGATTAAAGGTAGTTAATTGTATAGATTATTCTAGAATGAGGGCATATTAGGTTTTTCACATAGTAGCAAGTCACTATATAAAGGGGTGTGGTGCTGTAAGTTCATAGCAAGCAAAAATCAAGCTTTTAAGCTATTTTCAATACAGAGTGCTTTCTTATTTACTTCTTGTGTAGGTGTTTGAATTATCTCCCAAGGCTTTGTAAAGCCAACAAAGTGGTATCAGAACCACCGGTCCTAGGTGTCGATTCCATAGTCTAGTGAAGATGGCCACCACTATTCAGCCCTAAATTCCGAGGTTGTCAAAAGACAACTATGAGAATTGGTGCATCCAGATGAAGGCACTGTTCGGGTCACAAGATCTATGGGAGATCGTTACCGATGGGTATGTAGAACCCACTATGGAGCAAGAAGCCGTCTACACCGCTGATCAAAGAACGGTCCTCAAAGATCAACGAAAAAAGGACAAGAAGGCTCTGTTTCTTGTCTATCGAGGGTTGGATGAGTCCACCTTTGAACGGATCGCTAAAGCGACAACAAGCAAGCAAGCATTGGAGATTCTTAGCACCTTTTTCAAAGGAGTTGATCGTGTGGAGAAGGTTCGCCTCTAAACCTTTAGAGCCAAGTTTGAGACCTCTCACATGAAGGAACGTGAGTCCATTTCGGATTATTTTTCAAAGTTGCTTGTCATTGTTAACAACTTGAAAAGAAATGGCGAAAAGATTGAGGATGTGCGGGTGGTCGAAAAAATACTGCGATCCCTTACACCCAAATTTGAGCATGTGGTTGTGGCCATAGGAGAATCAAATGACTTGAAAAAACTGTCCATCGAAGAACTGATGGGATCGTTGCAAGTGCATGAGCAACGAATGCAAAAAAATGTTGGACCGATGCTTGAACATGCCTTGGAGTCCAAGTTGACTCTAAATGAACAAAAGAATGACCATACACAAAGAGGGGGCCGTGGCACTAACAATCGTATAAGAGGCAGAGGGCGTGGATATCATCCAAGCCATCAACAAAATCAACAGAAGTTTACCAATTTTCGTGGAAGAGGAAATGGTAGAGGCCGGTCCATGCGTGGTCGTGGAAATACAAAAAATATTCAATGTTACAACTGCAACAAGTTCGGCCATTATGCTTCAGACTGCTGGAGCAAACCAGTAGATCAAGATGAGCATTCTAATTATGCAGAAGCATTAAATCATGAAAATGAAGACTACATACTTCTTCTTGCACAGAAGAAGTATGTGATCAACATGACATGTGGTATCTCGACTCTGGTGCGAGTAACCACATGTGTGGAAAGAAGGAGCTGTTCGTGAAACTGGCAAACGATGCTCGTGGTAACGTTAGTCTAAGAGACTCATCAAAAGTTCTGATAAAAGGTAAAGGAAAAGTTAAAATCTATCAGAAGAATGGTGTGCCAAATTTTATCTCCAATGTGTATTACGTACCAAATATAAAAAGTAACATCCTCAGTATCGGTCAACTCCTTGAGAAGGGGTATTCATACACATGGAAAACTATTCTCTCTCTATAACAGATGCACACGGGAGACTTGTGACTCAAGTCAAAATGGTGAAGAATCGCATGTTTCCGCTCCAAATCAACACAAAAATCGAGAAGTGTCTCTATGGAACCGTGAAAAATGCTTCATGGAGATGGCATCTTCGCTTTGAGCATCTCCATTTTGGCGGCTTAAAGCTATTGTCTTCATCAAGCATGGTACAGGGCTTGCCTACTATTGAAGCTCCAGAACATGTGTGTGAGGCGTGCACACTCGGCAAGCAATAAAGGAACTCCTTTCCAAGTGGAGTGTCTAGAAGAGCAAAGGAACCACTTCAATTGGTTCATACTGATATTTGTGGACTACTTGAAGCACCCTCTTTTGGAGGTAATAAATATTTTATTACCTTCATTGATGATTTCAGCAGAAGACTTTGTGTGTATTGCATTAAAGAAAAATCGGCTGCTTTCTCTATCTTTAAAATTTTCAAAGCTCGTGTTGAAGTTGAAAGTGGTTACAAAATTAAAGTACTCAGATTTGATAGAGGTGGAGAGTACACCTCAAATGTATTTCGAGATTATTACAAGGAACAAGGCATCAAGCAGCAGCACACTATAGCCTACACGCCACAGCAGAATGGTATTGCAGAACGAAAGAACCGTACTATCCTGGACATGACAAGAACCATGCTAAAAGAGAAAGGCTTGCCAAAAAGCTTCTGGGTAGAGGCAGTTACATGTACTTCCTACTTGCTCAATCGGTGTCCAACCAAGAGCGTCAGAAACATGACACCACAGGAGGCATGGAGTGGCTACAAACCGAGTGTGGCGCACCTAATGATCTTTGGGTGTGTCGCCTATGCTCAAGTTCAAGAGGCAAGAAGAAGGAAGCTTAATGATCGTGGCGAGAAATGCATCCTCATCGACTATAGTGAAGAATCTAAAGCCAACAAGCTCTACAATCTACTAACCAATAAAGTAGTGGTGAGTGGAGATATGGTCTTCAGTGAGGAAGAAGCTTGGAAATGAAACGATGAAGAATCGACTAAAAATATTCAAGTCGAAACAGAAGAATAGGAAGAAATGCATGACAGTCAAGAGCAAACGCCCACAACACCTTCTTCAGTTGTATCATCAGTTCACGAAAGCTCTGAAAGTATTCCATCGAATCAAAATTCGGCCAGCTCGTCCTCACCCATGGCACCCATTAAAATGAGAAGCTTAAGCGACATCCATGAGCAAACTGAAGAAGTTAATCTTTTCTACCTGTATGCAGATCATGAGCCTCTAACGTTCCAGGAGGCCATAAAAGAAGAATGTTAGAGAATAACTATAAAAGAAGAAATTCATGCCATTGAAAAGAATGATAGATGGGAGCTGACTATGCTTTCTAAAGGTCAGAAAGCTATCGGTGTTAAATGGGTGTACAAGATCAAGCGAAATGTTGATGGTGAGATCGATCGCTATAAGGCAAGGCTTGTAGCAAAGGGATATAAACAAAAGTATGGGGTAGACTATGAAGAAGTCTTCACTCCTGTTGCTCACTTTGACACTATGAGGATGATTATCTCCCTTGAAGCACATTACAGTTGGATAATCTACCAACTTGATGTGAAATCTGCATTCCTGAATGGAATTCTGGAAGAAGAGGTCTATGTTGACCAACCTGAAGGGTTTGTTATGCAAGGGGAGGAACACAAGGTGTAAAGAACGCCCTTTATGGGTTGAAGCAAGCTCCACGTGCTTGGAATGCACATATCGACAACTATCTTCAAGAGAACGGCTTCGCCCAATGTCCATATGAGCATGCAGTCTACATCAAGAAAAATGTTCATGGCGATATGCTCATAGCATGCCTGTATGTTGATGATTTGCTATTTACAGGGAACAGCCAGCCGATGTTTGATGAATTAAAAAAGGCCATGTTTAAGTAATTCAAGATGACCGACGGAGGTCTGATGTCTTTCTTTCTAGGCATCGAAGTGAAGCAACAACATGGTGGCATTTTTATATCTCGGAAAAAGTATGCCAAGGAATTACTTGAAAAGTTCAAGATGGCCGATTAATTGCAATGCCGTGAACACACCTGTAGCAACGGGCCTGAAGCTGATAAAAGAAGGAGAAGGAAGAAACGTGGACTCGACTCTATTCAAGAGTTTGATTGGAAGCTTAAGGTACCTCACAATTATAAGGCCGGATATCGTCTACAGTGTTGAGCTTCTAAGCAGATACATGGAAGCGCCAAAAGAATCACATTGGCTAGCCACAAAAAGAATCCTCAGGTATGTCAAAGGAACAATGGAATTCAGTCTTTTCTATCCATATGATGATGAAGTGATACTATATGGATACTCAGACAGTGATTGGGGAGGTGACCAAGATGAAAAAAAGAGCACCACTGGGTATGTATTCTATCTCGGAATGACAGCTTTCACATGGAATTCAAAGAAGCAAAGTGTGGTCGCTTTGTCCACATGTGAAGCAGAGTACGCGGTAGCATCGTCCACAGTTTGTGAGACAATTTGGTTGAAAAATCTGCTAAAGGAGCTGAAGCATCCACAGGAAGAATCCACAGTCATATATGTGGATAACATGTCAGCAATCGAGCTTGCCAAAAATTCGGTACAACATGGAAGAAGCAAGCACATTGATACCTAGATATCATTTTTTAAGAGATCAAGTGAAGCAGAAAACGGTGAAATTGGAATATTGTCATACTACTGAACAAGTGACAGATATTTTCACCAAGGCGTTATCGACTGATACATTCAGACGACTAAGGTCATTGCTTGGAATAAAGCCCGTTTTAGTTTGAAGGAGAGTGTTGGATCGTCCAAACCAAACGGATGGTCTAGATGGTCTAACAATCTCTAGAAGCTTCTTGGTATCTGAAAAGGCATATGTTACAACTGTTAGGATTTTGCCACATGTTGTGACTGTTGGAGATTTCCATACGTTAGAAGTTGATGGATTAAAGGTAGTTAATGGTATAGATTATTCTAAAATGAGGGCATATTAGGTATTTCACATAGTAGCAAGTCACTATATAAAGGGGTGTGGTGTTGTACGTTCATAGCAAGCAAAAAATCAAGCTTTTAAGCTATTGTCAATACAGAGTGCTTTCTTATTTCCTTCTTGTGTAGGTGTTTGAATTATCACCCAAGGCTTTGTAAAGCCAATAGATATTATTCACAAAGGCAACTGCCAAAGACAACCTACAACTTTGTGGGAGATCCCTGAATAAAAAACCCTCAGGGAGCTCTAAACATAAAACTCACCCACCAAATAGCTCGGAAGCAATACGGAGCTCAACACTAACCAGCCCCCATCCTAAGATTAGATTACCATTCTTAAATTTCCGAAGCCCACTTTATCAAGAAAGATGAGACCTTGGATTTCCTGAGGAAGATCACTGACGTAGGTGAATGTCTTCTTAACTTGGGTGTCGCTTCCCAATCGGGCCAAACCATCCGTGGGAAAAAGTAATGTGGCCCATTCTCCTCAATCTGCCTATCCTCTCCTTCCAATACCTTTAAAGTAAGATCCATCATACTTTAAAAAGTATAATGAAAGCTTCTATCAAAGAAATGGAGGAAGATAAAAGGAAATCTGTTTATTCAAGCATGCATCATGCATGTGTTCCGCATGACTCTATTATTTGTTCAGCTGACTGGAGTGTCCATCAGGTGGGTCACCTCTTGGATCAACCGTAGATGGGATACCACACGGATCAAAAGGGTCAACGCATCACGAAACTGACTAGATACCACACTAATCAGATGATCCTAGTATTTTTTTCCTGTCCATGATTCGCCTTAGAGGCGACCAATTGACGGGACGGTTTGTATTTGATATGTATATTGACCCTTTTGAGGAATGACAGCATGATGAACTGCATCACGAAACTGCTTGGTGCCCCCAATCTGATCTATTCTAAATTTAGGGGTGGCAATACGCCGGGCTTCCCAGCCCGACCTTGATGGTGGTGCAGTCCTGTAGGGCTGATCTTCTTCGCCTGAGGGCTGGGCTTGAAATCTAGGCTCGGTGTTCATTATGGGCAGGAACAAGGCCAATGGTTATTAATGGCTCAACTGCTAGCCTAGTCCAGTCATCAAGTGGGTCAGTGTTATATGAAAGGATAGGCAATTTGAAAACGTTTGCGAGGAGCCACACGTATAATTTGTACGTGTAGCTTAAAAACACTTTTGAATACACAATTATTTTTCTATAACCAAAATTATTTATACGATGGGATTCATTGTGGATGAAGGGAATGCTGAATTTTTTTTATATTTTTTATTTTTTAAGATTTAGATTATTACAAACCTTTGATCATGTCAATCTTTTTCTAATAGGGCGGGTCTCATAGGGCTAGAGCTAGACTAAAGGCCTTTTTATCCTGATTAGGCCAACCAAAACCATATATCTCTAATCCTAGGATTGTATATTGATTCGGATTGAGCCGATTTTTTTAAGAGAAAAAGATTATTTTATAAATATAAAAAGCTCCAACAATACACATTTGGGTGAGGCCGGACAAAAAAAAACTCGGCCCTCACCTATCGTATCCCACCCTGTACAATCGAAGACCCAGCAGAGAGGAGCAGCCTCAATCTTTCAATCATTTTCTCCTAACTATGCCTAATCCTGCATTGTATGTCTAAAGCTAGGGATCCCCAAAATTGATCAAATTGATCGACTGTTTCTTGGGTGGGCTAAAGCCCAAAGTTCACATTGATCATATGATCTTAACGTTCAACTCAACGGGATTTAGTATCGAGTGGGCCAGTCGGAAGTGTGCATGACTAAAATGGCAATGAGTTAGGTTCGGTCATAGTCCGAGTCAGCACAAGCCCAACTCGTTTACCCTCTGTCCCCACATGATCCTTCTTAAAATTCATCAAACTTGGCCCCATCCATTTAGGGTTAAGTTGACCTGACCTAACCCACCATGACGCAACTCAAGTATAAGAAATCGAATTTGACACTAAAGTAATGCACAACCTAGCCCTGACAGTGCACACATACACAAAATGTTCATCTATACTTTTTCTTCTTTATTTGTTTTGAGTTTTGGGTTGGTCCAGTCAGTGTTGATTGGAATCTTCAATCCGGACAGTTTTGGGGTCATTGATTGTTGGACCATTGTGGTCGATTGATTAAAAATACCTTAGATTCCTATTTTGGTCACTGGACACATTTGAACACTTTCGATTGACCGAAGTCTGATCATCGATCGATCGGAAATATCCTGTTTATATTGCAAACTTAATTTGTAGACAATTTTGGGTGAACATGTGGTGTTGAGCAATTGAGAAGCCGTCGATCGACCGATCAATCGATGGTTCGCATGGTTTTGCATAAGTGCACAGTTTTAGTTTCCTATTATATATAGGTCTTATATAAAGCCTTGTTAATACGGGATTGGGGTATCCTAAGGAGAGTAAAATCATTCTAGGGTTTGACAAAAGAGAAAGCTAGGATTTTTCACATGTTTTAAGTTGAAACTATCTCTTGTAACATCATTTTTATAGTGGATTCTTTGTTGCTTTGAGCTGTGATTTTTTCTTGCAAAGGTTTTTCCACGTACAATTCATGTGTTCACTAGTTTTCTTTGCTTGTGTTTCTCTTTGGTTGTGTGATTCTACTTGTTGTTTACTTTTGTGGCTCCAAACAAGTGGTATCAGAGTATACGCTGGGATAGCATTTAAATCTCTAACATGATGATGAAGGGATATAACGTGAAGTATGAGACAGAGAAGTTCACTGGAAAAAATAACTTTGAATTATCGAAGGTGAAGATGAAAGGCCTTCTAGTTCAACAAGGATTGCAATAAGTACTCCTTGGTAAAGCAAAGTATCCTAAATCTATAAAGAATGAAGAGTGGGATCAACTTCAACAGATGATGATTACCGTGATTCAGTTATGATTGTCCGACGATGTACTCTATAATGTCTTGGATCAGATGACTATTACAGGGCTTTGGACGAAGTTAGAAAGCTTGTACATGAAGAAGTCTCTAACTAATCATCTGTATCTAAAGAAGCAATTCCATAATATGAAGATAGAGGAATGGTTAGATTTTATTGATCACATCAGCACCTTTAATCAATTACTTTGCAAATTGACAAGCATAGAAGTTAAGATAGATGAGGAAGATAAAGCCCTAATCATGTACGTCGTCTCTTCTGAAATCCTATGAGTATTTAATAAATACTTTGTGTTGTGGTAGGGACACCTTGGGCATAAACTGTTATATCTGTTAAAGTCCCTTGATATACATTGATACACCATCCTCTAATGGCTTGAGCTTTTAGAGAAAGTGGTTGTTTGACATGATATAAGAGCAAAAGGTCAAGTGCTAGAATCCCATGACCAGCAAATATGCTTTGGTAATATATCACCCTAGGGGGGCCTGGAAAATCAATCCCAGCCTATTTATGGTGTGAATGTCCGTCCACCTTTGTCTAGTATGTTCCCGTGTGGAGTTCCACCCCGCACATGCAGGGGAGTGTTAAAGTCCCTTGATATACATTGATACACCATCGATCCTCCAATGGCTTGAGCTTTTAGAGAAAGTGGTTATTTGACAATCTCGACCCTTAAATCGAAGCAGTTGGGAAAGAAAAGTAGTGACGAATGTTCTTCTATGGATGCACTATTTGTCTGGGGTAGGTAGACTAAGAAAGAGAAGGGGAAGCCTTGATTTAGGTCTAAGTCGAAGGGCAAAGCCAAGATGAAGTACTGGAATTGTAGAAGGTTAGGGCATTGTTAAAATTGAATTTTGACGATGATACGAAATTCGTTTTGTATTTGCTTATTTTGGGAGAATCGGTGGATTCATAGGCATTCACAAATAACACAAACTAGTATATAAGAGATAAGACATAAACAGAATCTTTATCATTTCCAGAGATTCTGATATCTTGTACATTCCAGGCCGTGATCTGGCACAAGCCCTTAATTACATTGAATCATCAAATAACCCTTAATTAAAAAGTAAAGACTATCTTATAGGAGTATGTATTTGTTGTATGTGTGTTTTGGATTGCAAATGGTGAGTTTATCTGTTTGTGTGAGGAAAACTATACTGTCGACAGATCATATGCCTATGTTTCATGTAATCTCGAGTTTGAGCTAAGAGATTATTAAGCAATAGTTGAGTGGTAACACTAGGCCTGATTTCGTCGTAGAGACAGGGACCGTGGGAAAGTCAAGCTGCGACCGTGAACTCAAGTAGTCCGGCTAGCGAAGATCGATTTTAATGAGTAGTACATCGATCGCCAGCAGATAGTAATTTTGTGGTAACACCCTTCGATTCGTAGTCCAGAGACCATTGTTTTCTTGCTTTTACTGTTTACATCGATGTTTGGTATGTTTTCCTGAATTTTTTTTTATCAATCTCTATAATATAAAATAATATTCAGAGACTAAGTCTCAGACTTGACCTTAAGGACAAAGTCTAGAGACACAGCTTTGAAACTGGGGCTTGAGGCACTTTGGAAGGATGGAGTAGACTGCACCTGTATTGGTTTGAGATAGGAACTTGATCGGATACTCTATCCGAATTTGAGAACGATCTGACAATGTTTCAGGGTTTTTTTAGAAATCTCTCTAGTTTCTCTTCTTGAAGTCAGATCCCTACAAATGAAGTGGATTGGGCTATTTATAGATAAGATTTTGGGGCAAGAGGTCCAGCGCATGCCTAATTGGGTCAACCGCATGATAAATCAAGTCCAGCGCATGATATTTAGTGAAAAGGGTCCTGCGCATGGTCATGAATAAGACTTTTCTTAGCTCCACTTGATACACGCACTCGGGTCCAGTGCATGATCATGCGCAGGACTTTCGGGTCCAGCACATGTAATAACGCTGGGCAAAGTGGGCCTTTTGAGATGTGCTTTTGGACCGTTCATAGGGGTCCGCGCATGTAGCAACATTGGGCAAAGTGGGCCAAAGATGAATGGGTTGGATTGATGAAACTTGCAAACACCACCAAGGGCTAGGATGGCCGATGGGAGTCCCGACTGATGGCCCTCCGATGCTTAAGTCAGTAATGCTGAAGAAAGCTTATAAAAGCTTAATATATTGATATATTGCATAGTGCGTACCTTAGTTCGTTGCATGGAGTGCTTTTTATAGTGTATATCCTTGCCGTATTGAGCTAAGATTCTAATTCCACAAAAATATGATCTCTTACGTAAGTGGGCTGTAATGTGGCCAGATACTGTGATTGCCTTTGAGGCGGTTTGCGAGATTCTCTACGCACGGTAGATATCTTGTCTGGTAGCTTTTAGAAATCAGATCTCGTAACTTGCAGAGGACGTTACTCAAATCCTGAACATTCGGGATATGACGTTCGGTGTAAACGAATGCGTGCATTTGACAAGCATTTGGCAAAAACCCAAGCAGAGCTTGGATGCCGTTCATCAAGGATCGTTCGGGTGTTGGCGAGGATCGAGCGCTTATTCGAAAAAGGGCGCTTGTCCTTAATGGATAGCCGTGCACATACTTATAGCCGAGCCGGACATTCCCCAGCACAACAATCTAGGCGCAATGCCATAAGGTCGATAGAGGTGTCAATCAAAATGTATTATTCACTGAAGGTACCCATACTTGGGGTTCGGGTGTCATCATCGGTTCTGTAATCCAATTGGGGACAACTCAGATTTACCCATAACAAACTTCAATGAAATTTTCTCTCAAGTTATCTGATTAAGTACCATGCATTGGAATTTAAGCAGCTGGATGTACGCAATTTAAAGCGGATCTCTTTACAGTTTAAAGCAGGTGCTAAAGTATTAGTATAAGCAATTTAATTTTATCATTATGAGCTTTAGATTTTAAAGATGTGAGGCAGAACATTGTGCCTATGTTCATATATAACAATGGTAATGGTAGCTTTATTATCTTATTATTGTATATGGATGATATATTGGTTGCAAGTCCTAATAAAGATATCATTACAGCATTAAAAGCTTGTTAGCCACACCAACAACTTAAGGCAGACTTTAATCCCTTAAATAAAAAAGGGCGAGGAAAGAGAATAACAGAAGATGGGTAGGAAATTTAATATGAAGGATTTAAGTGTTGTTAATTAGATTCTTAGGATGATTGTACTTAGAGACACGAAAAGAAAAGAAAATTTTAGATAACTTAAAAGAGTTATGTTGAAAGAGTCCGTACCACTTCAAAATGTAGAATTATAAACCAGTCAGTATTTAATTCCTTGTTAGTTGCAAGCGGTCTTTAAATCAACATTCTAGCAAAGAAGCAGAGGCACGAATGTCAGTGTGGAAGCTGAGGCGTTGGTAGAAGGGCTTGCTATTGGTGTCGATATGGGGTTTCAAAAAATAGTGGTGGAGAGTGACTCCAAGGTTGTCGTCAATTTGATAAATCAGGAGAGGCCTCGCTCTTGGTCCCTTTGGTATTGATGGGCCTGCGCCAAGCATTTAAGAAACGTGGCAGAAGTTTCTATCTACCATGTGCCCAGAGAGGTCAATGCAGCAACCGACACATTAACAAGGTTAGCCAGTGAGACTTGGGGCCGCTAGATTTTTAGGGACATGTTGGGCCTTCCCAACGAGGCTCGTGGTGACGTTTTCCTTGATCAGGTGGGTTTGGGTAATGTTGTGGGGAAAGTCGATTTGCTGTAGAGTTTTGTTAGGCGTCTAGGCGTTAGTTTATAAAAAAAAATGGTCAAGGAAAAAAAAAAGGTTTCAATGCCTGTTGGTGGTGATATAAATAAAAGATGATGGAGGTAATGAAAAAAAAAAAAAAAAAAGGTAGATATATCTCAGGTACCGCATTCATCAGCAGTAGGGAGCCTTATATTTGTCACGGTGTACATTAGATTAGACATTGTATAAGTTGTGGGAGCAATTAATAAATACATGGCGAAGCTAGATAGAGATCATTAGAACACTATGAAGTAAATCCTTTGTTACTTCACCGGTACTTTTGAGGTGACTATTTATTACAGTAGCCAAAATTTAGAGTTGGTTGGGTTCATAAATGTAGATTACGTAGAAGATTATGGTAAACATAGTCTGCTATTAGTTATGTTTTCTCTTTGACTGGTGATGTAGTTAGTTGGATGTCGAGATTATAATAAGTAGTGGCCTTGTTTACTATAGAAGCAGAGTATATCAGCTATAAAAGCATGTAAAGAATGTGCTATTTGGTTAAAGAGATTGCTAGAAGAATTGAAATTGAAGCAAAAAGTAATGGTAATTCATTCTTACATTCAAAGCGTTTTATACTTGGCTAAGAATTTTGTATTTAATGATTTGATTAGGCACATCAATATTCAATATCACTTTATTCATAATATGGTGGAAGATGGATAAATCTCATTACAGAAAATTCACATCGATGACAACATAACATATATGTTGATAAAGCCTATTGTAGGGAAAAAGTCAGTTTGGTGTACGACTTCTCTTCGGCTTGTTGTTACCTAACGATTAATGATGTTTAGACAATTATTATTGGGAGTTTTTCACACCATTAGAGAAGCTAATCTTCAAGTTGAAGAATGTTGATGCGGTGAGAGGCTAATATTTGCCAATGGTAGATGTCTCTTCCTATCCTTGTCTCTCTCCCCCATGCATGCATGCATGTGTACATACATACATAAGGTCAAGTGAAATATAGTTCCTTTAGGATTTTTGTGCGTGCTCTCCTACAGTTTGGTTTATATAAGAAGGGTCATAGGTAGAGACAAATATTATATTGATTAATCTTTTTGAGAATTCCTTAGTGTAGAATTCCTTATAATATGAGTGTGAGAGAGGTAAATTTTGTACTTTCAATTTTTTTTATACATAAATTTATATGTTTTCTTGTCTCTTCTTTTTTGCTTGGCTCTATGGCTTTTTATTCTCCTTCTTCTTCTTCTTTTTATTTTTACTTTTTTATTCTTTTTAATTGTCTACGCAACTCATGGCCATGTGTTTTTCCACAACAATAAATTATTATGTTGTCAGTTGTCACATGAAATTTCAAACCCATGTATTGAGAACATCGGCCTTAATTACATGTATGGCTTCTTGTTTTGCCCGCTTCTTGTTTTGCCCACCATGCCTGTGTCCTTGTCACCTAAAAGGTCCACCTATGTCATTAAAATGAAAGTGTTTGTCATGCTTAAGCTTTTGACAATCACCCACTTGGTACCGTCGCCACCCTCGAATATTTGATTTCTAAACTAAAAAATAATTCACATCTGTGTGTCAAGTAGGTCAGGTGGCTCCCCCACATGGCTTACATGCATGTATGGAGCGGGTGAAGACGCTTGTGGGGAATTGGATCTATCTATTACCATAGTATCATGGTCGGAGGCTCTTAGGCCTTTGTTTGCTTCGTCTCTGCTTTAAACTAACGGTCAAGATCAACCACACCACTTGTAAGAAATAAATAAATGAAAACAAATTCAAGCTTTAACCTCCGGCGTATGGTTGACGATACAAAGATATAATGGTAACACCCGGATCTATAGCTCAAGTCGTAGTGTAGATAAGCATAGCTCAAGTGGCAGACTGAGTGAACATAAGATCGTTTCAACATTAAGTCTTGGTATCGAATTCCAAAGTTGGGGTGGCTAACATTACGGTGTGGCTAACAGTGGGGGTGGGTGCACTAACAGTGGGGTGGCGTGTGTACTAACTACAAAAAATGAAAATAAAAAAATAAAAAAGGTCATGGTAGTATGCATGTGCATGGTATGCTCAAGTTTCAGTTTGCATGATTGGGGCCATGGCTAAGTGATTCAGACTATCAGTCTGTTGGACTCCATCTTGGATGGAACATGGCCTGGGATTACCCATATTGGAAGTTCCTACCCACTTATCATGAATCTTTTCAACCGTGTATTTGCAGGCCTTGAAAGGTCAGGATTATCCTATAAAGGATATTTTTAGGGTATTGTTCATCCACGATTGGCCCCAACAGACCAGCGGTCTGGATTTCTGGGCCATGGGCCCCACTTGGACATATTGAAAGCCTGAGTAACTGTGTACATCATTAGATCGAGACTTGTTATTCCACTTTGAGACAACAACGTGCAACACATCTGCTCCAAGACTTTTTTTCCTCACAGAACAAACGTTGCTTCTGGTACATGTCTGGTACAAGCTGAGTGAGAAAATCAAGCTCTGTACTGATCATTACCATTGTTTAATAGAGGCATTGTTTGATCTTCGTCCAAGGAGATCCACAGCATGCTTATGTTTTCATTTTGTCCAAGTGGGGACCATGATTCAGTGCTCTAGACAATTGGTCCATCGGGCCCAACCATGGATGGACCAGAGCATTCTCCAAAAGTACCTTTGATTAGTCGACGATCCTTACATTTTATGTTGCCTACCAAAGTGGTGGTACAGATGAGAAACATAGCAATGTCTCACACCCAACTGAAGAATGCCCAAAATTATCGGCTAGGATTGCCTTATGCCGGAGACTTTTGGGACATCGTCCCTCCAGAGAAGTTCCCTGCAGACCAATGCTCTTGATTACCAGCAAGGAATCATTATCCTTTATCTTCATCAAAAAGAGAAATACCGTACGTTTGTTTATGTATTGATACTGGATTAGCTATTACACTTTAATGGTGGGGATGATAGTAACAACTACTGGGCTGGACACAACATGGTTTTGCTCATCAATCCATTTGAGAAAACCATACACCACAGAGCTCGTATTCCATGCTTCTTTGTCAACCTCTACACTCACTACAAATCCTTGCTTCTGATTCTTGCTGTTGAATGTGAGTGTTTCCGGATCCGTTTGGATTCTCATTCCATAGGGGGCCTCTGTTACTGCCTTGTAGGAGGCGGTATCGCCTCCTACATTGGTCACTATCCTGCTGAAATTCTGAACTGTTGGGTAGGTAGTTTCATTCGAGAAGACAGCAATGAACGATGGGTAGTTGAGATTGGTTGGGGTGTTAGGACAGCTCCATTCAGCCCGTCTAATGACAGCGGCCATCTGGGTCTTGTTGTATCCGAGGCTGCAAAGGAAATCGATGTAGTCTTGGAAGTTCATGTCGTAGATGAGCCCAGGGTCCATCGCTTTGTTTGGGTTGATATGGCCTGCACCAAAGTCCAAAGGTGTGGCGGGCAGCCCGGGCCACTGATCTCCAATGGAGGAGTGAGTGTTGTCTGTGGCTGTCGCAGTGGTCATGATCGCCGAACGGATGGCTGCTGGGCTCCAGTCCTTGTAGATAGCCCTTAGTAGTGCGGCCACTCCAGCTACATGGGGTGATGCCATCGATGTACCTGAAGCCAGTGCGTAATCTGTAACCAAATAATTTGATTCGGTCTCTGCGAAAGGCTTGTTCGGAACCCATGCTGCAAGCACGTCTGCTCCTGGTGCGAGTATGTCCGGTTTTAGCACACTTGGGGTTACCGGGTCTGGCCCTCTTGAGGAGAAATAAGCCACTTCCGGTGCTGGCTTCACCCCCAGCTTTGTTATCTTGAAAGCCAGCTCTCTCACCGTCGCATTAATCGCTTCCATGGCATATTTCCTGATGAAAACAGCCTCGGGCCCACCTTTTAGAACAAGGCTAGGAATGTAGTAGTCTTCGGGATCAAGAAACATGCCATCCATCATGAAGATACCTGCAGCCGCACTGCTACGATTGACCTCCGAAATTTGCGAGAAAATGTTGGTGTCGTTGTGTACATCACAGAGAACAACCTTCCCGGCAACATCGATCGGATCCAAAGACGACCGTAGACATGCTGCTTTGCTTATGTTGCCTTTGCCATAGTACAAAGGCAAATTGGCAATGTATATGCTCTCGGGGTAGTAGGATGTCCCTTCTAGCGTTTGATCATTGCCGAGTGTCAGCCTTCCCTGGAAACTCCGGTCGATGGTGCCCGCACCAATGGTCATTATCCATGGTGCACCGTTGTACGTCGAACTCCTTGATGGCCCATCATTGCCAGCCGAACATGCAACAAAGATCCCTTTCTCAATGGCTGAAAGTGCGCCCATGGCGATGACATCGTTGTAGTATGGTGTCTGGTCGAAAGCAAGAGACAAGGACATGATATCAACACCGTCAGCGATCGCCTGGTCCATGCCTGCGAGCACATCGGTGGCCGCACTTTGGTAGCTGTCCGAATCCCAGAGTACCTTGTACATTGCAACCCGGGCACCCGGGGCAATGCCTCTGGCTCTACCCTCAGCGTAACCAAAGTAATTGGCACCGTACACATAGGCTCCGGCTGCCGTCGATGATGTGTGGGTCCCATGTCCAAACCAGTCTCTAGTGGAGTTATAGTCACCATGAATGATTTTAAATCCGCTGGCTTTTAGTCCTTTGCTGAAGGACCGAGCTCCAATTAGCTTCCGATTGCACAGCGAAGTGCTAAAGTCTGTTCCGTTCTCGCACTCACCCTTCCATCTATCTGGCACCGGCGGCATCCCACGGTCATTAAAACTCTCGCTCTCTGGCCAAACCCCAGTATCCATTATCCCAATGATCACATCTTGGCCGTAGGATGATGCAGGCCATATGCCAGACTGATGCCTGAGGCCTAGGTATGTAGGGGTGTGGGTGGTGAATAGCTTGCCGTAGGATTCGGGGTACGTCGCCCGGTGAGCTGGCAATTTCTCCAGCTCGGATAGCTGAGAAGGCGAGAGCCTTGCACTGAAACCATGCATGACATGGCTGTAGGAGTAGAGCAACATTTCTTCACTCGACGTCCCTTCGGCCGACATCAACGATGCCAGCATGGACTGGTGCCATGACTCGTGGCTCGCGAACGTGTCGGGCTTGTGTGAGTGGTCCACGTGGATGATGTAAGTTTGAAGTTCATCCGTGGCCCACACATCAGCAATAGGCCCTAGTAGCAGCAGTAGTGACCACACCAATAGGTGTTGTAAGATGGTATGTGGGGAGCCTTCCATCATAGCTTTGATGGTTTTGAGAAAATGAGAAAAGAATTGTCGTATAAATACGCATCACGTGTGAGAACTTCTTTGCTGGTCGTTGAGGGCGATTTTTCCTATCTGCGTGTTCTGTTTTGATCTTGTTATCTTGTGAAATGGACGTCTTATATTGTTGGAGGATATGGACGTCTTATATTGTTGGAGGATATGGTTGTTGGACGAGGATCGCTCTGAATATTTGAGGCTTGCGACACGTGCCAATGTGGTCATCAGGTGGGGCCCATATTCAACATTCCTTGTCTTGAAATCTGACCACTTGGGTAATAAGGCGGGCCACCTGTGCAAGAAGAAAATGGATGGTTCGAAAATGAGTGACCAACATGTCTGGCCCACCTAATCAGTTGGTCAATCTCACTTCTGGGCCGAGCATTCCCACAGTGGGCCGACCTGATGAGTGGATTGGATCTTGCAGGCTGAATCTCGTTGCCATGCACTGCTGCAAACTATTTCCCATGTATTCTTGGGAGCTTTGCTAAGCGCACGCGGGCGCGACACATGCTGGCAAGTGTGAGGTCTAATCCACCCATCAGTTTCTCCGACCTTTACATGTTTTCCCCACAATAAAATTTGATCCAATCACCATGTGGGCCACAAAACAGGTGAAAGTTTTTCAGATCCATACATTTTGTTTTGCAAATTGAGGCCCACCTGTCCAGTGGATCGACCTGATTCTTGGCATAGGGCATCAATATAGTAGTGATATTCTGATGGATAGATTGGATCTTGGACCTATCGTGCTATGGGGCACGTGAGGCGTGTACATGAACTTTATTGTACACGCGTGTGACTTAGCAAAGCTATCTTCTTGGTGGGCCACCTTGGACCGTTTCCTTCTTTCCTTCTTTTTTCTTCACGAGTCAAATGGGCCGTTCATGCAACTTAAAGTAAGTTAAGATCCATCATACTGGAAAAAGCATAATGGAAGCTTCTATCAAAGAAATGGAGGAACATAAAAGGAAATCTGTTTATTCAAGCATGCATCATGCATGTGTTTCGCATGACTCTATTATTTGTTCATCTGACTGGACTGTCCATCAGGTGGGTCACCTCTTGGATCAACGGCAGACTGGATAAGCGACCAATTGATCGGATGGTTTGCATTTGATATATATTGACCCTTTTGATCAGGAATGACAGCATGATGAACTGCATCACGAAATTGCTTGGTGCACCTATTCTCTATTCTAAATTTAGGGGTGGCAATAGTGGTGGCGCAGCCCTGTAGGGCTGATCTTGGCCTGAGGGCTGGGCTTGAAATCTAGGCTTTGTGTTCGTTCTGCGAAGGAGCAAAGCCAATGGTTAATGGCTCAGCCGCAAGTTCAGTTAAGTCATCAAGTGGGTTTGGGCCAGGTCGTGTTGGGTTCAAGTTTATCAACCAGCTGGTCTCCAGTTTGAGACACACCAGCAGCACCTTTGGGTGCTTTCGGTCAGCCGGGTCGTGTTCGGGTTTAGGTGTTCTGGCCGGGTCGAGTGGGTTATGTTCCGGTTTGGGTATTCAGGCCGGGTCATGTTAAAAAAAAAAAAAAATTAAGAATAGGCAATTTGAAAACATGACCTGTGAAGAGTCACATCTAATGTGCATGTGTAGTTTAAAAGCATTTTTGAATTGGCAATGGTTTTTCCACTATCAAAACTATTTATATGATGGGATTCATTGTGGATGAAGGCGATGATGGATTTTTTATATTTTATATTTTTTAAGATCTAGATTATTAGAAACCTTTGATCACGTCAATTGTAACGCCCCGGATTTTCGAGACTTATTTTAGAATTTTTAAAAAATTTATTTTGATTTTTTATCGTACGTTTACTTTGTTTCGAAAACAATGAACCATCCGTAGGATATCTGATAGAAAACCCTTTACAAAAGTTGCTTAAAATGATCTTATAAACATTTTAGAAAGACTGGATTTCAAAAATCTCGTTGTTTTTAGATAATTATGAAAAATCCAATCATTAAACTTAAGTTAAGGCACCATTTTTAAGTATTATAATTTTTTACGATCACTTTCACACAAAACTTCGTATATGAGCTTTTGGACACATTTTAGCCGTACACGTCGAATTTCAGCCCTCCGATCATCCTACAAATGTCCTAATCAGAAATCGGTCCATAAGTGGCCCACCTTAACTCCGATCTGCCTTATTTTTCTTGTCAACGGTTATTTTTATATTTTCCACCTATTGGACGGAGGAAATTGTCCAGATCCACCTTAGTGGACCCCGCTCGTTGAGCCCGTACATGACTTAACAAAAAAGAGAGTTTTCCTTTTTTCTTCTTCTTCTCCAGCGGCAACAGCGTGGTTCGCTGTCCATCCGTGCACCCCACGTTCTCCATCATAATGGACCCCACCGGTCAATCCAACCCGTCCATTAAATCCTCGACTCACCTAAACTCAGTCCATCCGATTCCCACAACCAATCGATGACGTAGTGGCCCGCTCCAAACCGCCGTCTAAATCCAAGAAAGCCAAGATCTTTCAATCCGTTGCGTATGGCCTCTCCAAATTTCATCCATAGTTTCGTGTGGACCCCACATAGCATCTCAATGGTCCTCATGCCATGTAAAACCCTCTTCACAATCCGTTTCCAACTCCAACTCCCGAATCCGACGTTGCTTTCCCCATCGACCTAACCATGTATAGAACCGTCCATCCGTTTCTCCTTTCTTCAGATAACGTTAGAGAGAGAGAGAGAGAGAGAGAGAGAGAGAGAGAGAGAGATCGTGGAAGGAGAGAAAGAAGGAGAGAGAGAGAGAGAGAGAGAGAGTTCGTGTAGAGAAAGAGAGTGCCGTGCGGGAGGGATCTCTTACCCCTATATTGCTGCTGTTGGAGTTTCATAACAGACCAATAGAAGAAAGAAGAAGAAGAAAGAAAGAGAAGAAAGAAGGAGAAAGAAGAAGAGGGAAAAGAAGAAAAAGGAAAGAAGGAGAGAGAGAAAGAGATGAGTCAAACTGAGTCGACTCGGTTGGGTTCCCACATCGAGCCGTTGTTGGAAGAGGTAAGACCCATTTAACTTTGGTTTTTATTTGCTAGATCTAATCTAAACCCTAACCGTAGGTGTAGATCTAACTCTAGTTGGCCGTGGTAATGAAAAACATACATATTTGCACCCTAATCTCATATTTTTCCATCTAACGATGTAGGTTTAAATCTAAGCTTAATTTTGTGGCCCTAGCAACATCTCAAACCAACCAAACATTAGTGGTGGGGATTTCCTTTAAGCCCATCTACGATAATATTAAATTGTGTGTTGATTTTATGCTTGGAAATTAAGATTTTGTTATGTGACTTCTTGAAACCGTGCTTGTTGAAATGTTTTCATGTAAATATAAATTGTATGATGTTCCTCGTTATGTATGTTGAATTTTGATGTATGAACTATGCTTAAGTAGTTGGAAAAGGAATTGTTATGATGTACATGCTCATATGGAAACTATGCTCGATTTACGTTGTCACATGCTTATGATAATTGATGTATTGTTTGCTATGAGATTTACATATGGATGTTACGTTAATGAAAACTCCTTGGCCCCATACTGATGTAACCGTATGATGTAAAGAGAAGAAGCTGTGCGAGGCCTTGTTACGTTGGCATTACTATGAGAATGTTTTGGATGAATATGCCTTATTGAGAAAGTCGGCATTACCGTGTGTCCTATTGAATGAATATGCTTTGACGTTGGGAATTAAATAGTGGCATTACCGTATATGTGTTGTTGGTTGCATAAGCCATGATGTTGAGTTTGGCACTACCGTGTGCACATTGTTGGATATGTGCCAATAGATCCTTATTGATTCGCTACCTGTGATGGATCTACTGAAGTATGGAATTGATGAATGTGAGGACTCTGGAATTGATTTGGGGTAAGGAGTGATCATTAGTCGTGAACATCATTTAATGGGCTGAATGCTAAACTGACTTAATTAAAGGTGAAACTAATCATGCATTCACTGGACCCGGCTTAGTGGGTCAGCCCCTCGGGCGTTAGAGAAAGTGTGCATGGGCCCGTTTCTCTCTCGCTATCTAGTGAAAGTGTGCATGGGCCCGTTTCACTAGTTGGGTTTTGGTGCATGGGAGAGTGGAGTGATCCCGTCCTAGCTAGAACCTCTGGCAACTAGTGGCTGGTGAGAAGAGTGGAGTGATCCCGTCTCATTTGGTCAGGGTGCCTTTGCCAGAGCATGCATGTCATCCATTGCATTAACTAAGATCTTTTATTGAATTGTTTTGATTTGATTAAATGATAATATCCTGCTTGCGTTTACTCTGTGCCATTATTATCATGATTGTTTTAAAGGGATATTCCCCACTATGATAGCGTTTAACGCTATCCAACCATATCTCAGATAATCCAGGTGAAGATCCAGTAAGAGAATCGAACATTACGATGAGGTGCTCGAAGGCTCGTGGCAGTAAGTGACGGACGATGAAACTGAAGCGGCTTGAAGATGGATTATGTTTATTATCTTTGTAGAGTAGATTTATTTTTCCTTTGAACATTTAATAAGTCTCTCATAGAGATAATAAGTGAAAATGTTTGGTTAAACATGTTTTATTACATTGATTTAGGACTTAGAATAGAATGTTTATGGAATAAGAACTTAAATTTCCGTCATTATGCTATGTATGCCATGAATGTATGAAATTACAGGTAAGTGTGTGGAAACGTAACCCTGACACACATGAGTTAACACCCGGAAGCTCGACCCATCGTCTTGTCCACGAGAGTCGAAATTTCGAGGCGTTACATCAATATTTTTCTTACAGGGTGGGCCTCACAGCGCTAGAGCCAGACCGAAGGACTTTTTATCCTGATTAGGCCCATAGGCAACCATCCCTCTTATTCTAAGCCTTCTTATTAATTTGGATTGATCCAATCGATCTACTGTTTCTTGGGTGGGCTAGAGCCCAAAAATCACATTGATCATATGATCCTAATGTTTAACTCTATGGGATTTAGCATCCAGTGGCCAGTCGGAAGTACATGACTAAAATGGCAACGAGTTAGGTACGGTCGTCGTCTGGCTCAGCCCAAACCCAACTCATTTACCCTCTGCCCCCACTTGATGCTTCTTAAAATTCATGAAGCTGACCTTATCCATTTAGGGTTAATATATTTTTTTTCACACACACTCACACATGCCCCTGTACTCACACCATAAGGGGTGCTCAAACCATGGCCTCATGTTGAAACTCTTAGAAGTCTACCACTGAGCCATACGGTCGCAGGCATTTAGAGTTAAGTTGACCTGACCCAACCCACCATGACCGAACTCAAATGTTTAAGAAATGGAATTTGACACTAAAGCAATGCACAAACGTAGCCCCGACAATGGACATATACACAAAATGTTCATCTATATATACTTTTTCTTCTTTGTTTGTTTTGAGTTTTGGGTTGGTCCAGTCAGGTAATTAATCTGGCCCACCCATTGATTACCTATGCACGCGGGGAGGGTCAGGTAGGCTTCAATTCAAATCCCACCCATTTACTTAATGGCCCACATTTCCAGACTGACCTGCTATCCATTTAACTGGTCCAAACCCATATCAAAAGCAGATTGGGCTAGTCGACCTGAGGGCCAGCTTGGCCCATTGCCACACTATGAATGAGCATTTGAACAGTCAATGACCCATCCCTCGAGATGCATAGGTACTTGCGTATTCATATTATAATGTGAATAGTTGGGAACACTTTTGTCCATACAATTTACTTCCAAGGGTGGATAATTTTATGTATTTAAGGAACATGAAGAGACATTAATTTAAATTAAGTGATGGGTATATTAGGAATTTGAAAATGTGTTTAGTAATATGCGGTTAAGATTTCACTACAAATGGCACACTCAATAGTTTATATTTTCTTTAAAAAAAAAATGAAAACCACAACAGACATGCCGACTTTTGTTTCATTCTTGTTGGAGCCGAATTTCCCTCAACATTGCCTATCGGGTTAGTTTCACAACAGAAAGTCACATGGGTGGAAATTTTATGAGATCCACCCGATCTATTAGGTAGTTGCTCCATTCTAACTATTGATATCGAAAATCATTACACATTTATATTACCACCTACCGATGTGATATTAATGTCAATGTGGATGGTATTTATTTTTTTAAAGAGAACAGAAATTTATTGAAAAAAGCAGAGAGATCGGGAAAGAACCCAGCACCTAGCAAAGCCCTCTACAGTAGAAAATCTACCACAACTACCTCATGGTAGAATTTTTGGCTTCTTCAATCTGACCCAACCCCACCCTGTCCAAAACAAGAGCTCCTCAAGCTTCAGTTTAATTGCACGTAAAATTTAATTGTTATACCCTTGGACTAACCAACAAAAAAAGGTTGATACTAATGATACATTTACTTCTTCAAGAGAAATACAATAGCTAAAATGTAATCAACTCAGCTTGGTGTTATCTAGAGATTGATGATATTTGGGCATCTATTACTTATAGTATTTTGTTTTCCACGCAATTAAAGAAATCAATCTCCAAATGGAAGAATGTTGCAGTTCACATCCAACCCCCCCTCCCCCATGGAGCTTTAGGCTATAATTATGTGCTCTCTTGAGTGTGTGTCTATATAAGGAAAAAATTTTAGATTATAGATTTAGGGAAAGTGGATTAAGCCTTTCAATTTTTAATTTCTCTTATTTTAGTAAAGAATAAAGTTTCATATTGTTTCCTTGTTAACACAAGCATATTAATTAATGAACCACATAAATCCTGGTCCTCTTATCTTTTGCTTCTGATTTGACCTTTAACATTTTTATTTTAGATATTTCGTTTTGTAGTTTTGAGTAACTATCACCGAACACTTGTAGTTGTAGTCAGGCAACAAATCAAGACAACCGAGTCGGATTGGTGGTGGAGGAATCCTACCTGTTGTTGGATTCCTCCCCACCATGTCGTTGCATCCACACTTCTCAATCTCCATCAGAAGAGAGGAGCCCTTGCATTAAGACTCTTATAACATAGTTATTATGCCACTTTGTAGAGCATGGGTGGTGCATACATTATACCTCTGTGGCCCCACATGTGGCTCTTCATCTAAATTGCACATTCCATTACTTGTTAATGTTGTTAGAGTCTCCAAAAATCAGGTTTTGAGTGTCTGACCGGTCGGACAGATTGGTCCGACTGGTCGAACAGATCCCTTGGTGGACAGTGGAAAATGCAAGCTCGCTGGACATGTGGTTTGACCGATAAGATGAAGGCTGAAATTCCATTTTTCGAAGGCAAAACTCTCTAGACCTTTTTTGCACTGGTCGGGACCGATCGGGTGTTTATGCGGACTTGCGTAATTACGCGTTACATGTTTCGATTTTGGGTTGGAGGCCTATGTATATAAACACCTTCTAATCCATCTTAGAAGAATCGTAATCAACACCAAGGAGTCCTATTTTGAGATTATGACTTGTGGGAGAGATTTGTGAGGTTTGAGAGTGCCTTGTTCATCTTTGGGATTTGCTTGAGGGTAGATTAGCTCTGTAATCTTCTGGAATTTATAGTAGAGGTGTCGCTTTGTACCGAAGTTTTTTCCCGCAAGGATTTTCTGTATAAAATTCATTTGTCTTTGCATTGATTGCTTGTGTGGCGTGTTGTGATTGTTTAAATCTCTTTGGTGCTTCTGCTGACCAGATTTCCAACAATATATGTCATAAGTGGGTCATAATTCTAACAAAAAGTATAAAAGAAATTAAAGAAGACCCATATGACAGATTCCATAATGTGTGTGTGAAATGAATTTATGTGTGACCCAAGTAGCTAGTTCCACTTATGATCAACAAAGATCATTGAATTAGGCTTAGATTGCATGTGGCCCCAGAAATCGTCTTGATGCGATAATCACACAAGGGGGTTGGGTGAGGTTTAAGAATAGTCCAACTATCTTTTTTGCAGGTCCTTATTTGAAAGGCCCTGATCAGTAGGTAGTCGTATTTCAGGCAATGTGCAATCCTTGACGGAACTCTTATATCCAGTGGTCCACGTGACTAGAGGTGGGGCTTCCTGGGCTCCATATAATTCACACCTCAATATCACAAGTCTAGTTTATAAGTAATATGCAGAGTGGTGAGATATCAGGTGGGCCTATCGCCAACATGTTTTGGTCCAAAATCAGGCGGGCCGTACATTTATTTGAATATAGACCGTCAGTCAATGGCCACTCCTTCCCAAGTTCTTTTCCGTGCATCTCGCTTCCATATTCTTCAGGGGGGAAATGATCCACCTATGAATAGTTTGGATCAAGGTGGGTCCAACTCTAATGGTGGCCGAACGTGGTGGGTCAGAGATCCACTGAGATACAAAGAAGAAGAAAGGAAATTGAGAAGGAGATGAAGTCTCCAACTCCCCCACACTATAGTGCTCGTTGTGCGTTGTTACAACGACGCATGATGCTATACGTTTTATGTTTGTTTTTTTATTGGTGGATGCAACCAGTGGGTCTCGCTGTTTGGATGGTCTCAATCAGGGCTCGACGTCCATAGTGATGGACGATTTGGGTGAATGAGTTGATGGCTGGACGGGGATATTTGAAAGGTTCAGATCAGATAGTTACAGTTCCACGCATGTGATATTTGGCAACGATTCAAAGAGAATGGGATCCATGCTGCTTCTGGAGACCTGCACTATTGCACTTCTTTAGACGCTTCTCCTTTTATCCTAGTTCACACACATGGACGGATTAGATCGGGAGGTACACCATTAGTAAGGCATGTGATTAGGTATTTCCCTTGATGGATGATTTAGATTGGCAAATGAACGATCCTAGATGAGTATTTTGAATGAGTGGTTCAGGGAATAGGATTTTCTTGAAATGAATGGTTGGATGATTGTAAAGAAGAGAGCGAAGTGGCTCACAGGATCCATTTATGTGTCGGGTACCAGACTTACTATCAGTTTTGCGGATTGAGGATATGGTACAAGCAAGTTTTCTAAAGATTGGTATTAGGTAAGAATATGCATACCATGGAAAATTTTAAATCATCAATGGTATAATTATAGCCATTAGAATTGAACTTTAACAATATAGAACGTTTAATTTGATGTATTAGGATCATGATGAGAGGTTTAGAATCATAGATGATTGAATATAAAGGGTTTAAATGTGGTCTTTATTTATTTTATGATGATGTAATGATCCAAATTGAAATTGAACGGTTGGATAGGTTAATAGGTCCATGAAGAGTATTATCAATGGTTTAGATTGATGCTAGATCTTGTAATGATATGTAAGCTCGGAATGTATAAAAGGGTGTGTTTGTACATTAGGAGCGAGGTTGTTAGATCTTGATTCCAATAATAGGTTAAACTTATAATCAGGTAACGAATGAGATGAATGGATTAAAAACTCGAATGAGTGTGTACATGAATGGATATAATGATCCCGAGGTTGGTTTTTAATGATAGAGTGGTTTAAAAACAAAGTAGACGGCCTTATAACTTTACCTAGTGATAAATAGTTATTTCAATGGTGGATTTGATGATTAATTGAATATATGAATATATTATATAGAACTTAATGATTCATACAAGGTATATTTGTGAATGTGTGTGTACATGTGCGTGCGTCTACGTAATATTTTCTCCAAATCAAGAATTTGCAAGCGCATGGATGAGTACTCATGTACTTCTGAGCGAAATTTTTTGAATTATTACATTCTACCACTCTTACAAGAATTTCATCATCGAAATTCAATCGCACCTTTAAGTGAATGGATGAGGATATTCCTCTCTAGTCTATTTAGTGTCTAAGTGTCTACTGTGTAACACGCATAGTAAGTTTATATGCATACGTACAAGTGTGTGTGATTACCTACATGAATTTGGGTTGTTACATAACTGCTGCTGAGAATGATATTAATTCCATCAATAGTAGCGCTTATCTTGCAAGGGGCACCAACTCCCCCTCCTCTAGTGGTCCTCCAAGGAAACGTTCCTAAACCGCACTCTAGGCCAGCCTATCACATGCAACAAACATGGGATCAACCCTTGGTCCTACAAGGAAGGGTCCCAACATTAGCACCATCCAGCAATTACCACCAGTCAAAGGCTCATTAACCAGTGGTCCTTAATCTACCTGTTTTCACACAGGAAGGACACTCCTCCATGTTCCTCATGTCGCATGAATTTGATAGGACCAGCCAAATGATCAAAGAAGATATTTTAGCATAGCCACCTCTGGTACTCCAAGGGGCACTTCCAGCCTCTCCATCAAACCACATGACTCCCATCACTTACTCATCATCATCTCCAGGATCATAACTCCCTCTGGTTCTCCAAGGAATGATGGAACCAATCCTAAACAATAAGGAAGTTCTGACATTACCCAGAATGCTCTGAAGTAATTAGAAACATGCAACCAAATGGAAGGTTCTTTCGCAGAGAAGTAATCAGAGGAGACCCCAGATTCTTTCTTTGGTTTTTTTTTCTTCTTCTTTTTTCTTTTTTTTCTTTTTTTTTTCTTTTTTTTTTTTTTTTTTGTCATTTGCTCTGTGTTTTTTACAATTCAGTTAAATGGATTCAGATAGACAGAGAGTCTTAAATTTAATAAGGATTGTCATATTCACGGATGAAGATTGCCTTAATCTTATCTTAATCATGTTTGATATTGCATATAATACTGGATTATTTGGTTTACTTTCATATTTTTATGTTTGTTTGTTTATTTTTCTATATGTTAACTTTTAGGTGATTTTCTTTTTTGTTTTTTTTTTTCTTTTTATCTTTTTTTATCATGTATATTTTTATTTTCTATTTTGATTAATTGGTTTTTCTTATTATTACTTTCTTTCTTTTTAATATCTAAAGCACCAAGAGTAGAATAATTCTAATTTTTTACGATTTGCACTTGAGCAATATACTTAGTATTTTGAGACAACTTGAACTAACCAGAAGTGATATTAATACCAATGTAATATTAGGGGGCGTTTGTCATCTCTGGAAATAAGAGACTAATTGGTAACAGTCTAATTAGAAAGCAGCAAATAAGCTTTGATTTTATAGGTTGGAGAGGGGTCAGTTTTTTAAACGGAGCTTATTTAGCTTAAGCGGGTAAACATTTTAGACGAATTTTTGAACAAGTTTGTCCTTAAACTTTCCAAGTAATTTTCATCTTACCATCTTCTTTTCTCTTTATAATCTCTTCCACGTAGGCCCACATGATGAACCACCTATATTGAAGGTGGGCTATACATAATGAATGGTCCACATTAAAGGTGGGCCCACATAATACATGGTCACATCAAAGGTGAGCCCCACATGATGGACAATCCAAATTATCAAGTTGGCCCTACCCGATGGTTGGTATCAAAAAAAAATGTGGGACCCACATGATGGATTGTAGACATTGAATGTGAGACCGCATGATGAAAGGTTGACATTAAAGGTGGGCCCACATGATGAATGACCCATATTGAAGTTTGGGCCCCACATGATGGAAGGTCCACAACAAAGGCGGACCTACACGACGGATGGTGGACATCAAAGGTGGACCCACATGATGGACTATCCACATCAAGTGGACCCCACATGATAAATGGTCCACAAACAAAGGTGGGACCCCCATGATGGATGTTGGACATCAAAGGTGGGCCCCTCATGATGAACAACTCATATTGAACGTGGGGCCCCACATCAAGGTGGGCCTGCGTAATGAACGCTTCACATTAAAGGTTGGCCCCACATGAATAGATGACCCACATCAAAGTGTGGCCCAGCATGGTGGAACATGCACATCAAGTGGGGCTCATTTGATGGCCACTCCACATCAAAGGTGGAACTCACATGATGGGTGATGGTCATTGAAGGTGGGCCTACATGGTGAACGACCCATATTGAAGGTGGGGCCCCACACAATGAATGGTCCACATCAAGGTGAGCCCACATAATGGACGTAGTAGGCTTTACATGATGGTTGGCCCACATCAAAGTATAGACCCTTATAATGGACGGTCCACATCCAAGTTTTGGCATGATGGATGACCCATGTGATATCAATGCCAAAGTGAATAGTTGTGGCAACATAAATTGAATATTTTTAATAATAGTTATACTTTTGTAGTCTCTAACTTGCCAGTAATAAAAGGTTGACACTAATGATATGTTTACATCTTCAACACAAAACGCATAACTAAAATGTAACTAACTTTATACATTATCTCTTATTAATATTGTAAGATTATAAAAAATACCAACCTTATTAGTATGATAAAGATTAAAAAAAAGTACCAACCTTATTAATATTGTAATATAATTTATGTTATGTGGTATATTGTAATGACTCGAGATTTTTTACTCTTATGGATACCGCGACGAGCCAAGTTCTCGGGTGTTAATTGGAATACGCCAAGGACGAAATACTCTATATTCCATTAATCATTCAAACATTTAATACTTGTAGCTTTCAAGTACAGTGACAAAAATAAATATCTTATTCTATTGATTTCTATACTAAGTTATCAACAAAATGTCCTTAAAAATACATCAAATAACATATTCAATCTCTATCTTCACCATAGAAGACTTATTACAATTTTGAAATAAAGCAGTAAACTATCATAAGAATGCATAAATAAGAAATATCTTCATTAAACCGCTTCAGCTACATCATCCGCCATCTGCTGTCATGAACCTTCGTACTCTTCGTCTTAGAGCTTGGTTCACTTACTGAATCTTCACTTGGATCATCCGGGATATGTTTCGATAACGTTAATCGATATCATAGTGAGGCATATCCTTCCTAGACAATCATAATTATAACAGAGTAAACGCAAACATGATGATAATATTAGCCAACTAAAACAAACATGTAAATCTTATTAATGCGATGCATGAGATGGATGCTCTGGCTAAGGCACCTTGATTAAATGAGATCACGAGACTTCTTCTAACTCTTCTCATTAGCCACTAGTCACCAATAGGGCTGTAAATAGTCGGGTCTGGGGCGGGTTTGGCCAAAACCGGACCCGCCCATTTACTAAATTGGTATGTGTTCAAATTTTAGACCCAGACTTTTTTACTAAATGGGCGGGTCTGGGTCGGGTCTGAGTCAACCCCATTTAACCCATTTATAAATGGGTCTGAGTCTGGCAGAGGGAGATCCACCCAAACCCATTTATAAATGGGTCGGGTCTAATGGGCATGGGTCTAATTTGGCATGCAAGCACTTTTACCAGACTTAAAATCGGGTCTGGATTGGTCTGGACTTGGATGGGTCCAAGTAACATAGACCAAACTCACCCATTTACTAAATGGGTTCGGGTCTAGTCGGGTCGGGCCTATTATAAAGGAAACCAAATCCAAACCTGTTTAGCAACTGGGTCTGTTGTTGGACCCAGACTCGTAACGGGTCTGTTGTTGGACCCAGACCTGTACCATTTAACAAATGGGTTGGGACTGGATCGAGTCTAAATAGGTTAGGTCTGAGTACCCCATCGAGTCCACTAACCCATTTATAACCCTAGTCACCAGATGAAAATAACCTAACCAATGAAAGCGAGAAACCCCTAATACACTTCCTCCGTGACACCCAGATGGGTTGGCTCACCAAGTTGAGCCCTAGTGCATACATGTTGAGCTCTTAATTGTTCATATTCTAACCCCAATTTATCACTCAATATGCATGGTTTACATGTTTAAAGGAATATTCTAATGCATGATTTGTGATTGTAGGAACAAGATGGAGGTTTCACCATTTGAAAGCTAAATAGAGCTCTTTATGAGTATTAAAGACCATTGGATCAAGCATGAAGGAAGACCAAAGAGAAGAAAGCAAGGAAAGAAAAGAAAAAGAAGAAAGAAAGAAAGAAAACATCAAAAGAAAGAAGCCAGACCGGTCAAGACCGGTCGGCCAGACCAGTCCAATCGGTCAAGACCGGTCGGCCACACCATTGGACTGATCAGGGAGGAGGTCCGACCGGTCAAGACCGGTCGGGCATAGCTACTGGACTAAGCCATGCAAACAGCAACGTTTCTATTTTGGGGCTCTGGATTTCTCGGCGCAAGTGCGTAAGTTTACGCGAGATCTGGAACTTTCTTGCGTAAAGGACACCTCCAAGCTATAAAAGGACATATTCCCTTCGTACCAAAGCATGCTAGGACGTGGGGATTGCTCAGAAGACGGATTCTACTTCGGATTTCTAGTTTTCTTCCTGTTTTAGTTATTTTTTATGTTTTTAGAGGCTTCTAGTTCAAGGATGTTAGAGATGAACTAAAACCTCTTAGCCAGGGCTAAGAGGTGAAGCTTTTGATTCGTTTTTGATGGATTGATGCAACCTAGGTTTCCTTTTTATGAGTTAATTGATGAATTTTAGTTAATGTGAGTTTGAATCAAGTACTATTTTAGTTTCTACTTTGATCTCTTGATGACTCCGGGCTCATGTGATTCTTAGTGATCCTAACTTAGTATCTTAGCTTTTGAGCATTCTTTATGCTTGTGTAGTTCATTGATCTACCATCGACTCCGGGCATGGTAGACGCTTTGATTGCCTTGTATACAATGGCCTGATTTTCATGTGGGAACTCATTCAACTAAAGTTCTTATCTTTTGTTATATAATCTGGAATAGCTGTTTGTTCATTGATTTTTATTTAATTAGAGTTCTAATCATGAGTTGTAATCAAGTCTAGTGACAGGATTTGGTGAAAGCTATGGTGATGAATCTCAACTAGATTGGAAAGAGGCTTGGCCTATACAATTGAGTGTGCCCAAGGCCTGAGCATGGTTGTGGGAATCAAATCAATGAATAAGCACTTGTTTTAGATGATTGTTGATTGAACCGCTCTATATTCCGATCGGATAGAGATATGAATTCGATTTCGATTGAGTTATGAGAGACCTAGTTGTGTTGATGCATTGAAACTTATCAAAAGTGGATCCTTGGCGCTCTAGTGCCTTTTTAGATTGAAATTACCTTAACCATTCACTGTTTAAACCCAAATCGCTATTTTCCAGTTTTAGTTCTTAATAGGATCTTAATTACTAGTTGTTTTAGACAAATTCTGAGGATACCCATTCATAAATCTCTGTGGGAATGATACTCGGTCTTTCCGAATTATTACTACTTCACAACCCTACACTTGGGGAGTGAACGAGTTTTTGGCGCCGTTGCCGGGGATTTCTATGCGGTATTTTTAGAATTTTCTGAAATAATTTTTAGTTGAGATTGTGTTAAGATAGTTTTAGGATTTGTTTTGCTTTCTAGAGTAGGTTTTCTTCTAAAATACTAATTTACTTTGTTTTGATTTTTGCAGGATTCTAACATAGGTCTAATCCTGAGATTTTTAGGAAGTTGAAGAAGAAATAGGCATCTTAAGTCACAAATCAGGTTTTATTGTTCTAACCCTACTCTTCTTCTTCTCCTACTCATTCCTATCCTATTCATCTCTTGTAGAGTGGGTGGAGACTCCTTCTGGATCTCTGAAAGGTAGGCCTTGTGCCACCTGGATTCCTATTGGTCGGCTCTACCATCTTGGATCACCTTGTGCTCAGAGATTTCTCTTCTCAACCTATTCCTCTGTCTTCTTTTTCTATACTTTTTCTCAAAAGACTTAAAGAGTGGGTGGGGAGTTCTTTGAACCCCTATTGACCAGGAGAAATCGGTCTCTATCCTTGCTTCTGGCTTAGCCATTGCAAGACACCTTGTGCTTAAGTCTTAGAGAGGAGTAAAGGAAAGAAGGAAGACTTCTTTTTTCCTTTTTGTTCATTCTTTTTGGTTTTGCATGCCACATTAGGCTCGGACTTATAATAACCGACTTGTAAGGGACGGAGTAATTATTGAAGGGATTGATAGAGAGCCTCGTGCTAGGAAACGTCAAAATTTTCCTGAAATTACTAGTGAGATGGCTGAAAATCAACCAAATCAAGGGATTCATCAAAATCCAGCCCCAAACCTTACTGAATTGGATGAGAATGAAGTGGGGGATGTACCTCAACCTAGAAATTTACGTGATTATTTACAACCAGCTAGGACGAGTACTCCCTCTTGTATAATTTTCCCTCACAATGTGGGAAATATTGATTTTAAACCGGGGTTGATCCAACTTCTTCCTAGATTCCATGGACTCGACTCTGAGAGCGCGTATCTACATATTAAGGAATTTGAAGAGGTTATTGCCATAATAAACTATGACAATGTGACCAAGGATACTATAAAACTTAAATTATTCCCTTTTTCCTTGAAAGAGAAGGCCAAATCATGGCTACATTCCTTAAGGCCAAGGTCTATTGGGACATGGGCTGAGATGACTAGGGAGTTTCTTAAAAAATTCTTCTCTACTGATCGAACCAATGCACTAAGAAGGGCCATAATGAACTTCGCCCAAAAAGAAGAAAAAACATTTTTCCAATGTTGGGAAAGGTATAATGAGCTATTAAACGCATGCCCACATCATGGCTATGAAAGGTGGAGGTTGATTAGTTTCTTCTATGATGGATTGAACTCAACCATGCACCAATTTGTAGAGATGATGTGCAATGGGGAGTTCATGAACAAGGAAACGGAGGAAGCTTGGGATTATTTTGACATGTTGGCTAAAAATACACAATCTTGGGATACATCTAAGCCAACAAGTTCAAAACAACCTCAAACCAAGGAAAATGGAGAAATTTATATTTTAGATGGGCAAGATGATCTAGGTTCTAGAGTAGCTAAACTCACACGAAAGGTCGAGGAGATGGAACTAAAGAAGGTGGACACAACTCAACAAAAGGGGGCTGTTGAAACTATTTGTGATATTTGTGCTTCCAATGTGCATCAAACGCCGGATTGTCCAACAATCTATGCGTTTCGAGAACTTTTATTTGAACAATCAAATGCTTTGAATAGTTATCAACAACCTTTTAGTACTCCAAATTCAAACACGAACAATTCTAGTTGGAGAAACAACCCAAACTTCAATTGGGCGAATGGAAACACGGCTAATCAAAATAATCCTCAAAGGGGGCCCCCAATGCAAATGGCTCCACCTCAAATGCCTATAGAGGATACTTTGAAAGCATTCATAGAAGGACAAGCTCAAATAAATCAATCCAACCATACGATAATGCTTGAGCTTAAAAATTCGGTGGAGGAAATCAAGGCTCGCTTAAATGCAAGGGAAGGGATGCTTCCAGCCCCACCCATACCAAATCCAAAACCACAATGCGAAATAAGTGTGCCTAGTTCTTCTAACCAACATATGAAACATACTAAGGCCATCACCACTCTTAGAAGTGGTAAAATCATTGAAAAATCTGACCCGGTGAAGGTTTCAACGCCTAATGATCCGGTATCTTCCAAAGAGGATGATGGACCTAGCATCACCATGAATGAAAAAGAGCCATTGAAAGAATATAGGCTCGTTGCTCCATTCCCCCAACGCTTGATTCCAGCCAAACCTCAAGATAAATATCAGGAATTTTTGGAAGTTTTCAAGCAAGTCAAAATCAACATCCCATTGTTGGATGCCATTAAACAAATACCGTCATATGCAAAATTTTTAAAAGACCTTTGCACGGTTAAAAGAAAAATACATGTGCAAAAGAAGGCATTTTTGACAGAGAATGTGAGTGTCATTATCAACCACGGGATGCCCAAGAAATACAAAGATCCCTGTTGTCCAACAATATCATGTGTGATCGGAGACTACCGGGTGAAACATGCTCTACTTGATCTAGGGGCAAGTGTAAACTTAATTCCCTTTTCAGTTTATGAACAATTGGGTTTAGGTGAATTGAAACCCACCAAAACCACATTACAACTTGCTGACCGATCGATTCGTATTTCGAGAGGGGTAATTGAGGATGTTCTTGTCCAAGTTGACAAAGTTTACTACCCAGTGGACTTTATTATCTTGGACACAAGACCCATGGTTAATATTGGCCCCCAAATTCCTGTCATACTGGGCCGCCCATTCCTAGCTACATCAAACGCTATCATAAATTGTAGGAGTGGGGGCATACAAATGTCTTTTGGCAATATGACGATTGAGTTGAATGCTTTCAATATTGAAAACCAACAAGAGGATGAGGATGAGGAGGTCCACGAAATAAACATGATCAATTCTATTGTGGAAAATGAGTCCCTCTCACCTTTTTACTCCGGTCACTTAGACAAAGACGTGATTCACTCCCTTGATGAGAACGATGATATGATAAGGGATATGGTCACACTTTTCAAGTCTGTATCGGCATATGACGTTAGCCGAGAGAAGGATGTGGAAACAATACCTTTTTGCGCTGAGAAATCAATTCAAATTTCCACACCTTTGTAGATCATGCATACCGAACTCCACCAACCCTGGGATGACCCTTACTTGCAATATCACTGCCCAGGAAAATCTGAATGTAGACATATTTTTTCTGATAAATATGATGATGTCTCCTCTTATACATGTGGTGAAAACATTAAGAAACCCACTGAAATTCCTTTTTGGGATTTTGAGTGGCTTAGCACGATTACTCACACACATGTTTATTGTAAAGCAGGATATTGGATGACGTTACTGCGAAACCTTTTGATCCATCTAATGATTCTGCTTGACTTTATGCTTTTGGATGAGTTGTTGGGATTAACCTCCTAGTCTGACGGAGGATAATTTGCTAGAATGCTTTCCCATTAGGATTTGCTTTGATAGTTGATTTAGTTGTGAAGTAATCCATCTCCAAAAAGCTAATCTTGCCATGAAATATATGCTCCAGGTGATATCTCTCTTTCTCACTCTCCTTTGTTTTATGTCATTGCTCTCATGTCATGCATATTACATATCTTATTACATTGAGGACAATGTGAAGTTTTGGTTGGGGAGTGAGATTCCTTAGATGATGAATCTGCTAGCTTTTGTGACGTTTCGAGCAAAGATGTAGAAATTTTTTGATTTTTCTAAAATTCGAAACTCTTTTGGAAAACTTTGATTTTATGCATTCGAGATAGCATGAGTATAAGAAGAGGAGATACGAAGTGAGGGATGTTGCAAGCTTTGAACTTCTCTTAATATAATGATCTTATATGTGAATTCACCTATTTTTATGAGTGATAGAAAATTTGAACACCTTTTGCACCTAGTTCACATTACACGATTTTCATGATTTGAAAGGATTATGTGATTTGTAGATTAACTAGACCTTGATTTAAGGTATTGAGAAACTAAGCCGGGATATTTTGTCCATCCTTGTCCATGGGAAAATAACGAAGATATGGATTTATAAAAATCCTATCTAATATAAAAGAAAAAGGAAAAGGAAGGATGAAATTGGGAATGATGGAAAAATGGTGGAAATTCCGATTAGGGCTACTTACTACCAACCGGGGGATGGTCTACCCGTAACCAAAGCCGGAAATGGGACGTAGTGTGAAAGTCGTCGGAAGGACGGTAAGGCAAATTCCTGTCATAGGCTTGTTGTTGCTCTATACACCTTGAAATCTATAGTTTAGTTGATCTATGAAGAAGAAAATCCCGAAAACTCATGTGATGAACTTTCACTATGCACACTAGGTTGAATTTGTTCAAGTTCTTCTATCTATCAATCAATCAGCGGGAGTTTCATATAAACACTTATTATGTTCTGAGAGTTTAAGGTTTCAACCATTTTCACCTAATTTCTCTGATTTTTATGCTTGTGTGTCTTGGAATGTATAGAAGAATAGTTTCTAGAGGAGAGTTGGGTTTTGGAGAATGAAACTTGTTTCACGCTTGTTTTGCTCAGGACTAGAAACATGCTGGTTGGGGGGTGTGTTGAGCTCTTAATTGTTCATATTCTAACCCCAATTCATCACTCAATATGCACGGTTTACATGTTTAAAGGAATATTCTAATGCATGATTTGTGATTGTAGGAACAAGATGGAGGTTTCACCATTTGAAAGCTAAATAGAGCTCTTTATGAGTATTAAAGACCATTGGATCAAGCATGAATGAAGACCAAAGAGAAGAAAGCAAGGAAAGAAAAGAAAAAGAAGAAAGAAAGAAAGAAAACATCAAAAGAAAGAAGCCAGACCGGTCAAGACCGGTCGGCCACACCATTGGACTGATCAGGGAGGAGGTCTGACCGGTCAAGACCGGTCGGGCATAGCTGCTGGACTAAGGGACTCATAGGACCGATCGGTCAAGACCGGTCGGCCATGCAAACAACAATGTTTCTATTTTGGGGCTCCGGATTTCTCGGCGCAAGTGCGTAAGCTTACGCGAGATTTGGAACTTTCTTGCGTAAAGGACACCTCCAAGCTATAAAAGGACATATTCCCTTCGTACCAAAGCATGCTAGGACGTGGGGATTGCTCAGAAGACGGATTCTACTTCGGATTTCTAGTTTTCTTCCTGTTTTAGTTATTTTTTATGTTTTTAGAGGCTTCTAGTTCAAGGATGTTAGAGATGAACTAAAACCTCTTAGCTAGGGCTAAGAGGTGAAGCTTTTGATTCGTTTTTTATGGATTGATGCAACCTAGGTTTCCTTTTTATGAGTTAATTGATGAATTTTAGTTAATGTGAGTTTGAATCAAGTACTATTTTAGTTTCTACTTTGATCTCTTGATGACTCCGGGCTCATGTGATTCTTAGTGATCCTAACTTAGTATCTTAGCTTTTGAGCATTGTTTATGCTTGTGTAGTTCATTGATCTACCATCGACTCCGGGCATGGTAGACGCTTTGATTGCCTTGTATACAATGGCCTGATTTTCATGTGGGAACTCATTCAACTAAAGTTCTTATCTTTTGTTATATAATCTGGAATAGCTGTTTGTTCATTGATTTTTATTTAATTAGAGTTCTAATCATGAGTTGTAATCAAGTCTAGTGACAGGATTTGGTGAAAGCTATGGTGATGAATCTCAACTAGATTGGAAAGAGGCTTGGCCTATACAATTGAGTGTGCCCAAGGCCTGAGCATGGTTGTGGGAATCAAATCAATGAATAAGCACTTGTTTTAGATGATTGTTGATTAAACCGCTCTATATTCCGATCGGATAGAGATATGAATTCGATTTCGATTGAGTTATGAGAGACCTAGTTGTGTTGATGGATTGAAACTTATCAAAAGTGGATCCTTGGCGCTCTAGTGCCTTTTTAGATTGAAATTACCTTAACCATTCACTGTTTAAACCCAAATCGCTATTTTCCAGTTTTAGTTCTTAATAGGATCTTAATTACTAGTTGTTTTAGACAAATTCTGAGGATACTCATTCATAAATCTCTGTGGGAATGATACTCGGTCTTTCCGAATTATTACTACTTCGCAACCCTACACTTGGGGAGTGAACAATACATGACTTTTGTTTCACCTTTATTTAAGTGATTTACATCCAACCGTATTAAATAAGCTCAATGATCACTATGGGGAGTCGCAAGTAACCCAGCATAGGCCAACAGCTCGGGCTTAGTATCCATATATAGCACTAACCCTGGCTCATAAGATCTCATATGCCATTGTCCCGTTATATGATGCACTCATGTCCAAAGAAGCCAATATTACTCGTCATGGTCAAGATAATACATGTACGACACATGGATCCAACTCAAGCGTAATAAAGTAATAAGGATCACTTGGCACACATTTCATGGTAATCTCATAACCAAGCCAAGACAAAACTTTCCTTCATGGATACCCTACACGGGTTCCAACTCTCTACATCATGTGATTCTAGGGCTGTAAATGGGTCAGCGGACCCGATGGGGTACCCGAACCCAACCCATTTAGACCTGACCCAGACACGACCCATTTGTTAAATGGTACGGGTCTGGGTCCAAGAACAGACCCAGTTGCTAAACAGGTCTGGGTTTGGTTTCCTTTATATTAGACCTGACCCGACCCGACCCGACCCGAACCCATTTAGTAAGTGGGTGGGTTTGGTCTATGTTTCAAGGGACCCGTCCAGACCCAGTTTTAAGCCTTGTAAAATGCTTGCATACTTGATCCAAACCCGGACCCATTAGACCCGACCCATTTATAAATGGGTCTGGGTGAATCTCCCTCTACCAGACCCAGGACCCATTTATAAATGGGTCTGATGGGTTGACTCGGACCTGACCTGGACTCGCCCATTTAGTAAAAGGGTCTGGGTCTAAAATTTGGACCCAGACCCGTTTAGTAAATGGGGGGGTCTGGTTTTGGCTAAACCCACCCCGAACCCGACCATTTACAACCCTATGTGATTCCACCAACATGGAAACAAGGGGAGTATATAGGCATAATACAGGTATGATAATCCTCAACCATAAAACACATATGTGAATATCAACAACCTTACTATACTTGAACAAAAAGTAAGAGAATCCAAGTATAGTCCTCGTGAGAAGGCTCATACATACACATGTCTCTACATAGATAATCAAGCACAAAATCTTAACATTATATCATCATAATCTCAGTATAAAACCAAAGGTAAACATGAATTAATAAGGATCACATATTCTAACAAAACAACTTATTAAATAATGGAAAGAAAAACATATAGAAAAATAAACCTTTATTCAAGATGGCTTAAAGGGATGATCCTCACCATAGATTGGATCTAGATGGAGGGCTATAAAGACCAACTTAATCGCTAGAGAATGGAAGAAAACTCGCCCTCCCTCCCTCTCTCTCTCTCTCTCTCTCTCTCTCTCTCTCTCTCTCTCTCTCTCTCTCTCCCTCTCTTCTCTCTCTTTCCCTCTCTTTCTCTTCTCTCTCTTTCTCTCCATATTCGTGTGAGAGGGTCTCTAAGGTTATGAGAGGCTTATATAGAGATAGATGGTTGAATTTTAGGGTTTAAAGAGGTTGCATAAAGCTATTCTTGCGCGATTATGATAGAAAGGAAAATTTTGGGAAGTTCTGACTCAATTTGAAAAGCACACATAGGGTTGGGGAAACAATTTTGGACGTGAGTTATGATGGGTATGAGTTACAATTTGGACGTGATGGATTTTGAAATGAGGCCTACACAAGAACGCACAGTTATTGTGAAGTTTAAGAAAAGAGAGAGAATGAAAATGGAAAGTTTCAAACGGACAGTTTATCTGATTATCAGACACCTAAGATAGGTTTGCATGGGTCCAAATAGGTAGGTAGGGTCCATAAATGTTTGTGTAAAATGCACGCGACACACGTGGGCTCCACCAAGATGTTTGTGTAAATCTAGACCATCCATCAGGTTGGCAAGGTATTTTTAGGGCATGGCACAAAAAATGGGACAGATCTGAGGTCAGGTGGGCCATCTACAGGCCAGATTCTAATTTGGCTATTTGTAGGATGATCAGAGGGTTGAAAATTGACATGAACGGCTAAAATATATCCAAAAGCTTAAGTTTAAAGGTTGCATCATTATGATCACGGGAACCTATCGTACTTAAAAATTACGATTTCACTTAAGTTTAACTAATTGCATTTTCGTAATTATTTGAAAAATGTGAGTTTTTTGAAATCTAGTCTTTCTATGTCATCCATGGCATCATTCTAAGCAACTTTTGTAAAGGTTTTTCTATCAAAACTCTTATGGATGACTCATTATTTGTAAATCATAATAGATGTACGATATTTAATCAAAATAAAATAGAAATAAATTTTCAAAATTTTTTAAATAAATTTTAAAAATCCAGGGCGTTACATATGTTAATACATGAAACTGGTCAACGGATGAAAAATCTTGACCTCCACTATAAATGATGATCTCCTTTAAATGTGTGGACTGGAAGTCTCTTAGACCCTGTGAAACATGATCAAAGACAAAGTGGGGTGCCCCGGGATCCGGCCGTTAGCCCTCCAATGCCTAAGTCAGCAAGATGTAGGAGATTAAAAGTAAGCTTTTGGTGGAGAGTTTTTCATGTACCTTGAATAGTAGAAGGATTTATAAGATCGTCGAAGAGCTGGGTGGATCTGAAGATCTTGCTTTACGAGTGTGATTTTTGAACTTCTCGGGATAGTCCTTATCGTGTCCTAGATTCGGAAGATTATTTGTGATAATCTTTATCACACCTGGATTTATCGACTGCCTGGATTTATCGATTGTCGACTATTATTTCTGTACGGAAATGGAAGTGGTGTGGAGAATGCTTGCTTGGCAAAGAGCGCTCAGCACTGAGGTGAGCACTCGCCAAAGAGCACTCGGCACTGAGGTGAGCGCTCGCCGTGGGGCACTCGGCATCTACTCGGTGGGACCTGCTCGGTAAAAGTCGAATTGTTTTATATGCCTAGTCCTTAGTCGTCCTCTCACTGGTCAGTATCTTGCGGCGTCTAAGTTTCCATCTCCTGACCAGTAAAGATTATTTTTGGCTGAGGAGACTTCGTTTGGATGGCATGGGCCATTGACCTTTGTGGGTCATCTATCTTGAGCTTGTAGAATGGTAGTCGGGCTTATAGGCCTATGGGCTTTTATCGTGGGTTGGAGTTAACTTGAAATTACCCATAACAATATATATATATATATATATATATATATATATATATATATATATATATATATATATATATATATATCTTATCCCTTGTTTTTTCATTTTAAGATTAAACCACCCTAAGAACTTTCCCAAAATTGACGATGTTTCACCATTTACATGTGCCAGACATGTACTCTGAAAATAATGCCAGGTATCTAAGTCACCACATGATAAGAAATTTCCTTGTTGAATTTTTTATAGAAATATTTACATTGAAAATAAATGTCCTTTATTTTAGATTTTTAATATAATTATTAAATGGGAACTAAGGATAAATCACTTCTTTGAGCTCAACTGACTTTTTTTTTTTTTTTTTGGAGTTTGTAACTCTGCATCTAATATCCTTATGGGGTGTAAATGGGTCAAGGGAACCATGGATCAGCAATCTTGAACTACTTTTGATGTGGCTCGGGCCCAGATAAGAAAATGCAGCCCGTTTAAGTAAATGAGTTAGTTGGGCTCATGTTAACCCTTAAGCACGCACCTGCCTACGTAGGCTATCAAGGAACTAGGTCAGATGATCTGATCTCACTTTACTGTAACCGACCATATATTTCATTCTTGAGCTTGGTCGCACTGGTATTACCGTATGAAATTACAGCGGCTTGCGTGTAGCTTGGGCTTGGGCTTGGGCTTGATGAATTTTTCTGGGTCTGTTCTGGCCCAGAAATTCTTGGTCACTTTAGTAAATGGCTGGGCTTGGGCTGACCAAAACCCAATCCCTTGCCACCCCTAATATGGTTCTCTGTTTTGGTATTCAATTCAATCCAGCCAAGCAGGGGCCATGATTCAATTATCCACACCGTTGGTATTTTAGAGTCCCACAGTGATTGGAGAATGCCCCAAAGATCTCACCGTCCAAAACCTTTTCCACCGAATGGAGACCATTGTGTTTCTCTTATTAACCATCCATCTACATGTATATCGAAAGGTTAAGGTAATCATATGAAGGAAATTTTTGAGTGGTCCACTGTGGGACACAACGGACCAATGAATTGGATTGAACCATGGGCCCACTTGTTAGAACTGAAACTTGTGTATACTGTGAAAAGATGCAATCAACACCATAAAATTTCTTCTCTCTCTCTTGCAGAGGCTGATGACAATTGATGAGGGCATAGAGAAGTGTTATAGCGGGTTGCACCCGTTTGCAAGATCCAGACCACTAATTAGGTAGTGGCTACCATGATTATGCCTTGCCAATAAAGTCAATGTCTCATCAGGTGGGTGGCCAGCAGAAACTGATAAAAAAATACTAACATTATAATCCAGTATACACATGTGGCCCACTAGATGAGTGGGTCTTCTCTACTTATAACAAGAGCATATGCATGGTGGCCCACACCTAATCTGTGGCCTGAATCCAGCAAGAGTGTGAGTACTGCTACAGGTAGCATACATTTCTGCCAATCTAATTAACCATCCAAGTAGTGGCCTTAAATTTACCTGAATAACTACTCCTGGCCATCTGATGGGCAAGACATCAAATGGGACGGTTAAAAATAGTTGAGGCTCTCCTTTATCATTGTTTTCCGTAGGCAATGATTTCAAGATTTCTTTCAAAGATTCTGATTTGGAAATGAATGCGTTGCCACCAAAAACAGCATGGATTTGGGTTACGGATCTGGCAGGCCAATCTAGTGGGTCCCATCTGTGTTGCCCCATTACTTTTTCGTTGATTAATGTTTGTGAGAAATGATTTTAGCTTTCACTGTCCAATCTAAAGCCACTCTCCTTATTACAAGGACATTAAATTAGTTTATATAAGCAATGGATGGGTCCAGTGATTTCTCTTTCAATTTTCTCTCTTCCCTTAATTGTCTGTATGGCACCATGGATTTGAAGAGAAGTGATAAGAAACTACTGACTTTTCCCCGCGTGGATTTCACAACTTGAAAAGGTAATTTTCAAGTCTTTTTCGATTCCTCCAAAAAAAGGTGGGATTTGATAAGAAATCCTCACCGACATGGGACCCAATGTGATGTGTCCCTGACCATAGGACCCAAAGCGGTGTATATTTGCCATCCAACTTGTTAATAAGGTCACAAAGACCTGAATGAAGGGGCCACACAAATATTAGTTTAATCCAAAACTTTTATGCATCATAAAGGTCACTCTTTTCTTTTTCTTGTTTTATGGTCCACCTAAAATGTGGATTAGCTTTATTTTTGAGATCCTGGTATAAAATGATCTGTAAAAATGGATAGACGGCATGGATTTAAAAATTGATGGATGGTGAGATCGAAATCTAAAGTATAGATGGGATTAAAACCACACCGTCCATTCCCTCTTGTCTGACTTCTCTCCAAATCTAAGCTACCAAACAAGAAATTTGAAATTGATAAGAATTGAAATTGATGAGAAATCATATCATGAAATCCACTTCTCATTACTTCCTCTCAAATCTATGGTGCCAAATGCAATTTCAATCAACAGAAGATAGAAAGAGAAAAAAAAATATCCATTATCCATCGGGCCCATCTTTAGATAATCTAAACTGGTAATCATAATCCCAAGACTAGTGATCAAATCATAGGAAGACCGTTGAATATAGATGGTATGCATTATTTTACTTTGTTTGAAGGTCTTTAGAATCAGGTAGACACTATATATTTAATTCTCCGGGCTCACCCATCCGAGCCGCCTCCATGTCTGTACTGCTCATTGGCATGTATTTTCCCATTGTTTTACTTTAAGTGTGTATTGACGGCAACCCCCAAGCATTATAGAGCCCACCAGATTGAAAACTTGAGTGGACTACATTATAAGAAATAACACCCACTCACACCACAGTTGGATTCCACGACAATATGGGTGCGGGAGCCCTTGTCCTCTTGTCGAAACTCTTGTGAGTCTACCACTGAGGCATGAGTAAGGACTCACTTGAATTTTACGTCTGCCTTGTCCTTGTAACCCTGTCATAAAATTAGCCGGCAAAATGGAAGGACGGATCAAATAAATCACAAACATCACAGCGGGCCCCACAGTGCTTAGGGTCACAAGAATCCCCTGAGATCCGCGTCCTGTGGACTACTCCCGTATTGATTGGTATCCTCACCGTTTCCAAGCATCACAAGCGTTTCTATACTGCACGTTTGTGGTATTTCAATTGTGACGCTCTAAATAAAATAATGTATTTTGGATGTGGACCATTTAATTTTTATTTTGAACCATCTATTTGCAAGCCTCAGATGCCGTTGATGTGGGACATGCAGATCTTTGCTCACAATCCCCATTATATGGGCTTCAGCATGATTTGATCGTGGCCATCCAATTGGATCTTGGGATGGCATCATGCTTAGAACCTTGGTTCCTACGGTCGAGATTCAATCCGAGTATGCATGTCCTTAGGCCAAGGATGAATGTCCATCTCACCATCCAACGGTTGAGATCCACCCGAGTACTTGAGCTAAGGATAGTATGACGACTCTCGTTTAAGATAATGTCATGGCCCATACTATCTTACATCATGCATTTTGTATCATTGCTTGGTGGACCATTACACCATTTCATTCTTTATCATGATTCTAGGGCTGCCCTACCTTGATTGAAATGGGAATGATTTTCAACGCAAGCTGTCTTCATGTAATCATATACACACATTTTAAAATGACATGAGACGACTTGATTGTGGCCGCCGGTCATCCACCATCCACATGGGGATATGTACATTAATCCACATCGTTCAAACAGTAGGTCTGATTACAGATGGAGCATGCTCCTGAAATCATACGGATTGGGAGATCCTAACCGACCAATTGGTGGCCACAAAGTAAAGGTGAAAACAAAATAGCCAACTTTTCAAAATGAACGGATGAAATTGGATGGTTAAGATCTTTCGATCAGCATGATTTTTGAGATGTACACCATCAAAATTGGGTCGATGATTTAGATGGTCTGGATTAAAATGCTTATATGCCACGTGTTCGGTGGATGAGTTACCACAATATATTGAATTGCTGCAAGTGGGCACCATTGTTTTAAATAATTCCATAAAATTTTGGGTTTTGTTGTGTGAATTATTTGCCGTGTGTGGTGGAGAATCGGCATCTTGCATCAATTTCAACTAAGAGGATTACAGGTCCTGATGCATAGGACAGTGAAAATTGTCCTGATGCACCTGATTTATACAATTGGTTCCATGGTTGATCAAGCCATACCATTCATCTGGGCCTTACTATGAATAGAGGATGATCCAAAACTCTTACATATTGGATGATCCGAACCGTCCAATACTTTATCCCTTTTTTAATGAGCTCCTACATATATATAATCCATTGATCACAATCCGTGTGATTTCAACTAAGCTGTGGTTGTGAGTTAACCACCAAGAAAGCCACGGAGGAAGAGCTAGACAGCACCCATTATGTTTACCCCACTATTCGCAAAACCATGTGCCGGGCACCTGTTCATGATGTGGTGTTTTAGGTAGCGTTCGGGACGGGAATCTTTAGAAAACCAGTTCTCAAAGATGAAAGGGCATGGGTCCTATGACCACAACCCGGGCCGTTGTATTCAAGGGTCGTTGTGTGGGTCCACCTTAAACCATATTTTGACTGGACCAAGGCCCATTTTTGTCGGTGGTTCGGTCCAATCGGTCCGATCATTACATTTTCTAAATATATAAAATGGTAGTTGTTGCATATTAGAAGCACGAGTAGGCAATTTTATATATACAAGTTTTAAAAACCAATCCCAGGGTATATTGTCCATTTGTCGGGGATGCATCCAATTTTTTTTTTTTTTTTCGGATGCATACATTTTTTTTTTTAAAACGTGACAATTTTATCCATTTGAGGAAAAAAAAAGAAGAGAGAAAGAGAGGGGACAATTCCCTTTTAAAAAAAGTTAATATTGTTGTTCAATCCGATCACATAGTCACACGCATAACAAATGACTCAATTTCAATAAAACATGTACAATTAAATTAGGTGTCAAGCTTGCTCAAATCATGTTCAAGTAGAATCAAATTGAACACTTATGACCCAAGCACCAAATTAGCTGAATTAGGATAAGATATGTGAAAATTTGCTTAACTGTTCATTCACTAATTGTTATAATGATAGAACGATTTTAAAAGCCAATAGTTATAATTCTTCTGAATGAAATCCTTTTACTTTTAAGACAATGACCTTTTATTCAATGATGATAGCTTGGATCATGTTTCTCAATAAAGCAATAAAGAAAGATAAATTAAAAATAGGGTTGAATCATTAATTTTATTAATCAAACTATCAGAGTAGTAAACTTGACAGAAAGAAATAAAATAAGAAGAAGAAAAATACTTACAACTATCTATCCTGACAAAACAGTTGTAGTCTAGAAAGTGCTCCAAACTTAGATGATCGTGACATAGTCGTGGAGATACCAGACAGTCGTGGTGTGAGGTCGGTGAGACGTGATAAAAATGTACCAAATAAGAACTCAATAATCTGAAATCCGACAATTAGATCATGGATATTTAAATTACTCCTATATGCATACTGTAGTAATGCGCTAGACAATAGAGAAATTGAGCTAGAAAACTAGGGCTTCAAACTTGCTGCAATGTGACTGGATAAAAGGTGAAGTGAATTAAGCTAAGAAGTTAAACTAATATGTGTCCATGGTGGACAAAAGGGATACGTAACGTAGAGATGAAAAGAGAGTTAATTAATTTGTATTGGTAAGGGCCTGGAACTTTTCTTTAAGTGCTACTTTTATAGGCTTTTGAGAGGCAGTGGTCGTACATAAGATTTTGTTACTTGTGTATGAATCTGATTACGTAGTGATTTTATCCTACTTGGATTTTGAGTTATTATTGTGTAATGCCATCTAGATTCTCGAATGACTTTTTGTTGTTTGCTCTGAACTCCTTGCAACTTTCGAATATTTTAATACAGGATTAAATGTATTTTAAGAAGGGTTAAACGTTTTTAGGGTTTTTAAGGGGAGAAAATGAGGGTTTTCTGATCTGTAAGTTGGTTTCATCTCTTATACTTTCATTTTCATAGTGGATTATTTGTCGCTTTGTACCATGATTTTTCATGTTAAATCGTGTTTTTTTTTGTGTTACTTTGCTTACTTTTTCTCTTTCACTTATTTCATTCAACTTGGTGTTTGCTTCCACGGCTCCCAACAAGTGGTATCAGAACTATATGTTGAGATTTAATTTTGAATATGAGATATGTCGATAAAGGGATCTAACATGAAGTATGAGTTAGAGAAATTTATAAGTAAAAGTAATTTTGAACTATGGAAGATGAAGATCCGAGGCCTCTTAGTTCAATAAGAGTTGTAACAGGCACCCCTTGAAAAAGAGAAGCGTTTTGCAACTATGAACGATGAAGAGTGGGAACAACTTAAATAGATGGCTATTACCCCCAATCAAATTATGTTTATAAGATGACGTTCTCTATAACATCCTCAGCGAGAAGACTTTCGCGGGTACATGGGTGAAGTTGGAGAGCCTCTACATGACGAGGTCACTCTTCGATCGTCTATTAATTCTTAAGAAGCAGTTCTACAATCTTATGATGGCGAAAGGAATAGATACTAATAAGCACATCATCCACTTCAATAAGTTACTTTACAAATTGATTAGTGTGGAGGTGAAGATCAATGAAGAAGATTAAACTCTAATTCTGTTGAATTTTCTTATAGTCCTACGAGAATCTCGTGGACACTCTTTTCCACAGTAGAGATACCATTGATGTCAAGACCATTATCTCAACCCTTCATGGGAAGTAGTTGAAATGGAAGGACGAAGCTGCAAGTATCTCTATGGATGCATTGGTTGCTAGGGGAAGAAATCCTGAATGGGAGAAGGGAAATTCATGATCTAGACCCAAGTCTAAGGGCAAGGGCAAGATGAAGTGTTGAAACTGAGGAAAGCAAGTACACATGAAGAAGGATCGTAGGAACCCCAAAGCTCAGAAGGGAGAAAATCAGATAATTCACCGAAAGAGTCCAATATAGTAGAGTCTAGCAAGGATGTGGATGGAAATGGTTGTGATGTACTAACTGATTTTAGATACAGTTATCTTAGTAACGAGTGGATCTTGGATTCGGGAGCATCGTATCACATGTGTCCTCATCGGAGTTAGTTCACCACATACAATGAGTATGATAGTGTCCAGTGTTTATGGGCGATGACTGCGCCTGTGAGATGGTCGGTATTGGTTTGATGTGCATCAGGATGATTGATGGAATGGAATGTATTCTGATAGACGTGAGGCATATGCTTAATCTAAGGAAGAACCTGATATCTTTGGGCACTGTCAAGTCACTTGAGTACAAATTCACCGATTTTGATCGCGTCCTATTAGTTTCGAAAGGGGCACTCATCATCATGAAAGCACAAAGGATCGAAAACATCTACAGGTTGATTGGAAATATTGTATGGAGTGGAGCTACATCGTCTATAACGGAGTCCATGTTTGCACATGTGCGGTATGCACGTCTAGGCCACATGAGCGAGTACGGTATGAAGGTACTTTTTGACCGATGCTTAATTCTCGCATTTAAAAGTGTCGATTTTAATATATGTGAGCGATGTATATATGGTAAACAATCACGATTGTCTTTTAAATCTAGAAAGCATATTAGTAAAGGCATGCTTGATTATGTGCACTCTGATGTATGGGGGTCATCGTTTATGGTTTCTAAAGGAGGGCCATCGTATTTTGTTACATTCATTGACGACTTCTCTAGAAATGTGTGAGTTTTTTTCATGAAGAATAAATTGAATATTTTTGTGACTGTTAAGATATGGATGGCAACGGTGGAAAATCAGGAATGACAGAAACTGAAAGTGTTAAGGACAGATAATGGAGGTAAATTCACCTTTAATGAAGTTAATCAATTTTGTAATGCTAAGGGGATAGTGAGGCACAATGTGCTGAGACATACACCAGAGAAGAATGATGTGGCTGAATATATGAATCAGACTCTTTTGGAGAGGGCTTGATGTATGTTAACTAATGCTGCATTGGGTAAGGAATTATGGGTTGAGGCCGTTAACACGGTTTGTTACTTGGTGAATCAGTCCCCATCTACGGCCATTGATTGCAAAATTTCAGAGGAGGTATAGAATGATCATGCAGTAGACTACTCGAGGCTGCGAGTTACTCTCACATACCTTTAGTTGAGAGAGATAAACTTGACCAATAGGCGAAAAAATATGTCTTTATTGGTTATGATTATGTTGTGAAGGGATACAGGTTATATTGATAGGTCACACAGAAGATCACACTTAGCCGAGATGCTGGGTTTCATGAGAATTCCCTCTTTTACAAGGATAAATACAAGGAAATAGAAAAGCCAGTGATGAATGTTGAAATAAAAAGGGTGAGACACGGGTTGAAGCCGAGTAGCAGAAGAGGTACATGAGTAGGTGGAACTGCCACCTGTGAGGAGAAATCTACCTAGGGATCGCAGGTTACCAGCAAGATACAAAGATGACTCAAACATTGCATTTTCTATCATTACGGATGAGAGGGATCCGTCTAACTTTCAGGAAGCATTGGACGACACAGATGCTAAGAAGTAGATGACTGCAATGCAAGATAAGATACTCTTTACATAAGAATGAGACATAGGAGCTTGTGGACCTTCCTATTGGACGAAAAGTGATCAGTTGTAAGTGGATCTAACAAAAGAAATGCGATAGGTACAAAGCTAGATTGGTGGCAAAGGGGTATGTTAAAAAAGAAGATGATGACTTCAGTGAGATCTTCACATCAATAGTAAAAGCATGTATCTATCAGATTTGTGTTTGCGCTAGTTGCCCAATACGATCAAGAACTTGAATAAATTGATGTGAAGACTGCCTTATTACATGGGGAGTTAGAAGAGAAGATTTACATGAAGCAATCAGAGGGTTTTAAGGTGTTGAATATGAGAATAAGGTTTTTGCAGGTTGAAGAGGTCGTTATACGGCCTGAAACAGTCACCTAGACAATGGTACAAGAAGTTTAATACTTTTATTATGAGTTAACGATTTACCAGACGTGAATATGATCACTGTGTCTACTTCAAGGCACTGAGTGATGAAAAATTTATTGTCTTAGTATTATATGTTGATGACATACTTATCGCCAACCATATCATGTCTAAGATCAATATATTGAAAACTCAATTATCAAGAACATTCAAGATGAAAGATTTGGGGGCAGCAAAGAGGATTCTTAGCATCAACATATACAGAGATATGAGAGAGAGAAGTAGGCTATGGTTATCTTAGGAAGAATACATTAAGAAGGTCTTGGACAAGTTTGGAATGTATAAGGCTAAACCGGTTAGCACACCCCACGCCACTCACTTTCGGCTTTCATCATAACAATGTCCTACTATAAAAGAAGAAAAACATGTTATGTCTCATGTGCCCTACTCGAGCACAACAGTTTGATGTATGACATGGTCTCTACGAGACCATGTATTTGACATGCAGTCAGTGTTGTGAGTAGATACATGTCTAACCCTGGTAACCAACATTGGGAGGTAGTGAAATGACTTCTTCGATATCTACTAGGTATGAAGGACTATGTCTCGACATTTGAAAAATCTGATAAGTTATGTTGATTCAGATTATGTAGGAAACGTGGACAATAGAAGGTCAACTTCTGGATACTCGTTTGTATTAGTGGGTAGAGCGGTCAGTTGGATATCGAAAGCTTTAGTATATGGTGGTTCTTTCCATAATCGAAGTTGAGTATATGACAATGATAGAAGCATAAGGAAGGTGTTTGGTTGAGGGGAATGATTAATGAGCTTGGGCTTTAGCAGAAGGTCGTGCTAGTTAATTGTGATAGTGAAAGCAGAATCAATTTGGTAAAGAATGCAGTTTATTACTCTCATACTAAACATATTGATGTTCATCATCATTTTATCTGACAAGTGGTTGAGGAAGGTAGTGTTACTATTGAAAAAAATCCACATGAGCAGATGATATGTTTACAAAGGTGGTTCCTATAGAGAAGTTTAGATTCTGTTCAACTTATCTAAGCTCGACATTGAAGGAATGAAGATGGCATGTGCATGAAAGGCGATGAAGGCAATGCTACTATAATGGAGATGGATAAAGGAGGAAGCAGCTTGGAACAATGATGAAGATGGAGATTAAAGTCATGATGGAGATTTTTTTAGATGTCTTCAATCTGTGCTAAAATAAGGGTCTTCAATCGATCGACTGCCCTAGTTGATTGATAGAAAAATACCATGAATTTAATAGTTTGGTCTCTGGATAGTTTAATTTGGTCATGTTCAATCAATTGAGGTCTGGTCATCAATCGATCGAAACTGGTCCGAATTACGTTACAAACTCTTTGGATACTTTTTGACATGTTTGATCAATCAAACATGTTCGATGTCAATCGACAGTTCGCACAATTTTGCGGGATTTTGCATAAGTACGCGGTTTATGTTTTTTATTCTATATTTAGGTCACATATACGCATGTTAATATGGACTTAAGGTATTATAAGAAGGACTAAACATTTTTAGGATTTGTAAGGGGGAAAAACAAGGGTTTTCTTATCTCTAAGTTGGTTCTGTCTCTTATACTTTTGTTTTTATAGTGGATTGCTTGTCGTTTTGTGCCATGGTTTTTTCCTGCAAGGGTTTTTCCATGCAAAATCATGTGTTCTCTGTATTGTTTAGATTTCTTTTTTCTTTCGCTTGTTTGATTTGACTTGGTGTTTTCTTCCGTGGCTCCCAACATCTTGGACGTTCTCTAGAAACAATTTCCTTTAAATAAATCTAGGGCAACCACGCTGTTCATATGCTGGTTACGAAAAATTCAGCAATCGGTAAGTGTTTTGAGAAACAGAAACTTATTGTACATGTTAAGAGTTATGTATGTTTTTCATTCATTGGTCACGTGATATGCGGGAGATGATAGCCTTTTTAGATTCTAGCCATGCGTACAACTCTGAGCATTTGGCTCTTTTGACATGATATATGTCTTCATCAAATAGGCGCCTACAATTTCTCCTATTGCAAGTATGTTTCTTTCATGTCTTTCATACGAGTGTGTTGACACATGGCAACTTCTCGTTCGCTAATTTGGACTACATCGAGCTAGGTGTAAACAGTTAAATATATGTTTAATTGTTAATCTTTTAATAATTTCATAAAAATAATGCTCATAGCAAAAAATTATTATTAAATTCTATTTTTCATAATTTTATCTTTTGAGTATTTCACTGGACTTTTTATTTCCATATTTTGGATTCTTTCAAAAGTTATGAAGTGACCATTATTTGATGAAAGTGATATTGATATTTCCATTCACATATGCAAAATAACTTGATTTTGCAATCCTATCTTCTCTACTGCAATGAAAATTGTGATGTGTAAGAATTATAATTTCTTCTATAATATAATGTAGTGCCTATAGAGATTTTTACCACAAAATCCCATAATAGTCTGCATTTCATTAGAGGTCTTTTGAGGGATGAAATTACAAAAATGCCCTAATTATTTAAATTTTATCTTTAAAAAGAATGAAGCTTAAGACTTGTGGGCCCACATGGTATATGTATAACATGTGACCCATTAAACGTATGCACCGGTCATAACACCACCAAAACATCAATGCCAATCATATCATCAGATGGGCTACACTTGAATTGGGATATTTTCAATGGCGTACCTCATTTTTTATGGACTGTCCTACATAATGACTGGATCTGTGATATTTTTTGTTCTTGTAATAATAATGTTGGTGTGTACCTGTTCAACGAGTTGGATGTGAGATACAAACCACATGGGCCCCGTAACTTTCAATTTTCCACTTTGTTGTAAAGAAAAAGGAGTGTAATAATGTAATTTCAACTCTTTAAAAGAATTGCATTAAGATAATATTAGATAATAGAGACACTACTATTTGGTAAAATCCAATTCCTGAAAGAATTTTTGGGTAAAAATCTCTTATATACAACTACACCTATTATAATTAAGCCCTTAGAGGTGTTCAATTTTGGGGTAAAAATCCCTTGTATCCAATTACATGACCTATAATATTTAAGCCCTGGTGTTCAATTTTGGGGTGCAAATCCCTTGTGTCCAACTACACCTTTAAGTGATAATAACTCTGTACAATCCCTTTGCTTGGACAACCTTAGCTCATGATCAGTCGCTTGAAGATGGTTGGTCCCAATTGATCATGTTACAAAATGTCCAATCGTTGATTTAAACTGCCCATCATGACTTGCACCTTTGATTGCCCATGGCTCTCATAAAATTTTTGATCAGATGATTCTAACCATCCGATGAATGGCTACGAAAATAAATGGTCATTAGTGAGTATAATAGCTGAGGTCTAATCATTGATCTAAACCATTCATTTTGAAGAGCACATCTTTGATGCCCATCCCCTCAAAAGTCACTTTGAATGAATAATTCTTTCTAACCAATAAATATATACAAAAATGAATAGCCCATATTGATTCTAGTAGCAATTATTTAATCATTATTCTAAGGCAACAGACATGTGGACCCGACCTTTTACTGCCATCCCTATCAAGAAATCGCTTTGATTGAATGATCTTAACCATGTAAACAATGAGTACGAGATAATGGATGGTCTATGTTGATTTTATTAGAAAAGGTCCAATCATATATTTATGCCACCCATCATGTGGGCCCACCTTTAATTGTTCATTCCCTAGACAATTACTATAATTTAATACTTCTAACCATCTAATTAATGGACAAGAAATGGGAAAACCATATATATTATCTTAGAAAGGTCCAACTAATGATCTGAACTATCCAACATACGAGGTCCACTTTTAATAGTCGACCACTCTAAAACAATTACTTTGATTAGATGATCCTAATCATCCAAGCAATAGCTTAGAAACTAAATAGTTCACATTGATTACATTCAGGATATTGCGATGATATGGACTTTTCATCATGTACTGGGATGCAACTTACATTCTCATCCCTCTTAAAAGTCGCTTTGAGTGGTTGATCATAATCATTGGATCAATGTTTAGAAAAATGAAAGTTTTGATTTAGTGTACATGCTCCAGCAAAACCTTGAGATTTGGTTTCATGGCGCAACTCAAAAAAATGAAAAATAAAAAATAAAAAAAAATAAAAAAAATAAAAAAAAATAAAAATAAAAATAAAAATTCTATAAGGATGCGTTTGGTTACACCAAATTTCATGATATATGATGGTCATGATTATCATGAAATTTGGTGCAACCAAACACAGCCTAAAACCAATTACTGGGATGGGACCAAACACATTTTACGGAAAATGCAGGGACGGTCAGCAAACAAACGGCACGCGAGTGTCTATTTCACATCAAGAACAAGCTTGTCCATGAATAAAAAGCATAAACTCGTGTCTCACAACTGGAACAAACGTTTCCAGTTTGGATTTTGTTTGACAAATCCCTTTGAGTTCATCTGAATCTGAAAACATTTTCCATCACATGGGTCCCACCTTTGATTGCCCATCACTCTATGATTGATGATCTTACTATCCAGTCAACAATTAGAAAGATAGATGGTCGACATTGTTATACTAGATAATTGATCTAGCTGTGCCCTCACCTACATTTTCAGTCAATGGCTAGGAAAATGGATGATCTAGATCCATTATACTTTTAAAGGTCTCTTCATTGATCCAGACTGTCCATCAGCTGCAGCTAACCTTAGGTCTCAAGAATACATGTATAATCGATGGCAAAAAAAAAAAAAAATGAAGGGTCCTGATTAATCACAATCATATTAAAAAAGTTCATATATATATATATATATATATATATATATATATATATATATATATATATATGGACTGTCCATCACGTTGGTCACTTTGGATTGCCAATGTCATGCATCTTAAAAATCCCTTTGATCTGCATGGGTAATTGAAATGCTTGATTAGATGGTGGTGAACCATCTTAATCAACACCTAATTAGTAATAAATGGATGGTCTAAGTTGATCATATTTGGAAAATGTTTAATCCTCAATCTGACCGTCCATCATGTGGGACTCACCCTTATTAACCGTTTCATTTCAAAGTTCTTTATTACGTGATCCAAACCGTTTAGATTGTTCCTACATCATACACGGGTCATAGCTATCTAGAAAAGATTGTTGACGTAGGATTATTTTTTTCTTGGTAAAGATTGAAAAGGTTCAATCCATATCTGGGTCATCAATCACGTGGGCCCCTCCTTTGACTGCTCTCACTTCAAAAATGACTTGATAGATGATCATGGTCTGCCTATGGATATTTAAATTATGCCTCTCAAGAATCAACTATGATCAGACTGACCATTAAAATTGATAGTCATAATTGTTCTAAAAGAGTTATGGTCACCAAGCTAGACCACCCATCATGTGGCCCCGGCTTTTATTGGCCATCTATTTCGTATCTTTAAATAATATCATGAATAAGTCCTTCATTTTATTAGCGAAAAATGATTTTAACATACATGTTTAATATAGCAGTGTAATTATTCTAATTTTCAGTTTTATTTTTCATATGATTTTGGATATTAATTAATAAGTTGAATGTATCCATGATAAATCCTGACACATGTAATTTCATTAATATGTTGTAACATAATATTTAAAAAACCGCTAGCACCTATGCTTCCACCTAATTCCATGTCGATACCTTTGTGAATTTTTATTTTTAATATTATTATTATTATTTTGAGTCTGCACTTCTATAATCTACACTGTTAGAAAAGCAGTCCATATCACTTTCATCATCCTCCCAAGCTTTCTCACTGAAATGTACAATTTTTGCCTAGTGGTTTGTGCAAAAATAAGACAATGACATTTTATCAGTGTGAAACGATGAGTTTATAGTGCGCAAACCTTTTTCTGATGGTGAGTTCTTTGTTGCTCGAACCTCAACCACTAGCTTCGATTAAAATATTGTTGAGAAAAAGTTAGCGTCTTTAAGACTGCTACATTGAACAAAAGTGAAGAAAACTTAAAAGAAGGATGCTACTGCGGTTCATAGGAATGATGTTTAGGTTTTTTTGGACTGCAGTGGAAATTGGAAAAAAAAAAAAAAAAAAAACTTTCAGAAAAAACCCTGATTAAAAATAAACCCTACAGATCCCCGTTTAAATCTATTTAAGTTTCAAATAAAATTCCAATAATCAATTGCTAAGGTTTACGTGATCATTAATGTTCGTTGTGAAACCGTTCGTTTGTTAATCAAATATCGGAAGTCTCTCTCAGATCTATTTTAGATGGACGAGAGGTTAGAGCCAAGCACATCAACTCTTAGATAAAGTCAAGAGAGATGCACACCATTCACATGCATGGGTAGACCCCATACTTGTCACGCATGTGATGAAGGTAGGAGGGAGAGAGGGTGATCTCTCTTTTTCTCTCTATCTCTCTGGTTAGAGGACGCCTGAGGGGAGGAGGGGGTGTGAGGTACTCTAGGACTCATCTTCCTCTGAGATCAGATATGTTAAATTTTATTAAGAAATCTAAGATTTCTAAAAGACTAATTATAATATTTTATTATCCTATAGTTTTTTATATGCTCTATTATGAATCTTGTATTCACACACACACGATCTAACCATTGCCCAATGCTGATATAGCTTAGGTGGTGTACTCCTAAAACTAGACCATTAAATTTGTTGGGGAGGGCATCCACAGAAGCAAGAATCAAATGAGATAAACCACAACAATAACAACCAAGCAAATCGACAATCATAAGAAAGCAATTAAAATTTTACATGAAAAAACCCTAAAAAAAAATCACGGCACAAAGCGATCCACTATAAATCAAAAATTACAAGAGAATAAATAAAACTTACCCGGATCCAAGCTCCACAAGAGAAACCCAAGCCATTCCAAGCTTTTTCTCAAACCCTAGAACTCTCTCAACACACTTGAACACGTCTAAGACTTCCTGTGTTACCTTAATCCCGTATTGCATTCCTTTAAATAGCATAAAACCATAATTAGAAACAAATAGGGCTGTTCAAAAAACCGATCAAATTGATAAAACCGACCGAACCGATCGATTTCGATCAGTTTTCCAATCTATTTCGGGTCAGTTCGACTTTTTTATATTAAAAATCGAGAATGTCAGTTCGGTTGTCGGTTTGTGAAAATTATAAATCGATTTCAATCGAACTGAACCGACTATATAAATATTTAAATTATATTTATTAATGTTACCCCTATCGTATGGCCCACCTTGATAATATCTTATATATCCACGCCATCCAATCGTTTTCTCAACCTTTTTTAGGATATGTTTCAAAAAATTAATTAGATCTAAATCTCAGGTGGACCACACTACAGTAAACAATGTTGATTGACCACTCACCATTAAAAATGTCCTCGGGCCCACTTGAAGAAGATTTGCAATGTGTATTTGCCATCCAACCTGTTGATAAGGTCAAACAAACCCGGATGAAGGGAAAAGTCAAATTTCACTTTCAGCTTGATCCAAAACTTTTGTGGCATATAATTATAAAAAGTTTTAATGGCCATTCACTAGTTTTTACATTGGTGTGGTCCACCAGAGATTTGGATCTTCTTCATTTTTTGAATGCTGTCATGAAACTGCTAAATCGAACCGACCCGAATTTATTCGGTTCGGTTCAGTTAGTGAGGCTTCATCGGTTCGGTTCGGTTGCTAAATATTCAAAACCAACTGAGTCGATTTAGCTGGGTATCGCCCCTTAAAACCGAACCGACCAAACCGTGCATAGCCCTATAAGTAAATCCCGCATAAAACCACGCAACTGACCTATATAGGTCACTAGCCGTCGAGTGATCGACAATGGCCACATCTGTCCAGAGAGTTCACAGTTTCTGTCCAGAGAATTTTAGACCCCCGACTCAACCTTGTAGGGCGATCGATAACCCCACTTTTCGATCCAACAGTGTCCAAATTCCAGAAGCCATATCCTGAGCAATTTCGAGTGCCTGACCCAATCCCATCAGTCGCTCGAAGCCCCCTGGTGTCAAGATTGAAGACAACTTTGTTGGGGTCCCAAAAGTCGGTACCCTCCGAAACAAATCAATTGGGCACGTACTTCGAGGAAATCCCACAAAATACCATCCAACGCACCTAAATAGTAAAATTTGCAAAAGATTAAGTACTTAGCCATTTTTCTCCGGTGGGCTCCACGAATACCGTGATCAAAACCATCCAGAATCAAGCAGACACATTCATTATGAATTATAATAAGCAGTGCATGACGATTGACTAAAAAGCGGGCCCCGCGAACCCTTCATTTCGTAAAACTCAATTTGTACAAACCACAAGTACGTCAAGCGCACCCATTTATTCAGCTTGACGCACCCTTAAATTCATGAAAATTCAAAAAGCATTTTAGGATGTATTTCACTTCTGACGCATCCGAAAAATAGCTTGACGCATCCGAAAAATATCTTCGACGCGTTCATAAATTCAGTAAATCCAGAACTTCGATTTGGGATACATTGGACCTTGACACATCCAAAAAATGGTCTAACGCGTCCATAAAATAGCTTGACACACCCATAAATTCACCAAGAATCAGAATATCATGTTTTTGGATGCATTGGACTCCAACGCACCTAAAAATATAGCTCGACGCACCCAGAAAATTAGCACATTTCATAACATCATTTTGGAGTGCGTCAGAGCTCCCACGCGCCTATTTGGGGGTGCGTCGAAGGCTTTTTGGGATGTGTCATACGTGGCAGCCCCTCATTGGTCGTTGTTCGATATTTTCGGGTATAAATACTCCCTTCCACTGTTCATTTGGAGAGATTTTTTAAGAGAGAGAGAGAGAGCTAGTATCCCCTCGGCACTTGAGATTTATTGCTGGAATCCCTTTCCGACCGCCGGAAAACTTTCCCGATCATCGGAATCCCTTTCCGATCACCGATATCTTTCACCGGAAGATCGCTCCGATCAATACCACCACAGGTTCGGATTTTAAAAAACCATAAGCGTGGGCACGCATCCGAAAATTGTCCCACGCACTCGAAAATTCAACATATTCGAACAAGTATTTTCAAGATGCATTGGACCCCAACGCACCCGAAAATTACCCCACGCATCCATAAATTCAACATAATTTGGACAAGTATTTTTTAGGATGCGTCGAAGTCCCACGCACCCATAAATTAGGTCCCACGCACCCAAAAAATCAGCGAATTATGAAAAATGTCCACGGGTGTGCCAGACTCAATTTTAAGTGTTTTCAAGATCCGTTTGAGCTTATTTTGAGTATTTCAAGCTTTCCGGACGTAATGGAATGGTCAAAAAATGTTTCAGGGTCTTTTAATGAACATAATTGCATATCTTCGAGGCTTGACCCGATTCGACGCATTGAATGAAATGATTTCTCGGAAAGAAGTCGCCAGCATACAAAACTATACAAATATAGCATCATTTACATTTACTGTAAGATATGGCCCGATTAGGGGTTGAAAGCTAAATAAACGGGATTATGGTTACCATGATAAACCATATCAAAGAGTTTTAATTCGCTACAAAACAATTGTTATGAACTACCACAACACAACAGTCGATGCCCTACCCATTCAAACGGCATCCGTCGGTTGGTTACTCAGGTACACACAGCTATAGATTGTACTTCCCAGGATCACCTGTCCATACATAACAGGCACGGTCCCAGAGTTGTCCTTCTCAGTCATAAACCCTGATAGTCTCAGCCCGGATCTCCGGTCAAAACATGGGACATAGACATCTAACTAATACAAAGATGGTTCAGTACATAACAAAACAAATACAGGTCTCTACGACCACATACTCTAAGACCATAGTCCCTGTTGACTAGTCTTCTGCCTTTTAATCAAGGGCCATCGATCATTCGATGTAATTAAGGGCTCGTGCCAGATCACAGCCTGGAATGTACAAGATTTCAGGATCTCTGAAATAAAATCCGCCTTGCGATCTCTTCTTGTGTACTTTTTGTGAATGCTTGTGATTATCTATGAATGTTTCCACCACTCAGAACCCCAGAGCAATAATACATCCAGAAAATGTAACCGAAGCATTTTCGAGTTCTAACAAAATCTTTATCAAGTGTAATAAAAAATATTTTTAATAGTTAAAATAGAAGCTTAACAGCTGAAAATGCTTGTAAACGTATGATTTCCTATATCTAAGATATAAATAAGTTCTTAGGAAATTAGTGGATCCCTTATTGGCTCATGTGAGTTTCAACGGACATTGATGAATAAGTCTAGCTACATCCACTTTTATTGGCCACATTATGACCTCATAAAGCAAACTAAAGTACATATAATTAAAACCTTGGACCTTTATACATCCTCTTAAGACTTAATCAGATCTAATGTATCCTTAAGTCAACCATAGTCTAGACATAATGCGTCTCTTAATCTAGAAACTTAACGTCAATCCACCAATACAAGTGCAGAACAAGTTTAAAGAAGAAGCTTACATCTTAGTACACTCACATTCTTATATCGGGTAGAGTGAAGGTGTATCGGCTCATTCTTGTATTCGATGGTGGAAACCTTCTATCCTAACTCTTCATCAGCCCCTCACATAAGATGAACATATCCATTACCATAATGACAACAATAAGTCTATCCTACAACTTACTAGGTGGTCATGGAATAACAGGGTATATTGAGATTCATGGTTCACAACTCTTTCTTAATTAGTGACTATTGTGCTAATCTCAAGTGCTCAATGACAGTCAAAGAAATCCGTCTCCTTTATGATGCATTTATGTATGTTTTATAGCACCTCGATATAAAACTATAACATAGCAACTTGTTCATCTTGGACTCATGGTCATCGTCATCTATGGCTAAGATTATTGATATCACATCCATATTTCCAATGGATGAGGTTCACATTAATTTTTCAGTGCACAACTCCAACATGATGTGGATGCCACAGTAAGTTACAGAGCTCAATGGCAGAGTAACAACTTATTATTGATTGTTAGAGGTGATATGTCACGCCACGGAATCCGGACACAGTGTAAACCCTCAAGCCCAGGTAATAAGGTGTGACTTGTGCACAAGTGCACATAGTTCACATGTCAAATTGTTATAGAGGCATAAAATTATATATACTAAGTTCCATAATAACATTTAATCATTACTCCCAAGCAAATAAATCTAAATTTTACTCCGAGGTCCACCCATTCGGGACTTATTTAAAATATACTCATTATTTTACTAAATAATTGAACCAAAACAGAAATTATGGTCTATGCATCTTGATTCAAAGCAGCGAACTCTTCTTTGATCAAATAGTGTCATCTTTCCTTCGGTTACTCTACCGGTTCACCTTTATGTTCAGGATCCGTTGGAAAGCCCAGTGAGCAAACCCAACATATAGCATACACACCACGATTAAAATAGTAACCCATGCACATAATGATTTAAGAAGTAAACCAATCTCAACGGCAGAATTACCTTATGCGATGTTGTCATGTAATGCAGTACATGATGCATGTGTCAAGTGGGAAACTCTTCCACTTGCTTAAGTTGGACTCCATTAACCAGCATCAACCCTCTTAGGGCTGGCATCTACCCCTCAGGTAAACTTCCACATATTGTGGGCATCCAGGATGAGTCCTTGGGACACCGGGTACTTAAGTACCTACGAGTCTTTTAAAGGGGTCCTCCAGCTATACATTATGATGCATGAGTTATGATGCAAGTAATACTCATGTCCAAGTATCACCATGTTGTCTTGTATCTCTATATTAGAGATAAACCATATTAGATTACCCATCTCACTATTTGAGAGGTAAACCACATCAACAACTCATCTCACCTTGTGAGAGGTAACCACACAATTTTTTTCTCTTTTCTCATTTTCCAACCTCATACATGTTTAACAACGCATCGATTCCAATTCAATATAACCACATCCAAATGTATAATTTAGAATTCAATCATTTATTCACCACATCACAAATTCATACATGCTATCTTAATTAAAGTGCATAGGATATATGGTAGGATCACTCACCTCTAATTGATGATTTGTGTTCCACGAGATTTTCAAGTTTAGAGTCAATCCAAGTTCCTAAAATACAATCATCCAATCACCATTTATTTATTTATTTGATTTAATAGGTAATTTCTAAGTTAATAATCCACCTAAAGTCCTCTACCATTCAATTACTCGAGGTGGAAATAATAATAATAATAATTCAACTTAAATCGATTTAATTAAAAGAAACAAAAAGGGGTTGCTCGGCTAACCGAGCCCTGTGCTCGGTCAGCCGAATCCTTCCTCAATCGACCGAAGACTCCTTCGGTCAAGTTTACAGATTGTTCAAGACTTCGAAGAAAGGGGTCCCTCGATCAAACCAACCATGTGTTCGGTCGACTGAAGTCATCCTAAGTCGACTGAAACCCTTTTCGGTAGAGGTGTACACTAGCCTAATCGAATCAAGCTTTACCAAGCTCGACTCGGCTCAGCTCGACCAGCAAAGTGGTTGGGCTCGAGCTTGGCTTGACTTGGTCATCGAGCCCAACTAGCCAGCTTGGCTTAGTTTGGATGAGCTTGAGCTTTCGAGCTTAAATTCAAGCTTTCAGACATGGAGGGTCAACGGGGCGACTCTGCCGGTCTGGTCGTCTATGGACTGGGCATTCGCTGGCCGGGCGACGAGGGGAGGGTGAGAGAGAGAGAGAGAGAGAGAGAGAGAGAGAGAGAGAGAGATTAGGGGGAAATGAGAGAGAGCTGAGCAGGTCAGGCGGGGCGGGGTGTTGGCTAGCCGGGCGACGAGAGGAGAGATCAGGGATGAGAGAGAGAGGAGGTGAGATGAGAGAGATCAAAGATCGGAGAGAGAGAGAGAGAGAGAGAGAGAGAGAGAGAGAGAGCCGGACGACCGGAGGGGGTCATTGGTCAGGTCAGGTGAGAGGCGAGTCGGTGATTAGGGTTTGAGGCAGGCAAGGGGGCTCGAATGAACAAATGAATTAAGTTTAGGGCGAGGGCACTCGATTCTTACAAAAATTATTATATATAATATATATTATATATTTAAAAAAAAACACACCGAGCCTATCTGAGCCTAAATCGAGCCGAACGGAGCCTGATTTCGAGTCGAGCCGAATCGAGCTTAGGCCAAGCTTGAGCTTGCTCGAATTTTCAACGAACTCATAAAATAGACTCAGCTTGGCTTGAGACACCTTATGAATTGAGCCGAGCCTAGCTTTTTCGAGCTAAGACGAGCAAGCTTTTCGAGCTGGCTCAGTTTGTGTACAACTCTACTCTTTGGTCAAGATTACAGTTTACTAAAAGGTGGTTCCTCGGTTGATTGAACCATCCTTTCGGTCGATCGAAAAACGCCCAATCCAGGTCGATCGAAAAACGCCCAATCCAGTTCCCGAAGTCGGCTAAGCTACACTTTTGCTCTTAATCCTTGATCGTATTAATCCTTAAGGTCATCATAGCTTGGATCTGGATCGTCTATCTCAAGTCATATATTTAGATGGTTCATAATATAACATTTAACTCATCATGATCATCGTATACACCAATTTTCATGGTTAACCTCTAATAGAACCGATCATGATAGTTTGTTGGACAATCTAACCCATAAAACACTTTCAACGGTTCATATTAGTGTAATGGGTCAGATGCACCCGTTGGGCCACACAAGGATCATCTTAGGATTCAAAATCGTATTAACGTGGCCCACCTATGGATTAGATAGATATGAGATTTCTGGCCTAAGCGTGGTTTGACATTAGGATCCATAACATCCGTTCAATCGAATCAGGCTGACCCTGATGGCCCCCCGCCAATTGCATCCTTTCATAATAATGATCTAGGTATGAGATTATATGTGCCACATCGCGGTGATAAAACATCAGGTTGATCAATGAAGTTTAGTGTTGAAATGAGGTTATCGGTACTTCAGTCTACAATTGTCCCATAGGAGAGGGAGCGAATTAGGTGTTACCCCGAGAACAGCTTAGTGGGTGTTACCCCTACCGTGTGGCCCACATGGATAGTATTTTGTATATCCACGCCGTCCATCCGTTTCTACATCCCATTTTAGGATGGTCTTCCAACAATTATGCAAATCCAAATCTCAAGTGGACCATACCACTGGAAACAGTGTTGATTGAGTGCCCACCATAAAAAAATTCCAAAGAGCCCATCGTAAGTTTTTGGTAATGTTTATTTGCAATCCAAGCTCTTCATATTGTCAAGAAGGTCTGGATGAAGGGAATATTTAAAGATCAACTTGATCTAAAACTTTTGTGGCCCGCAAAATGCTTTTAATGATTATTCATCACTCTTCCTATTGGTGTGGTCCACCTGAGATTTGGATCTTCTTATAATTTTGGATCTCTTATAGAATTAGGCTTAACAACAGATGGATGGCATAGATATACAAAAAATACATCAAGGTAGGCCCCACACGGTAGGGTAACACCTTGTAACAGCTAATTTGCACCCGTGGGGTCATCAATGAAGTTCACTGTTTGGTCATGTGAACTTCTCTTTGTGAATTAGATTGCAGTGGACTCTGTGGGGCCAACATGTTGTATATGTCTTATCCACGCCATCCATCCCTTTTATCAGCTCATTTTAATGCATGAGCCCAGAATTGAAGCATATCTGAAAGTCAAGTTGACCACACCACAGGAAATAGAGGAGATAACTTCATCCATTGTTGAAACCTTCTAGGGTCCACAGTGATGTTTACTCGTCGTCCAACCTATTATAAGGTCAGACAGACATTGATGAAGGGAATACACAAGTATCAGCTTGATCTCAAACCCCCGTGGCACTTAAGAAGTTTTCAACTGTAGGCATTCAATTCCCACTCTTTCCTATGGTGTAGTCTACTTAAGCTTTGAATATGCTTCAATTCTGAGCTCATACACTAAAATGAGCCGGAAAAACGGATGGGCGGCATGATAAGCCATTTACATCATGGTGGTCTCACAGAGTGACTAAGTAGGCAATCCCACGTCACAAAAGAAGTTTCCCGGGACCAAACAGGAAACTCAGGCCTCTTCTTTTTTCTTTACAATAAAGTGAAAAATAAAAAATTATGGGCCCAAGTCACATGTGTCTCACATTCGTCTTTCTCGGAAAGACGTACAACTAATGGTTGGATATTATTGATTGACTTGATGTTTTGTTCATGTTGTGACTATGGTGTGGTGCACATGTTTAATGGACCATATATTTTACACTTACCAAGTAGGCCCCCACAAGTCCTGAGCTACACTATATTTACAGAGAATATTTAATAAAAACATTTTTGTAATTTCATCTCTCAAAAATCACCTCCTAATCACGGAGGCATTATATGGTAAAATTCATTTCTTGAGGGATTTTGCAGTAATAATGCCTTGTTTTTTAGATATAGATGACATTTAGCATTAAAAAAAAGGGCCAACTTCCCCCTTTGGTTATGGAACTGCCTTTGATTCCATGCTGAGTACGTTGTAGCATATTGAGTAATTTCTGTGGGGCTTACTGTGATGTTTGTATCTTATCCATGTTGTCCATCTGTTTTATGGGGTCATTGCTCATTTTATGACATTAGGACCATAATTAAAGGATATCCAAATCTCAAGTCAACCACAACTTAAGAAATAGTGGGAATTGAGAGCATATCGTTCAAAACTTCTTGGGGGCCACAAGTTTTGGATAAAGGTGATATTTGTGTTTACCCTACAAAGATGTCTGTATGACCCTATGACAGGTTGGATGACAAATAAACATTATTGCTGGGCTTAGGAAGGTTTCAATGGTGGACACCATTATCCCCTCTGTTTCTGTGGTGTGGTCAACTTGAGCTTTAGATCATACGGTTCAATTTTGACATCATGCCCTAAAATGAGTTTATAAAACTGATTGATGGTGTAGATGAGACACATACAACACACTGGACCCACATAGTTTACTTAGTATGTGTAACCTTCTCTCCCTTTTGGTACCTACTCAGTGTATGTGGGGCTCATGGTTTATCCAAGCCTTGGTCTGATGAATCATCATGGATGAAATATTCCCATTAAAATCTTTTCATTCTTACAATTCTAACCTTTCTTGCAATGTAATTAGTGTTTAAGAAAAAAATGCTAGTAATCATTCAAGGGAGAAGGGAGAAAAGACAAGATATGATAATTAGGATCTTTCAAGTAGGAGATTTTCTGGGCATGTTCATGATGTACAACATCATATCAATGGCTTGGATAAATCATCAATGGCCCACTTGCACATATTAGATACCAAATATGAAAGCTCCTTGTCCATGACATGTCAAACAACCACTTTCTCTAAAAGCTCGAACTGTGAGAGGATTGTGTTATAATGTATATCAAGGGACTTCAACACTCCCCCGCACTGTGCGGGGTGGAACTCCGCACGGGAACATAATGGGCAAGGGTGGAGGGAACCCAGGTGGAGGGATAATCACAACTCACACCATAAATGGCCCCCCGTGGGAGAATATATTAACCGGTGGCATATTTGCTACTTTCGGGATTTGAACACAAAACCATTCCGCTCTGATACCATGTCAAATAACCACTTTCTCTAAACGCTTGAAATGCGAGAGGATGGTGTTTCAATGTATATCAAGAGACTTCAACATGACAATCAAGAAGTTTTGTTTTAAAAAACAAAAGAAATAAATGACTCCAAGTTCACTGTCAGGGACTTGTAGGAAACGTCCCTCTTTTCCGTGAAGTTTGTACCAGCCAAGGACAAATAATGTAAAAATGTCTCCTCAATCAGACTATTTTAGATTTATATGTTTTTGAATTACAAATTCATAGCTAAGAAAAACTATACTACACTATTTGTTTTTTTTCAATTCCCTGGTAAGTACCCTCTAAATGGGTAATTATTACCGTTTTACCATGTTTGAAAATATGGTGAAATTTCTGCTTTGAAAACCGGTCCAAAAGAATGTATTTGAATTTGTGGGCCTACCGTGATGTACATAATAGATCTATTCCGTCCATACTTCAAATAGGAGTATTTTGAGACATAAGCCAAAAATTGATGTAGATCAAACACTCAAGTGGCCCACACCATAGGAAACAGTGTACTGAAGAAGTTTTTAATGGAAAGTGTTCTATTCCCTTTCTCCTGTTTTGTGGTCCACTTGAGCTTTGGATCTGCCTCATTTTTTTTTCTCATACCATAAATTCAAGTGGCATAGCGGATGGACGGTGTGGATAAGCAACATGCATCACGGTGGGCTCCATAAATATTTTACAACTTTTTCAATTTTGACGCTAAAAAAGTAGGCAGTCATATCAAACATAGGTACATGTGAGGGAAATACCTGGGGAGTAATTATTACCCATTTGCAAGGTAATTACCAGTGAACTTGAAATCAAACGGGCCCTAGGTTTGGGGAATAACAAGAATTGTGGGTGTGCTCTTCACACAAGTGAGTTCCATTCCATCCTTGAGATTACCCAACATACACAGCTTGTGGATGATTGCGTGCATCTACTGGGAATAGTCTCACCTTAAAATGGGGTGGAAACACCCTGACATCATCAGAAAAGAAGAAAGAAAAAATACATAGCTAAGAAAAATACACAAACAACTCATGATGTGAATAGACTACAAAAAGGCTAAAGATTGAATAACTGGAGTTTTCTAGTTTAGGAGACTTTAGAGGCATGATTCCTTATCATATCAATCATCTTGGACAAGGCAATTAATCCTATCCCTTACACTCGCAAACGTTGTGCAGAACAAGGATGGTCCATGCTCACTAATAGAGAACTTGGACACAATGACGATATATTTTTCTATTTAAATATCTGCTTAAATTTTCTTTTAATACACATGCATAGGTCCATTGCTGAAAATCTCATCCCTAAGTTTATATAGAGACATGGCATATGTGTATGATGGTCCAAACCATGGTTCTAAAACTCGGTCGCTCAGCCCAAATTCTCATTTCTATATTGAAAACTACCATATGATTGGCATGCCATGCGCTAGATAAAAGAAGATCATCGGTTCCCGGTCCCCATTTTGGTCACGGAGCTCTACCCTTTCAGGCAACCGATCCTCCATTCTCTCTAACTTTAGCTTTTGTCAATCCCCTTAGAATACAATACTGGTTAATTTGGACACACCTGGTCAACGGTTGATATTTCTTCATTTGAAAAAAAAAAGTGTGTACAATTATTTAAAATATTATAAATATTATCAAATTAGTTATTAGAAATTGAGTCATGCAAAGACTCAACTCAATATTATAAAGACACACCTGAGTCTATGAGTCCAACTGACCTTAGAATACAATACTGGTTTGGACGATCATAGTGACAAATCTCATATTATAGACAATTTCTTGGCTGGGAAGTTTCTCAAAAGATTTTCAAATTTTGAGGTTTTTCACAGGATATTATCGGAAAAATCTCACTGAAAATAAAATATTAATTATTTTAGATTAATTTAATTTAAATTTTCAATATAATGATATAACAAATTCCTAAATGCTTTTACTATTTTTGAGTTAATATTGCGACAAAAACATTATATTTTAAAATGTGTAAAGATTTTGAAAATATATTGATAATATCACCATATTATATTTTAAAAATCTCGTCAATATTTGTGACACTGTTCATGTGTCACATGAAAAAGTATAAACCTCAGAGAAGTTTACATGGCAAGTATTGCATACATGGATGATGACCCAAACCATTCATTCATCATAAGGCTCCACTGAAAATCACAAAGATAGGAGATTGCAACTTTTTAAAAGTTTTCATAGAAAAGTTGGTCATTAGATTGTATTATTTTTTTTAACACCACTTTTAGATCCTCAAGTGCTCCGAGAGCAATCAATTATATCTTATATACTATAGAAACCAAAACCGTCCAAATATCTCCTAATTCAAGTGATGTAACCCACTAGATAATTGGTTTGGCATGATTTTGGAGTATCCCATCATCATAGTAGGGTAGCATTGTTGGATGATTGGATGTACATGTACCACATGTTCCCTACCACTTGAATTTGGAGGTTTCTAGGTAGTTGTACTTTTTTATTTCTTTGATTTGGCCTTGGTAAAACTGTTTTTATCTCCATACTTTTGGAAATTACTCGTATAATTATCAGCCCTTTAAAAATCCAAATATTTCGAAGGACAAGCAAAATGGTATATTTTGAAAGATAGGCCAAAAAACTAAAAACTTATTTTTTGGCAAACAAAATTAAATGCATTTTTTTAATAAAATACTGTTTTATTTTAAAAAAAAAAACTTTTGAAGGAAATTCAAAAAGTAAATAAAGATGGGTAATCGCCACCCATGGATAAAATTGAGTAGAAGGAAAACAAATTTAGATGGGTTCAAGTCCTTGCCTCTCGATGGTAGACTCCCTCAATGGGAGTTTCAACACAAGGTTTGGGTTCGAGTACCCATTAGGTGGTGAAATCCAACTACGGTGTGGGTGCAGGCATGTGTAAGTGGGTGTGGGGTGTGTTTGTGGAGTGCCTGTGTAGGGAAAAAAAGGGTTCATTTGTATGAAGAGTACTTGAAAAGGAGGGATTCGAGAGAGGCACGGAACACTATTCTACTTTCTATATACATAATTATTCATACTTATAAAATTTTTAATAATTTTAATTAAAACGTTTTATTTTAATAATTTTTAATAATTTTAATTAAAACGTTTTATTTTAATAATTTTTAAACGTTTTATTTTTAATAATTTTAATTAAAACGTTTTATTTTAACCCTATATATAGGGTTTTGCTAAAGTCTTCGTTGTCATGGGTCATTAGCGATGTTCCCAAGATTTTAAACAGCACATGGGGCGACTTATCATCTATCTGAACCGTTTCATTCATTCATAAAAGTAAGAACAAGCCGTACTATAAAATCATGCCAACAAGATGGTCCTAAGTGTATGATCAATAGAACTAAAAATGGACAACCAAGATTGAGCAGAAAGACAAAATAGCTCCAACCATCATCTTAAAACATCTAGTAGATAGATCCCACTTTGTATTGCTCATGATTCCAAAGTGACATTTTGGTTTGATGATGCTCATCATGTGATCTATGGCTCATAAACAAATGATGGTTACACCATGGCTTGCTTCTATTAGTACTATTAAATGAACCGTCTCTACCAATTATTGGGCATCCCATATGTCATTCAAAAGGTTTACGAACATTCCTAAGTTCCCCGTGAAGGTGAAGATCATTAGTGCTATGTGTGTGTGTGTGTGTGTGTGTGTGTGTGTGTGTGTGTAGAGAGAGAGAGAGAGAGAGAGAGAGAGAGAGAGAGAGAGAGAGAGGAATGCTCACCTGCACCGTTCTCACGGGAACTTATAAGCACTTTTTAGATCTCATCACATGTTATGTGAGCCCACAATCTAAGATGTCCATGCAATGTAGCACCCCAAAAAACCCTAAGGCCCAACTTTTATCCTGATCCTATAACTTTAGTGAGCCATGACAAAAGGAAATAGTTTACTCTCTTAATTTGCCTCTCTCTCTTTGCTACAGCCCACCAGAGTTTTGGATCAGGTTGAAAGTTGGGCCTGGAGGGTGGGTGCATCACGTGGACGGCTCAGATTTTAAGCTCACATCATGTGTGATGATTTCTCAAAAAGTACTCACGAGTTCTCGTGAGAACTGGTGCACTGGTGAGCATTCCTCTCTCTCTCTCTCTCTCTCTCTCTCTCTCTCTCTCTCTATATATATATATATATATATATATATATATATATATATATATATATATATATATATATATATATATATATATATATATATTTGCCTAGTTTTATGTTGGGTACACATTGTGGTGGAAAATACTTGTTGTGCGCACTACTTCTCCCCCGCAATTGGTACCATGTGACATCCAACGCTTTTTATAAGGTTGGCTGCCATGATCACATGTTAAAAAAATTAGACTAATCTACTCATCATGTGGGCTTGTGTTTTTAGTTTGTTGAGGTGGTATACATGGTTCAATGATAAGTGTTAGAATAAAATGTGAAATAAAATGATCTATCTATGCATCAATTACAAAGATCAAACAATAATAACGATAATAAATTGTTAACCAACAAAAAATACTTATTTGGAGGCCATTCTTGATGTATATGTGCGAGTACTTTCTAAGATCTTATACACCTTACACACTCTAGGAAATCCTTTAAATGGGAATAAGGTTTCATTTGTTGGAAATCCGATCAGCAGAAGCACCGAAGAAGATCAAACAATCACCACACAACCACACACGCAATCAATGCAAAAGCACACGAATTTTATGTGGAAAACCCTTACAGAAAAAAACACGACACAAAGCGACACCTCCACTATGATAAACAGATCATTGCAAAGCTAGAATTACCCGAGTAGATCGCAAAGATGAACAAGGCATACAAAACTCTCAATCCTCTCTCCCAATAACCCTAATCCCGTTTAGCTCACCTAGGTATTGCTTAGAATGAGGTCTAATACGATTAGGAAACATATATATAAGAGGAAACCCGAAATTAGAAACTTATAGCGTGAAACCGCGCAACGTTATCAAATCCCGCAAACCATAGACCGGTCGTGAACTATCCAGAGAGTTAGCCTGCCCGCTGCCTCAACTCAGACCTGTCTGACGACCGGTCTGAGTACCTTGTGACTAGGTCAATGCCAAAAAACATTTAGAGAGTTTGGACTTCAAAACTGCACCATGCTGTACACTGGCAGACCTGGTCGAACGACCAGGTCGGTGGACTCTATCTTTGCACAGTAATGAGACCTTGACAACAAACTCCACTAAGGCATCATTAAACATTTGAACCATCTCTTCTACTCTTCAAAGAACCAACTCATCATCAATCATAGTCGTCGCTTCTCATACATCACTGCGTCTTCGTTAAGCCTTCGCCAATCCCAGATAAGTTACGCAGAACTTGAACTTCTTTGTAGGGACCACCTTTGTCAGCATATCCGTCGGATTCACGCTAGTATGAATCTTGTCTAGAGTCACATCTGCTTCCTCAAGCACTTGTCGAATAGAATGGTAACGCACATCAATGTGTTTAGTACCGTGAATGATAAACAAAGTTTTTAGCCAAATTGATAGCACTAGAGCTTTCATAATTAACTAGCACGGCTTCTTACTGAAGCCCCAACTGATTTATCATTCCTTTCAACCAAACAGCTTTCTTGAAAGCTTCCGTCACTGCATATACTCAGCTTCAGTAGTGGAAAGAGCCATCACAGACTGAAGCTTAGACATCCAACTAATCGCTCCACCTGCCAATATAAATGAGTACCCTAAAATTGATCTCTTACTGTCCACACTACCTGCGTAGTCAGAATCGACGTAACCAACCAACTTGTCCTTGGACTTTTCAAACATCAAGACGTAGTCCTGCGTACCCCGAATATATCGAAGTATCCATTTCACAGCTTCCCAATGATGTTTGCTCGGGTTAGACATGAATCGGCTAACAACACCCATAGCATGTGAAATATTCGGTCTTGTATAGACCATTGCATACATCAAACTGCCTACAGCACTCAAATAGGGTACATGAGACATAACATGCTTTTCTTCATTTGTCTTGGGACACTGTTCATAAGAAAGCTTGAAGTGAGCCGCGTAGGGAACGCTAGCTGGTTTAAACTTGTCCATCTTGTACCTTTTCAATACCTTCTCAATGTATTCTTCCTAAGATAACCACAATCTGCTCCTCTTTCTGTCTCTATGAATATCTATACCAAGAACCTCTTTACAGCCTCCAGATCCTTCATCTCGAAGTCTTTAACACATCAATGTCAGACATGCTATGACTGGCAATAAGCATTCATCAACGTACAACACCAGTATAAGAAACTTCTCATCATTAAATGTCTTGTAATAGACACAATAATTGTACTCACTCCTGGAAAAGCCCTAACTCATTATGAAGGAATCAAATTTCTTGTACCACTGCCTAAGTGACTGTTTAAGACTGTACAACGATCTCCTCAACCTGCAAACCTTGTTCTCGGCCCCTTGCACTGTATAACCTTCTGGTTGCATCATGTATATCTGCTCTTCCAATTCCCCATGCAGGAAAGCAGTCTTCACATCCATCTGTGCCAGCTCGAGGTCGTATTAGGCAACCAGCACCAACACGAACCTGATAAATACTTGCTTCACAATTGGTGCAAAAATCTCACTGAACTCCATGCCTTCAAGCTGAGCAGAACCTTTCGCTACCAACCTTGCTTTATATCTATCCTGTTTCTTTCGAAAAATTCACTTACACCCTATCGCTTTTCGGCCCACTGAAACTCCACAAGCTCCCAAGTCTCATTCTTGTACAAGGAGTCCATCTCGTCTTGCATTGTCGTCTTCCACTTCTCAACATCTATATCCTGTAGTACTTCAATAAAGTTAGATAGATCCCCCTCATCTGTAATGAGAGCGAATGCAACATTCGAGTCATCCTGTACCTTATCGGTAACCTGCGATCCCTAGGTGGATTTCTTCGCACAGGTGACTACTCCATCTGATCCTGTACCTCTGTCTGCGCTTCAGTATCGGCCTGTGTCTCATCTCTGTCATCATATATATCAACCTGTTTTGATGTTTTTGGTTCATTTGTATCATCTTTACGGAACAACGAACCCTCATCAAACATGACATCACGACTCAGGGTGATCTTCAGTGTGACAGGGTCATATATTCAATATCCCTTCACACCATCACCATAGCCCATAAAAATCCCTTTTTTGGCCTTATGGTTTAGCTTATCTTTCTCAACTGATAGTATAGGAGAGTAAGCCTCACAACCAAAGACCCACAGACTTGAGTAGTCTAGTGTACGACCACTCCACACTTCCTCAGGGATTTTACATTCAATTGCCACAGAGGGTGACCTGCTTATCAAGTAACAATTCGTGTTAACGGCCTCAGTCCATAGCTCTTTGCCCAACCCAGCATTACTAATCATGGATCGGGCTCTCTCCAAGAGAGTCCGATTCATCCGCTCTGCCACACCATTTTTCTTTGGCGTGTGTTGCACTGTGTTGTGCCTCACGATCCCCTCCTCCTTACAATATGTGTTAAATTCTCTGAAAGTGAACTCACCTCTATTATCAGTTCTCAAAATTTTCAATTTCTACCATGACTGTTTCCAGCATCGCCCTCCAATACTTAAAGGTCATGAAGACATCGGATTTATTTTTCAGAAAATAAACCCAATCCTTTCTGCTATAGTCATCGATAAACGACACGAACCACCATAACCCCCAACAGAAATAATGGGCGACTGCCCCCATACATTGGAATGAACATAATCAAGCACCATTTTACATATATGTTTTCCCTCCTTTAAATAACAATCTGGACTATTTTCCATACATGCAATGTTCACATATACTAAAGTCTACAAATTTAAATGAATGAATCAAAGATCATTCAGAGAGTACCTTTATGCCCCGCTTGCTCATGTGGCCTAAGCATGCATGCCACATACGTGCAGACGTGGAATCCGCTATAGTCGTTGTAGCTCCACCTACTAAAGTGCTCCTAATTAGTCTGTAAATGTTCTCATGCCTCTGACCCTTCATAATTATAAGGGCCCCTTTTGAAACTTTGCAGGACCGGTTTTGCCCCTAATGCTTCGAATGCACCGAGGAAGATTAAATTCTTCCTCAACCTAGGAACGTGCCTCACTTCCGTCAAGGTCCGTTCGATCCCATCGAACATCTTGATGCGCACAGTACCAATCCCACAACCTTGTAGGTGTAGTCATTGCCTAAAAATACCGAGCCTCCCTCATACTCCCTGTAAGAAGTAAAGACGCTCCTATCTGGGCACATGTGATATGAAGCCCCGGAGTCCATGATCCACTCATTGCAGAGAGATCCAGTCTTTGACACCGTCAAGAACTCGCACACATCACTACTACCTTCCTCGGCTTCAGCGGTATTGGCTTCCCTTGAAGAATCACCTGACTTCTCCTTCTTATATTAGGACTCTTGTAGTCCTTCTTCATGTGCCCAACTTGGCCACATCCTCAACACTTCAACTCGCCTTTGCCCTTGTCCTTCGATTTGGATCGAGAACGTGACAATCCTTCACCTCGTTCAGAATTCCTTCCTCTCATAAACAGTTCTTCGGAGGAGAAATTAGTATCACTGTTTTTCTATCTTTTGGCCTTTGATTGAAGGGCTGAGACAACAGTCTTAACACTAATAGTGTTCCTACCTGCGCACAACAAGTCCCTGAGTGACCCATATGAACTAGGAAGCGAGTTCAACAAGATCAAGGCTTGATACTCATCCTTCATCTGCTCACCAAAATCGAGCAACTTGCAAATCAGTTTGTTGAACGTGCTAATGTGGTTCTCCACATCTGTCCCTTCCGACATCTTCAAAGTGAAGAGTTACATCGATCATTAGATACATACGATTTTTCAAAGACTTATTCGCATAGATGTTCTCTAGCTTGGTCCATGTCTCTACAGCGGTCTTCTCCTTCATGACATTATAGAGGACGTCATCAATAAGGCACAATTGGATTGAGGTCATAGCATTCTCATCCATCTTCATCCACTCATCTTTCATCTCGGTAGGTCACTTTCCAAGGGCATTCACGACCCCTTGCTGAGTTAGGACGACACGCATCTTCACATTCAGGCACACATCTTCACATTCCACAACTTAAAGTTGTTTTTGCCCGAGAACTTCTCCACGTCGAACTTCGTAAGCCATGAGATCGTTTCATAAAACTTCTTCTTCAACCTTCCAACGATAGCTCTGATACCACTTGTTGGAAATCCGGTCAGCGAAAGCACCGAAGAAGATCAAACAATCACCACATAGCCACACACGCAATCAACGCAAAAGCACACGAATTTTACGTGGAAAACCCTTGCGGGAAAAAACCACGGCAGAAAGTGACACCTCCACTATGATAAACAGATGGTTACAAAGCTAGAACTACTCGAGTAGATCCCAAAGATGAACAAGGCACACAAAACTCTCAATCCTCTCTCCCAATAACCATAATCTCATTTAGATCACGTAGGTGTTACTTAGAATGAGGTCTAATACGATTAGGAAACATATATATAAGAGGAAACCCGAAATTAAAAACTTGTAGCGTGAAACCGCGTAACGCTATCAAATCCTGTAGACCGGTCCTGAACTGTCCAGAGAGTTAGCCTGCCTGTTGCCTCAACTCAGACCTGTTTAATGACTGGTCTGAGTACCCTGTGACCGGTCTCAAAATGCTAAAAAACTTCCAGAGAGTTTGGACTTCAAAACTGCACCATGTTGTCCATTGGCCGACCGGTCGGACGACTGGTCGGTGGACTCTATCTTTGCACAGTAATGAGACTTTCACAACATCATTAGTGTTAGTGATCACCAAGACTAGATTTAATAAGATAAAGGGCTAAAGAAGTTAAGTCCATCACAACTTTCACTTTACTAAGGAGTCTCCATGGGTTAACGATTTAGAAAACCGTTGTTAAGAATCACGACACGAGCATAACCGCACGGACCTACCTATAACAATCACAATCATAGTGGGGCCCATCGGAATACTCATCATAGTAATCCAATAGTATGATCTAATCCAGTGGTCATGTAAGTTCCACCTAATGAGGTCTTGCACTATGTTCTTAGAAAATATGCACCATAGCATGCCCATGGGTGCACCATTCACTAAAGTCCTACTAATTGAACTGGTAGGATTCTCCCACATGGGAGGCTTTTTAGTACAATACATCTCCAGTCCACGCTATGACATTAACAGTTTGAATAATGACTCATGGAACTTAAATCCGGTGTGTATCGTAAATATTCTCAAGTCTAGATTTGTATATATAATATCTTTTTTCCCTTAAAATATGAAAATTGATATTAGCAATGGTCAAAGTTGTTTAGGGAGTGTTTGGATTGTAAGTTACTTTGGATAAGCTACATATGCCATAAGTAGTTTATCTTGGTTTCTACCTATTCAGCCTATAAATATGTTCGGTAACCAACATGCTTATAAAAAAAAAAAGGTAGAAAAATCATGTTTGGTTACCAACATCATACACAATTATCCCTCAATTCTATTTGGTCACCCTCACATTAACCATCCATCATATGGGGCCAACCTTTGATGTGGACCATCCATTATATGGGGTCCACCTTTGATGTGGGCCCTTCCATCATATGGGGCACACCTTGGATGTGGGCTATTCATCATTATGGCCTGACCTTTAATGTGCACCACTCATTATATAGGTCCCACCTTTTATGTTGGTCATCGATCAAGTGGGACCCACAATCATTGTTATTGTCCATCAAGTGGGGCCCACTTTCAATATCCACGGCCCACTATGTGTAGCCCACCTTTGATGTGGATTGTCCATCATGTGGGCCCCACCTTTGATGTGGGTCGTCCATCATGCAAGGCCACCTTGGATATGTACCACTCATCATTAGGGTCGACCTTTGATGTGGATTGTTTATCATGTGGGGCCTACCTTGATGTGGATTGTCCATCATGTGGGGCCTGCCTGGATCGTCCATCATGTGAGGCCCACCATTATTAATTGCCCATCATGTGGAGCCCACCTTTGATTGAAGTACCCATCACATGGACCCCACCTTCAATGTGGGTTGCCCTTCATGCAGGGCTCGCCTTGATGTGGGTCATTCACCATTAGGGGCTGACCTTTGATGTGGACCGTCCATCATATGGAGCCCAACTTCAATATCCACTGCCCACCATGTGGAGCCTACCTTTGATGTGGACTATCCATCATGTTGGCCCCACCTTTGAAGTGGATCATCCATCATACCAGGCCCGATTTAGATGTGAGCTTTTTATCATTATGAGCTGACCTTTGGTGTAAACCATCTATATGTGGACCCACATTAATACAGAGTTATTCATCATGTGGGGCTCACCTTTTATGTCAACTGTTCACATGTGAGCCCCACCTTCAATGTAGATAGTCCATCGCATGGGGCCTCACCTCCTTTGACATGGACGGTGAGAGAGAAGTAGAAAAGTCATAAATTAAAAAGCTAAAAAAAATTACTTATTAAAATAAGCAGCTTTTGGCACATAAGTTACTTTTACAACGATGCTTATCAAACTAATTTAAGTGACAAGTGTAAGAGACTGTTTGTTTACCACTTAATATACAATCAAATTTCAATCACTTAATGTATTATTTTGGGTGTTTGTTTAACACACTTAAAATAAGTCCTTAATAGAAATTTCTCATAGAATTAATACCGAGATTATATTTGAGCAGAAAGCGGTACGTGGCAAGCATGGAATGCAGTAAGTGGCTTTCTATTAAACAAGTATACAGTAAAGCTTTGAAGGCTAATTGCGTTGATGTGTTGACGTGGCAAAGATTTGTGGCCCCACCATAATATATGCTTTATATCCACATCGTCCATCCATTTTTTTTTCAAATCATTATAGGACATGAGCCAAAAAATGAGGAGATCCAAAGCTCAAGTGGAGCACATCACATAAAGCAGTGGAGCAATGACACCCACCATTGAAAGCTTCCTAAGGCCCATCATGATGTTTATTTGTCATCCAACTTGTTTATGAGGGCACTCAGACCATGATGAAGGTAAACACAAATATCGGCTTGATCCAAAACTTTTGTGGCTCTCAAGAAGTTTTCAATTGTGAGCGAGTGGGTGCTGCCCTGACTATTTATTTGCCATCCAACCTATTCGTAAGGTCACATGGACGTGGATGAAGGGAAAACACAAATATCAGCTTAATCCAAAGCTTTTGTGGCCCTTGAGAAGTTTTCAATGGTAGGTGTTCAATCCACGCTATTTTTCATGGTGTGGTCCGCTTCACTTGGGATCTACCTCATTTTTTAGCTCATGTCCTAAAATGATATTATGAAATGGATGAATGGTGTGGATGTAACAAATATATCATGATACGACGTATAAAGATTTTCCACGTCAACACCCACTGATTGGGTTCTCGCCCAATCCGAGTCCCCAAAACTAAATGTTGAGGTGGAGGATGTTGCCCTGACCATGGAGCCCACAATGATGTATGTGTTGCATATCTATGCCGTTCAATAGGTTTTAGAGCTCATTTTAAGCTACAGTCTAGGAGATAAGCAGATCCAAATCTCAAGTAAACCACGCCACAAAAACAGTGGTCATTGAACACCAACCATTAAAAACTTCCTAGGGCCCAATGTAATATTTATTTCCCATCCAACCTGTTGATGAGGTCACACGGACCTGGATGAAGGGAAACAATAAATATCAACTTGATCCAAAACTTTTATGGCCCATGAAAAAGTTGTGGCCCACAAATAGTTTTTATTGGTGGGCATCAATCCCTATAATTTGGTCCAATCGAGTTTTGGTTCTGCTTCATATTCAAAACCATGGCATAAATGAGCATTAAAAATTGATGAATGGCATAGATACACACACGCATACATCAAGGTGGGCCCTAAATTTAGGGTAACACCCACTAACGTGTTATCAGTAAACCCTAATTAATGGCAGGAACTTCCTACTACGAGAAGTTAGGTGGGGCCCACTATGATATTTGTGAGAAATCCACCTGTTCCAATAATTTTTCTTAATCATGTTAGGACATATAGGTCCATTAGGTAAAATTATTAAATTTCAAACATTTTTACTAAACATAATTTTTTTGACTCAGCACTAAATTTTAGTATTTCAGAAATTTTCAAGCAATTTACCAACCAAGCATTCCAGCATATATCAGTACTTAAAATTAATTTCAGACATGTTTCAATAGATCCAGCACTAGTTAAATTAATATCAGACATGTTTTATTTAGTTTACCAAACACACCTTAGCTTAATTACTTAACATAAGTTAAAAAGTAACTTATACAGTAGTATCCAAACGGCCCTTAACCAACCAATGTATAATAGATTATTATTATTATTATTATTATTATTATTAATTATATAGTGCTTGTGGGAGTTTTGTCATATCTCTCTCTCTCTCTCTCTCTTTATTTATTTATTTTTTTTAAGTGAGAGCATACTACCTGTAATTTTATTCAATGAATAGACAACTTCACATAGCTTGCCCTAAGCCTAGATAAAGGAGGGTTGCATGGGGTTGACCACCAGCATGAATCTTTTGCCATAACCTTGATAAGAAGATAATAATAAGGCTCGCAGTGGTCCAAAAGTTTTTAATTGACCTTCAATCCAAGTTATCTACCTATTTGAAATAGGGCAATCCATGGATCGGATGAAAAAAGAAATCACATCGATTGAACGGTCTTAAACCCTTGAATTAATGGGGGCATCTTTGTTATAACCATCCTTCTCCTCCTCCTTTAATTTTCAAGTCATGGATAAGTCAGCTTGCATCGTCAAGTGCTTCTTTGGAATCATAAACCATTCATGATGGAGCCTAATAAAGTGTCTGGCCGCAATTAACGGACTTATTTTATTTCTCCGCTCAATCTTGACCATTTTTCATGTAATTGATTGGATGGTTAGGATCATCTTACCATGCTATAAAGGAATAAACCATCTGAATTGCTTGATGATGGGTCATGACTCATGCCACCGATCAATTAAAATCTTTGGGGATCTTGCTATCTTCTCTTGTGAAAGTGGGGACAATAGCATTCCCCGTTTAAAAATATTCCTGCAATTGTAGACCGTGCGTTAGACGTCCCGGCCCTACTTTTCAACCTTGCCTAGGAAGAAAATGTGTTACAATCGTTGCTTAAGACTTCGTAAATTATTCTAAGGTGGGCCCACTGGAAAATGATAAGAACCACTCATAACCTATCGGCCTATGTAATCTCCATACAGGGTCCAGGATATTTTATAAAAATCTATCCTATAATTCTAGACCTAAGGTATGCATAGTATCCTCCAGTTTTCAGTTCGTACCAATGGAGGCAATAGTTCAGTGATCCTAACCGTTGATCCAATAGGTCGCAGATGACCATGGTCCATGACTCGAAATCACCGGGAATGGAAGACCCAAGTCATCCCATCTTTGATTTTTTATCAGTTGCATGTGGAAAGCTGTTGTGGTTCAATTGTCAACCGTCTAATATTTTTAGATTCCCAATCTGAGGCTTAAGCTTGTTCCTTTAAGGATATCTTTTGGTGGTAAACAATCCAATGTGGGTCCCATCCTATCATCGGTTTGGATCACTTAACAGAAGCCTCACATTTACAAGCTGACAAAAAAATTTAAGGATTCTAAGCAGATCCTCGGGTCCAGGATCATATAATTACTGCACATGGTGGACCCGTTAAAAATTAGATAAGGTCCACCAGTTGAAGTGACCCTCGTGGCATCTCAACATCAAGGGTCCAATAGAAAGGTGGTCCCACCAGCTCTACTTTCAGCGTAAGGACAAAAGAAAGGACAGATATAAGAAGAGGATGGTTTGGTCCGTCCTGAGAAATCATAGGATCCGTGAATGGAGGATACCCCCAGTATGGAAGCGGATTGCCTCTGGCACCCTCTCACCACAGGGATATCCCTGTGGCACTACGCGGCCCAAGCTGTGTGGGGCCACCGTGATGTATGTGTTTTGTCCACACCGTACATCTATTTTTCCAGCTCATTTTAGGGCATGAATCTAAAAACGATGCAGATCCAGAGCTCAAGCGGATTACACCATAGAAAAAAGAGGAGATTGAATGCCCACCGTTGAAAATTTCCTAGGGCCCACCATGATATTTTATTTTCCATCCAACCTGTTCATGAGGTCATACAGACCTGGATAAAGGTAAAACACAAATATAACCTTTCTTGATCCAAACTTCTGTGGGCCCTAGGAAGTTTTCAACGGCAGGCATTCAATCCCCACTGTTTTCCTTGGTGTGGTCCACTTGAGCTCTGTATCTGCATCATTTTTTAACTTATAGACTAAAATGAGCTGAAAAAAGTGGGTAAACGGCGTGGATAAAACACATGCATGACAGTGGGCCCCACAGAACTTAGGCGGCGTCGTGGCAATGGGCTTCCCCCAGTATATTTAAGTTTTCAGTTCCTACAAATGGGGGCCATGCTTCAGTGATCCAGACCGTTGATTTGGTACTGGATAGACCATGCATCAAGAATCCCTTGACAGAATAATTTTGCAACTTAGACATATGGTTTGGAAGTAGATCATTAAGAAATACAGCAATTGTCCATGGTCGACTAAAAAAGAGACATGAGAAGAGTGGACATGATCTTCCAATCTTGACGATTGTTGGATCACGGTTCAACTGCAGTGGTCCATTAGACCATTGGTAAGGATCACTGAAGCATGGCCCCCATTTGTAGGAACTCAAATCCAGAGAATTATCACATACTGGAGCTGTGTCGGGCCCAACGTGATGTATGAGTGCCGTCTAAGCTGCTCATTAGATGATTCCACCCACTCCCACCCACACACAAGTTGGGCCAACACCTAAAATCTAGACTGACCCTCACCGTGGAAAGGACACGGACTGTGTGGTGAGGAGCTCGAGGTGGTAAGATTTGATTGGTAGGCCTGCATTGCTGACAGCGTATGGCCCACCAATCAAATCTCACCACTGAGCCAATCACCAAACAGGCTTTTTGGCAGTGGATTGCGGGTGAAGCCCTTTCTTTTTTTACCAAAGCTGGACCCCAGCCACCTTAGGACCAGGTCATTCATGCGTCTGCAAAATCATAGCCGATCACACCTACAAGTCACTCAATGACCGATGGAATGTGGGTCCAACTATGTGTGTATATGTCATCCAACTCATTCATCAGGTACGCCCCACCAAGATGAATGGACAAATAAAAAATCCAGGGCCCACCTTGATGTATTTGTCGTACGTCCATGCTGTTCATCCATTTCATCGTATCATTTGAGGGCAGGAGATAAAAAAATGAGCAGATCCAAATCTTTGGTGAGCCACACTACAAGGAAACAGTGGCGATTGGCCATTAAAAACTTCTCGTGGGCCACAACAATTTTGGATCAAGCTGATATTTATTTATTTTCCCTTCATCCAAGTCTGTCGACCTTATCAACAGGTTGGATGGAAAATAAAAATTACGGTGGGCCCTAGGTAGTTTTTAATGGTGGACTGTTCAATCATCACTGCTGCCTATAGTATGGTCCACCTGAGATTTGTAATCTGCTTCACTTTTGGGCTCAATGACCTAAAATGATCTGATAAAACGGATGGACGGCGTGGATATACTAAAAATACATCAAGGTGGGCCCAGGGTCCGGACCGCACCGAATCCTCTCCCCATGTTAAGGCACCTTGCGTAGCTTTTAAATTCCACATGCACATCACGGTGGGCCCCACGCAGACGTCCGAATGGATGTGATCATTCCCCATGATCAGATCCCGAGTATTTATTGTCCATACTCGGGTAGATTATCCTATTATTCCTATTTTGTCCCACCCAGCTTATTCAATTATATATACCAGTTGTGGGCAGTCACGGACTAGCCATGCCATACCAATCAATGGCCACTTCCACATCCCTCTATCTATGGTTCTTGATCACCATTATCAATCTCAGCTACGTATCAGCACAAATGGCCACTTACATTGTCCACATGGACTTATCCATCATGCCCAAGGCCTTCTCCGACCACCGGAGCTGGTACGCCGCCAGCCTCTCAGCTGTTGAAGGCGTCGACGGCCCTGGCTGGCCCACCTCTAGCATCATCTACGCTTATGATCATGCCATCCACGGATTTAGTGCACGCCTCTCCCCAACTCAATTACAAGAGCTACAGAAATCACATGGTTATGTATCATCCTACCGCGACATGCCAATCACCGTCGATACAACCCACACGTCCCAATTCCTCGGTCTCAGCCCAGCCTCCGGCATATGGCCAACAGTCGAATTACGGTGAGGATGTGATCATTGGCATGGTCGACTCAGGGATATGGCCTGAGAGTAAGAGCTTCGACGATAATGGGATGGCGCCGGTGCCACCAAGATGGAAGGGGATATGTGAGCAAGGGACGGCGTTCAATTCATCGGCGTGCAACCGGAAACTCATCGGTGCCCGCTTCTTCAACAAGGGGGTCATAGCAAACAACCCCAACATAACATTCGCCGTCAATTCTCCCCGGGACACCGACGGGCATGGTACCCACACTGCATCCACCGCTGCCGGTGCCTATGCCGAAGGCGCATCCTACTTCGGGTATGCCTCCGGCACCGCCACGGGTATGGCCCCACGTGCCCGTGTGGCCGCATACAAGGTCCTATGGGAAGAAGGATCCTCCCTAGCCGACATCCTCGCCGGGATTGATAATGCGATCTCCGACGGCTGCGATGTCATATCCATCTCCCTGGGCATAGATGGTGTACCCTTGTACACAGACCCCATTGCCATCGCCTCATACTCTGCAATGGAAAAGGGCATTTTCGTGTCGTTGTCGGCTGGAAACGAAGGGCCATTCCTTGGGAGCCTACACAATGGCACTCCTTGGGCACTCACCGTCGGTGCGGGCACCGTGGACCGTCGATTCAGTGGGACCATCACGCTCGGCAACGGAGTTTCCATTGTGGGTGATTCAATGTACCTGAGCAATTCCACCACATTGAATCAAACATCTATAGTTTTCATGGGAGCCTGTAACAACGGAAATCTACTAGAGAAGGTTGCTTACAAGATTGTTGTGTGCGTGGGAAATGATTCTAACACAGAATTGCTCAGCGACCAGATCCAACTGGTCGCCTCTTCCAAAGTCGCTGCAGGACTCTTCGTATCAAACACTTCTTACCTTGAATTCTTCATTTCCTTTGAATTCCCAGCAGCCATAGTAAGGCCCGAAGACTCCCAGGTCATCTTGGACTACATCAAGGGGGGTCCCAATCCAACGGCTAGTATAAAGTTTGATGAGACACTCTTGGGCACGAAACCGGCCCCCACCGTTGGTACTTATAGTTCCAGAGGGCCATCGTTGAGCTGTCCCAGTGTCCTGAAGCCCGACCTAATGGCCCCTGGCTCATTCATACTGGCATCATGGCCTAGTAATGTTTCAGTAGGATCGTCTGGGTCGCATCCGTTATTTAATGACTTCAATTTCCTGTCTGGAACATCAATGTCATGTCCACATGCAGCAGGAGTGGCCGCCCTCTTGAGAGGGGTGCACCCAGACTGGAGCCCGGCTGCAATCCGGTCTGCGATGATGACCACATCCGATGCGTTGGACAACACTCTGCTTCCCATCAAAGATTCCGGCGACGATCTAAAAGTGGCCACTCCGCTGGCCTTGGGGTCCGGTCACATCAACCCCAACAAGGCGCTGGACCCGGGTCTAATCTACGATGCGGACACCCGTGACTACGAGCGGCTCCTTTGCGCCTTGAATTACACCAAGGAGCAATTCCAATCGGTCACAAGGTCGTCCAACTTCGACTGCTCGAACCCATCTTCCGATCTCAATTACCCATCTTTCATCGTGTTTATCAACATCAACAATACCGGCAGTTATCAAGGAATTCCGACGGACACTAACGAACGTTGGGGATGGAATTTCGACGTATCGGGCCAAGGTGGCACCCACTGAAGGTTTTGATGTTAAGGTTAATCCAGACACCTTAGTTTTCAAAGAGAAGAATGAAAAGCTCAATTTCACTGTGACATTACTGGTCCAAACAAAAATACAGAAGTATTTAATGCATGGTTCTCTAAGCTGGGTTGAAGATGGTGGTAAACATGCAGTGAGGAGTCCTATTGTAGTTACAACAATCGTCTTAGATCCATTGTAAGGGAAGACTCAAAGTCTTCTTGATTATCTAGAAATAATACCTTGTATAGGGTGTATACACCAAACTTTCGGTGTATACATTTCAACTACGTACATTCTAATGATAAAATGGAAATCATTGAGGCCTCCAAAGGAGGTCTACACTTCCAAACAAGGTTCTGCAGCTTGTATTGATAGATTTTGGCATGGATGGACCACTCGTCTGAGTCGACTCAGACTCGGTTGAGTCAGTTTCTTTTCAACACCATGAGTTAGTATAGGCCTAATGGAATTGGCTGAGTCGTGAAGGGACTATCAGCATTGACTAATAAAACTGATTCTTTGGAACCATAAGCAAGACATGAGGGGACCCAGGAAATCAATGGCTGAAATTGATCGGACCACTTTTCTCATAAAGGATCAATATTCAGGGTCGGGCCAGCGTGCATCTGGGCACTTGATTAAGGCACATGCATGGCACACGTGCACATTTGTTGTGTTTGTGTTAGTGTGAATATGTGGACGGTCACGCTCGTATCTTGTACCATTCAAGTACATGATACACCCCAGTTGCATTTAAGCTTGACTTCTAGTGGAATTTATTTAATAATTTATTTATTTTAAGAATTTTGGGACACCCTAAATCATCCTGCACCCAGCCAGCTATGATAATACCAACTGAAGATAAGGCCGGTCCAGCTCATTAGGTGGGCCACACCATAAAAGACAATGGACACCCCCCAAAAGCTTCCAAATTCAATGTGGCCCACCTGATGACTATATCGGCTTGACTTTTGGCATGGTTGATCGATCATCACGGTGGGTGCACCTGTTAGATGTGTTGGATGTCACACGCATTATTTGGACCCATGATTCAGGGCCCACCACTATTTAGACGAACTAGATATAAGCAAGTGTGAGAATAAGCTACATCCAACCCTGAGCAAAAATCAGACCCGTCCACTCATTTGGCAGCAACACCATCATTTATGTATAGTAGCTGATAAATAACAAACAGCAGGCTATACATTATTTTATATTTTTTTGTGGCCGCCTGATGAGTGGATGGGGCTGATTTTTGCACAAGCCGATCCTCATGGTGGTACTAACCTGTTGAATGGGTTGGATGTTGAATGGACATGACTTGTTGAAAATTATTAGCTGAGTGGACCGAAGATTGGATGATAAGCTTAGGCCCACACGGTTGTACAATAAAGCTCATTTACATGCCACACATGGCATGATGGGTACAAGATATTATCTAGTCCATTAGAAAGGCACCACCTTATTGATGCCTTAGCCCAAGAATCAGGTCGAGCCACTGGTCATGTGACCACAGTTTGCAAAATAAATGTACGTACGGCTCTGAAAACGTTGCTGAAATTTTCTAACCCATCCACCGGTTTCCAGTATTGGACCCACATGGTGATATTTGGACCAGATTTTATTTTTTTTTTCGTCTTCCAAAACCATGTACAAGGTCTGATCAACCTGATGGATGGATTAATTAATATTCCAGCACCTACGTGCCATGCTGGCACCGATTCAACTTCACCCTTTATCACAAGGGTCAGACCAATCCAAAATCAGGAGGGGTCGGACCACGGGGAACAGTTGAAATTGGGAGGCCCACCATTGGAACCTTCCAAATAGTGTTTGGGTCCCACCATGTTCTATATATGCCATCTAATATCCATTCCTTTCAGAAGATGCACCCACAAGGATGAATTGACGCACTAAGATATGAGACCAATCCAAAACTTAGGTGGGCCACAACATGGTGGGGCCCACATGACGGATTTATTGAATGTCAAGCACAATCACTGTGGCCCCACAAGTTGGGGCAAAATAATCTTACTCTACAAATTTCAAGGAGAACTGATTAGCAAAAGCTCCACAAGTTAACATCCGTGCCATGAAAATGGTAGCTTCCACCATGAAAAACATTTAAGTATCCCATATCATCCACCTGTTTCTAAATCCGGGGCCCAAATGCTGAGTCGACCAGATTTATTTTTGGGGGAAACATCTAAAGAGTCAAAATAACCCGATGGGTATAGATTGGATCTCTCGCCATTGTGCCATGCTGGCATACGTGTGCCATGTACATGAGCTTTATTGCATGCATACCCAGTGAAAGCTCTTGTTTACCTAACCACATGTACAAGAGATGAAGTACTTTTTTGGAGAGGTCCACATGCACGCAACACTATCAGATGTGGGGTCCACAAATTCCGTGTATGTGAGAAGTTGGGAACCCAATCTTTAGGACTTTTGGAAAAGGTGATTATAGATTGAATTGAGATAGAAAAATAAAAGATGATTATAAATAGAAATGGAAATTATAAATAGTAGTTTCTTCTGCATTTTCCTAAGTTGCATGTGGGACCATCTTAGATGGTTCCACATATGCTTTTGTCAAGGACGCCAATTTTGCTACTTAATGCTCCCAGTGCAAGGTGGCTGCTGAAGAGTGTTAAAGATTGACAAGAAATCAGATCATTTGTGAAGGAGAGAGTTAATATATACTTTCTCACTGACAAAGTAAACACTTGAGAAGAAGCATGAAGTATAAAATAAATATTGATTTTATTAACTATATTAAAATGCAGTACAATTGGCAGATAAGTAAATATAATAAAATTAATTATCGACAATGATTTGAGTAGACGAAGCGGCCGTAGATGGTTGACAGTTTTTTGAACTTGATGAATCCAAAACTCAAGTGGACCACATGACCAGAAAAAATAAGAAGGAAATGTCTGCCATTGAAACATTTTCCAGTTCATCTTGATGTTTACGTGCCATCCAAACCATTCATAAGAACATTAGCACTGAGATGAACTAAAAGTCAATGTGTGTAGCTAGAGAGAGATGGTTTGGTTTGTGTCCAGCTAGCTAGCTCTCTCTCTCTCTCTCCCCGATATAAAACTAACATGAGCGTTAAAAACGGATGGAAGGAGTGGATTTCTCACAAACATCACACTGGGACCCACCTAGCTTCGGACCGACCCTGCGGTTCGGCGTGGCAGGCAATCCGCGTCCGGCTCCGCGTAAAAGGGGTTTCACGCAACTGGCGTCCATTCCCCACACTCAATGGGATAAAGACGTTAAGGACCCTGAATCACGGGATCATTCCTTTTGGAAGACTACACGTGGACAGCTAATTCCATACGCTTGCTTTCTGAGGGGGCCAAATGTCCCAACATCCCAGCCGTCCATCAGGTTGCCACACCGTATACATGCCGCTCCACAACCAATCAGGAGGGCCATAGTGTACGAAACAAATGGACGGTCGGAAAATTGCGGGGCCACTAACGAGCAGAGCGGCCCGATCATTGGCCACGTAGCATAATTGCGGGACCCACCTGACAAGCGGCGTGGACATCCTGCAGCCTTAGCACATGTGGTGACAAGTAGAAGTGTTGCGATCTAGACACGTGACGAATTATCTTCTTTTCGTGCTGCAATGGATAAGAAGAAGAGACGTGAGAAATTCTGCAGCAGATCTTAGACAGGAAAGTCCTGCACGAAGACAGAGGTTCCCATAACATACGTAGAAGTATCTTAGCCTCACATGCAACTTTTCTCGTGCCAACCTGGCACTCGAGTGGGATATCTGACCGTTGCGTAGGTGGGCCTGCTTCCCAGAATGAACTGTCCCAAAAATTAGGCTGGCCAAAACTCATCAGATGGTCTACCTTTGCTGAATAATGATGGACGGTTTAAACCTCATACCTACTGCCACATTGAAGGTGGATATGTATCCTGTCTGATTAGTAGACTGGTCTGATTTTTATACCAGGTAATCTCCACTGAGAGGTCCATCTTATGGACGGGGTGGATTTTTCACACACTTACCAGGTTGGCGCATGTGGAGTGTAGAGGTGCGTGTGGGACTCGCAAACCTCAACATGATATTGGATTTTTATAATCTACGGACAGGATGGCATGCGTCACTGGATGAGATCGGGTATGGATCCTTTCCCTACGTTTTGGGGTTCCTTTCCAGTTGGTTAGTTAGTGGGAATGATTCCGGGTTTGACTCGGCAGACTAAGGCAACGGTCATTGAGTTCTCTATCCGGATTGTGGGGCCCACACATGGGCCTGTAGTTGACTTCCTTAAGGAATGCTACCGCAGACCGGATTGGACGCGGATTGTTTGATGACAATACGGGTAATAACGTCCCTACAGGACCGTGCCCGGTGGGGCCCACAATGATGTATGTGTTTTATCCATGCCGTCCATCAATTTTGATCATTATTTTAGGGCATGATCAGAAAAAATGAGGCAGATCAAAATTTCAGGTGGACCACACCACCGGAAAGAATGGTGATTGAACGCCCACTATTAAAAACTTCTTGGGGGACGAGAAGTTTTTAATGGGGGCATTCAATCCCTATTGTTTTCCTATGGTGTGGTCTACCTGATATTCGGATCTGCCTCATTTTTTCTTGCAAAACGGATGGACGGCATAGATTATGGTGGGCCCCACAGATCGCTACTGGCAGCATGTGCCAATCGGGAGCAGATTAGGTGAGACCCCGGATCCACCCACCTGGGACCCGTGATTGTGGGGCCATTGTGATGCATGTGACTACATCCATGCTGTCCATCCATTTTGAAAGTTCATTTTAGGGTATGATCCAGAAAATGAATCAGTTCCAAATCCCATATGGGCCATAATACAGGAAACAGTGCTGATTGACCACTAAAAACTCCCTGTGGGCTACAAAAGCGTTGGATCAAGATGATATTTATGTGGTCTCTTCATCTAGATGTTTGTGACCTTACCAACAGGTTGGATGGAAAATAATGGCAAATAAACATTCAGGTGAAATCCATAAAGTTTTCAATGGTAGAGATTCAATTACGACTGTTTCATTGGTGTGGTCCACCTAAGATTTTATCCAGCTTCATTTTTGGTATCACACCCTAAAGTGATATTTCAAAATGGTTGGATGGTGTGGATTTAAGACACATACATCACTGTGAGCCCCACCGTCAGGGTCCCACCCACCTGGGTGGATCCGGGGTCTCACCTAATCCGCTCCCGTGCCAATCAGTAGCGGCCCCCAACTGGCGACAGGACACATGGTAGCAAATCGGGGACGTTCATCATGTAATCACGGGGGACACAGATACACGTTAAAAGATTTTCCTGCCCCACATTCACCCTCTCCGTGCGCAATTTCACCCCGAGTACAGCACGAGTAGCAAGCTGGAAACTCCGTGGAATCTGAGCCGTACAAGGTGGTCCCCACTATGAAGATGATCATATACAAAACTCGGACTGATCATGATCCACGTTCAATTTATACTAAGACCCGCCCTAACAGTTGGTGGCCCTGATGATTGTATGTGGTTCCTGTGGGGGCCACCTTTTCCACCAGTTGGACGGATGGGCACCAATCCACCCAACACTAAAACCTTCCTGGGCTCACCGTGATGTTCATATGCCATCCAACCCGTTCACCAGCTGAGTCCCACTGGGATGAAGAAAGACGTCAAATATCATCCTTATCCGTTCACCAGGTGAGTCCTACCCCATCCCCACTTTTCGTTGAGGTGTGGCCCACTTGAAATATAGATCGTCCTGGTTATTGGTCTCACGTACTAATATGAGCTTCTAATAATGATGGACGGAGTCGATGTCACACCCAAAACACGGTGGGCCCCACGACTTTTGTTGCACAGGCATCCCGTCCTGCTGAGTATAGCAGGCTTGTCGATGCGTGTAAAGACGAGCATTGAGATGGTTGCATTTCGGGCCAGCGCACTGCATGTTGACAGTTGGTTATCGTTGTCCTTTTCCTGACCGTCCAATTTCATTTTAATCGTGTGGCCCACATCATGTAAGGGTGTGGACCTTGTGGCAATGTAGCTGATTCTTAGAATGAGATTCGGTATGGGCCTTTCCCTAGGTGTTGGAATTTGGAGACCCCTTTCTAACTTCTTCCGAGTTTTACTAATGTTGTGAATGATTCGCGGCGTGGCTCAGCACAAAGCAAGCAACGGTTCACGTGCTTTATGATCCAATAATTCTAATTTGTGGGGCCCAACAACATGCGGGCCTATATTTACCTCTCTTACACAAGAGGGGACGAGAATTCTTTATAGGGAGCCCGTGAAACAAAAATTTGTGGGGCCCACCGAGATGCGTGTGGTGGGAAAGACGTACACTCCATCCATCATCAGTGCCATTCAATTCAAAGCTCAAGTGGGCCACACCGCAGGGAAAGATAAGGTGCGCCACACACTAGCGTCCAAATGCTACGAACTGACACGTGCTGAAGATTCAGACGTTCATCATGGACCCTATCGTTGAATGTGTCGTAGCCTGTAAATGAGCGCATCCCGCTTGTCAGCTGGACTTAACGTATGCTTTGACTGTGGACCATTGGTACTTATCATTCTCTCAGTCTCCACTTTTTGCTAGTATGCTGATGTTAGGGTCTAGAGGGAAGCGGATTAGGTGTTACCCTTACCGTGTGGGGCCCACCTTGACGAGTTTGTTGTGTATCCCCATCTACTTTCACAGCTCATTTTAGGACTTGATCCCAAAAATATTTAAAGTGGTGTGAATAAAGAATACATGCAAGGTGGACCCCACTGTCCATTCATTTTTCCTTGATCATTTTAGGGCATCATCCCAAAAATAAAGCAAATCCAATTATCAGGTGTACCATACCATAGGAAACAGTGAGATTGACCATTAATGGGCCACAAAAGTTATGGATCAAGCTGAAATTTGTTTTTCACCATCATCCAAGTTTATGTGACCTCATCAACAGATTGGATGGCAAATAAACACTACTAAACATTAAGGTGTGCCCTAAGAAGCTTTTAACCGTAGGGCGTTCAATCACTACCGTTCTGTTTCAGTTTTTCATAATGGCCTAAAATGATCTAAAAATGGATGGACGGCGTGGATACAAAATACAAACGTCAAGGTGGCCGCATAGTAAGGGTAGCATCGTCTTGGGTGAGTCTAGGTCTTGCCTAATCCACTCCCCTTTCTAGTGGACGCGGATTGCCTCGTGATGGACCCAAGTGGCAAGTGGGGCCATGATGTAGTGAGGTGATCCCCTAATTGACAAAGGAATAGAGCCAAGAGAAGGACCCAAGAGTGGGCCGAACACAAGGAAGACCTCAAAGAAAGGGTCAAGATTCAATAAATTGGAAGACAAATAAGGTCTGACAACTGGTCGTCCGACCAGTTGCCCGCCGACCACGACCGGTCGCAGACTGGCTGAATTAATTATAGAACGCACCTCAACTTGCTAGACTATGTTGGGCGCCAGTCGACCGGTTGCCCCTCAACTCCGACCAGTCGTGCAACGCGCAGAGTCCCGTGCGAACTTTATATTTTGAACGATTTCTTCCATTTTTGTTTTGATTTTCTTTCCTATTGCAATTGGGACTCCTTGGTTATGATTCTAAGGTTTAGTTTTAGTATTTAAAGAATGCTAAACTCGTTTTTAAGAGATTATTGAATATATTATTATTTTCTTAGAAACTTTAATTTTCTCTATTGTTCTTCATGGATTCGATGAAGAGGTCTCATGGATTCAAGACATCCCCTCGTAGATTCGAGGAAGATTGGTTGAAGATTTCTGATAGCTCCGAGGATTCGGAGTAGTTATCCTACGAGAAAGACGGTACTCGATCTTGTCCCGCTGATGTCTGCGCCAAGTTGGTATCAGAACGAGGAACAACCTCGGGTGATAGCTTCTAGCAAAGATTGCGACAACAATCTAGCTGACCGTGATCAGGGGATACAGTACCTTGCGGAGAAAATGGAGGCTCTCTAGAGATTGTTTGAGACGTCTTTGTAAGGGCTGCAAGCATCTTTCGAGCATATCATTGTGTCTCTAGCCTCGTGTCAAGTTCAGGGTAGTGCGCAACCGCCTATGGTAGCAGTTCGGAATAATATAGCATTCTATCCTACTCCTCCAGCCATTCACCAACGGCCTAATGTGGCGGATTCCAATGGTAGAAATAAAGATGTGGAGGATCTCTTTGTGCAGCAACAAATACATGGCAATGGTCACGAAGAACATGCTGAACGGGATTACAGAGGTAAGGCTGAACTCCCCGCCTTTAATGGCCTATTACAAATAGAAGAGTTCCTACATTGGTTGGTTGAGGTTGAATTTTTTTTCAATTATATGGATGTCCCTAAAGAGAATAAGGTAAAACTTATGGCCTACAAGTTGAAATTGGGTGCCTCTGCATGGTGAGAACAGCTACAATTCTCTTAAACCCGACATAACAATTGCCCATCCAGTCGTAGCCCTGGATGCGACAACTTCTTTGGTCCCAATTTCTCCCTCGGGATTACGAGCAAGTTTTGTTTCAACAATATCAAAACTGCCATAAGAGAAATCGATCCGTGGATGAGTACTTAGCTAAATTCAACAGATTGGCAACGCATAATGACCTGTCAAAGACAAACGCTCAGAAGGCCACGAGATTTGTCGATGGCTTGAGAGCCAATATCCAGGATCGTATTCAGATGCTTTCTTTTTGGATTGTGGAAGAGGCCTTGCAGTATGCTAGCCGTGTAAAAACTTAGCTCACTAGAATTGTTGCGCGTCCCTCCTCCTCGACTCATGCCCCTACAACGAATCTCACTCTGGATTCATTCTTGTCTAAGGGGAAGGAGGTTTCGGGTGGACCTTCTTAGCCCTCTACGGTTGTAACCCATACACAGGGAACTGGTCCAATAAATCCCCAACGAGCAATAGCAATACTAGGCCTGAATAAGGCTTCTAACTCGTATGGTCAAGCTAGGCCTGATCAGTGTTTCAAGTGTGGACACCCCGGTCATCTCTCAAATATATGCCCACAGAGACTCACGATTAATGTGGTCATCGTTGAAGACGAAGTACAGGTTGATCCAGAGGTTGAAGAAGCAGAACAAGTTGAGGACGATGAAGCCTGTAGTGAGTGTCTTTATGGAGATCAAGACATATCCCTAGTTGTATAGAGAAAAGTCTACCCACCTGAGATGGAGGCCAACCTCTATTGACACAATCTCTTTTGCACGAGTTGCAAGGTGGAAGGACCGATATGTAATGTTATCATCGATGGTGGTAGCTGCGAGAACCTTGTGTCACGAGTAGTGGTGGACAAGCTGAAACTTGGAACTACTCCACATCCATCCCCATACATGGTTGGGTGGATTTAAATGAACAATGTGGCAATGGTTAAGGAACGGTGTCTCATGATCTCCTTTTCGATAGGCAAAACATACCAGGACCAAGTGTTTTGTGATATCGTAGATATTGACACATGTCACATGATAGTTGGGTGACCATGGCAGTTTGATCGAGACACTACTCATAGCAGATGAGACAACACCATCGCCTTTGTCAAAGACAGGAGGAGGATTATTCTCACTCCCAAGGCTCCGAAGGAGAACCCCAAGGCTTCTAAAGTGGAGGGGCGATATCTCCTTACAGTGTGGGAAGTGGGGAAAAAAATAAGACACAAACCAGGAAGATGCACACTTCAGGTGTCACATGCGAGGACCGCTACAACATGCCCCGTAAAGACAAGGAGCGAAGACCAAGGCTTAAGACCAAATCGAAACTCGAGGTTGAGTTTCTTATAAGTTAGAGAGACTAATGTAGTGAGGCGACCCCCTGATCGACGAAGGAATAGAGCCAAGAGAATAACCCAAGAGTGGGCCTAGAAGAGTACAAGAAAGACCTCAAAGAAAGAGTTAAGATTCAGTAAATTTAAAGACAAACAAGGCCTAATGACTGGTCATCTGACCGGTCGCCCACCAACCACAACCGGTTTGGCAGACTGGCTGAATTAACTCTGGAACGCGCCTCAACTTGCTGGACTATGTTGGGCGCCAGCCGACCGGTCGTGGCCTATGGCTGACCGGTTGTGTAGCACATAGAGTCCCACGTGAACTTTCTATTTTGAATGATTTCTTCTGTTTTTTTTTTCCTATTGCATTTAGGACACCTTAGTTACAATTTTAGGGTTTAGTTTTAGTATTTAAAAGATGTTAAATTCGTTGTTAGGAAATTATTGAATAACATTACTCTTTTCTTAGAAAAACTCCGATTTTCTTTATCGTTCTTCGTGGATTCGATGAAAAAGTCTTGTGGATTCGAGACATCCCCGGCTCATGGATTCAAGGAAGATCGGTTGAGGATTCTCAATAGCTTTAAGGATTCGAAGTAGTTATCTTATGAGAGAGATGGTGCTCGATCTTGTCATGCTTATATCCGCGCCAGGGCAACATGATGCTTGTGAGAAATCCACCTTGTCAATCCATTTTGCCACATCATGTTTGGACATGTGCCTAAAAAATGCCTGATCCAAAACTCAAGTGGTTTGCATGACAAGAAGCAGTGAATATTGAACGTTCACCATTGAAACATTCATGGCCACAAAAGTTTTGGGTTATGCTATTATTTTTATGATTTCATTTTAACTTAGTAGGAATGACCTTATGAATGGTCTGGATGGCATATAAACATCACAGTAGACCCTAGACAGGCTTCGTTGGCACGCATTTCCCTACCACTTTTTCCTGTGGCGCAGCATAATTGAGCTTTGGCTCTGCCTTGTTTTTTTGGGCCATGTCCTGACATGATATGGCGAACAGATGGATGGATGGAGTGGATTTCTTACCAACATCAGCAGGCCAGTGAGGCTTCCTGTGACAGAAAGTCCCTGCTACATGCTCTTACTGTCTCACATGCAATCCGAGTCTCATTTGATTAGGCCATTTGCCGCTGCCCAAGAAGGGTCATGCTTTGCCTGAGCTCTAAGCCACCTGGCCTAATCGAATTCCACCCCACTCTAGCTCACCAAGTTCACGCTGTCTGAAGCTAGGTGGGCCACCGTAATGTTTGTGAGAAATCTACCTCATCCATCCATTTTGCCCACGTGGGGCAGATCCAAAAACTCAAATGAGCCGCAAGACATGAAACAGTAGAGATTAAATGTCCACCTTTGAAACATTGTGGGGCCATAGAAGTCTCGGATCAATCGAATATTTTTTGGTTTGTTGGGTTCATCCCAGTGAGAGTAACCTTATGAACAGTTTGGAAGGCGAATAAATATCACAGTGGCCCGCTAAAGGCATTTCCGTACCCACATTTTCTTGTAATGTGGCCACTTGAGCTTATTATATCTGTCTCATTTTTGGGTTCATGTCCTAACTACATGAGCTGGCAAAAGGGATGGATGGCTGCATTTCTTGCAAAAAGTCAGCGTGGCCCACCTAGCTTACATATCCCCTAAGAAGATCAGGGACATATGAACGGACACACAAGTGCCCCTACGTGGTGACTCGAAACACGTAAGGGAAATTCAGGCTGGCCCACTAATTGCCTGGGCCACATACATATGCAATCAGACCATTGCTAGCTCATTGATTTCTTACGTGTGGTTCACCTGATTTTTAGGATCTGGCTTAGGGTGAGGTCTTGCGTTTCAGATCTCTTTCTAGAGGATTGTTAGACCACAGCCCGCCTCTTTACAGGAAAGAGTGGTGATTGAAGGCCCACCATTAAAAGCTTTCTAGAGTCCACTGTTGTGTTTAGTTTACATCCAACCGGTTGATAAGTTCACACATACACGATGAAGGGAAAAGAAAAATATCAGCTTAATCCAAGACTCCTTTTGCCTGCAAGAAGTTTTTAATGGTCAATCACCATGTTTCCGATGGTGTGGTCCACTTAAGATTGGATTTGCTTCATATTTAAGCCCATGCCTTAAAGTAAGCCGGAAAAAACGGATGTATGATGTGGATATATAACACATACATCAACGTGGGCCCCATAGTTACAGTTACCTGGACCTGATCGAGTCCCCAACAGTTGGGGGAGCATGCATCGATCTCAATCATGCCCAGCGGGGGTATAACTCTGACAGCGCAGCCTGCAGTTCAATAAATATGACCATGTGAGGATGGGGAGTGGGTGGTACCAATCAATATCTGGTTTTAAAGGTGTGCGCTCCTAGCACTGGACAGAAGTGACGGCCCATGTGATGTACTCTGGACATCCAAGCTGTCCATCAAATGTGTAAGAATTACATTACCCAGGCTCCAAAAACATACATGTTATATACATTTCAGGTCAATATTGATGGAGATCAGGTTATGAGAAGAGACCAGCAGCCTCACACAAGTCTGTCATGTCTGCTCTGCTCTCCACCATCACAGACCTGCTCTCCACCATCACCGACGTGGCATATACCAATCTATATTAAGCTCTGCACTGCAGTAGTACCTAATCCAAGCTCAATTTACACATGGTTATCTGATGCAGGAGGATGTGATAAGATCAATTACCATCTTCCTCATCGGGGCTCCTCAACTGGACTTTCTCAAAATCTATGAGGAAAAAATTACACAGAAATAATTCCTATGAAATTCTTAAATTATTAATTGATCATTAAAAATGAGATTAAAATTATTTAAATAAGAAATTTTAACCTAAGATGGAGTTTTAGAGTTAAACACCAACTCAAATACCCTAAAAACATAATTGACAATAAATAGTAAACTTATTATTTATAGAAGACCTTTATTCCTATTAGACTTTGTTCAACTCAAAGGATCAAAAGTTATACTCGAATCTAAAACTTACTATTTATATTAAAAACTAAAATAAACTATACCTTTGACCTTGGGGTTGGTTGGCTTAAGTAGCTTTGAGCTATCCAAAATCATATTATACAGCCCATAACTCATTTTAGATTGTGAGATACAATTGTTTTACAGTCCTGACAGCCCGGATCATTTCCATCTTCGATTGAGCTTCCTCTGATCCATCTTGGCCATGAAAATGTATGTGGCCCGCTCTAGATCATTACCGTCATGCTGTTTATATGGAATCTAAGCCATCCAACCCCTTCATCTTAGCCAGGACAAAAATTTTCTGTACTACAACTCAGATGGCCATTTGATATTCAGGTGAGCCACAACATTGCACAGCATCTGAAGCGTTAATGAAAATTCCAACGGAACTCCAATTTTTTTCTTTTTTATATAGTCTGGCAAAAAAATGAAAGTAACTGGTGTTGTGCAGCAAGCCAACAATGTCGGTGAACCGAGATTCATTCTCTGATGTCACCCACAAACGATAAACAAGAAGAAATAATAACTAGAAGCAGAATTCAAAACAAACCAACAATCCACAAGACAAGATATATGTGGAAAAATCCTAATAAGGGTAAAAAACCACAGATGCAAAGTTCCACTAAGAAGAAAATGAAATTACAATGAATAAACTCACCTTCTTCTATGTTCCTATGCACAGAGATAACCCTTTTTGCTAACCTCTTCTCTCTTTCTCACCTTGGATGTATAGAAACCCTAATCTCATACCTTAATTTCGAATTACAGCCTTTTATATAGCATAGAAAGGAATATGAGTTAAAATAGAAAATCGTGCATAAACAATTCGCCCTTGGTCGGGTGCCCACTCAGACTTGGTCGGGTGCCCGGCAGATATCAAATCTGTCCGGCGAGTGAACATGAGAAATAGACGAATTTCAGGCGTCCGACTTAACATGGTCGGGCGCCCGCCCTGGGCTCCAAGTGCCCGGTCAACATACCATCGGGCGCCCGACTGTATCAGAAACAGTCCAGAGACATTTAGTCTCTCTGGGTGAATTTCAGACGCCCGGTCACTGACCGTCCGGGCGCCTAATCACCGTCAGCTAGTAAATCCGATGGTGTGATTGGCTCCTACACCTCAACAATCTCCCATTTAGAGACACATCACCAAAGATCCATTCGAAATGCATCACCTTCTCATCTTCAAGCCTGAAGACTAATCAAAGCTGAACATAGCTTCAGCTTCTCCCGTGTGACCACCTTGGTCAACATATCCGCAGGATTCTCACTTGTATGGATCTTCTCCAAAGCAATCGATCCATCTTCCAACAGCGAATGTATAAAGTGATATCTGATGTCAATATGCTTGGTCTTTGAATGAAAAGTTGAATTCTTGGCCAAGTATATTGCACTCTAACTATCACTATACAGCTTGCAATTTACTTGTTTCTTGCCCAACTCTTCCATAAAACCTTGCATCCATAACATCTCCTTGCACACTTCTGTAGCTGCAACATACTTCACTTCCGTTGACTGATAGATACTATCTTCGGTAACTAAGAGACTCAACTCACTGTAGCACTACCCAGAGTAAAGATATACCCTGTGGTGCTCTTTCTGCTGTCAATATCCCCTGCCAAATCTGAATTGACATAGCCTTGTAATTTGATTTTTGATCCTCCATAACATAGCCCTACATCCATAGTACCTACCAGGTATTTGAGGATCCACTTCACAACTTTCCAATGTTCCTTTCCGGGGTTGTTCATGAACCTGCTTACAACTCCCACTGCTTAAGCAATATCTAGCCTCGTACTCACTATAGTATACATGAGGCTCCCTATAGCTGATACATATGGGACTTTGGTCATATAGTCTTGTTCCTCCCGCGTCTTCACACCTTGATCCTTAAAAAGCTTGAAGTGATTAACTAAAAGAGTGCTAACCAGCTTAGCACCTCCCATACTGAATTAATCAAGTACTTTTGGCGATGTACTCTGCCTATGATAAAACTAGTTTCTTGTTTTTCCTGTCACGCTTTATCCTCATACCTAGGATTTGTTTTGCACCTCCTAAATCCTTCATGACAAACTCTCTAGACAACTGTCTTTTGAGATCCGAGATATCCTTCATGCTTGAACCGGCTACAAGCATATCATCAACATACAGAAGAATGATGATGTATGACGTATCAAACTTCTTCAAGTAGTAACAGTGGTCTGCATGACATCTCCTAAACCTATTTCCCAACATGAAACTATCGAACTTCTTGCTACCACTGCCTCGGGGCCTGCTTCAGGCCATATAGACTCTTTCTCAGTGTACACACCTTATTCTCATTTCATGGTGCCACGTATCCTGTCGGCTGATGCATATATATTTATTCTTCAAGGCCCCCATGAAGAAAGGTTGTCTTAACATCTAGCTGCTCTAGATATAAGCCTTCTGTAGCCACTATACTCAAAATTGTGTGAATTGTAGATATCTTCACCACATGTGAAAATATTTCAGTGAAATCGATAGTTGCCTTTTGTTGGAACCCTTTCATAACCAATCTGACCTTGTACCTCTTCGAACCATCATGCTCCTCTTTCAGCCTGTAAACTCACTTGTTATGAAGCACTTTCTTCCCCTTAGGTAGAATGATGAGCTCCCACGTACAATTGGATTCAAGGGAGTCTATCTCATCATCCATATTCTGCTCCCACTTAACTCCAGTATCTAACTATAATACCTCTTCAAAACACTCCGGTTCACCATTATCTGTCAGTAATAAATAATGTAAGGAGGGTGAGTATCGAAACTTAGGTTTCCTCTCCCGAGTAGACATCCTCACAATTGGTGTCTACGTCTCTGCCTCATCATGCTCCTATGCATGCTCATCCTGTGGCACTATAACACCTGTGTCCGGTAACTTTTCCAACTCTACATATTCTTTTCCATCAGCCTTGTTCTATTTTTGCTGCAAACTGTCCTTACATATCACTTACTCATTGAAGACTACGTACTTGCTTCCGATGATTTTTCGATTCTCTATGTCCCAAAATTGGTAGCAAAAATTATGCTGCCCGCTAGCCTATAAACGTGCACCTCTTGGACTTCACATCCAGCTTATTCTTGTGCTCTGCATCAATGTGAACATATGAAGTGCAGCCAAACACCTTGAGATGTGTAAGGCTCACTTCTTTTCCAGTCCACGTCTCCTTTGGTAAACCTTCATCCAATGGTGCTGAGGGACTTCTATTGATGAGATAGATGACAGTATTCACAGCATTTGCACAAAACGTCTTGGGCAACCCTAGATGCAACCTCATGCTTCTGGCGCACTCTATGATAGTCCTGTTAATGCGCTCAGCCACACCGTTCTGTTACGGTGTTCCTGGAATCATTTTATGATGTTTGATTCCATGTGCTGCACAATACTCCTCAAATCTCTTGTCACAATACTCTCCCCCATTATCGGATCTGAGACATTTTACTGTTTTACCTGTCTCGTTTTCTACCAGAACTTTTCACTTATTAAATATATTGAACACTTCAGATTTATGCTTTAAGAAACAAACCTATAGTTTTCTATTAGTATTATTAATGAAAGAAACAAAGTAACGTGATCCACCAAGAGATGATATATGTGCCGATCCCCACACATCAGTGTGTACTAGTTCCAATAGATGCTTCTTTGGAGCGCATCCTGTTTTCTTGAAACCCACCCTTTTCTGTTTGCCATATACGCAGTCTTCGCAGAATTTCAAGTCAATAGACTTTAGACCTAGTAGCTTCCCCTTTGACAATAGTACATTCATCCCCTTCTCACTCATATATCCCAACCTCTAATGTCATAACTACTCATTCACTTAAGTTGATGCAACTGCGAGTGAACTATATGATCCAGAAGTCACGTACAAAGTACCTTCCTTTTTGCCTTGAGATATCACCAAGGCACCTTTTGTGACCTTCCAGGAATCATTAATGAATGTTGTCACATATCTAGTGTTAGCTAACTATCCTACTAAGATCAAGTTTCTTCTCAGGCTTGATACATGTCTGACATCCTTCAACTTCAAGCCTGTTTCGTCTTTTTGATTTATCTGAATGTCTCTCTTGCTAACAATACTACACGGCTCATCATCATCCAGGTAAACTATTCCAAGGTCACCTGACACATAATCTTGAAGAACGTCTTTCGACGAAGTGACATGAAACGAAGCACCCAAGTCTATAGCTTAAGACTCATTCCGCGTATTAAGAAATAAAATCATCGCTTCTGTATCACTCTCCTCAGATAGATTCACCGAATCATTCCTACCTTGAGAGCTTCCTTCTTATTTCTTAAGCGCCTTGCAATTATGCTTCATGTGTCCCTTCTTCCTGCAATGCCAACACCTGTCCTTATCTTTCGGTCCTTTGGACTTCTTCCTCAACTTAGAACATTCGTGTTTATTACTTCATTTGTTCAACGATCTTCCTTTCCCTTCAACATTTAGATCATTCTCAGAATCCTCGGAAATTCCCGATGCCTTCTTTCTAGATTCTTCTCTAAGAATTAGACCTGCCACATTTTCAAATTTCAACTTTATCGATCCTGAGAAATTGCTCACGGCAATCACCAAACCATCCCAACTGTTTGGAAAACTGGACAAGATTAATAACACCCTGACTTCATCATCAAAAGTGATACCAACGGATTCTAATTGGCTCGTGACTGTATTGAAATCGTTTAGGTGTTCAGCCACACCCCCACCGTCTAACGTCTTCATGTTGAATAGCCGCTTTACGAGATGAACTTTGCTGGACGTTGAGGGTTTCTCATACATCATAGCTAGTGCTTGCATCAATTCTTTTATGGTCTTCACCTTGGATATATTGAAGGCGACGGACGCTCTTTGACAAAGAGAGTCGGGTCGTTCCAAATGCCTTCCGATCTATAAACAACCACTTATCATCTGTCATCTTTTCTGGTTTCTTCTCTTTTCCTTCTAAAGGAATATAAAGGTCCTTCTGATACAAATAGTCCTCCATCTGCATCTTCCAGAAGGCAAAGTTTAAACCTCAAACTTCTCAATTCATGTCTTCCCTTCTTCCATTATTGCTCCCACTTGAAATAAACTAATAGCTTTGATACCAGTTGTTGCACAGTAAGCCAACAAAGCCGGTGAACCGAGATCCAATCTCTGATGTCACCCACAAACGATAAACAAAAATAAATAATAATTAGAAGCAGAATTCAAAACAAACCAACAATCCACAAGACAAGATTTACGTGAAAAAATCCCAATAAGAGTAAAAAACCACGGATGCAAAGTTCCGCTATGAAGAAAACGAAGTTATAATAAATAAACTCACCTTCTCCTATGTTCTCATGCACAGAAATGGCCATTTTTGCTAATATCTTCTCTCTTTCTTACCTTGGACATATAGAAACCCTAATCCCACACCCTAATCCCGAATTACAACCCTTTATATAGCATAGAATGAAAATATAAGTTAAAATAGGAAACCACCCATAAAAAGTTCGCGCCTGGTCGGGGCCTGCCCACACTTGGTCTGGCGCCTGACAGATATCAAATCTGTCCAGCGAGTAAACATGAGAAATAGCCAAATTTCGAGCGTTCGACCTAACATGATCGAGCGCCCGTCAACATACCATCGGGCACCCGACTGAATCAGAAACAGTCCAAAGACATTTAGTCTCTCTGGGTGAATTTCGAATGCCCAATTACTGACTGTCTGAGTGCTTGGACACTGATCGTCTGCTACAATCCAAAAATTGCACACCCAAGTGTAGGTAGCAAAGTAGTTAAATACTTGGTGAGACCGAGGTCGAACCACAGAGATTGAGGTTAAGAACATTTAGAGGAATTAATTCAGGTGGGAGAGATGAAATCTGAATTATCCACTTGAGTAAAGCAAGTTGTGTGTGATGAAAGACAAAAATAAAAAAGGGGCTAACGCATTAGGGATCCACCTTTGATTTATCCAGAAGGTTTAATTCCTTGGTCCAACTATAACTTAATTGGAATCGAATAAAGATCCGTTCCAATCGGAAGATAAAATAGTTAAATTACTTGCATATTTCATAAAAGATGGTGACTTGAACCGATTGATTTGATCATAAGCACTCGTTAGTTGATCGCAAGGAATCCCAAGCATCCATTGTGCCCGAAGTAGATAATGGACCAAGAAATTATATAGATCAACAACTTTACCAAAAAGTCAATTGATAAGATAAATCATATAATCAAATGCATACTTACAAGATAGGAGGCTTTGATTGACCGATCCAACCATTAATATTTCATCTATCGATCGCAGGGAATCTAAAGCATCCAATGTGCCCGGAGTCTACAATGGATCAAAGGATTTTACAGATCGATGACTTTACCTGCACTAGCTCGATGACCATAGGGAATCCAAAGTATCCATTGTGCCCAGAGTCGACGATGGATCAAAGGACTTTATCGATCATGAACTAGCTAATTGGTATGCAAGGGATCCCAAGCATCCAATGTACTTGGAGTCGACGATGGATCAAGGGGCTTGCACAATAATAGCATTTGCCGGGGTGGATAATCAAACCAATCAACCAAAGAGAACTCCAACATTCAAGCACAACTGTTGAACTAAAAGAACCAAAGCTTGCAAATTTCCTAAAAGACTTCACCCCTAGCCTTAGCTAGAGGTTTAACCAACCATGCTACAATAGAAGACTAAATTCTCTACAAAGGAAAAAACTACTCTGCACTACAAAACTAAGAAAGAAAGAAAGAAAGAAAGGAATTTAGATTGTGGGATGATGGAAATGAGAAGGGGAGGATCTCCTTTTATAGCTTTTTGGGAGGCTCCAAGCCTAGGTGGCACTCCAAGCAAATTTCCTCTAAGTTTAGGTTTGGAGTTAGGCTTGGGATGACATGTGGCAAGAAAAGTACTCCAAGCCTAGGTGTCACTCCAAACTTAAAGCAAAGTTTTGTCTAGGTTTGGAGCTCATGGATGGAAGAGGATGGAGAGAGCATTTGCTTGGCCCAAGGATGGAAGGTAACTAGGTGAGTTAACTGGGTTCACATGAGTTGGAGTTGACTGGGTCCACATGCTAGACATGGAGAATCTGAATCGTTGAATGGCTGGATGGTTTGGTCTGGTCGGTGGCTGATATGGATGGATGATGTGTTGTAGCGTCCTTGGAAGGCTGAGATGAAATGGATGTGCTCAACAGGTGGGGTTCACCTTAATGGATGGCTGAGATTGGATCAGTGGCCCTACTGCTACTGATGGATGGGCTTCATGCTTAAACGGTGGAGATTTCCTCCACACTTGCTGAGTTGGTGGTACATGCATAAGGTTGGATGGAGGTGAATTGGAGATGATCCGGTCCATTCGGTGTGAAGAGGGGCTAGTTGTTGGATTGATCCACATGTGTGTCATGAGGACACTCGATCACAACCACCCATGCATGCATTCCTTGGATCTCCCAACGTATGGCTGTGATGCGGTCTTTCATGTCCACCATTAAAACAGTCCAGGGTTCGATCTCCATGGCTTGATTTGCTTTAAGATTACCAACATGACTGATCTTGCTTTCTTTTGGGCCTTTAAATGCCCTGATTGGATTGAATCTTACGCAACCTCTCCTGATCACCTGAATATTGAAAATCTGGCTGATGAGGGATAATTAACCGAAAAATTAATGATAACACTCTAAATAACAAGGGTTAATTATACAAAATTAAGTACTTATCATCGTCTGAGCGCCCTACCACCGCTGGCTAGCAAATCTGATGGTGTAATTGGCTCCATACCTCAACAACTATTTTTTCAGTTAGTCTGGCAAAAAACTAAAAGTAACTGGTTTTTTCTCTTGCACCCAAGCAGGCCTTGAAATATTATAAAACATGGATTAATCAACTTTTAAATTTATGAATTGACTAATTTGACACATCCAAACACTTGATAAATTTTAATATTAATTGAGGAAATTGTATTTGGAGAGTTTAGAATGGATTTAAAATGACAATTTTATTGAAAAGTAGTCAAAATCAAATTTAGAAAAGAAAATTGAAAAAAGGAAAAACAAATAGCAGAAAATGAATGGTCCATATTTATTATAATAAAGAAGGTTAATCAGTCATCTCCGGCCATCATGTTGGGGCACACCTTTGATTGCATGCACATCTTAAAAGTGAATCCATTCGTGTTTTGATAAACATTCGATGGCTAGGAGAAGACGGTGCATATTTATTACAAAAGAGTACGTCCAATCTCAGCTAAACCGTCTATCATGTGGGGTCCATCTTTGATTTCCAATCCTTCCTAAAATCACCTTCATCAAGTGATCCTAACCATCTGATCAGTGGCCAGGGTTAAAGGGTCATATTAACCATAATAGAAATGGCCCGGTCACTGTTTTGGACCATCCATGATGTAGAGTTATATTTGATTGCCAACTTTAAAATTAGGTGAGTGAAAAGGAGGGAAAGGGGGGAGCGGATTAGTTGTTACCCTTACCATGGGGCTCACCTTGATGATGTGTTGTATATCCTCGCCGTCCATTCATGTTTTTCAGCCCATTTTAGCACCGTGATCCCAAAAATTAAGCAGATCCAAATCCCAGGTGGACCACACTGCATAAAACAGTGGTGATTGAACGCCTACCATTAAAAACTTCCCAGGGCCCACCGCAAGCATATCTGTATAGTTTATTTGCCATCCAAACCTTTGATAAGGTCCAATAGACCTGGATGAAGGGAAAATACAAAGATCTGCTTGATTCAAAACTTTTGTGGCATAAAAAAAGCTTTAAATTGTCATTCACTACTTTTCCCAGTGGTCTGATCCACCTTAGATTTGAATCTTCTTAAGTTTTGGATCACATTCTAAAATGATCTGGAAAACATATGGGCGGTATGGATATACGACATGTTCATTAAGACGGCCCCACATGGTAAGGGTGCACTGAGGTGTTATCTGGTCCCTAGAAAGGGGGCTTGTCAGGGGAAACTGTGGCCCAAAATCTATACTCCGCCCTGTCTAATTAAATCCCGCCTAACGTAGTGCCTCTACCAATATTAGTACAGGCAGGGCAGCACCCCAATCCAGGTCGCAATAGGTGTCCTCTCTCCAAGCCCTGAGAAGTCTTTGTATATGACCCTATTTACAGGTCTGCCATCAATTTTTCTTTAGGCCGATATGACTTAGTTATACTAGTGGATGATGTTGGGTGCAACGATCCCAGTGAAGAAGGGTCATGTGTCCAATCAAATTCCACCTGTACAGTGCCTGTACTAATATTAGTACAGGCAGGGCAGCACGGATTTATAAGTGCCTGTACCAATATTAGTACAGGCAGGGTAGCACTCAATCCATGTGGCAATTGGTGTCCTGTCCGCGCCCTGAGAAGTCTTTGTATATGACCCTCTTTAAGCTGTCCTAGCTTCAATTTTTCTTAAGACTGATATGGCTAGTTATATTAATGGATTGTGTCGGTTGTGTCCCAGTGAAAAAGGGCCATGTGTACAATGTACAGCATGCCATGGTAATAAAATGGGCAAAATCATCATTTCATGTGGGGGGGAATCTTTACTTTTTCATTGTGGGTGCCATGCCATGCATGTGCATACGGTGATTTTTCACTGGCACCAGCAAAGTCTTTTAACTCTAGAAGAATGTGACCCCGACCACTGCCAGGAAGCTAGATGGGGCCCACCATAATAATTGAGAGAAATTAACCTGACCATCCCTTTTCTAGCACATGTTAGGACATGAAATGAAAATGAGGTAGATCCAAAACTCAAGGGGGCTATGCGACTGGAAACAGAGGGGAGGGAAATGCCTACTGTTGAAACGTTCCCAGTTCCCTGTGATGTTTATATGCCATCCAAACTATTCATAGGGTCATTCCCACTTAGATTAGATCCAAAATTTCTGTGGCCCCATGAATGTTCAATGGTAGAGTTTCGATCCCTACTTTTTTTTTAAAATTTTTTAACACGACCTGGCCTGACTGATAGCACGTTTGGTGTGTCTCGAACCTGAGACCAGCTGGTTGATAAACTTGGACTCAACCAGCTGGGCTACAGGCCCTTGTGTTAGCTAAGAATGTCTTGTTTAACCAACTCTTTTCTAGTAATAAAATACTAAGTGTTATTTATTTTTCGAGTAATCTACTCCATACGACGGTTGCACCATATCATTTTAGGAACTGAGTATACAAAATTCAAGTGGGCCACATCATAAGGAATGGTGGGAATGAGGACATCGACGAAACAATTCTATGCCCAACCATGATGTTTATATACCATCTACCTTGTTCATGAAGTTATTACAACCAGCATTAGGGAAAAATCAAACATCTGCCTGACCCAAAACTTTGATGAGCTCCAAGTGAGATGGTGTGTCCCCATCCTTTTTACAATTCCCTGTTGTGTCTCCTACTTGAGTTGTAGACTGACATGATCTTTGGATTTACGGCCTAACATGATCTGTCATGAATGATAGATTTGTATATTTGGATTTTTATAAGCAAATGAATTTCTTTAAGGCCAGCACTGGGATGATAGGAAAAAACATCTTAGACCAAAATCCCTACACTTATATTTATAGATGTGTATTCTAACTAATATTTATAGATGTGTATTCTAGAAAATTTTCAATAAGAAACTAGCTTCAGCAATTTTTAGTTTATAGTGATAATGGGGTGTATTAAATTATTAAGCTCTCTCCTAATTAGAAAATTCTATCTATACATTTCAATAAGTAGATCTAGTGTGAGACCTCTAAAATTATAATTCTCTCTAAGAAAATGACATTGCATCAAATTTACAAGTGGACAAAAATAATTCATTCCAATATCCAAATTTATGAGTAACCATTGTGGTATAAAAAAGCCAATATGGTGTGAGTGCATGGGTTTGTGTGGGGTGTGAGTGTGTGTGTAAAAAAAAGTTCACCTATTTGGAAGATAAATGATCTAAACCATTCATTAGGTCCAACAAACAGAGAACAAGTTATAATCTTGCTACATTTAGCAAAGATGTATATTAGGGGAAGTGGCATTTGCAATGCAAGTATAAGAGGATGTGAGAGAGAATAAGGAGCAAAAATAGAAAAAGAGGGAGAAAAAAGGCAAGAAATTTGATGTGGAACGGATTGTGCAAACATTTTCATGGCCAAGATGGACAAAAGGAAACCCGACCGGAGGCGGAAGTGATTTGGGCCATCAGGGCCTTAAAACAAATGTATCTCACAATCCGGGATAAGTTTTGGGACATATAATATATGATTTTGGGGTAGCTCGAGCTAGTTAAGCCAACTAACCCCTCTATGCCAAGTTTTCAATGCCGGATTTGCAAGATTCCATCAGATTAACGGCCAAAAGTTTGCGGGGTGTTTGTTTTTCAATTCCCTCAAGTAAATACTTGCAAATGAGTAATGATTAATTACTAAGGTAATTCCAGCACTGTTTTCTATGTTGATGGTGATGGCATGCTTTTCGGACACTAAAATAAAAAAAAATGTGCAAATTTTATATGGGGCCCACTATAATACATGCGGCTTATCTATGCCATCCATCCAGTTTGCAGGCTGATGTTATGACATGACCCCAAAATTGAGGCAAATCCAAAGCTCAAGTGGACCACACCACGCAAAAGAGTGGATTGAATGCTTATCATTGAAAACCTTTTACGAGCACGATTTCCTATGGTGTGGGCTAGTTGAGCTTCAGATTTGCCTCTTTTTTCAGCTCATGCCCTAATATGTTCTATTACAATGAAGGGATGGCATGGATATGTCATGGTCATCATAATGGGCCCCACAAATTTACGACAATTCTTTTCAAATGGTTTTTTGCAAGGATGTAATTATCATTGCACCAAACGATAATTTTACCAATTTGAATGTATTTACATAAAGAAATTGAAAAACAAACACCCCCTTAGTTTATTTTCATTTTTACTATAAATAGTAAGTTTTAGATCGAGTACATCTCTTTATCCATTAAGTTGTAGAAAATATGCCCTACATGAAAAGGGCTTAGAAAACTAAGGAGAATAATGTTGTTGGGGCAGATTGAAAACTAACTATTTTTGGACGAAAACCATGAATTCTAATAAGGAAGTTGTCTATAAATACTTTACTATAAATAGTAAGTTTGCTATGTATGGTAAGTCATGTTTCTTAGGTGTTGGAGTTGGAGTATAAGTCTGTTACTTCATCCTAGGGTTTAGTTTTTTATTTAAAGCATTGTAATTCCAATTTTTTTTATTTTATTTTTTTATTTTTTATTTTTTTGGTTGTGATTCATTCAATTTATTAGGAATTATTCATTTTTTTTTTCTCATGGATTTGAGAAGCTTTCTCTCGTAGATTTGAGGAAGTCTAGTTGAAGAGTCTCGAAAGCCTTGTGGATTCAAGATAGTTATCCAGTGAGGGAGACGGTGATCGACCTTAACACGTCCTCCCTACGTCAAAATTGCAAAGACAATTCATTGATCTGGACTATTCATTCATAAGTATAAGCGACAACTTTAAATAATGCTATTGTTGTAATGTTCCAATTTAAGTTCTTAAATGACATGTGGCATGGCAATTCATTAATCCAGACTGTCCATTTATTTGTATCATTGGGGTTAAGTCATGGTGAACAAATCACGCTGATCAGAGGAGCCAATCCCTTTTAATGTGGACCACTTTTTACATCCTATGTGTTTTTATGATCCATAGACCAAATGGTTGGCATCATCAAACAAAAGTGCTTGTTTGGAATCATGAAAAAAATCATGTAGAATCTTTTGTATAGTCGTTTCAAAATAATGATTGGAACTATTTTCTTTATCCGATCAATCTTGATTATTTTTCATGCTATTGATCGGATGGTTAAGATCATCAGATCTATGCAAGTTTTTCACCATAGCTTGCCACCAATGGTATGAAGGAATGAACTATTCAAAACGTGAATGCGGTTGAGCCATGTGTCGACACTTAAAAAGTTCAGCAACATTGCTATAATGTCCCATGAAACTGGGGATGTTAGCATTTCCTTTAAATACTGAGTCATTAAAGACCCGTTTAAGTCTTTGACTCAACTCAACCTAGTTAGACATCAAGCTTAGTCTGAGATTCGAGTTTTTAAATTATAAGCATAACCAATGGTCCTTTTAGCAGGTCCAAGACCATCAACTCCAGTCCAGCCTTCCTTGTGAACCGGCCCACCCGAGTAGGGTTGTCGACGTGCGGGGTCAGGCTTACGGTTGGCTTCGGGCCTGAGCATGGCCCATTGTCGGCCTATACATAAGGAATGTAAATTTAACTTTTTTATTACTCTTAACAAAAACGTACATCATAATGTGCTATTTTTCTCCCATTACATTTAAGTGAGCTTTTGTAGAAGATGAGTGGGCCTTCTTATCACATCCATTTATTTTTTCATGGACCGAAGGCTGAAACAATGGGTGTTCTAACCACATGATTTCCCCCATCTTCATACCAACTAAGATACCCATAATTACCTATACAATTTTGTGCTTACTATAACTGCCTCAATGTCGATCTGGACGCTCACCGTAAATCATTGCTTACTGTATTTACCATCGAATTTCAGCTCAAGTGGGTCCACCGCAACTCTCATCCCGGTCGGCACCTTCACAATATTGCACGATAGACGGATGGACAATCTTCGACTTGGGTCAAGACCCGTGTGAACACCACATTGGAGGAGTTTATGTTGTTCAGGATCACGATGAATGTGTTGGAGCTTGTCTTCAATCTTGGACACCGGGGGTGGTGTCAAGAGCCCGAAGAGCTTAGCTCAAGTGATCAAAATTGCCCCAAGATACGGCTTCTGGATCTGGACGTTTTTGGATCGATGCAGGAGGTGGTTAGTCACCCGACGGGGTCAGGTTGCGCGCCCGATATTCCTCTGAATTCATGCTGGAACTCTCTGGACAGATTTTAGTTTTGTTGGGCGCCTGACGATATGCGAACTGTAAAGTCGGTTGCGTAAGTTTTACGCGGGATTTGTTTTTAAATCCATTTGTTTCCTATTTAAAGGGGTGTAATGCAAGATTAGGGTAATACAAGGAGTCTTATACATGTTCGTGTGGATAGAGAGAATTTTAGGGTGAGAGAATAAGCTTGAGGAAGAGCCACGTTGGTCTTTCTCTAAGTAAGCTTAGGTTTCTCTCTGTAGGGCTTTGGGATCCGAATAAGTCATTCTTCTGTAATCTCGTGTAACTTCTTATTTATAGTAGATTGTTCACTTTGTGTCGTGGTTTTTTACCCATGAGGGGTTTTTCTACTTAAAATTCGGATTGCCTTTTCTTGCTTTATCGATTTGCTTGTTGCATTGTGATTGCCTTGTGCGACTCGCTTTGCGAGATTTCCCAACAAGTAGTATCAAAGAGAATGTTGGGAGATAGAAAGAACCTAAGTCGAGGTATCAATGGGGTCTAGCATGAGATTCGATGTAAGGAAATATTTGGGAAAAAATAACTTTGAACTTTGGAAGGTCAAGATGAAGGGCCTTTTGGTTCAGCAATGATTAAAAGAAGCACTCTTTGGAGAGCGAACGAAATCCATGGAAGAAGTAAAGTGGAAGAAGATGGATAAAAAATCCATGATCTCAATCCAGTTCTGTCTAACGGATGATGTCCTGTATAAAGTCATTTGGTAGAAGACTGTGGCTAATACCTGGGCAAATTTTGAGAATATTTATGCGAAGAAGTCTCTTAAAAATCATTTGTATTTGATGATGTAGTTGTTCAATCTAAGGATGGTGGAGATGACTGATGTTGAGAGCCACATTAACAACTTCAATAGACTCATTTGCAAGTTGTTGGATGTAGATGAACAGATAAAGGATGAATATCAAGCATGCATCTTGTTGAATTCTCTTCCGGATTCATATGAGTCGTGTGCCTAATGGATGAGGTCTTATATAACGTCATTTAGTAGAAGACTATGACTAATACTTGGGCGAATTTTGAGAATATTTATGCAAAGAAGTCTCTTAAAAATCATTTATATCTGATGATGCAGTTGTTCAATCTGAGGATGGTGAAGGGGACTGATGTTGAGAGCCACATTGACAACTTCAATAAGCTCGTTTACAAGTTGTTGGATGTAGATGAACAGATAAAGGATGAATATCAAGCATGCATCTTGTTGAATTCTCTTCCGGATTCATATGAGTCGTGTGCCTAATGGATGAAGTCCTGTATAACGTCATTTGGTAGAAGACTGTGGCTAATACTTGGGCGAATTTTGAGAATATCTATGCGAAGAAGTCTCTTAAAAATCATTTGTATCTGATTATGCAGTTGTTCAATCTGAGGATGGTGAAGGGGACTGATGTTGAGAGCCACATTGGCAACTTCAATAGGCTCATTTACAAGTTGTTGGATGTAGATGAACAGATAAAGGATGAATATCAAGCATACATCTTGTTGAATTCTCTTCTGAATTCATATGAGTCGTGTGCCTAATGGATGAGGTCCTGTATAACGTCATTTGGTAGAAGACTGTGGCTAATACTTGGATAAATTTTGAGAATATTTATGCGAAGAAGTCTCTTAAAAATCATTTGTATCTGATGATGCAGTTGTTCAATTTGAGGATGGTGAAGGGGACTGATGTTGAGAGCCACATTGACAACTTCAATAGGCTCGTTTACAAGTTTTTGGATGTAGATGAACAGATAAAGGATGAATATCAAGCATGCATCTTGTTGAATTTTCTTTCGGATTCATATGAGTCGTTCATGACTCGTTATGCGTAGGTAGGGAGCCATTAGCTTAGAGACCGTTATCTTAACCCTCTAAGCGAAGGTGATGAAAAGGAAAAATGGTGGAGTGGGTTCTTCTACGAAGGAGGCACTAGTTATGAGGGGAAGAAATTCTTAGTTGGATGGGGGATCATCGCAATCTATATCTAAAACCAAAGGCAAAGAAAAGAATAAGGTGATGTTGTGGAATTATGGGGAAGAAGGGCACGTGAAGAGGGATTGTCCGAATCCTAAATAAAGGTAAGAGAAATCTGCAGATTCTTCTAGGGGAGTTAATACCGCAAAATCTATGAAGGATGAGTGTGATGTTTGTGATGTATTGACTATGTCCTGTAAGGGGTCTCTCAGTGGAGATTGGCTCTTGGATTTAGGTGTATAATATCACGTATGTCCTGACCGGAGTTTATTCATAACATATCGAGCGTATGATGGTGGATCGGTGTTTTTTGAAGATAGCTATGCCCACAAGGTGGTGGGTATTAGTATAGTGCGCATTAGGATGTTCGATGGGATTGAACGAGTCTTGGAAGGTGTGAGGCATGTGTTAGTGTACTTTTCTATAGCATACTAGGGTACCTTATTTGTCAATTACGTAGGTCCATGTGTTTAGGGCGTGTTTGGCGCATAGTATTAGAAGGGATGCAATGGTATTAGGTGGGATTAACATCATTTATTACACAATGATTACATGTCTGGTAATCCAATGGTATTTTCATATCCAATCCCATGTTTAGGATCAAATACTTACCATGGGAAAACCATTGGATTAAGCAAAATCCCGTTTGGTGGACCATGGAATTGCAATCAATAGACCAAATTCACAATGGATGTCCGTCACTTGAACATGTATATAACCATAGTGTCATGTATAAAGGACTTATATGGATGGATGGCATGGATAAAACACATGCATCAATGTGGGGCCCACGTGTGTGAGAATTTGAAATCCCATATGGGATCAAGTGCAATTCCATCACACTTAATCCCAAGCCTCCCATCCTCCCCAAACATCATATGGAATTTGCACGAAACCAAATGCAATTCCATCCCACCTAATCCCATCTAATACCATGCCCCAAACACCCCCTTAGGCGTTGGTTGAGCCCAAAGAAGACGAAGACTAAAGATACAAGAGGACAACTGCATCAAGGAAGAAGAAACAGGTAAATCAGAGATGCTTAGTGATCCAAAACCTTTAAACCTAAACCAAATTCAAACCGTTAAATGACCTAACCCATTAAGTATACTTTTGGTCATCTTAGAATGACCTTAGGTGTTCCAAAAGACCACCCAAAGGAAGGCCTAAGAGGTGCTTGAGTTGCTGTAAAAATACATGAAATATAGCCAACTCAGTGTGCTTGACGACCTGTCGCAGGGTCGCAAGCATTATGCGACTGATCGCAGGCACCGTACGACCGATCTCTAAGAGATCCTTCAGGTCAACAAGCAGACCCATAAATTAGACCGGTCACATGTCTAATTAGATCGGTCACAAGTCAGTTGCTACCTATCACCAGTACCATGCGACCGGTCACTTGGGACTCCTGTTTTGTCAGTAAGCTTTCTTTAAAAGCTGGCCTTATTTAGACTTGTCACTACTCAACTGTGACTAGTCATTGACCCTCAACGACCGGTCGACAGAAGCTTGCGACCGGTCGATAGAAGCTTGTGACCGGTCATTAGATAGCCGTTGAAGGTCGTTTTCTATCCGTTGCATCTTTCTCTATATAAAGGATAGGCTTAGTTTAAAGTCAGGAGAGAGAAATTTTAGTACCTTAGAAGCCACCCCCATTGCTCATATGATTAGGCTCTACTCTTATCCATTCCAAGTCATCTCCCTCGTGTTTAATCACAAGCCGGAGCATTCAAGAGCTCATATGAAGATGAACTTGCTCTCTCGTGCTCTTTAGATGGTTTAGACACCTACACCATAAGTATATCTTTAGTTTAAACCTCTTTAGAGATCCAATTAGATGAAATTTCTCTAAGCAACCAAATCCTACTAGTTGTAGAGAATTCATCACTACCTCCTATCACCTTGAGCATCTTAATAGAGAACTTCATGCTAGGCGATTGATCATTGGAGATAAGGAATTAACAATGCTTCAGCAACATGATCGGGGGAGTAACAAGAAGCTAATTGAAGCACGGAAGAGTGAAAATCAAGCAACCCAAAGAGGCGCTGAATAAGGGCTCATCCAACAAGTGTCATTTGCACTCTTTTCATTTGTTGGTTAGAGTGTGAGAGTTTGGTTTCAAACTCGAACCAGGTTCCTTAATGGATCCTTGACTCATTAGTTGAGCCTAAAACCAGGTTCCTCAATGGATCATTGGCACATTTGTTTGGCTTAAAATTCAGATTTATGAGATGAACCTTGAGTACTTATTTGTTGGGTCTGAATAAAGTCTCCAAGAGGATCCACCGACACGGGTATGTATGTGTTCCACTAACACTAGTGCGTACATGTAGGTTGAGAGGTAAACCTGTAAAACCTCCGTCCAGGTTGAGAGGTGAACCTGTGCCAAAACTTTCGTATAAAGGTTGAGAGGTGAACCTGATTTAAAACCTTCGTTTAGTGAAATCTGGTGTTCTCATGGGTTGAGAACGGTAACTGGGAGTGGAGTAGGGAAACCAAACCAATATACATGCTTGTGTTTGAGATTGTCATTTGAGTACATTGATATTCTAGCATTATTTTTAATTATTAAATCATATGAATGCTTGAATGGAATGTATGCTATGCATGATAAGTAGATTCTCATACACATGTTGTAGTTTCATTTTTAGACTAGGTGCTTGATTAGTATATCTTTGTAGTCTAGACATTGCATATAGATTAGTTGCTTGATAATCATATCTCTTATAATCTATGTGTTTAGGTTAGTTTGTTTAAATTGTATATCTTTTATAGCCTTTTTTATTGGACTCGCTTAAGCTTGAAAGCTAAGTGTTTTTGCTTTAATTAGTTTATGATTGCTAATTAGTTTAATTAAGCAAGAGTTTTTAAAGGATTTAAAAATGTCATAATCACCCCCCCTGGGACTTAGCTGTAGTTCTAAGCTCCGCCCTAAGCTTCCACACGTAGTGTAGGGTATCCCCCTGATGCAATTTCAGCATGTCTCTAGAATGAAGAAGAATGTGATCTCTTTTAATGCACTCGAGGCTACGAGGTGCAGGTTCATCGGTCGCGATCAGTACTGTAAAGTGACGAAGGGAGCACTCATGACGATGAAGTCACAAAGTTGTGGTCATCTTTGTAAGTTGATAAGGAGCACTTCTCACGGTGGAGTTGCGAGATTGGCAGCGGGATCCACGGTTGCTCATTTGTGGCGTGCGTGTAAGGGCCAAGTGAACGAGCAGGATGTGAGGGACTGAGGGTACAGTCGATGGAGGCACAAGAAGTGATAAAACTATGAAAGAAACGAAGTGAAGATGAAGAATGGAACAGTGAAGTGATTGAAGATTGAAGCCACAGTGGAGATTGTTGGAGTTTGTCTTCAATCTTGGACACCAGGGGGTGTCGTGCGCCCGACAAGCTTGGCTCGGGTACTTGAAATTACCCCAAGATATGACTTTTGGATATGGTTGTTGCTGGATCGATAAAGGAGGTGGTCGGTTGCCCAACAGGGTTGGGTCGAGCCCCTGATATTTCTCTAAATTTATGCCGAAAATCTCTGGACAGATTTTCGTTTTGTCGAGCGCCTGACGGTGCGCGAACTGCAAAGTCGGTTGTGCAAGTTTTGCACGAAATTTGTTTCTAATTCCGTTTATTTTCTATTTAAAGGGGTGTAATGAGGGATTAGGGTGACACAAAGAGTCTTAAATGTGTTCATGTGGGTTGAGAGAGTTCTAGGATGAGAGAATAAGCTTGAGGAAGAGCTACGTTGTTCTTTCTTTGGATAAGCTTGAGTTTCTCTCGTGCTCGCTTGCTAGTCCAGTTAGAAGATGCCTAGGCATTTTAATAGGAGGTCTCAGGTTGGAAATTCCAAGGAGACACTAACCCCACTGGTGTGTGGGTGTATCGTGTGACTAACCGTGTGGGTGGTTGGGCAGCTAATAGGGTGGGTGCGTTGCATGACTAAAAAAAAATCTTGAGTTTCTCTCTGTGGGGCTTTAGGATCCAGGTAAGTCATTCTTCTATAATGTCTTGTTGAAATTGCGTCTTTAGATAACACTTGAGATGTTATACGTATGGAAGCATAGAGCGAAGCTACTACAATTATGGTTAAGTCCTTTGGGGGGGGGGGGGGGGGGGGGCTGGCTGGGGTTAGGACCTTTTTGAAATTCTTTTCGCCTACTTAAATTAATTAGTAATTTATACTAAGTAAGCAAGAACACTTCGGCTTCTAAGTCTAAGTGGGTCCAATCACAAGACTAGCATATGATTAAGCATTAAGAAACCAAGTCTAACATGCATAGATTAACATATAGATTAATTAAATCAAACACCTAATCTATGCAACCTATGTAGACTATATGAGAATGGATCATATAATCTCATGTCTATACTAATTAGTGATATCATGCTTGATATCATACACTAGACCAGGGTCCATTGCCTTGTTCGGAGATCGATGTGTCCTCCGCCATAATTAAGAGGTGTGGCGACTATTCTAGTGGCCATATCTAGGATCAGGCCATGGATTTTATCAGTTATGTATGTAGTGGTCATGAGTGCAGACCGGATCGCAGCTGGGATCTAATCGGCGTGGGCTGCACATAGCAATGCAGCCACACCAACGACGTGGGGCGATGACATGGACGTCCTAGAAAACACCGCATATTCCAAGACCAAGTAATCATCGCCCGATCAGTTGAAATCCCTAGTTGGGAACCCACACAGCTAGGATATGAACCCCGGGGCAACTATGTCGGGCTTCAGGATCATGCATGGGCTCAAAATATTGGGACCACGTGAAGAGAAGCTAGCCACCTGATGCTAACACCGTCGTCTAGAACTTAATATCCACCGTTCGTGTCTGGGCCGCCTTTGTGATATACCTCTTCATGATCACCCCATCCTTGATGTTGATCACAACGAACAACATGAAGAAATTACGAGGCTTCAGTAACTGGGCCAACAGTGGCAAAGATCACCCTTTCAGTGCTAGTGCTATTCACTTCGGATATCTGAGAACTTACATTGCCGAGCTTGCAAAAGACAATCTTGCCCATTATGCCTTTAGGATCAAGTGTGTAGGAATCACAGATTTCCTTACTAGCATTACCATTGATAGAGATGTAAATTCTCTCAGGATAGAATGAGACTTCCCTTGAAGGGTTGTGATGTCATTGTCGAGGGTCATCGAATGCCATAAAATCTCTATCAATGGTCCCTACACCAACCATCTGTTGGGCGTAGAAGCAACCTCAGAATGAATCAAACAAGCAACTAAGAACGAAAAGTTCAAGCAAACACGGAGAACACAAATACTATGGATCAACAAAACCAGACGACCTCAGTCAACCGGGAACATCACAGCGAGCTTAGATCGACCCAACTGGACCTTCTGTCAACCCAATTGCACTGCACCAGATTAAAGGCACTCAATCAACACCATCGTGATCCAAGTGGCACTGTTGTTCATAGTGTAAGCGTGTGGTTGATCAGGTGCATCTCCACACTGGGGTGGGGTCTGTGAGATGTAGAATGACCACAAGGTGGGTCCCTCTGTGGGACCTGTGAGATGCAGGGTAACCCACGGGTAGGTTTCGGATATTCTGGTGCTTCCCTAAGAGCTCTGGAGCTTTTGGTGTGTTGGCTAGTGTTGAGCGCCTAATTGTGCATATTCTAACCCCAATTCATCACTCATTGTGCGAGGTTTGCATGGTTTATAGATGAATCTAATGCATGTTTTGTGACTACAGGATTGAGAGTGAACTCCACCCATTTGAAGATGAAAAGAGCATGTTAGGACCTTGGATGAAGACCCAAAGGAGGGCCGAAGCAAAGAAGGAAGTAAAGAAGGAAGAAAGCGGAAGAAAGAAAGAAAGAAAACAAGAAAAAAAGGAGACCGACCGGTCTTGACCGGTCGGCCAAGGAAGCCTGACCGGTCTAGACCGGTCAGCCATGCATTCCAAGGCTCTAATGAAGATGACCGACCGGTCGGCCACAGCTGCTGGAGGATTGTTGAAGACGTCCGACCGGTCTTGACCGGTCGGACATGCTTGCTGGACCAATGTTGAATAGGCCCGACCGGTCTTGACCGGTCGGCCACACTTGTTGGAACATTAATGAAGACGTCCGACCGGTCAAGACCGGTCGGACATGGTTGCTGGACTAAGGATAAACAAGGGCCGATCGGTCATGACCGGTCAGCCATGCGTACTAACTTAGAAGTCTCCAAATCAAGTCCGACTTTCTCTGCGCTGCGCAAGTTTTACGCAATTTCTCGATTCTTCCGAAGTTGTGGAGCCTCCAGACTATAAAAGGACACCTAAGGATCGTTCCTAGGGTATCCGAGAGGGGTTCAAGTGAGGTTGGAGTCTGTGGAAGTGGAGATTGGAGTTTCACAACTCCTTTTGGTTTGCTTTGCTGTTTTCATACTTTTTATAGTTGTTTCATGTTTCCTTGGATCATGAATAGCTAAACCTCTTAGCTAGGGCTAAGAGGTGAAGCTTGTAGTGGATCCAAGATGTTTTAATTCGTAGTTAAGTGGTTTTAAGTATGGAATTCATGATTATGAACTATGGTTTGAAGTTTATACAAGTTTTTGAGTAGTTTTTCTTAGTCTTATGATGACTCATGGATGTTTGGGAGAATTACTTAATTGCTTAATTGGTTTGTGACGGTCTAGACCTGTATGATCCGAGGAATCGGAGTGCGCTCTAGTACTATGTTCTTCATAAAGGAACTTCCTACCAAAGTTCTACTTTTCTGATTTTTTTGTAATGTGTATGGACTGTGCATGTGATTTGAATCCAGTTCAAATCCTGATCTAGCCTTGTCTTGTGACAGGACTTGAGGATGGTTAGGATTGTGAACTAGACCTTTTGGAAAGGGGAATGACCTATGCAATTGAGCATGCTCAGATCAGCCTGCATTGAGTGAATCTTATGCATAGAACTTACGTATTATAGACTGTTTGGTTTAACAGCTCTATCATCCGACTAGATAGACAGGAATGTCGATTCTAGTTGAGAGAATAAGAAACCACAGCGGATTGAACATCAAGGATTGCTACAAGTGGATCCTTGAACCCCTAGTGCCTTCTTATAATTAGTTACTTTCGATTTAATTGAACTTTTGTTACTCATATCAATTTCATATAACATTTTGATTAATAGATTTCAATAGATACTTGTGGATGAGTTTGTGAAATTCTACATAAGTCCCTGTGGATCGACCTCGGTCTTACCGAGTTTATTACTACATCGCAACCCTACACTTGGGGAAGCGAACAGCTAGTACTCCCTGCATCAAATGGTATCAGAGCCAGAGACTAGTGTTCAAGTCTCCTTACCGGTGTGGGTGGATGATGCAGGCGCATCTCCACACTGGGGTGGGGCGCCACAATAGGTGGGGTATGTGACATGCAAAATGGCCATGGGGTGGGTCTCACTATGGGACCTATGAGATGCGGGGTAGTCCAAAGGAAGATCTTGGTCGGTTTGCTGAGGAGGGCCTGGATACCAGGATATTCTGGTGCTTCCCCAATGGCTCTAGAGCTTTTGGTCAGTGGCCCACTGTTTCCAACCGAACATGACACAAAGATCCCTCTCTCTATGGCTGCAATGGCTCCTAGTGCAATAACATCTAAGTGGTAAGGCAAAAATCCCGAGAATGCCAATGACAACGACCTCATATCCATACCGTCCGCAATTGCCTGGTCCATGCCAGTCAGAACATCAATAGTTGCTGACTCCAACATGTCTAAGGAGAATATGATCTTGTACATAGCGAGCCGGGCCATGGGCTCAACCCCAACGAACATTCCCTTAGCATAGCCGAAGTAGTCCACGTACTAGGTGTCTGGCTTCTAGTAGTCCCTTAGCATATGAAAATATCGTAGACTAGGCTTTCGCCCTGTCCACAATTCATATGGAGTTTTCATTACAGCCTTACTTGGGACCCTATTAAGGATATGCACAGCCGTTTTCAACGCATCACCCCACAAAGATTCTGGTAACATAGAATTACTAATCATAGATCGCACCATGTCCTTTAGGGTGCGATTACGCCTTTCCGCTACACCATTCTGCTCTGGAGTACAAGGCATGGTGTACTGGGCGACAATGCCACAATCTTGTACGTATCTAGCGAATGGACCTGGATTACGCCCAGATTCGTCATACCTCTCGTAATACTCACCACCACGGTCGGATCTAACAACTTTGATCTTCCTGTCGGGTTGATTCTCGACTTCAGTCTTATAGATCTTAAATGTATCCAGGGTATCTGATTTTTCGTTAATAAGGTATAAGTACCCACAACGAGAGTAGTCATCTATAAAAGTGCTAAAATATTTCTGCCCATTCCAGGATGCTATAGGGAACGGTCCGCAGATGTCTGTATGAATCACTTCTAAGAGTCCTACACTTCTAGTGGCAGCCTTTTTCTTTATTCTAGTCTATTTACCTTTAATGCAATCAATACAAACCCCAAAGTCCGAGAAGTTCAGGGAGTGAAGAATTCCTTCACGCATAAGCCTTTCCAATCTCTCATGAGAGATGTGGCCTAATCGCCTATGCCATAGCATGGAGGAATTCTCACAATCTAAACTTCGTTTGATGCCTCTAGTGTTTCCATGTGAGGAGTTAATGCTGTATACATGTAAAACATCCAAATCTAGCTGATAAAGGTTATTAACTAAAGTGCCAGAACCAATCACAGCCGAATCATAGCAAATACTTAATTTTTCATTTGCAAATTTAAACTCATAACCAAATTTGTCCAAACGAGAAATGAAAATCAAATCGCGCCTTATAGAAGGCACACAAACAGTATCTACTAGATCAAGAAAGTGTCCTGACGATAACCTAAGCCTACAGACTCCAATAGCTTCCACGTTTACTCTAATGTCGTTCCCCATATAGACTGATCTCTCTGCATCAGTTGGAGTCCGACTTTGGAGCATATCCTGCATGGAATTATAAATGTGAATAATTGCACCAGAATCTATCCACCAGGACTATGTGGACATATCAGCTAAATTTGATTCAAAACAGACTAAAATATGGTTTTTACCCTTAGAAACGATCCATACTTTAAATCCTTTACAATCCTTCTTCTGAAGACCAGGCTTATCGCAAAAGAAGCAGTCATCATTAGGACCCTTCCTTTTCTTCTTAAATATTTTTCCAGACTTAGGCTGATTGCCACCCGCAGGACCCGTAGAACTTTTACCTGAAGTGTGCTTTCTTTTCTTATTTCCTTTTCGTCCTTGACCAGATGTCACTAGGTGCGCACTTTGTGTCTTGCTCGACCTTCTGAGTCTCTCTTCCTCCTGAACACACTGAGATATCAGTTCGTTCAATGTCCACTTTTCCTTTTGAGTATTATAACTGATTTGGAATTGACTGAATTGTGGAGGGAGGGAGTTCAGAACCAAGAAAATCAGGAGTTCATCCTCAATCTTAAGGTCTAATGCGTGGATTTTAGCCACCACATCAGACAATCCACCAATGTACTCCCTGATATTTTCTTGACCATTATAGGTGGCTTGAGTCAGCTTATGTAAAAGTGAACTCAGCCCAGCTTTATCCGATTTCTTAAATCGTTTTCCTATTTCAATCAAGAAATCTTTAGCTTTCTCAGTGTCGGGCATGACACCCTGCATGGTCTCAGAAATCGAGTTCTTTATGATCTTGAGACATATCTTATTTGACTTGGTCCAGGCCTTGTTGTGAGCCTTTGCTGACTCTGTACTAGAGTCAGTTGGAAGGAGAGGCTCTACTTCCTCCAGGGCAAGGTCCAAGTCCATGTAACCTAGGACTATTTCAACGGACGACTTCCATTTGGAATAGTTGAACCCAGTAAGCAAAGGTATGGAATTGAATTCGGTTGGAATATTAGAAACAGTCATAGCTGGACATTTAAAGCATAAAACTCACATTAATAAACAAGTCCCATATAATAATGCATAAACATAAACCACAAATATCATGCATGTATGTTCATTCGATTGATTTAGGTCTTCAATCAAATGACCCAGAATGATGATGGGCCTGTGGACCCTCGCCGTTCCGCGCTCCTGTACGTACTCATTTCCCTTCCGAAAAGAAGAAGGGGTGCGTGCGCGCGAATCGCCGTTTGTGCCACTGGCTTGCCTCGTTCTCGAGGGCTTTGTTCGGTTGTCATGTTAAGCTGGATGTGTTTGGATGAGTTTGTATAAGACCAGAGTCGCCATTAGCCAGTTACTTCGAATTTATAGTCGGCTAGACCCCATAGAAACGTTAGAGAAGGGAATCCGAAGATTCCTCCCTCTAAAATGACTCCTTTTGATCTACGGCCAGAGATTCGAGGTAAGGGATCACGGTTACAGGGTGGGAAGAGGTTAAGCACCCCACAAACTGCCCGTTCCGAAGTACGGTCTCTATTTCATGGAATCGAGCTAATATTTGAAAGTTTGATTTAATCCTCGTACATTCTCATGGATGACATGATGCATGAATGCAGGTCTGAACAGTAAGAGTTTCTGATGGGCAGGTTTCCATTAACAGGTAAGCCCAGAGCATACGCTGGAACTGACAGGTGCTTTATGCGAGATGCATGCTGTGTGTTTGAATAATCAAAGTGTTCGTAGTGACTGATGCATGAATGCAGGTCTGAATAGTAAGAGTTTCTGATGGGCGGGTTTCCATTAACAGGTAAGCCCAGAGCATACGCTTGAACTGACAGGTGCTTTATGCGAGATGCATGCTGTGTGTTTGAATAATCAAAGTGCCTGTAGTGAAGCAGGGGGGTTAGAAGAAAAGGAAATGTTGCACTTATTCTAGATGCGAATTGGATGATGCTGATGATAGAGTAGCTGGATGGACGGAGGTGTCGCAAGGATTGGCTTCGAGTGGCTGGATCGAGACTTGGATGGCTTGGGAGACTTGGACCAGTGGTCAGGCTGGGCTGGACCAGGGCTAGGCTCTCCTCACTCGGGCTCTCCTTGGTGGAAAATGGGCTAAAAGGATGGAGGTGGACTCAAAGCTTTCGGACTGAAGAGAGGGGAAGTGGATGTTGAATGTGAAGGGGAGAGGGGGTATTTGTAACAACGGGCAGTGGCAGATTACATAAATAAGTTTGGGCGACACCTAGGGGGCCTCCCGTAAGGACGTTCTCAGGATTTAACGGGCAGTAAGAACATGCTCTGGGGCTGCTGCTTGAAACTCGGTGAGTTGACTCGGTGATTTGACTCAGCGGGTTGACTCGTCGAGTTTGACTTTTTAGGACTTTTTTGACTGGTTTTTCTTATGGGGAGTTTTTCAGGCTGATGTTTAGGGGCGAGTTGATTGGGTTCAGGCTTGAGTTGGGCTATGGATTGGGGCTTACAAAGGTGAGTTTGGCTGAGTTTGGACATGGGATTTGGGGGTATGGTCTTCCATTCATCCAGCTATCTCTACCAACAGTGTAACCGAAGGTGGGGTGTCTACGGATTCCCCTCTTTGGTAGAGGTTGCGTGCAACCGAATGCCAAAGCGAGTGGACACACCACTTCTGACTCGGTCATTCATAGATCATGGTCTGAAATCTTTGCTTGCCTTTGCATCTGTGCCAGTTGATCGTTTAGAAATTGATCACTCGCAGATACCGCGGGAGTTTGGAGAAAATGTTGCGATTGTCCTTGTAGTGTGCTATAACCTGGGTATCCAATCACAACCCTTCCATTCCCGATCGGTACTAACATCGGAAAGGTACAGCAAGCCTCTGCGTCGTAGTCTTACGAGGATACTGACCCTGTGATTGACTGTGAGGTTTGATGCTTTCCCAGGATCACTCCAGGAGTACTTGTTTCGCTTGACTGTCAAAGTGGTTAGCTGCCCTGCGTCATGTAGTCTTACAGGAGTCCACTACGCCGACTTGGACTCAGTCAAGGTACTTCAGGCATCCACGCCTAAGTATGTGCGGGTGAACTCTTTCCACCCAATCAGCTGATTTTGATACTTGGGTTACAATTCATCATTTTCACCTGTTCAAATGGTTTCTTTGACCGAGCCTTTTGGCTTTCATCTTTTTATATCTTAGCATCTGGTACGATTGCACTAACACTGGAGTTTAGTTCGACCGTACTTTGAGTGCATTGGATCCGATGATCTCCGGGGAAACCGCAAGACATCAGATCTTATTTGATTTTTGCATCGGTTCCTACCCAGAGATATGGAAGATCTCCTGGTGTTTTGGAGGCCGAAAGCTCTACTGGGAAAATGTTTTTGAATTTTGGAAAAGATACCCACTTTGGGGAGTGATACTCCGTGGGGTTTTTATTTGCAAATAGGAATATTTTTTGTCTATTTGAAATAGCAATCTGGTTTGCATGAGCCTCCACTAGGGATGCTTGTGGGGTCTTTGGCTAACTGACTTTTATTTTGAAAGCAGGTAAACATGATGATTGATGCGATGGATGCTGATGCATGGGGATGGATATTTGATGATGGATGCATGGTTTGGCTCATTCTTTTTCAGCTCGATGATTTTGTTTTTGCTGTGGGTGCAGAGAATTTTGAGCTTATTGCTTGCAGGGTTGTGCTCCCCTGGGGATTTTCTTTTCAATGTGGATGTTTAGTCAGCGGGTTGGTCAAGATCCCAACTCGTGGTCGATCAGGTCCTTCGTCCCAAGATGCTGTTTCTTTGCTAATGAGAATGTACGAGGATGTTATCCGACTTCAAGATGTTCTTTTGGGCATAGATATGATTCGGACGGTGCTTGGTCGCCAGTTTTGGTCAAGATTCCAACTTGCGGGCGATCGGATCCGTCATCCCAAACTGCGAAATGAGTGAGCGGAGTTCGAGACTCCTGAAGTGCATTGCTGGGGGTAGTGACAATTTTTTGTGATTTTTACAAATATTTGGTCCGAATCTTTTACCTGGGTCAAGATAAAGATTGGTTATTGAAAACAAATGAAATATTTTTGTGACTTTGGGAATATTTGGCTTGAAAGCAAGGGAAATATTTTGTGATTTTTGAAAGATGATTTTGTAATGTTTTGGTATTTTTCTGATTTTTTTGAAATGCAGGGAAATGTGTGGAATTTTCATCCACTTCCAGCTTCTACTGCTGGTAAGGCACTCGATCCATTTTACGTCGGTGAGCAAGACAACTCTCACACAGTTAAGTGCCATAGTTTTACATCTTCAGATGAGGAGATTTTTTAGGGTTTTCAGTCAACACACCCACAAATTTGCCTGTTCCTCATGTGCAATGCACATAGACCACATATTGTCTGACGGACTCCTTCGGTCACAGAATGAGCCACATCCACACATTTACATTTGTCAAACCAATTTGGGGCCTTACGTTGCTCACAGTTCCATGAGGGTGCGCTTCACCTCCCAACTGCCTTAATCCCCTTCATGAGTTTTAGGAACAGGGAACATCCGTCAGATTCAATAGCGACTTCCAAATCAAGGTTGTCTATCACGGTGCGTTTAACACGAATAGGGTCGCGGGGTTCTGACCGCCTTAGCCCTTACCTGTTTAGAAGATACCAGATACCCGTACAATCAAGTGTCAGCCATGTCTGGGACAGGTTGGGAAAGAAAGCCCCCGAGAAGTTAATCCTAGTGTAGTTTTAGGTCTTTGGACCGCTAGGGATGAATTTGTGTAGTTGAAATTGATGGTGATTTTTTTTTTGTTTGAAAAAGGTTCCAAACTTCAACTCAAGTAATTGAGACTGATACTGGTTTTTATGGAAAGCTCAAAATCTTTTTGGTAATTTTGAAAATGATCCGGGTTATCAAACCTTGATCCCAGCGATTGAGGCCGATGCCGTTTTTTTGTTGAAAGCAGGAAAAAGAAATTAATCCCAGTGTAGTTTAAGATCTTCGAACCAAGAATATGTACATACTGAACATACATTCTTTTTGTGATTTTTTTAAAAATGTTCCAGGTTGTCAAATCCCAATTTGAGCGATCAAGATTAACACTGGCTTTTATTAGAAATCTCTCGGGATTTTGGTCCCGACGTAGTTTAAGGTCTTCAGACCAAAACTTTGTACAGAATAGGGCAACACATTTTTTTAATTTTTTGAAATGATCCAGGTCATCAGATCCTAGCTCGAACGGCTGGGATCGATGCCGATTTTTATTAAAAATCTCTCGGGATGTTGATCCCGACGTAGTTTAAGGTATTCGGACCCAGAATTTAGGAGCGAGACTGGTAATACATTTTTTTGTGATTTTTGAAAAATGTTCATTATCGTCGGATCTTGATTCGGACGATCAACACCGCTATCGATTTTTATTGAAAATCTTTCGGGATGTCGATCCCGACGTAGTTTAAGGTCTTCGGACCTAAGACTTTGTGATTGAGCATACTTACCTTGCTTTGTTTGGCTTCTGAAGGGGATGATTGTGATTTGAGTGGTCCAAATTGCTTGATTTGGCCCTTTGGGTCCTTTCCAAACTTCAGTTTTGCTTCGAAGCACTTATCCTTGACGTTTCGTGAGGCTAAGAAGGCTTTCCATGGTGCCGATGATGACTTGAACGACTCAGATTGCTCTTTTCAGCCATGTGGGCCCACTTGATGATCAGATTTTGGACTTTGGCCTCCTTTCTTGACAATCAAACCCTTGATGTTGCTACTTGATGAGTCATGCGAGCCTTTCCATGGTTTGGATCATGATGATCTAGCCCTTGAATGGCTCAGATCCCTTCTGGGCCACTCTTAATCAATTTTTCTTTTCTTTGACTCGGTCAAACCCATGTTGGTCGCAATACTTCATGATTGGATAGGTGAGGTACCTTCCAGATGATTCAGATCAGTCTCAAACGAAATCTGGAGTTGACTGGAGCCTTGGGCGGCCCTCAGGGTGCCATCTGCTTACGTGGACTGTCAGTCTCACCTACCAGCGACCGTGAGGCCAATCCCGTGGAGAGAGAGGGAGCGCGTCTGTATGGGCGGCCCACAGCGGGCCGCCCAAAGCTCGCCTCTTGTGCGGCCTGGGCTGGCTCGTGCTTGGACATTCTTCACAGTCCACTGTCCCTGTCCCCACATTCTCTGTACTCTCAGGTTCGATTGTAGCCATGAATCTCCCTTTTGTCTCCTCTTTCCTCCTCCTTTTGTCCTCTTCTTGGTTTGTCCTTTCTCAAGCAATGGATGGTGGAGATCTAGGGGCTGTGGGGGCTATCATTGATGGGTCCCACACTTCAGGAGGTGGTAAAGGCATTAATGATGGTAGAATCTCTTTAATGGATGGTAGAGATGGAGCATTGAATGGGGGTATTGATGGTGGATTAGGGGTGGTTGTTGGTGAAGCTTTGAATGGCCCCATTAATGGCAGTGTTGCTGGAATTTCATATTTGAATGGGCCATTGATTATGGGAGAAATGGATGGTATGGATGGGATGATGAGATGGGACATAGGAGAGGCTATGCATCCCTTGAGTGTGGGCCACATGGATGATGTGATTGATGGTGGTGATGGGGGTATGATGGACATAGATGGGCTGATCTCATGTTTGGATGCTATGGATGGTTCAGATGATACCTTTGATGGTCTGGATGCTCTTGATGATGGCCGAGATGTGCGGCATACTTGCTTGAGTGGACTTGATGTGATCATTGATGATGTCCTCCTGATGATGGATGGTGTGGATGCCTTAATGATCCATTTGATTGGACAGGATGATGATTGGATTCACGACTTTATGTTGGAGAGGGCCGCAGGTCCAGATCTGACCGTTGATTCTTTGATTGGGGTTGTCGGGACCCTTCTTGATGGTTCAAATGCATTTTTCAGCGATCAGGTTGGTCAAGATGCCACGATGTGCGGTGTGATATTTACTGATAGTCCTCTTGATGGAGAGTATCGTCCTTCTCCTGATCGTCGGTCCTTTGCGCACTCCATTCATGAGGTGGGTGAGTCTTCCCATGCGGCTAAGGTCATGACAATTTCAGACAGTGACGCGACTATATTAGACATAGTCGTTACTGGGGACAGGTCAGGGGCTGTTGAGTCTGCAAAGGTTTCAGCTTTTCCTTCTCCTTTGCCTGTTGATCTTCCGATCCTTGATGAGCTGTCATTGATTTTTAAGCCTTTTATTCTGGAGGGGGTACCCGTGAGGACTTGTCAGCTGCCTCCTCGTCCTTCTTGCTCACCATGAATGCTTGCTTGGCTTGTCAGCTTGTCAGCTTATGAGATTCGAGATTTGGAGTCATATGGCTTCGGCAGTTTGATCCATATGGCTAGAGTTGACATTGACTGGAGGATGCTCGGGGCTGCACTGATTGACTGGGTCCCTTCGTTGAACTTGTTTGTGTTCAACGACATGGAGATGGGACCCTCTTTGGAGGAGCTTACGTGCTTGACTGGTCTTCCTTGGGATTATTCTCAGTATTTTTTGCCGAAGACTTTGTCGAAGATTGCCACACCGCAAAACTGGTTCGAGATCCCTTATTTGGTTCAGCCTGCAGCTGCCGGCCGGGATGTTGTAGTGTTCTCCTTGGATTTGTTATATGATCTTTTTTCGGGTCCTCGGAGTGTAGCAGGGTCTATTCTTGCTCGGAATGCACAGATGTTCTGCTTGATAGCTGAAGTGCTATTCTCGAGATGGCACATGTCCCAGACTTCTTTGCTTTTTGAGGTGATGAGCCGAGCTATCCGACGTCAGGGGATCATTTCTCTCGTCTTAGTTGAGCTGTTTAATGGGCTGACTAACTGTGCCCTGGGCCGCACTCGTGTCCTTCGCGGCTGCTGTGCATTTCTTCAGGTATCTTTTCTGCGCCTTGCTTTTCTTGTCTTTTTGGGAATTTCTCTGCTCTACCTGAATTTCTTTTCTTTCTTGATGATCAGGTCTGGCTATGGGAGTGTCTTTCATTGACTGTTCATGTACCATTTCCCGGCACCCATCGCCCAAACCTTATGCGACACATCATGGGATTTCTTCCTCATATGGCTAGGATGAGTGAGCCCTTATATCGCCGAATGTTCGCTGAACTTCATGACTGGAATGTTCGTTGGGAGCCATCTTGGCTTTCACTTCCTCCAGTGCTTTACGATGCGCAGCGCCTTCCTTTGAAGCTGGTAGGCTTTCGATCTTACTTTTCTTACTACCCTATCCGATTCTTGCGGCAGTTCGGATATGAGCAGGATGTTCCTCTTTTTGGTTTCACGGGTATCGGGCGTCGAGCACTTCCATCTAGATCATCTAACTTTAGGACTTGGGTTGACGGATCCTGGGCGAGTTACTTGACTACTGATTTGCTTGGTTTTGAGCTGCGGACTTTTCCGATGGCGACTGCCCCATATCAGTACTGGGTTGCTGAGCAGTCTCTGTATCGACGTATCCCTTACTGGCACCAGACTGCCGATGAGGATGAGCAGGATATCCTTGGAGATGCCGGCTCTTCATCTGATTCATATGAGCCTTTTGAGGAGTGCCCATTCATCGATCCTGGTTTTCTTTTGGCCACTCATGGCCATTTGCTGTCTGAGATTTCCGCTCTTTGGTATCATTGTGAGATGATGTCAAGGAGATTGGCTGCCAATCAGAGGTTGTCTAATGAGGAGACAGCGATCCGTATCCTTGAGCGCAATGAGGTACATTACTTGCGTATGGAGGTGAGCAGGTTGAGAGCGAGGCTACTTCGTTATGAGTCGAAGGACTTACCTGATATGGCCGAGGAGGAGGGTAGAGATTGATTGTTTTGGCCATCTATACATTCCTTTTTGCATAATATATGATTGACGATGATGCATTTTTTTTTGTTTGAAAAAGATGACATGATATATGTAAAAGAAATATGATGCTTTTAATGAAAAAGGAGAAAACTTTTGAAAATCTATTGTGCCATGAGTTGTCTTGTGAGTGTGTCTGAATTTTGTGTCGGGATATAGGAATCAAAACTGGGGCTCGGCCAATGCTTTGACCGATGTCTCGAGATTGACTTGCGTGAGAACCCTTTGGTTCCTTAGAGATGTAGGCAATGTAAACTGTTACTTCCTGAGATTGTCAGAGTTTGTAGAGTTCTTCATTCCTGAATGCACTTCTTCTTGTTCTTGAACTTAACTGCTTGAACCGATCTGGACTGTCTGATTTCTTGGTACCTGCACTTTTAATTTTTCTTTTTCTTTTGAGCCATTTTTTGCTTGCAGTGCTCTTTCGAGTTTTCACTACAGCCAGCCTTTTCCCGTCATTTTTGCCCCTGGCGCCCTTTTGGGTTTTCACCACGTCCCGGGTGTTTGATCTTGCCTGCCCCTTGGTAGCTATGCTGTTTTTACCCTCAGCGCCCTTTCGAGTTTTCACCAAGTCCGCCGTATGCCCACTGTTTTTACTCGGAGCGCCCTTTCGGGTTTTCACTCTGCCCTCTTTGTTTAGGCACACATTTTCTTTTTCTTCTTTTTTTTCTCTTTTTTTTCTGGATTTTTAGATAACTACGGCGGTTAGAGGTCAGGAATTCGTCGTTGCCGGCCGATGGCAATCTTTTAGCCCTTATCCTAAGTTACAATGATAGAGCTGTCGATCTTAGCTACCGACCTTTCTGAGATGGGTGGATGGATGACTGTGTTTCTTCTTGGGTTGATTTTTCTCAGGTGCCTTGTTTTGGCTTCCCTTTTTCTTTCTTTCTCTTTTTTTTGTATTCTTTTTCTCTTATGTTTTTTTTCTCTTTTTCTTTTGAATCCCCATATTTGAAACACTTTTTTGGTGGACGGAAACTGAAATTGCGTCGGGTAGTCTAACACGACACCCTATGCATACAAGTGCGGAAGCTTAAAGAGCAACTAGAATTATGGCTAAACCTATAGGAGGGGGTGATTAGGACCTTTTCAAATTCTTTTCGCCTACTTATCAGATTTAACAAATTAAACTACGTAAGCGATAAACACTTCGGCTTCCAAGCCTAAGTGGGTCCAATTAATAGACTAGCAAGAGATAAAGCGATTAATAACCTAGTCTAATCAACTCATGTGGACTAGAGAGGATGGATCAAGAAATGCTCAAGTCAACATGAGGTAGTGAAAGTACATCTTGTGAGTGTGGATGTGCCTATCAAGTGCCTAGTATACATCCTAACTAAGCATTAATAATTAATCAATTAAACATAATGCATAAAGAGAAATGTGCTCAAGAACAATCACAAACACAACGATGTATAGTGGTTCGACTACTTGTCTATTCCACTCCAGGTTCAAGTACTCAACCCCTTTGAGCACACTAGCATTCACTGGGGAGTTTAAATCTGGTTCCTCCCAACCAAGGTGTTTTAACTTGGATCCACCCAACCGGGGAGTTTACAGGTTCCTCCCAACCTACACGTTTGCACCCGTGTTGGTAGCTCCCCCTTGGAGACTTTGTTTTAGGCCCGACTAATGTGCCAAGGAACGGCTGACGTCCCTAGATTTTAGGCCCAACTAATAGGCCAAGGATCGGCTAACGACCCTAGGTCGAGTTTGTCAAACAAACTCTACACTCCACTCCCACAGGGAATTGAGTGGATGGACTCCTAACAAGACAACCTTACTTGTCGGATTGAGCCCCTTGTTGCGCCGTCTTGGGTTGCTTCTTCTCGCTCTCCCGTGCTTGAATCAGCTCTCCTTGTGCTCCCTCGATCGTTGACGTCGTTGCTTTGCCAAGGCTTCAACTCCAAGATCAGCTACCTTGCATGTGATGCTCCATTGGAGATGCCCAAGGTGCTAGGGAATGGTAAAACCTCTACAAATGGTAGGAAATGGGTTTCCTAGAGGAATGCACCTAAATGGACTCCTAGGTAGTGTTTAGATAAAGGATTTACCTATCATCAAGGTGTTTAAACCCTAGGAATCAAGAGGGAACAAGTCCATTCTCAAGATGCCATTGAATAGCCCAAGCTTGAGATGAAAACACAAGGAGAATGACTTGCTTTAGGTTTGGGATAGAGCCTCTAATGATCTCTAGTAATGGTGGCTTCTATCTCCTCAAAATTCCCTCCCTTAGCTCAAAAAACTGAATCCCCCTTTTAAATAGATTTTCTTCCAACGGTCAAAAAATGGGCAGATTCGTGCATCTCCGATTGATTGGAAAAAGTGTCCGATTGATCGGAGCCCAGTTCGATTGATCGGAGACAAGTCCGATTGATCGAAAATCTATCCAGAGAAGTCTCTGGAAGAAATTTCGATTGATCGGAACACTATCCGATTGATCGGACGGCCCCTTCCGATGGATCGGAAGACTGTCCGATTGATCGGAAATATGTCCAGTGAGTTTTCAATTTTTTCTAGGACAATTTCCGATTGATCAGAATTTCTGTCCGATCGATCAGAGTCCTATCGGAGCACCTGTCCAATTGATCGGAGTCCTATCGGAAATGCTGTTTGAGCCTTTTTTATTGCAGCAGCTTCCACCTCTTTAATTAGTCTAATTTATCATGTTTTTCATGGAGTTCTAAGACTAATGATGATGACTAAAGGTATACCTAGGTGGTGCAAGTCATCTCAGAGGTTATGGGTTAGGTTTTGGTCAAGGCAAGGCACACCAAGGCATCACATTTACCTGTTTCTTCTTTCTTGATGCAGCCGGGCCACTTGAGTCTTCGGTCTTTATCTTCATTAAGCTTAACAGACACTAGACCTACTGACCTAAGTAATTGACAAACAAGGTGCACTAGTATACCATAGAAAAGTGCACTAACAGAAACGATTTCTCAGAGGTTTTGGCTTTGACCTCTTGACTTCAGCTCTATTAAAGTAACTCTTGATAAAGTCAGAATGACTTACATGTGAAAGATCTTCACTTTGTCGGCATTGATTGGCTCAGGAAGATCCACTCCTCTCATGCTGGTGAGTCTGAGGGCGCCTCCGAAAAGTACTTCTCTGATGATCAGCGGTCCGTCCCACGAGGGTTTGAACTTTCTTCTAGGATCGGGAAGGTGCGACGGTAGGATTTTCTTAATGACCATGTCGCCCACCTTGAAGCTTCTTTTTCGGACTCTCTTGTTATAAGCCCGAGCGATCCTTTTCTGATAGCACTGTGAATGACTTAGTGCACGCATACGCTTCTCATCTGCTAGCTGTAACTGATCGAATCTGGCATGTTGCCATTCTCCTTCTTCAATTCCGCTTTCTAGTAACACCCGTAGTGATGGTATTTCCACCTCGACTGGTAGAACTGCTTCCATTCCGTAAGTACGCTTGAAAGGAGTAACGCCCGTAGCAGACCGTACAAACGTTCGATAGGCCCAAAGTGCATATGGGAGCATGTCTGACCAATCTCAATAAGTCACGACCATCTTCTCGAGTATCCTGACGATTGTTTTGTTTGCGGCTTCCACCCCACCATTCATCTGAGGACGATAGGGGCTTGATCGATGACGCTGAATTTTGAACTTGCTGAGGAAGTCATCCATCTTCTTGTTGACGAACGGGGTCCCATTATCTGTGATGATAGCATTAGGGATTCCATACCTGCATATGATGTTGTTCTTCATGAATGTGATCACCTGAGATGCTCGATCGTGGTGTAGGAAGCTGCCTCTACCCACTTGGTGAAGTAGTCGACTGCCACAAGTATGTACTCATGACCGTTTGATGCTTTGGGACTAATCTTCCCAATAATGTCAAGTCCCCACATAGAGAAGGGCCAGGGAGTTGTCAGATTGTACAACTCTGATGAGGGGGCATGAATTTGATTCGCATGCTCCTGACATTTGAAGCATTTTCTGACGTGCTGACAGCAGTCTGTCTCCATGGTGAGCCAATAGTAGCCGAGTCGTAGAATCTTCTTTGCCATCATGTGCCCGTTCATGTGTGGGCCACAGATTCCTTCATGTATTTCTTTCATGATCTTCGCAGCTTCTATTTCATCGACGCATCTAAGGAGGATGTGATTATAGGATCGCTTGTAAAGAACTTCGCCACTGATGGCAAACTGGCTGGCCAAACGCTGGATGGTTCAGCGATCTGTTGCTGTTGCTGATTCCGGATACTCCTGGGTTTCGAGATATTGCTTGATGTTGGCATACCAGGGTTTGTCAGGGACAGCTTCGGCTTATCTATTTGCAGGCAAAAAGTAGGTTCATCTTGAGTTTCGACTGTGAGCTCCCATTCTGAAGCTCCTTTCAGGATCTCGAGCATTGATGCGAGTGTAGCGAGAGCATCTACAAACTGATTCTTGGCTCTGGGCATGTATGAGAAGGTGATTTCTTTGAACTCTTCGATCAGATTTTTGAGATACACATGATATGGTATCAACTTCTCGTCCTTGGTTTTCCATTCACCATTGGTCTGATTGATGATAAGCTGTGAGTCTCCAAATACTCGTAGCTTCTTAACGCCCAAGATTATGGCTTCCCTTAAGCCATCGATGCATGCTTCATACTCTGCCATGTTGTTGGTGCACTCGAATGCTATGCGCCTTGAGATAGGAATAGGGACATCATCTGGAGAGTAGAGGATTGCTCCAATACCACTTCCTTTAGAATTTGTTGTGCCATCGAAGAATAACATTCCCTCATCTTTTTTCTTCTTTTCTTCACTTTCGATAAACAAGAGATCTTCATCAGGGAAGAATGTGTTGAGCGGTTGATAATCCAGGAGAGAGTGGGTGGCAAGATGATCGGCGAGGGCCTTCCCCTTGATTGCCTTCTGAGTGACATAGGTGATGTCGAATTCAGACAGGAGTAGTTGCCATTTAGCTATCCTTCCAGTGAGTGCTGGTTTCTAAAAAAGGTATTTGAGCAGATCCAAATGAGCGATGAGGAGAATAAGGAACGCAATCATGTATTGACGGAGTCGCTGAGTTGCCCAAACTAGGGCGAGGCAAGTCTTTTTGATCGAGGAATACCTGGTCTCGTAGTTGGTGAACTTTCGGCTCAAATAATATATTGCTTGTTCCTTCTTCCCGGTCTCGTCGTGCTGGCCGAGGACACAGCCAATGGCTTCTGCTGCTACCGAGATGTATAACAATAGTGGTCGTCCGGGAGTGGGCGGCACTAGAACTGGAGGATTCATGAGATATTTCTTGATGCAATCGAAGGCAACTTGGCAATCATCATTCCATTCTTTTGGAACGTTCTTCCGGAGGAGCTTGAATATGGGTTCACAGATAGGTGTGAGCTGTGCGATGAAGCGATTGATGTATTGAATTCTGCCGAGGAAGCCACGAATCTCTTTCTCTGTTCTAGGAGGGGGCATCTTGATGATTGCTCTGGTTTTGGTTTCGTCGACCCTGATGCCATCTTCGCTCACCATAAAGCCGAGGAGCTTACCTCCCATTGCACCGAAGACACATTTCTGAGGGTTGAGACGGAGCTTGTACTTTTCTAATCTGTTGAATAATTTCTTCAGATCTTCAAAGTGTCTTTCGACGGTGCGAGATTTGACGATCATATCGTCCACATATACTTCAAGCTCTTTGTTCATCATGTCGTGGAATAGTGCTGTCATTGCTTGTTGATTTGTTGCTCCTGCGTTCTTCAGACCGAACGGCATTACCTTATAACAGAAGGTCCCCATGGAGTGATAGACGATGTCTTCTCACGATCTTCGACGGCCATCTTGATCTGATTGTAACCTGAGAACCCGTCCATGAATGAGAAGACCTTGTATCCAGTAGTGTTGTCGACCAAAGTGTCGATATGTGGCAAAGGGAAATCATCTTTAGGACTGGCTTTGTTGAGATCTCGAAAGTCGATGCACATTCGAACCTTGCCATCCTTCTTTGGTACTGGTACAATGTTGGCGAGCCATTCAGGGTAGTTAGAGACTACCAAGAATTCCGCATTGTACTGCTTGATGACTTCATCTCGGACTTTCAGAGCCCATTCTGGCTTCATTTTTCGAAGTTTTTGCTTCACTGGCTTCATATCCGCCTTTGTTGGCAAATGGTGTACAACGAGCTCTTCATCGAGCCCCGGCATGTCTTCATATGAGAACGCAAAGTTGGACAATCTTGGAGCTAGGAACTCTATCATTCTCTGTTTCATCTCTAGTGGCAATGATTTTTCGATGCGTACTTCCCTAGGGATCTCAGGTGTCCCCAAGTTTACTATCTCGAAATCATCAGCTACAACATTGGCTTTAGATTCGAACTTTTTGAGGACATCCTCTAGTTCGGGAGCCGGGTCATCATCTTCCTCATCCCGAGCTTCGTCGAGACCCATGAGCTCGAAGTCTAATTCGATGTCAAAGTCGTATGATTCGACTTCAAACTCATGTGACTCTTTAGATGAACTTGGTACACTATTGAATGCAGGAAAAGAAATATTTTCTGGTTTTTGAGAATTTTCTGAAATTGAGATGCTAGATGTTTTTGGTTTTTGAAAATTTTTTATTTTTTGGATTTTTGAAATTCATGGGACTTTGAACAAGCGGGCATTGTAGACCATGATTGATCCCAGCTTGTCCCAAAGTTCCGCTCGCTGCTTTAACAGGCGTTTTTTTTTAAGCCAGAGCCCTCAGATGACTCTCTGGCTGATTCAAGAGTTAGGGGAGCAGATGACCATTCTAGACCCCATACTTCTTCCCCAGGAGAGGTGGGGGTTGATGATTTGGGCAAAGAATCACAGTCTGGCCCAATGACCATGATTTCTTGCTGGTTGGGCTCGAGATCTGAGTCGTACTCAGTCCCTCCTAGATCACTTACCTCGCATTGTAGTTCGTTTGGCTCCACACTGAGGTACAAGTTCGGAATCTGGACATCGAACCAATCCAGGGCTGGCCATTTCCTTTTCTTGGTCCAATGGATGTGCTGCTTCTGCCACTGGCTGATGATTGATGATGTTGATTCTGTAGAGATGGGCGGGTCATGCCCCTTGCTGATTGATGTTGAAATGGGCAAGTTGTGCCCCTGGTTGGCTGGAATTGAAGTGGGCAGGTTGTGCCCCTGGTTGGGAGCAGGTATCAGAGTATCCTGGTCCTGAAGCTGTTGTATTTGACTTTCTTCTTCATCTTCATCATTTACTTCTTCTTCTGGAGGCTTAGACGGTTCTAGAATCTGGTCCCATCGAATGGGGGGCCACGTGGCCCAAGCTAGGCTCATCAGGAGGCCTTTGTGTAGTGCAGTCGGTTGATTCCCTCTTGGATCTTTGCAAGGTTCTCTTGGCTTGATGAATGGAATGGGAGAGCAACATAATTTCTTCTTTCTTTTGTCCATGAAGATTACCCTGTACCCGAGTCCCCATTTGTGTTGATTATATACCAGCGACATCTTTCTAGATTTGAAATGATTCTTCATCCAATACTTGAGGCTTAGTTGTTCTGCTGGTGAAAAGACAAGATCCACCCTTATCAGTTCCGGGTTGGCGATAGCGTTCACAGTCTCAAATTTAAAACTATGAAACGGGACGTCTTCTTCAGAGTGTTGGATGTCGATGACAGGGATATCCGGTTCAGTGGTGGCAACATTGGAAGGAATGATGAGCTCCTTCTCTGCATGGATAGAAATCACTTGATTTCCACATATGTACTTCACCCTTTGATGCAGGGTTGATGACACGGCTCCAACCTTGTGCAGCCAAGGCCGTCCAAGCAACATGTTGACAGAGGCTGATATATCCAAGATTTGAAATGTGATGGTGGAGACTTCTGGACCTATCTGTACCTCTATGTCGACTTCCCCTTCCACTGATCAGTGGGTGTTGTCGAACGCTCTGACGCATATGGTGCTAGGTCGAAATAAAGAGGGACTGATTCCCAGACGTTCTGCAGTCTTGAGTGGGCAGATGTTTAAGCTTGAGCCATTATCAATAAGGATCAGCGGGACACAGAGGTCCTTGTATCATAAGGCTATGTTGAGGGATCGCCATGATTGCGTCCTTCTGGTGGCAACTCATTATCAGTGAAGGTGATGGCGTGCGGAGCCAGGAGCTGTCCGATCATCAATGCTATCATTTCAGGTGCCGTGTCAGAGGAGACATGAGCATCGCCTAGGGTTTTGGCGAACATTTCTCTATGTATACGTGATGTGCAGAGTAATTTCCATACTGAGATTTGAGCAGGGATTGACTTGAGCTGAGTTGCTATATCGTATGCGGCTTCATTTTTGTTACCAAAACCCGAGAGAGCGCCTTTGAGATCTCCTCTGTTCTGATTATCTCTTCGGATGCAACGCCCATTTGGATTCATGTTTCCTACCTCCGCACATTCTAGATAGTGCTATGGGACTTCTTTATAGTTTTCCTCTCCCTTGCTTTCCAAGACCACTGGTTCTTGCAACAAGGCTGGTGCTGGTACCAGATCTTCCTCATATGGAGCTTTTGCCTTGAGGACTACATTGTTGCCTGTGCTGAAGGGGTAATATCGAGGCTTGTCCTCATAGATCACATAAGGTTGAGGTCGTGGCTTGACCGTTCCTAGAGCAGGAGACTCCCATCGAATGAATATTGGTCCTCTTGATATGGCAGAGGGTTTCTCTATTCATCCCAGCTGTCGTAGTGTGATGACACGCCTCTAGGATTTGCCCCTTGCAATATGACTGGCTTGATCGGAGGAGCTCCTTCCAAGACAATGGGTTCTTGCTGTTGATGAGTATGATCCCTCCATTGTGGATTGGATTGTTCTTGAACTGGAGTTGCCCCTTGCAAAATGACCGGTTCGTATGCGGGCTCGATGTATGATTGTGCTCCTTCCAGGACGACCGGCTCCCCACATGAATGGCTGTAAGGTGCCCCTTGAACAACTGGTACATCATATGGAAGTGCTCATTCGAGTACTACTGGCTCGGAGACTGAAGGAGGAAAGGGGTTTGCCCCTTGCAAGATTGGGAGAGGATTTGTTGGCCCATAAGTGTAGGCATGAATGGACTGTATTGGGGAGAAGAAATGATCGAGACGCTCTCCTTCTTCTATGCTATTGACGGCAGGGTCACGAGATGAACAGGGGTCCGTTGGATGTTGAGGCAGAGGATTCTGCAGGATGTTGGTAGAAGCTGCTGGAGGAGTTCTAGGGACCGAGATGACGATCTTGCGGTCATCAATCAGATCTTGTATGTCATTCTTCAAAGTAAAGCATCGATCAGTGGTGTGGCCACGCCCTTGATAGTAAGCATAATACTCATTTTCTCGGTAGGTTAGAGGCAGAGGATTTGGAGGAAGCCTGGGTGTCATCAGAGCGAGTAACTGCTTCTGCACCAGCATAGCCATGACTTGACTAAGTGGTTGAGTGAGTGGAGTGAATTTCCTGAGCTCCCTGTAATTCTGCCTATTTTGGTATGAGTATTGGCCGTTCCCTCTGAACTGCTACTGTTGTCGAGGTGGTTGTGGCTGTGGTTGAGGATTCAGTTGCGGCTGGTACCGCTGAGGTTGGTGCTGAGCCTGATTCTTTTGATACTGCTGACGTCCCTGTGGAGGAGCGTATTGATTATCCTAAGCAGTGGTGATGATGTTGTTTACCTCTGTCGGGCAAGGAGGAGAACCGTTGCGGTTTCCGTTCCCATATCCTATGGGTCTTCCCTCCACTCTGTTCCTCTTGACTGGAGTGGCTTGATGAGGCCATGGGGAGATTGTCCCGGCGCGGATTCCTGCTTCGACTTGTTCTCTAGCACGGATCAACTGTGAGAAATTCGCATATGGATGCGAGATGAGATATCCAGATATGCCAGGATATGTTGAATGAACAATCATGGAAATTTGTTCTTCGTCGTCGATAGGTGTCCGCATTCTGGCTGCCATAGCTCGCCAACGTCCCACATAAGCTGATAGTGTTTCATCACTCTTTTGCCTGAGAGCTGCGAGGTCGGCCCTTCTAGGTGTCATGTTGAGATTGTACGCGAATCAGTCAACGAAAGCCTGGAAAAGTTGTTCCCAGGTCTTAATGCGGTGGCAGTCCAATGAGGTGTACCAATCTAGAGCATCGCGCTTCAGAGATTTTTGGAACAAACGAATGAGGGCCCCTTCATTTCCTGAGATTGCACTCAGCTCTCCACAGAAGGCCTTGAGATGTGCTGTGGGACAACTGCTGCCATCGTATCTTTTGAATTTTAGTACCTCAAAGTTTTGTGGTACTTGAGCATATGGGAAAGGACACAAGTCTCTGAACTTGGTCAAAGGTAGATCGATTCTTTGTTGTCGCTGAAGCTGATTTTGTAAGATCTGGAACTGCTCCCGCAACTCGTCTAGTCCTGGGTGATCTGTTCGAACAACTGGTGCCTCTTGGAGTAAGGCACGTTCTTCTTCGGCATAGTGGTCGATGTCGTCGACCCTATGGGCTTGCTGAAAAGCAACCGTGGGTTGCTGAAATTGATTTGATGATTGAGCTGGATTCTGATGAACTTGTGCTTGAAAGGATTGTAACTGAACTGGAGATTGTACTGAATGTTGAACTGGAACTTGTTGGAAATTAACTGGAGATTGCTGAATTGAAGATTGCTGAAAATTAACTGGAGTTTGCTGAATTGAAGATTGCTGAAAATTAACTGGAATCCCATCGGCTGGGATGTGCTGGAATTGAAAAGTGCTCCTGTTTGTAGGAGGCTGAGATGCTGGGAAGTGACCCCCTTGTTGGGTATTCACCACTGTCTGCTGATTGATGTGGGCTTGACACTGACCCCCATTGTGGGCATTCGCCAGTGCTGTCCCTATTGCTGGAAATTGAATTGAAATCCCATTGGCGAGGAGGTGCTGAAATTGAAAAGGGGTCCCATCGGCGGGGACATGCTGAGAAAGGAAAGGAGTCCCATCGACGGGGGTATGCTGAGATCTACTGAGATTGTTGTTTGCCAGATTGACTGGAAGCTGACTGGAAGTTCCTGCGACAGGAGTTCTCTGAGGCAGCCTTGTCGTCGCAAGAGGGTACTGAGGAGGATGCCCCATAGTGAAGGGCTGAGATGGCTGCTGTCGGTAGTCTTGGGCAGATTCCGATGGTTGTGCTTGATTTGAACTGGAGACCGAAGGGACCCGGCATGGCTGCTGAGATTGTTGAACTGGGCCAACCTGATTGTTGGCTGTTGCGGTAGCTTGTGCTTGCATGAATTGCAAGAGCATTTCTTGCATTGGTCTCATTCCTTGTGCCAATTCTTGCATGATTGGCGTATTCTTAATTAGCTGTTGCGCTGGAGGTTATGCTTCGATCATTTCAAGAGCGGGGAAGAGGTGAGTTTCCTCTTCGTGGTCGGACATGGCTTGCTGAGCCCTGGTGCTGATTATGCTGCGGAAGGGAAGTTGTTTCTGAACACGTGGAGCCCGAGGAGGCGCAATGGTGAGGACTATACTTTACTTTTTTTTTTTTTTTGGGTTTTAGGATTTTCTAATTTTTTTTTGTTTGGTTTTGGGTGGGATGCTATGCAGATGAGATTGTATGAGGACTAATGACTTTTAAGTATAGGGAGGATTCTGTTTTTCAAGTCGGATCACGACTAGTGGGACTAGCATATCCCCAGTAGAGTCGCCATTCTGTGGACCCTCGCCGTTCCGCGCTCCCGTACATTCTCCTTTCCCTTCCGGAAAAGAAGAAGGGGTGCGTGCACGCGAATCACCGTTTGTGCCACTGGCTTGCCTCGTTCTCGAGGGCTTTGTTTGGTTATCGTGTTAAGCTGGATGTGTTTGGATGAGTTTGTATAAGACCAGAGTCGCCACTAGCAAGTTACTTCGAATCTACAGTCGGCTAGACCCCGTAGAAACGTTAGAGAAGGGAATCCGAAGATTCCTACCTCTAAAATGACTCCTTTTGATCTGCGGCTAGAGATTCGAGGTAAGAGATCACAGTTATAGGGTGAGAAGAGGTTAAGCACCCCACACACTGACCGTACCGAAGTACGATCTCTACTTCACAGAATCGAGCTAATACTTGAAAGTCTGATTTAATCCTCGTACATTCTCATGGATGACATGATGCATGAATGCAGGTCTGAACAGTAAGAGTTTCTGATGGGCAGGTTTCCATTAACAGGCAAGCCTAGAGCATACGCTCGAACTGACAGGTGCTTTATGCGAGATGCATGCTGTGTGTTTGAATAATCAAAGTGTTCGTAGTGACTGATGCATGAATGCAGGTCTGAACAGTAAGAGTTTCTGATGGGTAGGTTTCCATTAACAGGCAAGCCTAGAGCATACGCTCGAACTGACAGGTGCTTTATGCGAGATGCATGCTGTGTGTTTGAATAATCAAAGTGCTTGTAATGAAGCAGGGGGGTTGGAAGAAAAGGAAATGTTGCACCTAGCTAGATGCGAATGAGATGCTGATGATAGAGTAGCTGGATGGACGGAGGTGTCGCAAGGATTGGCTTCGAGTGGCTGGATCGAGACTTGGATGGCTTGGGAGACTTGGACCAGTGGTCAGGCTGGGCTGGACCAGGGCTAGGCTCTCCTCACTCGGGCTATCCTTGGTGGAAAAATGGGCTAAAAGGATGGATGTGGACTCAGAGCTCTTGGACTGAAGAGAGGGGAAGTGGATGTCGAATGTGAATGGGAAAGGGGGTATTTATAGCAGTGGCAGATTGAGTAAATAAGTTTGGGCGGCACCCAAGGGGCCACCCGTACGAACGTTCTCGGGATTCAGCGGCAGTACAAACATGCTCCGGGGCTGCTGCTTGGAACTCGGTGAGTTGACTGGGTTTTGGGGATGGGTTGACAGGGTGAGTTGACTCGATGGGTTGACTTAGCGGGTTGACTTGGCGATTTGACTCAGCGGGTTGACTCGGCGATTTGACTCAGCGGGTTGACTCGCCGAGTTTGACTTTTTAGGACTTTTTTTATTAGTTTTTCTTATGGGGGGTTTTTCAGGCTGATGTTTAGGGGCGAGTTGACTGGGTTCAGGCTTGAGTTGGGCTATGGATTGGGGCTTACAAGGGTGAGTTTGGCTAAGTTTGGACATGGGATTTCGGGGTATGGTCCTCCATTCATCCAACTATCTCTACCAACAGTGTAGCCGAAGGTGGGGTGTCTACAGGGCCATAATCATCAAAATCTGGCAAGAGCCCAGCGTATCATCACGATTCCTCCTTTGGGCGAAATTGTAACATACAGGAGGCTCTACTGAACATGAAGCTGACCAATGTTTGTGAAATAGTTCTAAGACGCCCATCACCTTTGGGTGAAATGAATCTCTCAGAACTATATCACTATCACCAATCACTTCATCCAGCTCACATCCAGCCAAACGATGATACTTCTTTGTTTTGACCACTGCCTGTCTGGATGTGAATGCAACTGAATGTAATCCTATAATGGAGGGTTACTGAATTCCAAGTACAGAAGTCTAGAGGTAGAAATCCTTGCCAATTGAGGTCACTTTGGTGGCTAACACAATAAGCTTCAACCCCCACTTCCAGACCCAAGGATTGCTACATGGTTTTGCCCACAACGAACCATAACGTAAAAGTTCTGATTCGGCCCAAACCTATATGGGTAATGGCTCCATTTTAGGCCAAATCAGAGCTCAATAGTATATAACCATATTTACTGAATTACTAGGGCCATTTATCAAGTGTAACCTACCAACCATCAATTAATACATTTAGGTTTCATTTGTACTGAATGACCCAACTATAGTTAACTCAGTAGTTTAATTCATCTTGGGCAATGGGCTGAAGTAACTAAAGTGGGCCCTTAAATGTCCGATAATATGAGAACATTAGGCCTCAAAAGTTGGGCCTAGAATGAACATAAAGGAGGCCCAAATAAAGGTCCAAAATTGGCGTTGAAAATGGTCATGAAATTAACATTGGATAGGCAAGTTATAAGCCCAAAACACACTAAAATGTGCCCTATTTCAGTCCATTTTCTTGCCATTCCGGGAACCCAACAATTGGCCCAAAATTGCCATCAAAGTGGGCCCTGAAGTAGGGCTGGGATTTGCCTAAAACGCAGCTGAGATCTGCCCCTATTTCAGTCCATTTTCTTTCCATTCTGGGAGCCCAACAATTGGCCCAAAATTGTCATCAAAGTGGGCCTTGAAGTAGGGTTGAGATCTGCCCAAATGGACCTCCCAAAATTGGCCCGTAGCCTGTTAGAAACTGGCTCAAAAAGGGACTGCATGATTTGGACCCAATAGACAGTCCCAACGGCCCATTAGGCAGGCCTAAAACGCAAGCCCTAATCCAATGTCTAAAGAGCAAACCTGCTGCAACGTACAAAACATCTCCATCTCAATCTCACGCACCTTTCCTAAATGGGTTGGGGAAACCCTAGCAGCCTCAAGGCCACAGTTCCCTGTTGTCCGAATATGGCAACCGAACTGCGTTGCCGTGCGCATAACGAACACCGCACTGACGTGGTCCACCTTCTTCCCAAAAATGGCGGTACGAATCCTACAACATCGCCGGAAATCATGGTAGCCACCATCGTCAAGATGATTTAGGCCACTTCCAGTGCAGCCGTTTGCCAGATCCGGCTGCCGCACGAGAGATGGAGATGGGTTTCTTCATCAATGGCTGTCGTCGCTGGCGCTGCCATCACCAACTACCACCAGCGCCGTTAAAATCGGTGGTAGCAAAGAGATCAAAAAACGCAGCAGACGGGTTACGCATGGGCAGCAGAGATTGTAGGGTATGTAGATCTGGGATCGCAATGACTGTTGACGGGTTGCAGATCATCTGAAGCGGGCTACTCTACCGGCAGTGACGCCATCTGAGCTAAATTGGAATTTCACCCTGTTTGCGTCTCTACCAGAGATCAATCTCTCTCTCTCTCTCTCTCTCTCTCTCTCTCTCTCTCCCCCCCCCCCCCTGTTCGCTCGCCTCAAGTGTAAGGCTGCGATGTAGTAATAAAACTCGGTAAGATCGAGGTCGATCCACAGGGAATTAGAAACAGATTCCAAACTATTCCAACAACTCAAGTTTGCAAGAAATAAAAGATTCAATTAGAATAATTATGCTAAAACAGTAACTTAATGAAAACCAGTAATTTAAGGTACTAAGGCATTCAAAGATCCACTTGTAGCAATCCCATGTCAATCCATTCAATCCAAGCAAGATACTCAACTAGATTTGAAGTCCTATCTCTCATCTAGTTGGAAAATAAAGCATTAAACACATTCAATCCCACTCAAGTTGAACTTCCAAGTTCTAGTTCCATTCAACCATGTAGAATTCGAAACCATAGCCTTCGAAGTAACAGCCATGCCTATGGACGATGGCCTGCTCAAGGATTACTATAATTATAATCTAAACAACACAACATGATCATCTCAGAGAATTGCAAGGAATCCATGTCCGGAGCACATGAACTCTCATAAAACATCTCAAACTATCAACTTGAAGAACTAGAATAATTAAAAATCCAAACTTGAATTAACTGAATCAAATCATGAAATTAGCTACAAGCTTCACCTCTTAGCCTTAGCTGAGCGATTCTAGCCGAGCATTGTCATACTACAACTAGAACTCAAATAAGAAAATATAAAAACTAGAAAAACTGGAGTTTGGAGGGTTGTAGACGCTCCACGACGACTTCCTTCCTCTCCCACGACGTCCCTTGGCTTCTATGATCCCCTAGGAAGACCCCTAGGTGTTCTTTTATAGTGAGGATGCTCGGTTGCGTCGAAATCTTTCAGAAACCGCGTAAGGTTACGCAGTGCGTAATATTTTTTGGAGCCCAAAATAGTAATTGCCTGTTTTGTATGTGGCCGACCGGTCGACTAGTCTAGCCGACCGGTCACAACCGGTCGGACCTACCTTTCAATCAGTCCAGCAAGCACACAAGGGAGGACGACCTGTTGGCCGACTGGTTGGACCAAACTGGTCTTATTCCAGCGAGCTCAGCAGAGGGCACTGACCGGTTGGCCGACGGGTCAAGACCGGTCGGACCAACTGGTCCTTCTTCCAGTGGTTTCTAAAGGTGTGGCTGACCGGTCGGACAACCGGTCGGACTAACTATTCTTCTTCTTTTTCTTCTTTTCTTTATTCTCTTTTCTCCCTCTTTCTTCTTCCTTCTTTGGTCCACCTTGGACCTTCATTCACAGGTTCTAAATGGACCCTTTTTGGTCTCTAATTGAGTGAAGTCTGCTCTCATCCCTACAATCACAAAACATACAGTACATGGCCCTTTTAAACATGAAAACCATGCATATAATGTGATGTAGTGGCCTATGCAATCTATAAATTGGAGGTTCAACACACCCCCCAACCAGCTTTTTGCTAGTCCCGAGCAGAACATGCGTGAAACAATTTCAAACCTCCAAACCAACTCTCCTCCAGAAACCATGTTTCTATCCATTCCAAGACATACAAGTATAAAATTCGGAGAAATTAGGTGATAGAAGTTAAAACCTTAAACTCTCAAAGCATAATAAGTGTCTACATGAAATTCCCGCTGATTGATTGATAAATAGAAGAACTCGAACAAATTCAACCTAGTGTGCATAGTGAAAGTTCATCTTATGGGTTTCGGGAATTATCTTCTTCATAGATTAAGTAAACCATGGATTCCAAGGTGTATAGAGCAACAACAAGCCTATGATAGGAATTTGCCTTACAGTCCTTCTGACGGCTTTCACACTACGTCCCATTTTCGGCTTTGGTTACGGGTAGACCATCCCCCGGTTGGTAATAGGTAGCCCTTTTTCGGAATTTTTCACCATTTTTCCATCATTCCCAATTTCATCCTTCCTTTTCCTTTTTCTTTTAAATTAGATAGGATTTTTAGAAATCCATATCTTTCGTTATTTTTCCATGGACAAGGATGGACAAAGTACCCCGGCTTGGTTTTTCAACACCTTTAAATCAACGTCTAGCTAATCCACAAATCGCCTAATCCTTTCAATCCATTAGAATCGTGTAATGTGAACTAGGTGTAAAAGTGTTCAAATGTCCTATCAATCACAAGCCATAGGGAATTCACATATAAAACCATTATGTTAGGATAAATTCAAGACTTACAACATCACACACTTCGCATCTCCTCTTCTTATACTCATATCATCTCGAATGTATAGAAATAAGGTTTTCTAAAAGAGTTTTGAAATTTTAGAAAATTCGAAAAAAAGTTCCGCATATGAGGCTCGAATGTTGCAACATGCTAGATGAGGAAGCTCATCGCACCCCCCAACCAAATCTTGCATTGTCCTCAATGTGAAAAGATATGCAATGAACATGAACATGAGAGCAATGGTAAAATATACGAGAGTGAGAATAATAGTACCTGAGATAGCGATCATGGAAGTCAACAACCCAACAACTAAAGCTACTAAAACAGTAAAACTAAATAAAATTAAACCTAATCTACGGAAAGCAATAAAGATAACTAACCCGTCCTTGTAAAAAGAGGATCTCCATCAGACTAGGAGATCGATTATCATTATAACATCCAAAAGAACAAAGTTGAGCAGGATCATCAAGTGGTGTAACAAATTTTTCAGTAGAACTAACCACCATCCTGCTTTGGAAAGTGCATTGATGACATCAACCAGTCTAACCCATAAAAAATCCTGCTGAAAATTTCAGCGGATTCTTCAACACAATTGTCACATGTACTAGGAAAGGAGAATTACATTGGTTGGAAATCATTGAATATGGATCTCCTTTCCTTCTTGTCTGGGCAAAAATTATTCAAATATGGATCATCCCAGAAGTGTTCTTCGGTTTGAACAAACCAAAGAGATGTGGAGACTTGTATTTCTTCTTCACTAGTCGATATGATCTCCACAAAATCAGATTTCACCAGTGCTTCCACAATTGATTTTTCAATTTGGTGTTCTGTGGAAGGAAACTTTTTAGGTAGCAGGGAGGTTTCTCTCAAAGCATGTACAATGTCTTGAATCATGGGATCATCCCAATCCTCAAAGCACGTTAGGCACTCCTCAAGTGTATAGGAGACCTCATCGGAGGAAATTTTTAGATTTGGACCCTTTATGTCTTCCTTCTTCTCAGAATTTTGTGTAAGTTGGAGTGGGTCCCCAACCTCTACACTTTCAGAAATTGGCCTCTCTGTAGGCAAGTAAAGCACCAATTCTTCTAAATCCTGCACAACAAATTTGTGTAAATCAGAATTTGGTGACTTGTCAAATGAATTTTCAGAAATTGACACTTCCAAGGTCTTAATAGAATGAGAATTAGATTCATCCTTAAAATGTGTCAAACATGTCCCTAAACTTTCAGGTAGATCATGTTGGAAAAACCCCCAATTATCCATGGATTCTATCATGTTTACCACATGGGGGCCATCATTGTCGTCCCAATCCTCAAAGGGATCAAAGCTAACAACATCTAGAGGATCAAAATTATGCCTTTAAAGTGAACTCCTTTTCCACGATTGAATCAATCAAATCAACCTCGTGGACATCATCATCATCCCTATACCTTTTGCCCAAGTGGAACACATTCACCTCCAACGTCATGTTTTCAAAGGACATTTGCATCACTCCATTCCGGCAATTTATGATTGCGTTTGATGTAGCAAGGAATGGGTGGCCTAGAATAACCAGTATTTGGGTGCTAGCATCCATAACCGGTTGTGTGTCCAAGACAATGAAATCTACCGGGTAGTAGAATTTATCAACTTGGACTAGCACATCCTCAACTATCCCTCTCGGTACACGGATGGATCTATCAGCGAGTTGCAACATGGTTTTGGTGGGTTTTAATTCACCAAGACCCAATTGCTCATATACCGAGTACGGGATTAGATTTACACTTGCCCCCAAGTCTAGTAATGCACACTCAATCCGATAGTCTCCAATGATACATGAAATTGTGGGACTACTGGGATCTTTGAATTTTGGGGGGGTCTTTTGAGTGAGAATGGCACTCACCTGCTCATTTAAGAAGGCCTTTTGTTACACATTATATTTTCATTTGGTTGTGCATAGGTCCTTTAGAAACTTGGCATAGGAAGGTACTTATTTGATGGCATCAAGCAAGGGAATGTTAATCTTGACTTGCCTAAAAATCTCTAGAATATCATGAGAGTTTGGGAGAGATTTTAGGGCAACCAATCTCGAAGGGAATGGTGCTACGGGCTTGTAGATGCGTTCCTTCTCTTGTGGGGCTAAGTTGGATCCGTCATCATCCTCAGAATTTACTGGATCATTAGGCTTGTCGGCCTTCACCGGAATAGATTTGTCGATTTGTTTACCACTTCTAAGAGTGGTGACGGATTTGGCTTGCTCCATATGTTGGTTGAAAGGATCAGGAATGCTTACTTCATGTACTTGTTTTGGATTGGGCTGAGGTTGGGCCGGAAAGGTCCCTTCCCTAGCATTCAAGGGTCCCTTAATCTCATCAACCGAGACTTTAAGCTCTTGGAACATTTGCTGATTCGTTTGATTAATTTGTGTTTGCCCTTGTATAAATGCTTTCAAGGTATCCTCCATTGAGAATTGAGGTGAGGCCATATTTTGCACGGGTGGCCCTCTTTGAGAGTTGGTAGGATTGCCCATGGGAACATTCTTCCAACTAAAATTTGGGTGGTTCTTCCAATTGTTATTGTACGTATTACCCACCGGTCCATTGAAAGGCCGTTGATACCCATATGTGGCATTTGCATGTTCATGTAACACTTCTTGAAATGCAGGAATTGTGGGACAATCTTGCGTAGCGTGTAAATCGGTGTGACAAATCCCACATATGATCTCAATAGCTTCATTGGACTTTGGAACTCCACTTTTACTAAGTTCCATGGCCTCGATCTTCCTTGTGAGGTTGGCTATCCTTGCATTCACGTCGTCTTCCTCCTTGAGGATATACATCCCTCCTTTCTCTTTCTCTTGAGTAGGCTTGGGGTTGTTAGGTTTATCTGTGGTATCCCAAGATTGGGCATTTTCGGCCAACATGTCCAAATAACTCCAAGCCTCATCTGGATTTTTGCTCATAAACTCGCCATTGTACATCATCTCCACAAATTGGCGCATATTGGAACTTAATCCATCATTGAAAAAGCTTATAATTCGCCAACTCTCATAGCCATGATGTGGGCAAGCAAGTAGGAGGTCCTTAAATCTCTCCCAACATTGGAAGAAAGATTCACCCTCTTTAACCGAAAAATTCATTATGGCTCTTCGAAGGGTGTTCGTTTTATGAGCCGGGAAGAACTTTTTCAAGAATTCCCGGGTCATCTCATTCCATGACCCAATCGAATGTGGTCTAAGAGAGTGAAGCCAATCTTTGGCTTTTTCTTTCAATGAAAATGGAAAGAATTTAAGCTTAATGGTATCTTTAGAAATATTGGTGTATTGCAAGGTAGCCATCACTTCTTCGAATTCTTTTATGTGCAGATATGGCCTGTTAGAATCTAGCCCATGGAACTTTGGTATAAGTTGAATTACACCCGACTTTATGTCAATGTTTCCGCTGTTTGGTGGTAGAACCACTCAAGAGGGTGTAATTGCATGCGCTGGTTGTAGGTGATCCCGTAGTGATCTCATTGGAGGAACGTTATGTACCTCATTATTTCCTATTCCCTCTTGATTTGCGTTTGTTGTTGTAGTATAGTGGCGAGTATTCCCGCCTATCACGCGGGTGACCCGGGTTCGATCTCCTGCAACGGCGCCAAAAACTTGTTCGCTCGCCTCAAGTGTAAGGCTGCGATGTAGTAATAAAACTCGGTAAGATCGAGGTCGATCCACAGGGAATTAGAAACAGATTCCAAACTATTCCAACAACTCAAGTTTGCAATAAATAAGAGATTCAATTAGAATAATTATGCTAAAACAGTAACTTAATGAAAACCAGTAATTTAAGGTACTAAGGCATTCAAGGATCCACTTGTAGCAATCCCATATCAATCCATTCAATCCAAGCAAGATACTCAACTAGATTTGAAGTCCTATCTCTCATCTAGTTGGAAAATAAAACATTAAACACATTCAATCCCACTCAAGTTGAACTTCCAAGTTCTAGTTCCATTCAACCATGTAGAATTCGAAACCATAGCCTTCGGAGTAACAGCCATGCCTATGGACGATGGCCTGCTCAAGGATTACTATAATTCGAATCTAAACAACACAACATGATAATCTCAGAGAATTGCAAGGAATCCATGTCCGGAGCACATGAACTCTCATAAAACATCTCAAACTATCAACTTGAAGAACTAGAATAACTAAAAATCCAAATTTGAATTAACTGAATCAAATCATAAAATTAGCTACAAGCTTCACCTCTCAACCTTAGCTTAGAGATTCTAGCCGAGCATTGTCATACTACAACTAGAACTTAAATAAGAAAACATAAAAACTAGAAAAATCAGAGTTTGGAGGGTTGTAGACACTCTATGACGACTTCCTTCCTCTCCCACGACGTCCTTTGGCTTCTATGATCCCCTAGGAAGAGCCCCTAGGTGTCCTTTTATAGTGAGGACGCTCGGTTGCGTCGGAATCTTCCAGAAATCGCGTAAGGTTACGCAGTGCGCAGTATTTTTCAGAGCCCAAAATAGCAATTGCCTGTTTTGTATGTGGCCGACCGGTCAGACGACAGGTCGGACCTACCTTGCAATCAGTCCAGCAAGCACATAGGGGAGGACGACCTGTTGGCCGATCGGTCGGACCAACTGGTCCTTCTTCCAGTGGTTTCCAAAGGTGTGGCCGACCGGTCGGACTAACTATTATTCTTCTTTTTCTTCTTTTCTTTATTCTCTTTTCTCCCTCTTTCTTCTTCCTTCTTTAGTCCACCTTGGACCTTCATTCACAGGTTCTAAATGGACCCTTTTTGGTCTCCAATTGAGTGAAGTCTGCTTTCATCCCTACAATCACAAAACATACATTAGATGGCCCTTTTAAACATAAAAACCATGCATATAATGTGATGTAGTGGCCTATGCACACCCCCCCCCCCCCCCCCCTCTTTTTTTTATGGGTTCGATAATAGCAGCTGCGGCTGGAGGGGTGATCTCAGTCGTCGATCTCCATGGCTGACCGATTACAAGAATAGATTTCATGCCATCTACGATGTAGAAACATAACTAGCAAAATACGGACTCTGTCATGGATCCGCAGGCTGACAAAACTGAATGGATAGGTCCGTCCTCATGGATTTCCAAGATTTTACTGAAATTGAAAAAATCCACCAAGATTCATGCATAGGTGGCTTTGATACCAACTATGAAACTTAAACATTATGCGGAATAATCGGATCGTCTATGCATCAACAATAGAGATTCCATACTACAATCTTAAAGGCGTACCTGATTGGGAAGACATTCCCGATGCCGTCGTATTGCCGAGAAGAACTCTTGGTCTTCCGCATCTTACACCTTTAGGAGAAACACTCAATAGGGACTAGGGTTTTCTCTTGTATGTTGGTGAGGGGACCAAGACATATATTTATAGGGAAGAGGGCTAGAGAAGCTTACCCATCACACTTCTCTCCTCTAGGGTCTCCACACCGTAGGTTTCCATATTTGGCTTAATAACCGCGAATAGGGACCACGGTTCAAGCGTCCCACCCCAAACCTATTTGTAATGATCACAACTATAGTGGGGCCCACTGAATCGCTCAATCTGAATAATCCAACAGTCATGATCTAAACCGATGATCATGTGTGGCCCACCTAATAGAGTCTTACACCCCATGCCCAAAGTTGTCCCTCTCGGACAAGCATAGTAGTAGATCTTTGATATGTTCAGGTCCCCTTCCTTCAGGCCCTTGCAGAAAGAGCGAGCTCGATGAGTTTTCGGTTGCAGTTGGAAGAATTGAACTCCTCACCAGTCTTGCAAGTTCCCTCCTTCTCTCCTGCACTGGCAGCATTCCCTCATCACTGAACATTTTTCCTTCCGCACAGATACCACAGTCGATGATGCTGATGATCATATCATCACCAAAGTGGGGCCATGGCTATTCAGGCTCAGAAACCGAGGGGTATGTGTGGTATGGAGATGGGCATATGTCTCTGGGTACCTGGCAAGGTGACCTGGCATTTTCTCCAGCTCATTGAGCTGGGCCCACCCACGACATCACGGCACTGAAGCCGTTCATCACGTGGTTGTACGTGTAAAGGTATACTGCAGCTATGTTGTCAGCTGCCGAGAGGGACGAGATCCTCGATGGGTGATCTATATTTATTATAATAGAGAAGGTCAGTCAATCATCTGCCACCATCATGTTGGGGCACACCTTTGATTGCATGCACATCTTAAAAGTTACTTTGCTTGGGTGACCATTTGATGGCTAGGATAATAGACGGTGCACATTTATAATAAAAGATAAAGTCCAATGTTAGATCGTCTATCATATCATCTGATGTCCATCTTTGATTGCCAATTCCTCCTAAAATTCACTTTGATCAAGAAATGCTAATCATCTGATCAATAGAAAGAGACAATGCCATACATACCCCTATGTTTTGGTTGAATAAAAAAAAAAAAAAAAAAAAAAAAAAAAACTGCTTTTAAACTCTTTCTTACAATCCGCTTAAGGTTTTGAAAAATGATTAAAAAAAAATACTTACTTATTTTTAGTTTGACTAACGGTGTTCATAGAATTCCGTCTATTATATCCGAAAATGATAGGTTATGCCTTTTTAATCTTTTGTTTCATGCCCAAGGTGACGGGATCTACTCTAATTGTCTATGGGCCCCAATAATGATGCGTTTGTTTAATCCATACCGTCTATCCTTCATGGATTATAATTTCAGGGCATGAGCTAAAAAATGAAAAAAGATGCAAATCTCATATGGACCCCATAAGAGTTAAAAGTGACAACTACATCCTACCATTAAAAAAGTTAGGATCCACTATAATTCTTTTTATGCCATCTAATGGGTTGATTAGGTAACTTGGAACTAAATTAAGGGCCTATTATAATTCTTTTTTACTATCTATTGTGTTTGGCCTCAAGAAGTTATCAAGGGTAGGCATTTAATCCCTTCTATTTCCTATGGTGTGGTCCACTTGAGATTTGGATCTGCCTCATATTGAGGCCCATGCCCAAAAAAACTTCACAAAATGGATGGATAGAGTTGATGTATCACATTCATCATGATGGAGCTCATAACTTTTGAAACTCTAATAGGAAGGTAGTGCTGGAGGAGTCCTTGAGCGAGAGAGCAGATTAGGTGAGACACTGGATTAACCAATAAGGTGTGGCCCTTACCATGGGGCCCACCTTGATATATGTATTCTGTATGCACGCAGTTCTCCCATTTTGTTAGATCATTTTAAGGCACTTTTCAAAAAATAAAGCAAATCCAATTATCAGGTAGACAATGGAATAGGAAATAGTGGTGGCTGAACGCTTGGCAGGGACAGAAGTTTTGTATCAGGATGATATTTGTTCCTACAGTTTATCATAATAATTCTATGAACGGTTTGGATGGCATATAAATGTTATAGTCAACTCTAGGAAGGTTTCCATGGAGGAGATTGTTGTTCCCCCTATTTTGTTGTATGGCCAACCTAAGTTGTGGATCTGCCTGACTTTTAAAATATTGTCCTATTGTTGTCTTTCAAAACAGATGGACAGAGTGGATTTATCACGTACATCTCTGTGGACCCTACATAACCCTAAGGCATCTATGAGCCCGGCCGGGTTCACAGGCAGTCCACTCTCTACCTGGCAGCGTCACTAGCCAAAACCGAGAAGCGGATTGCGTACTGGTAAACTCTGCAGGGCACATCGTGATTTATGTATATTATCCATTCCGTCCATCCATTTTACCAGATAAATTTAGGGCTTGGTCCCAAAAATGAAGTATATCCAAAACTCAAGTGAACTACACCACAGAAAACAATGTGAATTGAACATATACCATTGAAAAATTATGGGGGCCACAGAAGTTTTGGATCAAGCTGATATTTTTGTTTTCCCTTCGTCCATGTCCTTATGATCTTATGAATAGGTTGGATGGAAAATAAACACTATTGTAGGCCCTAAGAAGGTTTCAGCAGTGGAAATCATTATTCCAACTGTTTCCTATGGTGTGGTCCCCTTGAGCTTTGGATATACTTCAATTTATGTGTCAACTACTAAAATGATCCTGAAAAATGGATGGATGGCCTGGATAGACCGCATGCATTCACGGTGGCCCAACAGAGTTTACATAGTACGATAAAAGCATAGGAACTCAGTACGCAATCCTATTTCCCAAAATCCGTCCCGGACGCAGATTTGGGGAGCGGATTACGTGAGACCCTGGATCTACCGAGGTGGGTGGGACCCCACTGACTGTGGGGCTCACAGTGATGCATGTGCCCTAAATCTACACTGTCCAACCATTTTGAAAGCTCATTTTAAGGCGTGATCACAAAAATGAAGCTGACTCAAATCTTAGGTGGACTACACCGAGGAAACGTCCGTGATTGAATCCTCGCCATTAAAAACTTCATAGATTTCATCGGAATGTTTATCTGTCATCCAACCTATTGATAAGGTAACAAACACCTAGATAAAGAAACCACACAAATATCATCTTATCCAAAGCTTTTCTGGCCCACAAGAAGTTTTTAGTGGTCAATCACCACTGTTTCTGTACGATGGTCCATCTGAGATTTGGAACTTCTGCATTTTTTTTATCATGCCCTAAAGGCTCAATACGGATGTACGGCATGGATGTAGTCATATACATCACAGTGGGCCCTACAGTCAGGGGTCACACCCACCTCGGCAGATTCAGGGTCTCACCTAATCCACTCCCCTTAGATTTCCTAAAGTTTCCGGGCAGAGAAGCTAGGTGGGGCCCACCGTGATCTTTGTGAGAAATCTATCCGTTCATACGTTTTGCGAGTTCATTTTAGGATCTAAGACAAAAAATGAGCTGGATCCAAGATTGAAGTGGGCCACATGAGATAAAACAATAGGAATTAAATGTACACCGTTGAATATATGACCACAAAAGTTTTGTATCAAGATAAGGTTTCTGGCATTTCAGTTCATCTAAGTGGTAATGACCGTATAAACCGTTTGGATGGCATATAAACATAAAGGTGGAGCCTAGGAAGGTTTCAAAGGTAGGTTTCCTGCTCCCGTGGCCGACTTAAGTCTTGAATCCCACTCATGTTTGGTACTATGTCCTAAAATGAGCTTGCAAAACGGATGGACAGGGAGGATTACTCACAAAAATTATGGCTCCAAGAGAGACAGGAGAGAGAAGGCTTGCGGTAGGATTGCAACCTGCGAGCTTTGCGCTTTGTGCTTTGGAGGAGAGAGGTATTTGTTTTATTTAAAAGGTAAAAATGTCTTTTAAAAATATAATATACCATACATAACGGTATAAGATGGTATGCTCTTTTTATTTTTTTTTTTGCTAACAGTAGAAATCTTAGGTGGGTTTTAGGAAAGATTTAAAAGTAGGTTGTTTTTTGAAATTCGGCCAAAAGTTAGGCGTCCACATGGCATTGTCTCTAATAGAAATGGCCTGGTAAATGATTTGAAATGTTAATAGAAAGTGAGTGCGGAAGAGGGAAAGAGGGACGACTACCTTTGTTAATTTGCTCTATAATTTAGAAATATGATTTTTCATTGGTCATGACAAGTAAATCTTTTGAAGGGCTTGCCATGGGAAACTGTACCCTTTGCCAACTTGCCATTTTGAAACTATGTTTTCTACACTAGCAAACTAGGAAAATGTAGTTTCCTATGAAAAATTATTTTCCATGAAGCTATTTTTTCTTTATGAAATGCCCTATATTATATTTTTACTATAAATAACTAAAAAAGTGGTGTAAATTGTTTGCAATTAGTTCTAAAAGTAGGCGTGTCAATGGGCCGGGTCAGGATCGAGCTAAATTCTATCCAAGCCTGACCTGTATCTTTAAACCTAAGTTCAAACCTAGCCAGATCCGTGACAGGCCAAAAAAGTCCAGCTCGAGCTTGGCCCAGATCCATAATAGGACAAAATAGTCCATCTCGATCCCAACTCAGGAAAGAGCTCGTGTAAGAAATTTTGAAAGAAAAATGAAGACAATCCCTTGATTTTATAAGCAGTCCATCGTGATGATTGTATGAGATATACTCTTACCATTAAATGTGTAATCACATGCTAGGTGAAGCGTCAAACAATTAGGCTTATCTATGATTCAGGTGGCCCACACCAAAAGAAATATTTACAAGAGAGTCATCCACCCTTGATTATTATGGGGCCCACCATAATGATTATATAAAATCCACTACAACCATTAGATGCCAAACTAATATATAGGCATGGGGCCAAAAATAGGCCCATCTGTGATTTAGGTGGGCCTCACCAAGCGAAATGGTTTGGAGGATGAACCTTGCCTTGTATATTATTTCAACTCATGTGGTTAATTAATTTTACAAATGAAGCAAACATGCTTGATGGATGGGGTGGATTTTACATCAACATTGAGGTTGGAGCTCACCCAAACAAGGTGATTTTACATCAACATGAAGGTTAGAGCTCACCCAAGCCCCGACTTATTTTCTATAAAAGACCATAAAATAATTCTTCTTTCTCATGATGTGTGAGATGTTGACCTAAGATAATTTTCCTCTCTTTATTTTTTATGAGCCCACCTTAATATATTGGTAAGATCCACTCCAACCATTAGATTGGTAATCCTTCATTAGGCACATGACCAAAAAATCACCCTGATATGTGATTCAAATGGGCCACACCGAAGGAAAACGTTTGGAGAGAAGTAACCCATTGATATTTATAGGGGCCACTGTGATAATTATCTAAAATCTACTCCAACCATTAGATACCATACCCAAAACTAGGCTTGAGATCCAAACATCATCCCCATCCCTTATTCTGGTGGGACATAAGAAAGGAATCAATTTAGAGGGTTAATATTTTCCTATACACTATGTCCAATTATGTCGTCCACTCAAAACATGGATGGGGCCAATTTTTCATCGCTAGGCATAACATGAGGTTACATACCGTGTGGTTGGGGTGGATTTCACATAAACACTATGGTGGGACTCATAGAGCCAACAACCCCTTCTATCCTTTGTATTAACAGTAATTGAAGCCTGAAAAGTCCAATGGATGAGACTTCGGAGGAGTAGGTGAGACGAGAGCAGATTAAGTAAGACCCGTGACCTGGCAAAATTCAACCCGACCCGGTTTTTTCCAGTTTAGGGTTGGAAATTTTGACCCGAATTCAATTTTTTGGTTGACCTAACCCAACTCGGATTTTTATGGGTTAGGGTTAGGGGTAAAGGTGACCTGACCCAACCCGAACGGAATCATATAGGGGTTAAGTAGACTATTATATATTGATTTTCTTATTAGTTAAATAATACGTAGTTTTTTTTTCTCACACACCATGCTAGGAATGGTCCACATGTTTATCAATTTAATAAACATGTGCACACCAATAATCACATTTTATGACACGTAGAACTAAAATATCATGAGATTTTTTATTTTATTCCTGGTGCTCATTTATTAGAGAACTGAAATGGTAGTTAATAGTCCATAAAATAAATTAATAAAATTATCTTAATGGTTATTGTTAGAACTAGAAAATTGCTCGGACGCAGTTTTCTGGTGTTTTGTTGTTCTGGAGTTCTGAATAATAGAAACATTCCTAGACAATCACAAGCATTCACAAAAGTACACAAGAGAAGAGATATCGCAAGGTGAATTTTATTCCAGAGATCCTGAGATCTTATACATTCCAGGCCTTGATTTGGCACGAGCCCTTAATTACATCGAATGATCGATGACCCTTGATTAAAAGGCAGAAGACTAGTCAGCGGGGACTATGGTCTCAGAGTTCATGGTCGTAAAGACCTGTATTTTGTGTGGTCGTAGAGACCTGTGTTTGTATGGTCGTGGGGACCTGTATTTGTATGGTCGTAGAGACCTGTATTTGTTGTGTTTTGTTATGGACTGATCCATCTTTGTACGAGTCGGATGTTTATGTCCCATGTTTTGACTAGAGATCCGGGCTGAGACTGTCAGGGTTTTTAACCGAGGGGTGCGACTCTGGGCCTGCACCCGTCATTTGTGACAGGTGACCGCGGGAAGACCGATCTGCAGTTGTATGTACCTGAGCAGCTCAACTAGTGGATGCCGTTTGGATGGGTAGGGCATCGACTGTTCTTGAAGTGTTAGTCTTTAACAAAGTTCATGTAATAGTTTAGAACTCTCTTGGTATGGTTTATCATGTTGACCATAGTCCCATTTTCTTAGTCCTGACCTGAATATGGGTCATGTTGTAATAGTATATGTATTGATGATACATTGGTATGATTCTAGGCACTGACGGCCTCTTTTCGAGAAGTTACTTCGTTCATCTTGTTGGATTGGATCGGACTCCGGAGGCTTGCATTCTGCTCATTGGGTGGCTTGGATGAGTTATTTGACTGCTCCATTGCGTCCGAAATGCTTGAAATACCCAAAATAGACCCAAATGGGGCCCAAAAATATCACAAAATGAAGGTTTAAAGGTGCTGAAATAGACATTCAGAGTGCTGATTTTTATGATCCGCTGGCCTAATTTTACTGATGCGCTGGGGCCAGCGCGTCCAAAAATGATTGTTAAAGTGTTTGATTTTCCTGATCCGCTGACCTATTTTTGTGATGCACTGGGGCCAGTGCGTCAAAAAATGATTTTTGTTAAGATGTGTATTTTTCTGATCCGCTGGCCTATTTTATGATGCGCTAGGGCCAGTGCGTTTAAAAATGACTTGTTTTATAAACGACTGATTTTCCTGATGCGCTGGGCTATTTTTCTGATGCGCTGGGGCTAGTGCGTCCTTAAAATGATTAGTTTTGGAATATTGATTTATTTGATCCGCTGAGGGTATTTTTTTGACGTGTTGGGGCCAGTACGTCCGAAAATAACTTTGTTTTGAAAATGATTAATTTTCTTGATGCGCTACTATACTTGCGCAATTTGAAGTTATTTCATTGCCGGACCTACTGTGGTCGGAGATGGGATTTTCGGTGAGGGATTCCGTCGATTGGAAGGGGGTTCCGGTGATCGGAAGGGGATTTCCGGCGAGGGATTCCGGTGGGTTCTCAAAATGCCCAAGGGACGCGACTCTCTCTCTCTCTCTGGATTCTCTCAAATGAACCGAAAAAGGGGGTATTTATACCACCGAAGTTCGGCCAATAGGAGTCCGCCACGTGTAGCGTGTCAAGAAAATGAGTTGGCGCGTCGAGAAAGTTACTCGGCGCGTCTTAAAATGCCTTAGTTTAAATGCTGATTTTTAGGGCACACTGGCTGTCAATGCGTCCTGAAATGCTTGATTTATTGGACGCGCTGAGGGTCAGTGCGTCCTGAATTCTTGAATTTTTTTGATGCGCTAGACTAATTTCTAGATGCGCTGAGGGTAGTGCATCCTGAAATTCACTTTGTAAAACTGTCTGAATTTATTGAAGCGTTGGATGAATTTTTTTATGTGCTGAGGATCAGTGCGTCCTGAAATTCAGTTTGAAAATGACTGAATTTTATGATGCGCTAACCATGGATTTCTTGATGCGCCAACGTACTTATTTGTGATTATCTTGCAAAAATGATGGTTTGTGGAGCCCGCTTTGTGATGGATGTCGATGCACTGGCTCTATTTCTTCATTGTTGAAGTTACCCTCCCAAATTTGGAGGGTTTTGATCATGATGAAATGGTGGGGCCCACCATGGGTCCACTTTCCATTTTTTGCCAAGTCTGATGTGCGTTGTGAATTCTGTTGAATTTGCAGACGCACTGCTCCTAAACCCAATGATGGGGCTGATCGTACACTTGTAATCCCTGTTTTGAGGATCCTTGACTTTTGGGACCCCAACAGATGCCCCTCCGATAGGTTGGGATGGACACGATTGTCCATTGCTGCACATCGGATTTTTCGGGTCCCACTATAAATAGAAGGGTCTAGGTCATTTCGGTCATTTCACATATTTTCAGCGACCAGAGCACTTTGCCAGCGCGTCCACATTTTCGCCAGCGCATCCAAAAATTGTCTCCAGCGCGTCGTTTAACTATCACGCACGTCCAACAAATCAAGGTTGGCGATTTTCTGGACGCGCTACCCTCAGCGCGTCCTTAAATTGGACTTGGTGGTTTTTTCATTTCCGGACGCGCTAGTGTCAGCGCGCACAAATTTATGAATTAACAAATTGAGTGTGAGTTATTGGATGCGGTGAGTCCAGCGCGTCATTTATGGACGCGCCATGGTCAGCGCGTACACTTTCTCACTTGGTGCAAATCCACATGATTTATTCTACGCGTTGGCCCCAGCACGTACCCGCGTGTCTGGGAAAACCCAGTTGGAACTTGGGATTGCACTTCCATGATGCGCTAGGGTCAACGCGTGCAAAACCTCGGACTTGGCGATGTTGCCATATTTTCTGGAAACGCTGGGCCCTGCGCATCGTATTTTCAGGACTTTTAAAATTCAATGAATTGTTTGACGCGCTGGGGGTCAGCGCGTCGTATTTTGGACTTGTAAAATTGCATGAATTTTTTGACGCGCTGAGCCCTGCGCACGCGATTTTGGACTTGGTGAAATTCACTGAATTTGTTACATATGTTGGACCTTGTACGTACATTTTTCGAACTTGTTAAGTTGGCCCAATCGTTTGAATGTGTCAAGGCTGACGCGTACTATTTCTGGTCCTGGAAACTTCGTTTAATCGTCTGAACGCGCCTAAGGCTGACGCGCATTGATTTTTGGGGTCGAGAAATTGCCCAATTTTTGGTGTCCTGATTAAGTATGCTTAGCATGGCTCAACGCGCTCATACTCTGGTTCAACTGATCATCGCCCATGATATTTGGGTCATCATTTCGGGGTGGATGGGGTCCAACCTTCTCTCTAAGCTTTTATGAGTGGATGCTATTGAATCCTGTATACCCGAAACCCTTGGGTTAAGTTGAACTGAGTATGATGCTTCTTTTTAACTTAAATTATTTAGAGTTTGTGCATACCTGAATGCATCCTTTTCCGATACTTGTACTTGCCTGATGTTTTGGGAGTGCTTGTGCAGATCTTCATGGCTGGTGGTGCTTCCAACGCTGGCCCTTCCGGTCACAAGGTGGCTACGCGCAAACGCAAGCGCAACTCCCCCCAGGTCGCACAGCCATCTGACCAGAACCCACAGTGGTTCCATCCCCCGGAGAAGTTCAATTTCTATGAGCGCATTCTAACACTTCCGAAGAACATACAGCGGAAGGTACTCTGTGACAAGGCCTTACCGACGCCTCCTGATGAGGGCACTCAAGAAGAATGGGACGCGTGGTACGCTCCTCTACAAGGCTTTCAGACCGATGACGTTGTTGGGTCCGAAGAAGGTGAGGCAAGCCCAATCGTGCTTGTGCAATCCGTCAAGCGTGGCCGCCCGAAAACAGCTGGCAAGATTGCCAAGCAAGTATACTTGGAGAAGCAGGCCAAGTCGAAGGTGGATAAGATGAGGGTTGTTTGGTCCTCTATTAAGTTGGCGATATCGTCTCTTATCATACGTAATCCTTACACGAAGCAATATATCCGATTCCCGAACAGGTTTCAATGATATCGCTCCCTTCCAAGCATCGAGCCTTCCGATGTGTGCTGTGCCAATTCTTTCTAAACTGCCACGTCTTGGACTTCTATTCCCGATACCTTTCTCAATTGCGGGGTGTCCAAAAATGGCACACTTTAGTCCGTCCTTGGTGAGAAGGACATGATATGTCTGGAGCCGAATCATAACCCGCATCAACCGTTTTCAACTCATTATTTTGAAACTTTGCGTTAGAGATTTCATCCTTTGACCGATATAGAGATTTGGCCAGCGGGTGGATTCCGGACCCGAGGACATCTGAGTGCTCACCCTAGCTATGAGGCTTGGGCCAACCGAATTGTTGAGCAGCATGAAGATACTCTGAAACAAGTGGGTCTCCTCCGAGCCATCCAAGCGACATCAAGTTATTTTTATCGGGAGTCATGGGTATATAAGGGATTTTTGAATCATTGGAGCTCCATCACAAACTCCTTCCATATGCCTTATGGGGAAATGAGTATCTCCCTTTGGGATCTGTACCGGATAGCAGGTCTCCCTATCCGTGGCAGAATTTATGATGAGTGGACCCCTAGCGACAGTGGGTTGTTGAAGAAGAAGAAGGGCGTCGACGAAGGTTTCTACTCCGAAGCCTGCTATGAGCTATTTGCGGAGCTTCCGCAATTCCTGGGCTCCAGAGACAAAGTGTCTTTCGAGAATTGGTTGATTTACTTCAGTCATAGTCTGAAGTGAGTTTCTCGACTCGAGTCCTGTACTTTTATTTCATTCTGTCTCCTCTCTTTTACTGATGGTTTTATTTTCTCTTCTCAGCTTGGATTATGCGTCCTATGATGAAGGTCGCAAGGACAAGCTGGTCTTGGAGGCCAAGATGAAAGCGAAGTTCCCACAGCCAAACAAGTTGTCTCCCACCTGTGAACTGGCCGGATTTTTAGCTTATTGGCTATGTTGTGTGGCCTTACCGAGCTCTAAACAAGCGGATAGCGTAAGAGTTTCTTGCTTTGTTGTGGCGGGGAGCTTGGCTAACGGGCATCACTACGCACTGGCTCCGGCGGTCTTGTGCTCTATTTATCGAGCTTTTGGCTGCGTTATCAGTAACAAGGGCTCTGCTTCCTTCGGAATAAACTCTTCCTTCTGCGGGTGACACTATTTTTCCGGTTGGCTCGGGGTTTACTTCCCGTGGGTCTATGGTATGGAACTCAAGGACTTCATCTGGAGAGGATTGGTTCCGCTGCATGCTTTTCAGAAGCGAAAAATGAACAGCGGAAACTTGGCGACTATCGAGGCAAAAATAGCTCGTCATGATGACGTCGACTTCTTCCTTTTCTCTAGGACCAACAGTGAGGATTCAGAATTGCTCGACGATGATGAGAGTCTTAGTTCCTATCAACGCTCATTTTTGGTATCCATCCGCCCGAGTTCACTGCCTTTGAGGGAGGGGGCTGAGTTCTGGAGAGAACCATACTACCCGAACCGATTCGCCCGTCAATTCGGCTACGACCAAGGGCTACCAAAAACTTTTGAACCGGTGACGCGAGAGCAGCGAGCCTATGGCACAGGACCTGATTCACTGGAAGTGGATATGGCGTCAACTCTTGGTAACCAGGTCGGGCTGTTCCTTCATCATCCCGGGTACAGAGTATACTCCCGGTGCCACTATGGATGGATGAGGTGGTGGGCTCACCAATATTCCTTGATCAGAAATAATCGACACGTGGCTGATCCTGTCTTCGTTTCTCCTCCTGTCATCGATCCTGCCCCTGCTGACGGCCTGGGCTATGTATCAGAGCCACTACATCAACTGGCCACTCCTGGTGTGAAGAAATTTCTCACTTCTCTGAACGTAGTTATTGATCACGAAAAGCCTGAGCATACGCTAGAAGGATGGGGTGGCTTATGGGCAGAGGATCACACTTCGAGAAGGTCAAAGTTCTCCACTTGTGGGTCCCATGACAGAGGGGCAGCGGGAAGGTTACGATGTCGGTGATGATGATGAGGATGATGACGGTGAGGGTGGCGATGAGGATGATGATGTTGGTGGTGAAGGTGCTAAAGATGTTGGTGATGACAATGACAGAGGTGGTGGCGGCGATGTCTAGGGTGATGACGGTGGTGATAATATCAGGGATGGCGAAGAGGGTGATGTTGCGGCAGCAGGGACCCCATCGACCGGTGGTCAGGGAGGTCGTGATCAGAGTCCAGCGAGTCGGACGAGTCTATCTAGACGCTCTGTTCCCGGAGATAGTGATTCTGAACCGTCTCCTGAGCGTTCTGGGCCTCAAGTGAAGATCGCTCATCGAGTCCCCGTCGTTGATGGAGGGAAGAAGATAAAAGACATGTGGAAGTTGTACAGGGCTGAAAAAGCACGGAGTCGACTCTCCAAAGCTGCCGGCATCGTATGGACCAAGGGAGGAAGGGGAGATGAGCTCGCAAGCAGACTTAAGTGGAAACTGCCCCACAGAAGAGGGTGGAGATAACGAACCGATATACGATAGATCTGTTCCCGAAGCAAACAACGAACCCCTCCCTATGGACCTTGACAGTGGGCTACAAGCTGAAGATCCTCCTCTTGCCGATCCTGTCAGTACTGTGGCTGTAATCAACCCTAGCCCTACCCCTGAGGCAGGCCCTGCTACTATTATGGAAGAGGCAGCACCTCCTGCTCAAGAAACCATGCCCTCTGACGTTGTTAGTGCATCGAAGCCTGTCTCGGAAGTAACTCCTGTTGTCGAATCGATTCCAGCCACCACTGCCCCTGAGATCATCGTACCTTCTTCTCCTGAATTGCTCGAACCAGCAACGGAGACTGTGACTGAATGTGTCCCAGCATCATCAATGCCCGTTGCTTCCACCATTGCACCGGTTGATGAAGTTCCTGCTGGTAAACTACTTGCCTTATTACTTTGTTGGCTTCTTTTCTTTCTTCAGTGTGCTAATGTTTATTATTTCTTTTGCTAGCCGCTGCTCCTGCCATCCTCCCGGCTCCTATAGTCTTGCCTGAGGTATTCCTTTCATCCCTCCGAGGCCTGTCAAGGACCAGAGCGAATCTTCTGAAGAGCTTACTATCCGACATCGTTGACTCGTTGAAGAATGGGGATGAATGGTCTATCTTGGACGAGGCACTACAGGCATTAGAGCTTAACGCCATGTAGCTCGGGATTGACATCTCTTCGATAGTCAGCCACGTGTCCCAATTCAAGGACGGGATGGCTCAAGTGAACGAGGCGAGGCACCTCAAGGTTGAACCTTCCGTCAAGGAAAAGCGCGGTCACTTGCGGTCTCTTCTTCGGAAACTTGAGTTACATGAGGCGGATGTGGCTGCAGTAAAGAAGGATTGGCGGGCTGTTGATGCTGAATACCAAGAGGCTACTGGACGTCTTGCAGAGATTGAGAACGAGATGGCCCGGCTACGAGCCGAACATTCTGTCGTCCATCTCAAACTCTCGAAGTTCAGTGGTTAGAAGACACGTCTGCAGTCCTCCATCGACCAGCACGAAGCAAAATGTACTGCTATAAGGGCACAGGTTGCCGAGCTGAAGCAGTTTCTCCAAGATACTCCAAACCCTACCCAAGTCTTGGCCGAGGCTGAGGCAAGAAAGAAGGCGATCAAAGAATCTGCAGTTAACCTATTAGAACAATGTTTGAGAACTTTAGACGGTTAAGCTGTAATGATTTTTATTTATACTTTAGAACATGTTGTAATGAATGTTGTAACAATATGTATACTGTTGTAGTTCTAAATTTATGTTGTGTCTTTAACCTATATGATCTTTTTATTTGAGTTTGAATGCAAATAGATTGTGCCATTTGGAAAGGAGCGTCCTCCTGTTAGGACTTAAACCTATACTCATGTGAACGAAGATGTAACCGAGTCTTAGTTAGGGGTTTATCCCGATTCTCGATGGTCTCGAAAAGGTGCAGGTTGCCATACCTGACGTGTTCTGAGCCTTAACGACCTTTCCGATACCTGTGCAAGCACAAAGTAGATGATTAATATTTTGATTTAATCATTGTATGGTATCCTTTCTTTTGGTGTCTACTTTATTTTACTTTCCCTCTACTGGGGTGTTTACAACTTGCAATGATAAGCCTATGTTAAGTGTAATATCTTTTTAAAAATTGGCCATTCACCAACGAACTGATGCCCTGTCCTTTGCAATCTATTACTCGATAGGCTCCATTGGAATATATTTCATCGATGATGCAGACGGGATCCCATTTCGGGTCGAATTTACTTTTCGGTCCTTGGGTCGGTGCCGAACGTTTCATTATTAGCACGAGATCACCCTTCTTGAATGATCTGCCCCTGACACGCTTATCGTACGCGGCTGAAATTTGCTTTTGATACATTTCGAGCCTTTATTGGGCGGCGAGCCTCTTTTCATCTAAATCATCGAATTTGGCCATTCTGATCTTGGCATTGTGCTCGGTCGTCAGGGAGTGCCGAAGTGCGACCCGTAGCTATTCAACTTGGATTTTCATCGGGATCACAGCTTCCATACCATACACCAGTGAGTAGGGTGTAGCTCGAGTGGTCGTGCGGTGCGTAGTTCGATATGCCCAGAATGCTTCGGGTAATCGTCTGTCCCAATCTTTCTTATTTTCTGCTACTGTCTTTTTCAGAATCTTCACGATAGTCTTATTAAATGCCTCAGCCAGCCCGTTCGCAGGAGGGTAATAAGGCGATGAATAGCAATGCTTGATCTTGAACTTTGCGCACAGCTTATTGATAGTAGTGTTCTTGAAAGGTGTTCCATTGTCCGTGGTAATTCTCTTAGGGATACTATGCCAGTACAATATGGTGTGACGAATGAAACCTTCGACGTGTCTTGTAACGACCCGAGATTTTCGACTCTCATGTATAACACGACGGCCGAATTTCCAAGTAATTTATGGAATAACTAATTTTTCAAATAATAAAATATACCATTCAAGCACAATGGCGGAAACAATTATCATCTTATTCTATCAAACTTACTACGTCATCATCAATGTTTGAATAAGGTAACCAACTAATATCCATACTGATTAATTAAAATACAAAATCATGTCTTCTCTTGAAGACTTATTACAATTCCATAAATGTATCAACTACTCAAAAGAAATATTTAATAAATGATAACATCAATTAAGTTTCTCTAACATCGTCATCCGCCATGTGATCGTACGAACCATCAAACTCTTTTCCTTAAAAATCGGGTTCAATACCTGGATCTTCACCTGCATCATCTAAATTGTGTTTGGGATAGCGTTAAACGCTATCATAGTGGGGAATATTTCCTCCAAGACAATCAAGAATTATAATAATGGTACAGAGTAAACGCAAGCAGTATATTATCATTTAATCAAATCAAAACAACCAACTAAAAATCTTTGTTAATGTGATGCATGGAATGCATGCTCTGGCTAAGGCACCCTGGCTAGAATCACAATACATGAAGTGGGAGAGTCCCTGTTACGACTTCATGCTAGCCACTAGTCACCAGAGGTTCTTGGGACGCACATGCCCATAGTTTTGCCCGACCACGTGAGAAACGGGACGCTCATAGCCCAAATCTACACGTGACAGTGTACGGGAGAAGTAGGACGCTCTAGCCTATTCTCAACTCCGTACACCTACATGGAGCCAAGTGAATGCATGACTTTAGTTTCACCTTTATTTAAGTGTTTTCGCATACAACCGATTTAAATAAAACTCAATGGTCACTATGGGGAGTCGTAAGCAATCCAGCATAGGCCGACAGCACAGGATTAGTGTCCATAGCACCAACCCCAGCTCATGAGAATTTTTATACCATTAGTGTCCACTCATTGTCCCGTTTTATGATTTCATCATGTCCCAAAAAGCCAATGTTGTACATCATGACCAAATTCATTAAAATACCCATGTACTGTAAATGGATCAAATTAAGCATCATGTACATGTAAGGATCCATTAACAAACAATCACTTCATTCTCTCAGTTAAGTCAAGATATATTCTTCCATCATGGACACCTCTCACGGGTTCCATCTCTCTCTACATCGAATAATTTTACCAACTTAGGGACAAAGAGTATACAATAATGGGATGTCCATATGATGATCTTATACACATATTTCATATCACAATATAAAAACCAATGTTACTTGGAATACATGGACTAACAAAATAAGGGCATTGATTTTACAAAAATAAATAACACAAATACACATGCTTCTTAGTCAAAAATCTAAAAAAAAAAAAGGAATCACATCACCATAAATGATATTCATTACAAATCTCACATCAAACTTCATGTTATATGGATAAGTAATTCAAAACAAAACAACTTCACATGCTACAAAAGAAACTTATGATAATCGTGATATTATTAATGAAAGGCTTGAAGGAAAATCCTCACCTTATGATGGACTTAGAAGAAGAGGGTTGTAGAAGATCCTAGCCGTTGGAAAAATATGAGAAAGAACTCTCTTCTCTTCTCTCTCTCTCTCTCTCTCTCTCTCTCTCTCTCTTTTTCTCTAGGGCATGGAGGCTAGGGTTAGGAGAAGGATTTGGAGGTGCGTAGTAGAAATATGGAGAGGGATATGCACGCGAGGTCTTGTGTAACAACTTCTTGAGGTGGGTTTCTCAAATCTTAATATTCAGATGATCTATGATCAATTCCAATCCATTCATCTTATTAAGCTCGAAGAGTAGAGTCAGAATACATAAATTTCTTGATAATCCACATTCTAGATTGACCGATCCTTGAAAATGGCTTGACGGGTGCTAAAATGGGCTTAATCTCAATTAACGGTCTACGCTTGATGATCAAGGCCCAAATTTTGGAAAAATATGTAGTCATGATAGGCAAACAATTGTATAAAATTTAGTGGTTGACTGATGGTGAGAAATGCCTAGATCTGAAATTCCAACTTTTGGCGGAAAAGGAAGGGGCTGGCTTTGTGGTTCAACGGTATAGGATTATAGATCGGGGTCCAAATTTTTTGTAAACTCGTAGTCATATGAGAATAATGGGTGGTCCAAATTTGAGAAGCGATTGATGGTGAGAAGTGGGTAAATTGAAAGGTTCAAATTTGAGAAGAGTTGGTAACTCATTAATTTCTAGAACGGGATAACTTCGCGCATAAGAAAGAGGCTTATCAAGGTGGGGCACTCAAATCACACTATTGGTCCATGATAAAGACGATCTAAGTCACTCATATGAAGAGAAATATTAGACTATGACTAACCATCTACTTTCCTCACTCGACGGACATGAAATCAAGGGTTAAGGGGCTGATTTGACAATTGGACAACTTCTACTTTGATTTAAGGGCTGAAATTTGACGTGTATGGTTAATATGTGCCCAAAAGTTTAAATCCAAGGTTTTGCATGAAAGTAATCGTCAGAAACTATAATACTTAAAAATGGTATCTTAACTTTAGTTTAACTAATGGCATTTTCGTAATTATCTGAACAGTGCATGATTTTTTAAATTTGATCTTTCTACGATGTTTATGGGATCATTCTAAGAAACTTTTGTAAAGTGTCCCCTATTGGATCTCCTACGGATGTCCCGCTATTCACAAATCAATGATAAATGTACGATAATTAATAAAAGATAAATTAAAAATGAATTTTCAAAAATTTTCAAATAAATCTAAAAAATCTGGGGCGTTACATGTCTGGCTTTCACATTTCTCAGGGCAGTTGCTTCGGCCCATTTGGAGAAATAATCAGTTGCTGCAAGGATGTACTGATGCCCCTGGGAGGATGGCGGACTAATCGGCCCGATCACATCCATGCCCCAGGCCACGAAAGGCCAGGACATTACTGACTAGTGCAATTCCTTTGGTGGTGAATGTATGATATCCGTGTGGATTTGATACTGGTGACACTTCTTGACGTATTCTATCCCGTCCCTCGTCATTGCGGGCCAGTAGTAACTCGTGTGTCGTACACGGTGATATAAATTCTTGCCTCCCTGGTGGGCACCACATTCTCCTCCGTGAGCTTCTTTCAATGTATCATGTACTTCATCTTAGCTTAGACATCGCAGTAGTACTCCCTCGTATGACCGTTTGTAAAGCACGTCATTCTGGAGTATGAATGAATTGGCGCGTCTTCTGACTTGTGTGCGCATTTTGGGATCCTCCAGTAGGAATCCGTACTTCAGATAATCGATGAATGATTTTCTCCAATCATCTTCCTCTGTAACCTCGAAGCAACAAATGGGGTTGGCACTCAATTCTCCACTGCACAGCGCGGTTGTCAGTAGAATTCTCCTTTTTTCAATTGTTACCTGAAGTGGGCTGCCCCCAGGGTTAGCCAAAGCAGCGGCTAAACTAGCAAGTGCATCTGCTTGTACATTCTCCTGTCTCGGTATGTGCGAGATACTGCTGTTTTGAAACTGGTCAAACATTGACTGTGCTTGATGGCAATAGGGCGATAACTCGGGTTTGTGGACTTCGTATTCTGTTGTTAGTTGTCTGATAACAAGCCTAGAGTCTCCATAGATACGTATTTCCTTGATCTGCATTTCCAAGGCCAACTGTAACCCAATGATAAGAGCCTGGTACTCTGCTTCGTTGTTAGTGCATGCCGGGACTATCGTGAATGAGTAGGGTAACAAGTCTCCTTGCGGACTGATGAATATAACTCCTGCCCCTGACCCTATTGCTCTGGCTACACATCGAAATACATCTCCCAATGGCATGCTTCATTAATCGCCATAACCTGATTGTCTACTAGGTCATATTCTATTTCTTCACCACTTGGTATCGGATGTGCTACCAAGAAGTCTGAGATTGCCTGTCCCTTGATAGCCCGAGCTGGCATGTATGTCACATCGAATTCCGACAAGAGAAGGGCCCACTTGTCCAACCGCCCAACAACATGGGCCTGTTCATGAGAAACTTGAGGGGATCCGCTTTGGATATCAATGTTATCTGGTGAGAGAGACAGTAATGTCTGAGTTTCTTGACGGCAAAAATCAATGCCAGACAGATCTTTTCGATCGCTGAGTAGTTGAACTCGGCTCCCACCAGTGTACGGCTCAAGTAATAGAGTGCGCTTTCCTTTCCTTCTTTGTTCTTCTGGGCAAAGAGAGCTCCCAGTGAATTTTTGCCAACTGCGATATAGAGAATTAGTGGTTCCCCTTTGATTGGTGCTGTAAGGACTGGAGATTTTTCAAGCAGGTCTTTCAGAGAGTCAAATGCTTTCTGGCAAGCATCATCCCACTCAAACTGGACTCCTTTCTTGTTGAGGCGTGAAAATGGCTGACAACGGTCAGATAGGTTTGAGATGAATCTTCTTAAGTAGGTGACCCGGCCTTGGAAGCTTTTCAACTCTTTGAGATTCTTCGGAGGTGGCATCTCCTTGATTGCCTTAATCTTCATCGAGTCGATTTCTATGCCTCGGTGTCTAATAACAAACCCCAAGAACTTGCTAGAGGAAACCCCGAATGCGCATTTCAACGGGCTCATACGGAGGCTTTTCTTTCTTAGTCTTTGAAACACTTGCCATAGATGCTCTCTATGCTGTTCATGCTTGGCCGACCTCACTACAGATCGTCTACGTAGCATTCGACGTGCTTATGCATCATGTCCTGGAAGATTACTTGCATCACCCGCTGATATGTTGCCCTTGCGTTCTTCAACCCAAACGGCATCACACGGTAGCAGTATATTGTTCGCTCGCCTCAAGTGTAAGGCTGCGATGTAGTAATAAATCTCGGTAAGACCGAGGTCGATCCACAGGGAATTAGAAACAACTTCCAAACTATTCCAACAACTTAGTTTTGCAAGAAAATAGGATTCAATTTGGTAATTAAACTAAAACAGTAACTTAATGGAAAATCAGTAATTTAAAGTACTAAGGCATTCAAGGATCCACTTGTAGCAATCCTATGTCAATCCAATCAATCCAAGTATAGAGCACAACTAGATTTGAAGTCCTATCTCTCATCTAGTTGGAAAATAAAGCATTCACACATTCAATCCCATTTAAGTTGAACTTCCAAGTTCTAGTCCCATTCAATCAATATAGAATTCAAAATCATAGCCTTCGGAGTAACAGCCATGCCTAATGACTATGGCCTGCTCAAGGATTACTATAATTCGAATCTAAACGAGCACCATATGATAATCTCAGAGAATTGCAAGGAATTCATGTCCGGAGCACATGAACTCTCATAAAACATCTCAAACTACCAACTTAAGAACTAGAATATGAAAAATCCAAACTTGAATTGAAAATTACTTAAATTAACTTGAATCAAACATGAAATTAGCTACAAGCTTCACCTCTCAGCCTTAGCTGAGAGATTCTAGCCGAGAATTGTCATACTACAACTAGAACTCATAATAGGAAACATAAAAACTAAAAAAGATCAGAAATTGGAGAGTTGCAGACGCTCCACGACAGCTTCCTCTCTCTAGAACCACGTCCCTTAGCTTCTATGATGACCTAGGAAGATGTTGAACCTCCAATTTATATATTGCATTGCCCATTACATGACATGGTTTGCATGATTTTCATGATTTAAAAGCCCATCTAACACATATTTTGTGATTGTAGGGATGAGAGCAGACTTCATCCAATTGGAGCTTAAAAAGGGTTATTTGAAGACATTGAAGGACGATATAAGATGGACTAAAGAAAGAAGAAGAAAGAGGGAGAAAAGAGAATGAAGAAAAGAAGAAAAAGATGAAGAAAAACAAAGCTGACCGGTCGTCCAACCAGTTAGCCACATCTCTGGGCAAAAGGAAGCAGGACCGACCGGTCTTGACCGGTCGGCCATGCACACTGGACAAAGGGGAGAAGAGCCTAGACCGGTCTTGACCGGTCGGCCACGCATGCTGATCAACATGAAGACCAGACCGACCGGCCTTGACCGGTCGGCCATGTACACTGGACGTATTGAAGAGAGACCGACCGGTCTTGACCGGTCGGCTAAGCTCACTGGACTGCTGGGCAGATCAGTCCGACCCGTCTTGACCGGTCGGCTGTACTCTCTGGACTATTTAAAAGACCAGTCCGATCGGTCTAGACTGGTCGGCTCTGCGTAAACAGAGTCCTTTTTAAATCGGGATTCCGAAAACTACTGCGCACTGCGTAACCCTTTTGCAGATTCTGGATGTTTCCGACGCAAGGGAGCTTTCTTACTATAAAAGGACACCTAGGGGCTCTTTCTAGGTCATGGGAGAAGCTAAGGAACGTGGTTCTAAGGAGGGAAAGCTGTCGTGGAGCGTCTGCAACTCTCCTATTTTCGATTTTTCTAGTTTTATGCTTTCATTAAGAGTTTTTAGTTGTAGCATGAATATGCTCGACTAGAACCTCTCAGCTAAGGATGAGAGGTGAAGCTTGTAGCTAATTTGATGTTGGATTCAGTTTAATTCAAGTACTTTTTAATTCAAGTTTGGATTTTTCTCATGTTCTAGTTTCCAAAAGTGGTAGTTTGAGATGTTTTATGAGAGTTCATGTGCTCCGGACATGAATTCCTTGCAATTCTCTGAGATTATCATATAATGCTTGTTTAGATTCGAATTATAGTAATCCTTGAGCAGGCTATAGTCCATAGGCATGGCTATTACTCCGCAGGCTATGGTTTTGAATTCCACATTGATTGAATGGACTAGAACTTGGAAGTTCAACTTGATTTGGATTGAATGTGTGTGAATGCTTTATTTTCCAACTAGATGAGAGATAGGACTTCAAATCTAGTTGTGTTTGATACTTGGATTGATTGAATTGACATGGGATTGCTACAAGTGGATCCTTGAATGCCTTAGTACTTTAAATTACTGATTCTCTATTAAAGTTACTGTTTTAGTTAATTAGCAAATTGAATTTGATATTCTTGCAAAATTGAGTTGCTGGAGTAGTTTGAAATTACTTCTATTTCCCTGTGGATCGACCTCGGTCTTACCGAGATTTATTACTACATCGCAGCCTTGCACTTGAGGCGAGCGAACAAGTTTTTGGCGCCGCTGCCGGGGAAGTAGATAACGGTTTTCAAATAGTTAAGTGGCTGTAGAAATAGAAGTAGATAGGTTTTTCTGATTTTCTTAGAACTAACAAATTTTTTTGTTTTGTAGGAATTCTTCTCTAAGTTCAAGCGCATCAGGTGATACCTTTCTAACTTAGTTTTTTCAGATTAATTTCAGATTTCAGTTTTCTAGGTTAGGATTAGTTTTGATTTTTGGTTGAGTGGTTTATGTCCCGTTGGGAACGTAATCACTCAAATTGTCTCCAATCTGAAGGTGGTCTAGTTGGACCATTGTCAGTTCATAGACGAGTCCGAAATTACCAAGGGCATTGTGAAAGTTTGGAGAGTATGGAACAAACACCTTTAAGGAATCTTCCCCCCCCCCCCCCCCTCCCCTAACTCCAACTACAAATGCAAATCAGGAAGGAGTAGGAGAGAATGAGGTACATAATGTTCCTCCAATGAGATCACTACAGGACTACCTACAACCTGCCCGAGCAATTACACCCTCTTGCGTGGTTCTACCAACAAATGGTGGAAACTTTGACATAAAACCGGGTGTAATTCAACTCTTACCAAAGTTCCATGGGCTAGACTCTGACCGCCCATATTTACACTTGAAAGAATTCGAAGAAGTGTTGGCCACCTTGCATTACATCAATGTTTCCGAGGATACTATCAGACTTAAACTTTTTCCTTTCACTTTGAAAGAAAGAGCCAAAGATTGGCTTCACTCTCTCAGACCACATTCGATTGGGTCATGGGTTGAGATGAACGGGGAATTCTTGAAAAAGTTCTTCCCGGCTCATAAAACGAACACCCTTCGAAGGGCCATAATGAATTTCTCGGCCAAAGAAGGTGAATCCTTCTTTCAATGTTGGGAAAGATTTAAAGATCTCCTGCTTGCTTGCCCACATCATGGTTATGAGAGTTGGCGAATTATAAATTTTTTCAATGATGGATTAACTTCCAATATGCGCCAATTTGTGGAGATGATGTGCAATGGCGAGTTTATGAGTAAAAATCCAGATGAGGCTTGGAGTTACTTGGACATGTTGGCTGAAAATGCCCAATCTTGGGATACATCGGATAAACCTAATAACTCCAAACCCACTCAAGAGAAAGGAGGGATCTATGTCCTTAAGGAGGAAGACGATGTGAATGCAAGGATAGCCAACCTCACAAGGAAGGTTGAGGCCATGGAACTTAGTAAAAGTGGAGTTCCCAAGTCCAATGAAGCTGTTAAAACCATATGTGGGATTTGGCTTACCGATTTACACGCTACGCAAGATTGTCCCACAATTCCTGCATTTCAAGAGGTATTACATGAACACGCCAATGCCACATATGGTTATCAACGGCCTTTCAATGGACCGGTAGGTAATACGTATAATGAGAGTTGGAAGAACCACCCAAATTTTAGTTGGAAGAATACTCCTACGGGTAATCCTACCAATTCTCAAAGAGGGCCACCCATGCAAAATATGGCCCCACCTCAATTCTTAATGGAGGATACCTTGAAGGCGTTTATACAAGGGCAAACGCAAATCAACCAATTGAATCAGCAAATGTTCCAAGAGCTTAAAGCCTCGGTTGATGAGATTAAGGGACGCTTGAATGCTAGGGAAGGGACCTTTCCGGCCCAACCTCAGCCTAATCCAAAGCAAGTACATGAAGTGAGCATCCCTAATCCTTCTAACCAAAACATGGAGCAAGCCAAATCCATCACCACCCTTAGAAGTAGTAAACAAATTGACAAAACTATTCCGGTGAAGGCCGATGAGCCTAATGATCTGGTAAATTCTGAGGATGAAGATGGATCTAACTTAGCCCCACAACAACCGGAACGCATTTACAAGCCCGTAGCACCATTCCCTTCAAGATTGGTTGCCCCAAAATCTCTCCCAAATTCTCATGATATTCTAGAGATTTTCAGACAAGTCAAGATTAATATCCCCTTGCTTGATGCCATCAAACAAATCCCCTCTTATGCCAAGTTTTTAAAAGACCTATGCACAACAAAACGCAAATATAATGTGCAGCAAAAGGCCTTCTTAACTGAGCAAGTGAGTGCCATCCTCACTCAAAAGACCCCCCCAAAATTCAAAGATCCCGGTAGTCCCACCGTCTCATGTATCATTGGAGACTACCGGATTGAACGTGCCTTGTTAGATTTGGGGGCAAGTGTGAACTTGATCCCATACTCGGTATATGAGCAATTAGGTCTTGGTGAATTAAAACCCACCAAAACTACGTTGCAACTCGCTGATAGATCTATCCGTGTACCGAGGGGGATAGTTGAGGATGTTCTAGTCCAAGTTGACAAATTCTACTACCCGGTAGATTTTATCGTCTTGGACACACAACCGGTTTTGGATGCTAGCACCCAAATACCGGTAATATTAGGCCGCCCATTCCTTGCCACATCAAACGCAATCATCAATTGCCAGAATGGGGTGATGCAACTATCTTTTGGAAACATGACACTAGAGGTGAATGTGTTTCACTTGGGCAAAAGACATAGGGATGTCGATGATGATGAGTTCTTCGAGGTAAACATGCTTGAAACTTTTGAAGAAGAAGAACTCCTCCAACTTGAACCACTAGAAAGCTTGGAGACATGCTTAGCACATTCATGGATTCTGAAGACCCCATCATTAGTGAAATTGTGCAAGCATTAAATATAGAGAGACTGGTACTTGGTACTAGCCGGTGGAGGCCCCATTTTGAAAAATTGCCACCAACCACATCAAGGCCTCTACCGTCTAACATCAAACCACCGAAGCTTGACCTCAAACCATTACCATTCGAGCTTAAATACGTATATTTGGGTCAAGAGGAAACGTTCCCAGTTGTCATTGCCTCCCACCTTGAGAAAGACCAAGAGCTCAAGTTGATTGAGTTACTCAAAGAACATAGGGAAGCCATAGGTTGGACAATAGCGGATCTCAAAGGGATAGATCCTTCAGTTTGCACTCACCGGATACACCTTGAAGAAAATGCAAAAACAACTAGACAACCTCAAAGACGGCTAAATCCAAACATGATGGAGGTTGTCAAAGCCGAGGTGTTAAAGCTATTGGATGTGGGTATTATCGACCCCATCTCAGATAGCCAATGGGTGAGTCCTACCCAAGTTGTTCCCAAAAATCCGGTATTACCATCATTGAAAACGCCAACAACGAGCTTATACCAACTAGGGTGACCACCGGTTAGCGTATGTGCATTAATTATAGGAAGCTCAACACGGTTACTAGGAAAGACCACTTCCCTCTCCCATTTATGGATCAAATTTTGGAGAGGTTGGCAGGCCATTCCTATTATTGCTTCCTAGATGGTTATTCCGGATACAACCAAATTGAGATAGCTCCGGAAGACCAAGAGAAAACCACATTTATATGCCCGTTTGGCACCTTCGCTTACCGAAGGATGCCATTCGGGTTATGTAATGCACCCGCCACATTCCAACGATGCATGTTGAGTATTTTCTCGGACATCGTGGGTGAGTTTCTTGAGGTATTCATGGATGACTTTTCTGTTTTTGGGTGTACATTTGATGAGTGTCTCAACCACTTGAAGTTGGTCTTGATGAGGTGTGAGGAGAAGTAACTTGTATTAAACTGAGAAAAGTGTCATTTCATGGTACAAAGAGGAATAGTCCTTGGACATATCATCTCGTCCAATGGAATAGAGGTAGACCGGGCAAAAATTGACATAATTTTCAATCTACCACCACCCAAAAGCATACGCGATGTGCGGTCCTTCCTTGGACACGCCGGTTTCTATAGAAGGTTTATAAAGGATTTTAGTCATATCTCAAGGCTTTTATGCAACCTTCTACAAAAGGAGAACCAATTTGAGTGGAGTGCCGAATGTCAATTAGTTTTTTCAAAGCTAAAGGACATGTTGACAACCGCTCTTATCACTACGTGAAAAATGCAAATTTGCGACGGATTTTGCGACGGACATTGACCGTCGCAAAAATTGCTTGGTTTAACGACGGATCTGATTCGTCGTATTTTAACATATTCCGTCGCTTTTGCGAAATTAAGGCGGGATTTCGTCGCGGGATTTACCGACGGACAAAGTTCGTCGCAAAATTATAATTTCCGACGGACTTAGCCCGTCGCTATTTAACGACGGATTTGGTCCGCCGCTAATCCCAGCCCGAAAAGATACCGCCAAATGAGGTCCGTCGGAAAATAAAATTTAAGAAAAATGAGATACCAGAAAAAACTGATATTTTTAAAAATTAAAAATTTTGATATTTAAAATAACAGATTTAGTAATTTGAAAGAAAAAGTTAAGAGATTTTAAAAACAAAATTGAGAAATTTGAATAAAATTAATATGTTTGAAATTTCTTTTCAAATTTTCACAAAATTAAATATTTTAAAAAAGAAAATTGTGAAGTTAAAAAAGAAATTTGTGATTTTCAAACAAAAAAAGTTGAGAGGTTTGAAAATAAATTAACAATTTTTTAGTAAAATTGAGATTTAGAAAAATAATAAGATTCAAAAAATTGAGATTTTTAAAAATAAAAATGGCCATTTGAAAAAAGGTGAGAAGTTCGAATAAAATTGATAAGTTTGTAAAAAAATTAAAATTTTTATAAAGAAATTAAGATTTTGTATTTCGAAACAATTAAGAAGTTTGATTAAAAAAATAATATTTTGAAAAGAAATAAAAGTTGAGATATTTGATAAAAAGAAAGAGATTTTATCAGTTTTGAAAAAAAATGTTGGAAAAAATTGTGGTTTAAATAAAAGCGAGAAATTTGAAATGAGTGGGCCAAATTTATTGGTGGACATTTATTGGATAGTTGTAAATGAAAAATTACACTCATTCAGTTAACTGGTTATCAGATTGGTTTATGCATACATACATGTTCATTGGTGCAAAAAATGAAGCCCCTAATATAATGATGTTAATTAATTGCAAGGAAAATTTATAATTATGAGATTGATCAAATTCTATGATCAAGTTATCCTAAACTTGATCTGAATGGTCAGATATGTTTAGAACGTGGTAATTATTATTGAAAACAAAATTAAGCCCGAATCATATCCGTATAAAAGACTCTTTAAATGTGCACAATCATTTTTTCTAGAGCTAGACAAATTTTGGACAATCTGATTGGTCCAAATTGAAAAGTAAATGACTTTAGATGTTTAGATTAAATTTCACTCAAATCTAATAGTTAGGTTACAAGATATGGCCCATCATTGATCAATTTTATCTATTTAGTATCTTTCTCATCTTAAACTTGATCAGGGCAAGTGACCAGTCAAATCAAAGTTATTGATGAATATAATAGAGTGAATGGATTAGATTTCTAAATTAGGCCAAATTTTTAGGTCCAAATTGCGCTGCAACTTGTTAACCTCGTGAAAACCTAATAAATGCATAGTCATTGGACCCCAAACTCTAATCTAGCCATTGAGAATTTGATCTTTCTAATATTTGCTATTGCATCCTAAAATGATATAAAAGAATAGATGGATGAATTAGATATACATAAAATATATCAACTTGGGGTCATACCGTTGGGATAACGGATGCAGATTGGTAATTAGTGACCCTGCCACCAGTCAATGCCAAGTGATCGGTGCTCTGTGGACCCCACCATGATGAATGTGTTTCATCCACTCTATCCATACATTTTCATAGATCATTTTATGGTATGAGCCCAAATTTGAGGTAGATCCAAATCTTAAGTGGACCACATCACAAGAAACAATTTTAATTGAACACCCACTGTTAAAAACTTATTGAGGGCCACAGAAGTTTTGGAACAAGCTGATATTTGTTTTTACCTACATCCAGGTCTGTATGACCTAATTAAGAGGTTGGATGTCAAATAATTAATATAGTGGGCCCTATGAGGTTTTTAATGGTGGACATTCAATCAATACTACTTTCCGGTGGTGTGGTCCACCTGAGATTTAGATTTGGCTCATTTATTGGATTAAGCACTAAAATGATCTTCAGAAATGGCTAGACAGCGTGGATAAAACACATACGTCATGGTGGGGCCAACAAAGCACCGGCCAGTGGCCCTATAGCCAAGCATCAATAGCCAAGGGGTGCGAATTAGGTGTTACCCCAGGAACAACTTAGTGGGTGTTACCCTAACCATGTGGGGCCCATCTTGATGTAGTTTTTATATATCAACACCATCTATCTCTTTTTTCATATCATTTTAGGATGTGATCCAAAATCCTAAGAAGATCCAAATCTTAGGTGGACCATACCACTAGAAACAGTGATATATAACCATTAAAAACGTTTTGTGGGCCACAAAAGTCTTAGATCAATCTGATCTTTATATTTTCCCTTCATCAAGACTTTATTGACATTATCAAGAGCTTGGATTGCAAATAAACATTATAAAAACCTTACGATGGGCTCTTTGGAATTTTTAATGGTGGGTCACTCAATCACACTATTTCTAGTGTTATGGTCCACTTGAGATTTGGATTTACATAATTTTTGGCACGTCATCCTAAAATGGGCTGTAGAAACAGATGGACGGCATGGATATACAAAATATCATCCATGTGGGCCATACGGTGGGGGTAACACCCACTAAGTTGTTCCCGGGGTAACACCTAATTCAAGCCCCCCTCCCTGGAAGCGGATTGCGTACTGAGTAACTCCGCACGCTAGCGTGCGGAGTAAACTCTGTGGGGCCCACAGTGATTTCCTTATTTTATCCACTCCGTCCATCCATCTTAACAGAGAATTTTAGGTATGGTGCCAAAAAATGAAGCATATCAAAATCTAAAGTGGACCACACCACAAGAAATGTGTGAACTGAATATCTACCATTGAAAAATTCTTGGAGGACACTGAAGTTTTGGATCAAGCTGATATTTGTGTTTTCCCTTCATCCATATCCATGTGATCTTATGAACAGGTTGGATGACAAATAAACATCACTGTAGGGCCTGGGAAGGTTTCAACGGTGGAAATCATTATTCCCACTGTTTCCCGTGGCATGGTCCACTTGAGATTTTGGATATGCTTAAATTTCGGGCTCAACCAGTAAAATGAGCTAGAAAAACATATGGATGGAATAGATAAAGCACATGCATTCTAGGTGGGCCCAACTGAGTTTACTCCGCACGATAAGAGCGTCCGGGTAACTCCGCACACAATCCGATTCCTCTCTCAAGAGAAGAAAGAGAGAGACAGAGAGGGAAAATGAAAATCCGATTCCCCATCCCCTTACCCTAAAAAAACCCCCAAATCCCTCATTCCCTCCTCCTCTCAATCGTCTCCCGCCCCTCCTCTCTCTCTCTCTCTCTCTCTCTCTCTCTCTCTCTCTCTCTCCAAAAATCCACTACTCCCATCCTGCTCTCGTGGCCATTGCAGCTTCCAAGCTTCCAAGCTTCCACGCCTCCCATCCTTGCTCCCGTTGTTTTTTTCAGCTTCCAAGCTCAAGGGCCGTTGCCTGCTGGTATGAAATATCTCTCTCTCTCTCTCTCTCTCTCTCTCTCTCCAACATTGAATGTTGAAACCCTAATTAGGGTGGACCAGCCGGACACGACAAGTTAACGGTGGGCCACACTTGATAGATGGCTCAGATCTAGCACATCTGAGCAGACATGAACACTTCCCATCTATCTCTGTTTTGGAACGTGGTTTCTTGCCTTGGATTGGAAGTATGAAAATCCTGTGGGCCTGTTTGGATGGTTAGAAAAAGAAAAGAAAAGAGATGACTTCTGGAATGAGAATTTTTCCGAAGTCACCGTTAGGTAATCAGTACAGTTGAATTCTTTTCTTTTCTTTTCCTTTACCACCCCCAAACAGGCCAATGATTTATAATTCTTAGGCATTTTCCAACTCTGCCCTGTCCCCCCCACACGTAGAAACACTTACCACTGTAGAACGCACGTGCTTGATCAAATCTGTATATCAGGTGGGCTACACTGTTAGATCTTTTGGCCTAAAATCAAAATTCCACATCTCAGGTGAGCCTCAACTTGTAAAACAAATGATAAATGAACAGTCAGAAAATACTGTGTCTTGAGGAGCTTCTGATAGGAATGAAAGCTCAGATCTTGACACGTGTCCATACTACCACATGTGCCTATGGATGGGGAGGGGGCTTCACACACGACTGGCATGGGCAAACCCCATAAGGGAACATCAGTAGGGTCTTTCCAGCCAACACACCACATGTGGAGGACATCAGTACCATTAAGGCCAAAAGTGCCTTTCTAATGGATGGATTAGGTCTGGCCATGATGGAGAAGTCAAGGAACTTTCTTATAACCCTAACTTATAGCATTGTGGGGGCCACCACAATGACCATGTGACACTAAATAGTATTGTTGGGTGTTACATTTTATTCATAAAATGGGTTGGATTAGTGTGGATAAGGACAAGAACAAGAGGCATCCATTGAAAAAGACCCTTCCCTCAACTAAGAAAAAAGAAGTGAGGAAGGTACAAGACTTAAGTGGGCCATGCTAAAGGGAACAATGCACGGCCCCCACTTTTAACACCTTCACGGGCCCAATGCATGTTTACCAAACACGATTGTTTTCACATGCATTGTATGGCGGGCCCACATCGATGAGATGGTTGAGAGTAGATTAGCTGTTATGGCAGGATGCCAATTGCGTCCAGCAACCTGAGGATAAAACTCTGTGGGGCCTACGGCGATGTCCCCAAGCATCCGCCCCCATACATCAGTTTCTACGGATCATTTTAGAATGTGAGTCTGAAAATGAGATTGATAAAAAGGTCAGGTGGACCACAATGCAAGAGACAGTGGGTATTGAACATTTGGGGTCCCATAAATCTTGGATCACACTGATATATGTGTTTTCCCTTCACCTTATGAACATTCGTTACACGACCGGCGAGGCTTCGAGTCTTCGAGGAGACTCAGCCCCTACTCAGCATATGGAACAAATTTATAACCTTGTAAATGTGAGCAGCATCATAAAGACCAATTGAATCTAGACCATCGATTTTCTGTTCACTTCAATAATGTAAGCAGCCTGATGAATGGAGCGCTAACTTGGCTGCGACCTTTGACCATCATAATGTAAACTCCCATCTTCAGTTGTCTTAATTTTCTATGAGATTTCATGTTCTCTCAGTAGTTAAAAGGTTACTTGTTTACATACATTGTCAGATTAAACAGCATAACTTGTGGAATCCATTGTAACTAAACCACAAATCTCAAAATCAGATTGTTTAAACAATCCTAACCTCTGATTCATGACCCTGTTTGCTGAAACAGGGCCGTTTGATATTTTTCATTTCAACCGTCCAATAAATCCTCCAAAGACTCCAAAAATCCAATAGTTATATAATTAAGTAAGTGTAGGTCTTTGTTTATGGCACATAAAATTAGGACACATAATTTTGTTAGTTTAATTTGAATTACTTATGTAATTTTGCTAGTTTAATTTGTATTGTTGTTATGTCATATGTACCATCTTTCAGTGCCTTGGTATCATGCATCAAGCTGCTGCAAAGTATAAAATATTTTTATTTGGTTATATGTAAGCTCTCTATTGTTTCTTCACACACATTGGGATGGCATGAAGATGATTATCTCATTTTGGAAGATACTAACCCTCCTATCTTTTGCCTTTTGCCTTTTTCATTTTGCCATTGAAACATTTATTGTTGTATTGATCTACTGAGCCATGCTGTGGATGGGGATGACAAGAAAAAAGAATGTTGGTTGTGGTCTCTAGCTCAATAAGCTTGTTAAGACACCTATTCTCCCCAGGCATGATCCAGGATGAGTCTGTCCTGAACTTCTAGGAGGTAATGAATGAATATTCCACCAAATTAATTAAAATAAAAATAAAAACAGAATGTTTTGAGTTTTGGGATTTCCTAAAATGTATGATCTCTTCTTGAAGAGTATGTGTCCACAATTTTGTAAGTTATTTCATTTTCTATGGAGTGTTCTTGTTCTTTTGTTTTGTAAGATTCTAGGTCATGTGTAAACATGACACTAATGTAAGAAATTACCACTGAAGAATGATGGGTTCAAGATGATTCAAGAGGTGTTGTAGAGGCACTGAATGAAACAGTTTACATCCTTGATGAATGCACAAGACTAATAGTAAGTACATCCTTCCTTTTCTTCAACATGAATGTTATCTCCAAGTTTTTGTGAAATTTTGGTCTTGTTAGTTGCTTGGGTTTGCCTTGAGGATAGCTCAAATTTCAAGTTTGGGCAGTTTTCAACCCATCCAATAGGATGGCCCCACCATTAGAAAGAAATCAACCATTGTAAAATTTCAGGAAGGTTTTTCTTTCCTCTGATTTTTTATTACATCGAATGTTGTTTTCTTATTTTGCTATCGTCAGAGTCCAAACCCAGGTTAGACTGAATTTTTCTTCCACCAACGTCTTTTCAATTACTTGTTTGGCGGTTAAACACTAGAATTCAATTACTCGTTTGGTGGTTAAGGGTCTGAACAGACATTCTGCAGCAGTTGGATGTGATATTGAATTAATTTATAGTCCGACCTGGAACACATCTAATACCAATTTGGGGCCAGGGAATCATTAAAACTAAATCCTGCATGTCCTGGTCTGTTTGCACTTATTTCCAGCGAGACGCCTATAAAAATGGGCTGTGGGCGATCAGTTATCTTGGGTTATTTCTGAAGTTGTGTTGGAAGAATAGAGGTGCATCCATTTTTATTTTTTATTTTTTGTTAATAATGGATTGTTGGTTTGCTGATTTTTGCATTGTGGAGGTGAATTTGAAATTTATATCTTTTTCCACAACAAGGTGGGGACCAAGGTTTACTTATCCAGACTATTAGTCAATTGGGGCGCAATAAGATTTAGCATTTGGGGAAAGCGAACTGGAATTGGTGAACAGATGGGCTATATTAATTATGTGTCTTATACCTCCTCTTACAAACATAAATTACTTGTGCTTGTTACAATCTAGATTTTGGTTAGGAGTGTTCAATTGTTTATTGCCCTTTACTTTTTCTTAACAATTGTGACTATTTTATTTTATTTCTATTTTTATTTTTTTAGATTTTCATATGTGATTTGCATTTGGTAAGTGTTTGGAGGCATTTTTAATATTAAACTTGGGCCTTTGACTCTCCTTGAGTCTTGGCGGTTCTTAATGTATGTGCAAAAGGACTACATTTTCTATGGCTAACGTACTCACCACACCTTTCTAGCTTCGCCTGTAATTTTTCTATCTCATAGGAGCTAAGCCATTGTTTTAAAGTTAGGATCTTCATCATGTTTTAAATTCATTAATGTTTTGTTACATACTGTTATTAATCGTCCTTCAAGTTTTTCAATGCAGGAAAAGAAGTTGCTTACCTTGAGGAGCAATGAAGGGATTGAATTTGCTCAGCTTATAAATAGATGAATTGGCAGATTGAATTTTCTTCCTACAGTAAATCTTAGGTTAAGGAAGTGATGGAAACCCATTCCAATGTCTGAAGCAACTGTAAAAAAATCTGTTCCACTTGGGACAGTTCGATATAGATAAACAAAAAGATAGTTTCAGTACTTACATATACATGATGTAGCCTATGGTTGGACTCCAAACCATCTTCCGATTTAAACTTCAATATACGTTCTCCATAGTTTGTTATTGGTCTCGATTTTTTTATTTTAAATTAGATAATTTTTTAGTTATATTTGTTCTTTTGATGATCAGGTGAAAATAGATTCGGCATGGTCTTATAAATACACCATCTCCATGCAAAACATTGGCTGTCCATTGATTTGAATGTTGACAGTTTGGCATGCCAAGGTGAATGAATCAATCTGATTTTTTACCGCGACGATCTTCATGTTGTGGCCCACTTGTTCTAAGCAAGTGACATGGCAATTCACGTGTGTAGCTTTGCTATGTTTGCATGTGAATCTATTATTGAACTTTGCTAGCTCATCTTTTTCATCTTTTTTTCATTTATTTATTTTATGTTATCCTATGGCAGGTCTTGGTGAAGTCTGTGAAACCAATCTCTTTGCTCTTATTTCTAGTCACATTGGCTCTGTGTGGGTGGGCAATCAAACAAGCAATCAGCGTCATACAGGTACAATATCCAATTATTGAACTTTGCTAGTTAGAAAAAGAATTGGGAAATATTAAAAATGGGCTGCACTGAAATGGATATTTTCTCATTTCATTGGAAAAATAGAGAATAGAGAAGATTGAACAATCCTAACCTTTGATATAGACACCTGTTTGCTGAACTAGGACATTGGAAATTTTCTCATTTCATTGGAATAACAGAGAATAGAGAAGATTGTGTTGTTTTTGGTTTCCCATTTTAGCTAATAGTTTTCATTGGAATAACAGAGAATAGAGAATAGAGAACATTTTCTATGGCTAAACGTACTCACCACACCTTTTTAGCTTCTCCTGTAATTTTTCTATCTCATAGGAGCTAAGCCATTGTTTTAAAGTTAGGATCTTCATCATGTTCTTGACATGTGCATTAATACCATTTTTGCAGTTGCAAAAAGTGCAGATTGGGCTAAGGAAAGGTTCCTGCTCATTTGCTGAAGCACATGATGTTGGATTTACAGAGGCAAATGGGACTTTGGGTGATATTTGGGAAACAGTTTCAAGCAGCGATCTTTTATTGTTGTTGATTTCTAATGCTGCACAGGTTAGGAGATCATGCACCAATCTCCTAGAGATGATAGAGGAGTTAGTTCAGAGAGATGGGAAGGATGACCAATTTAATGTATTTCTAGGACTTTAGTTAATGGATACATTTTCTTTGTTTTAAATTCATTAATGTTTTGTTACATACTGTTATTAATCGTCCTTCAAGTTTTTCAATGCAGGAAAAGAAGAAGTTGCTTACCTTGAGGAGCAATGAAGGGATTGAAGGATCCAATCCAGTACAGCCCAAGCTGCCTCAATTTAAGGAGTAGTTTACTTACCATTTGGATCTTTACTCAGGTATGTATATTGTCATTTTATGGTTGATATGCTGTTCCCATTTGGATTACCGGACCATGAAAATCAGTCATGGTGCAAGCTGGTTATTGGTGGAATGCTTGGATTTATCCAGCAACTTCTTGTTTGGAGATATTCCGTGCTCGACATCTAGGCTCAAACAGCTTGAGGAATTGTCAGTACCATTTCTGATTTATTTGGTAGATTGGTCATTTTTTGGAAATGTTTCAATGTAGGACATTGAAGAACAATCAGTAAATAGGGCCGATCCCTTCAACTCTTCATGGAACTTTGTTTGGTTTTTTTTTTTTCCATTTTGTTTCTCTTTTTTTTATCCCTCAGCATTTCTTGAGAGAGTATAAATTCATGTGTTCATGCATTGTCCTTCCATCTCAACTTCAACTCTTCTAATCTCCAATCCAGCCCAAAATCTGATCTGATGGCAGCATTAGAAAGTTGAAGTAATTGAAGGCAATGTATTGACTGGATTTTGTGATGTCTGTAATGGTGTGAATTTTCTTTTGAATATCAGAGAAAATGACTTATGATAATAAGCTACAAAGAAGTTGGAGAAAGTTCTCGATATTTCCTTAGCTGATTCCTTATTTTTATTATTTATTTGCAAATTTACATGAGAGGCATTGATTGGATCTAGAAAATTTGACATTAACAACACAACCATTCAAGACATTAAAGCTTTTCGCTTTGGTTGCAGTTCAATATCTGAAACGGTCAATTTTGTATATTCTTACAAGAGGTGGTTGGCTTATGCTATTTTGTACTGTACTTCTGGCATCTGGACTTCTGCTCATGGCTGTTGATGGGCCTCATGAGAAGGTATTCGGTATTCCATCAGTTAATGCAAATTATTTCATAACTCTGTTTTTTGTAGTATATTACTGGTTTTCGATGCCAACCAACATAAATGTTTGAAAACTTCATTTATTGTCTTTATTGATGGCATTAGAAATTCATCATCACTTAGTTGTGACCTTCACTCTTCCCATGGTCAGCCATATGGTTTAGAAGATCAAAGCAGTGGCTGTATGGGTAGTTTGACAAACTACTTGAAGATCGAAGTTACTTCTATTTTTGTGAAGTATATTGTTATAAATCATCAAGGATGATGAATTCATGCTGTAAACACCAGGGATTGTAAAGATTTTCCAAGTTGTTCTGAGCATTTTCTGCTATTGATTTCCTAATTTTTCATGGACACCCAGTTCTAGATTTTAAGTTAGAAACAGGTTTCTAGATGCCAACCAAACAGGCCCTAAGCAAACTTCCACCATCATAACTGAACCAGCTTCACATGGGAAGCCGAAACAGCAGGCCCCACCACTATTTTGGGCCAGTCCTATTCAAAATTCTATAACAGCAGACCCCACCACAAATGCTGGTGATGCTGCTAGGGGCTGATTTGGTCAGTCTAAGTTGTAATTGTAGCTCTGTTCAAAGGTGGCCTTGTGTATGCTTTGGCGGCCCTTTTGCTAGTCAGCAGGCGGCTGCGTTAGATGTTGAAGCTGTTGATTTTGTGGATTTTCATTTTCATTTTCTTATTTTTTGAGTCCTTAAAGACATCTCTGATACTGAATTTGGAGAGTTGTCTTGCATTTTTCTTTTTCTTTTTCTTTTTTTAGTCCAGTTAGCTCAAATGTCGAATTGGGAATGTTCTAGACTTTCATGGCATCGATATTGGGGTGTGTGAGGGTGAGAAGGAGAACCCTCTTTTCCATTCAATCTCTGTCATTGATTTTGCTTTTCTGATGGGTGGTTGGTAAGTTGTGTTGGAGTTGATAGAGAAACGAAAACGAGTCACTGGGACCAAACGAAATGAGTTGGGACAGGTAAACTGAAATTATGTTCATCGTTCAGTCATAAAAAAGTCATTGCATGCATATATACTTTTTTCTCAAGCAAACCCTGATTTAGTCCTAAACATTCATAAAAAAGTCGTTTGTGCTTGAATATTTTGTTTATGCTTGCTTAAATATGCTCGTTTGGTTGCTAATGTTCTTATCGATATGTTGTTTTGACTGGAGACCTTCTCGTTTGGTTGCTAATGTTCTTATCGATATTATGTTCAATTTTGACATAATATTCATCAATGTTTTGGGATGTAGAAATGATGACAGCACCTGCACCCATGTTCTCCAACCGAACTCAAAAGGGGTTTTGTTGTTCAAAAACTTCTATGGCTTTCTCCCTAAGAATGGCAGAAAATTTTTGTATGGCTTCTCTTCTACATGAGCTTGTGACAATAATAATCCTTTGGCATTGGCAATAACAGTGTTTAATGTTGGAAAACTGAGACCTGACTTGGTGGAGGATGGGACTGACTGTTGTAGTTGGGAAAGAATCAAATGCAACAATGTGACAGGCGGCCGAGTGACTGAAATTTCTCTCAACCAGACGAGGGAATGGAAGTTGGGAGAATGGTATCTGAATGCTGACTTACTTCTTTCCTTTGGAGAACTGCGGAGCCTCGATTTGTCCTGGAATTACCTGGGTGGTTGGGTTGATCATGAAGGTACCTTTATCTCCTACAATCTTAACATTCTTCCTTCCTTGATGATTTGAAACAGGGCTGCATCCATTTGGCCAGGTAAATTGAATTGCAAACATCCCATGGAACTACAGTTACGTTTGCTCTTTTGGCCTTTTATGTAATTTATTCTTTGATGGTCTTAACTATCTAACCTTTATTGATGAAATCAAGGCTACCATAGGAAAGCCAAATGATTTGAGTTGTGAATTTTTTTTATCTAATTGAGGAGGAAATGATGGAAGTTAACTATGTTACCTTGAACTTGAAGCTAAGTAACATGAATACAAATGCTAACAGGGGAATCGAAATTTAATAATTGAAATTCGATGTGATAGTGCAGCCAAACGCACTCAACAGTGCCATTTTGGATTTGGACCGAGATGTGAAGGTATATACATGCATCTCTAAGGGTGCATTTGGAGCACTTATTAATGTACTGCAGTTATTAGTGTAATGAAGTGGAAATAGCCAGATTGAAAACTCGTTAGCATTCATATCCGGAATTTCTCGGTTCTGAGTTGTAATTCTATCAATTTCAATTTGGACTTGAAAAAACAAGCCAAAGCCAATAACTTGGTATAAGGCTTCAATGACGATGATGATGACTAGAAAAAACAAAAAAAGAGTTGTTGAGATATGAGGCCATCTCCTAGGGAAGCATTTTTAACCTTTGTAATTATTCGCTCTATCTGTTTGATGCTTAGCACAAGATGTTGTAATTATTCCTCTTCGGCATGTTGCGTTTGAGGAAATTTATTTATTTTTCTAATGAAATATTAAGAATGGTTGAGATTTTTCCCTGTTCTAAGAAGGCCTTAAACACATGACATCACCTGCATGCAGGTTTCAAAAGATGGTCCAGATTGAGCAAGCTAGAGCACCTTGACCTAAGTGATAACTCCTTGAACGAAAGCATTTTGACGTATTTGGGTGCACTCTCATCCCTCAAGAGCCTTGATCTAAGTCACAATAATTTTGAAGGACGCTTCACCTCTGAAGGTAAGTCAATCAATTGTAAAGAAATTAAACCCAGATTTATAGCATCAGTTTAGATCAATATTTTGAACTTGATTGAGTGATCATGCCTCAAGTCACATGTCCAAACTTGCAATCTGGAGGTTTTGGATTTGAAATATAAGAGGCTGAATGGCCCAACTTAATTATTAATTAACGGTGTTAGACTGTGTATTTGTCTAGCAGGCTTGGAAGAACTAGTGACGATTTTTTCTAGTCAGCTGGGCGTGGAGTACTTCAGATGTTTAGTTCAAGTAATGTGAATCTCTCTGCAAGTGTACGTGGGTTTTCAATTTGAACAAGTGAGGCCCATAGTTTATGATCCATGACTCATCCACATCCTCTGTGGTGTGTGTGCATGCGTGTGAAAGTATATCTTAAATGATAAATCGATATACATCTCTTAGATGGTATTTCATATATGTACGGTCACAAATCAGGATCAATCATCATCCCTGATTGTGAATAAAGGATATTATGTTATGATCTATGATCTGATTTTATGATTCGATTATTCAACTTTTTGAGAACATTGATCATAGAAATTCTCATTTGAGTTCAGAAATGCTCTATGCCAGCCTTTTCCTCAATTGTGATTGTCTTTTGCCCACTAGATGTTAAATCCAGACCGTTCATCATTTATTGCGGCTCATTTGAGTCTTGGATCCAGATCATTTTAGGAGTTTTATATTCTATAGGAGGAAGAGCTGAAGACAAAGTATGGAGGACTTCGACCCAAGTTACCTCCAATCCAAGTAACTATCGTTTCTCTTGCTTGTAAATTGGTTTCAGTGATGCTGAATGCATTTATATGCTTATCAGTTTTGGATTTCTATTTTCATTTTCAGATCAGTCCACGCTTTTACTTCGACTCTGCTGACTAAAAATTTCTCTGCTTGCTGGCTTTGTTTGTGAATGCTCTATCCAAAGAGGATCAAATGGAATTGCCTCTAGGTTTCCGATTTCATAGCATTTCTTACGAATAGGTGGTGCTTCATTGTCTTTTGTTGTTGTTTTTCCTTTTTTTTCTTACATTATAATACTGATACTCTTTATATTTTATATTTTGGATTTTGCAGGTGGGCCAGTTGATGGATTTGCTAACGTATGAGGTGGAAGTAGCTATAAAGGAAAGATTAGAAATGAAGGCTAGCTTCACGTATGGTCAAGAGATTGGTTTCAATATTGGGAACAAAATAAAGCCTAGTTGCTCATTCTATGGAGAATGGTTCACTTCAATGTGTAGATTTGTAACAAATATTAAGATTATTTTTCACTAGAAATGTAAGGACTTTAAGTTTCATATATGATATAATTATGATTTGTTAGGTTTTAATTTTTTTTTTTTTGTTTTAAATAATTTGGAAGACTATCAGGTGCAATAGATTCAAAAATAAATTCAAACGTATTAGGTGTGCGTTCAGAAAATTTAGCGACGGACCAAACCCGTCGCTAAAATTCCCAAAATAAATGCAATCACGCTGTCGCCCATAAATTTAACGACGGACCGATATCCGTGGCAACAATTTTGTACGACGGACCAATATCCGTCGCTAAATCCGTCGCTTTACATAATTTAGCGACGGGCGTAATTCGTCGTTTAAAAGCGACGGACATAATCCGTCGTTTGAAATTTGCCACATAGTAAACTGCGACGGCCCATGCGACGGACCAAGTTCGTCGCTAATATAGATTTGCGACGGACTTGGTCCGTCGCAAAAATGCGGTTTTGGCGTAGTGTATCATGCAACCACCATAATGGTCCATTCCTTTTGAGTTGATGTGCGATGCAAGCGATTTTGCTATTGGGACGGTGTTAGGCCAAAAGAAGGATAAAAAGCCCCATGTTATCTACTACGCAAGTAGGACCTTGAATCCCGCCCAAGTTAATTATTCGACTACGGAGAAAGAGCTCCTAGCTGTTATTTTTGCCTTGGACAAATTCAGGCCATACTTAATAGGATCCAAAGTTATTGTTTATATGGATCATGCAGCGCTGAAACACCTTCTTTCTAAGAACGATGCTAAGCCCCGTTTGCTTAGATGGATCCTGCTCCTTTAAGAATTCGACTTGGAAATCAAAGACAAGAAGGGGGTAGAAAATGTGGTGGCGGATCATCTATCCCGCCTAGTCCTACCAAATTCCATTGACGAGTCACCTATTGAGGACTCATTCCCTGATGAGCAACTCTTTGTTACTATGCATCCACCATGGTACGCTGATATAGCCAATTATCTTTCCACAGGTGCGATGCCGATTCATTGGACTGCGCAGGACAAACGTAAATTTCTAAGGGAAGTGCGCAGATTTTTCTAGGATGAACCTATATTATTTAAATATTGCCCAGATCAAATTATAAGGAGATGCGTCCCTGATGATGAACACAATTCTGTCATCTCCTTTTGTCATGATCAAGCATGTGGGGGTCATTTTTCAGCCAAGAAAACAACTGCGAAAATTCTGCAGTGTGGTTTTTATTGGCCTACGTTATTTAAGGACACCCACGAGTTTTGCAAAGTGTGCGAGCGCTGCCAGAAGTTAGGAGGATTATCCCGTCGAAATATGATGCCTCTCACCCCAATTCAACATCTTGAAGTCTTTGACTGTTGGGGCATCGATTTCATGGGACCATTCCCCTCATCTTTCAGACATGTCTATATTTTGCTTGCCGTAGACTATGTGTCTAAATGAATAGAGGCTATCCCATGTAGAACCAACGATCATCGTACGGTTCTCAAGTTCCTCAAAGAAAACATACTTTCTAGATTTGGGATGCCTCGGGCCATCATTAGTGATGGTGGTTCTCACTTTTGCAATAGACCTTTCGAAACTTTAATGAAGAAATATGGTATTAGGCACAAAGTGAGTACCCCATACCACCCACAAACAAGTGGGCAAGCTGAAATCTCCAATAGGGAAATCAAGCAGATTTTGGAAAAGACGGTGAGACCGGATCGCAAGGATTGGTCCCTAAGATTAGATGATGCACTTTGGGCTCACCGTACCTCCTACAAGACTCCCATTGGAATGTCCCCTTATAGACTTGTCTATGGGAAAGCATGCCACTTGCCTGTGGAGATAGAACACAAAGCCTATTGGGCAATTCAGGCTTTAAATTTTGACATGGACAAGGCTAGCTCGCTTCGCAAACTTCAATTAAATGAGCTTGATGAGATCCGGAACGATGCATATGAGAACTCGAGAATTTACAAGAGTAAGATGAAGGCTGTCCATGACAAGCACATCTTCAGGAAATCTTTCCATGAAGGACAGAAAGTACTCTTGTATAATTCCCGACTTCATCTTTTTCCGGGAAAATTACGATCTCGATGGACCGGCCCATATATTATCAAAGAAATTTTTCCTCATGGGGCTGTTGAGATTGAAAATACAGCAAATGGTAACTGTTTTAAAGTTAATGGACAACGCCTTAAACCATTTGTTGAGAAATTTGATTCAGAGGACATATCCATCACTCTGAATGATCCTGTCTATCAGGATAATTGATCTCCTAGTCTGATGGAGGTATAGCATAGGTAGGTTTTATTTAGTTTTACTGTTTTAGTAGGTTTTAGTTGTTGGGTTGGAGACTTCCATGATCGCTCTCTCAGGTACTATTAATTCTCACTCTCTCATAGTTTACCATTGCTCTCATGTCCATGCTAAGTGCATATCTTTTACATTGAGGACAATGCAAGATTTGGTTGGGGGGTGAGATGAGATTCCTCATCCAGCATATTGCAACATTTCGAGCTTCATATGCGCAAAATTTTTTCGAATCTTCTAAACATCTCAAAACTCTTTTAGAAAATCTTATTTCTATACATTTGAGATGCTTTGAGTATAATTAGAAGAGGAGATACGAAGTGTGTGATGTTGTAGGTCTTGAATTTCTCCCAACATAATGGTTTTATATGTTAGTTCACCTATTGTTGTGATTGATAGAAAGCTTGAACACCTTTACACCAAGTTCACATTACACGATTTTCATGAGTTGACAGGTTTATGTGATTTGTGGATTAGCTAGACTTTGATTTAAAGGTGTTGAGCAGCCAAGCCGAGGTATTTTGTCCATCCTTGTCCATGGGAAAATAACAGAAGATATGGATTTCTAAAAATCCTATCTAATTTAAAAGAAAAAGGAAAGAAAGGATGAAATCGGGAAGGAAAGAAAAATGGTGGAAAATTTCGAAAAGGGCTACCTATTACCAACCGGGGGATGGTCGAACCGTAACCAAAGCCGGAAATGGGACGTAGTGTGAAAGCCGTCGGAAGGACAGTAAGGCAAATTCCTGTCATAGGTTTGTTGCTGCCTTGTGCACTTAAAATCCTTGATTTACTTAATCTATGAAGAAGAAGATCCCAGGAACTCATGATATGAACTTTCACTATGCACACTAGGTTGAATTTGTTCGAGTTCTTCTATTTATCAATCAATCAGTGGGAATTTCATGTAGACACCTCTTATGTTTTGAGAGTCCAAGGTTTCAGCTTCTATCACCTAATTTTTCGAAATTTTACACTTGTACATCTTGGAGTGGATAGAAACATGTTTTCTGGAAGAGAGTTGGGTTTGGAGGTTTGTTTCACGCATGTTTTGCTCGGGACTAGCAAAAAGCTGGTTGGGGGGTGTGTTGAACCTCCAATTTATACATTGCATTGCCCATTACATGACATGGTTTGCATGATTTTCATGATTTAAAAGCCCATCTAACACATATTTTGTGATTGTAGGGATGAGAGCGGACTTCATCCAATTGGAGCTTAAAAAGGGTTATTTGAAGACATTGGAGGACGATCTAAGATGGACCAAAGAAAGAAGAAGAAAGAGGGAGAAAAGAGAATGAAGAAAAGAAGAAAAAGATGAAGAAAAACAAAGCTGACCAGTCGTCCGACCGGTCAGCCACATCTCTGGGCAAAAGGAAGCAGGACCGACCGGTCTTGACCGGTCGGCCATGCACACTGGATAAAGGGGAGAAGAGCCAGACTGGTCTTGACCGGTCGGCCATGCATGCTGATCAACATGAAGACCAGACCAACCGGCCTTGACCGGTCGGCCATGTACACTGGACGTATTGAAGAGAGACCGACCGGTCTTGACCGGTCGGCTAAGCTCACTGGACTGCTGGGCAGATCAGTCCGACCCGTCTTGACCGGTCGGCTGTGCTCTCTGGACTATTTAAAAGACCAGTCCAACCGGTCTAGACCGATCGGCTCTGCGTAAACAGAGTCCTTTCTAAATCGGGATTCCGAAAACTGCTGCGCACTGCGTAACCTTTCCTAGATTCTAGATGTTTCCGACGCAAGGGAGCTTTCTTACTATAAAAGGACACCTAGGGGCTCTTTCTAGGTCATGAGAGAAGCTAAGGAACGTGGTTCTAAGGAGGGGAAGCTGTCGTGGAGCGTCTGCAACTCTCCTATTTCCGGTTTTTCTAGTTTTATGCTTTCATTAAGAGTTTTTAGCTGTAGCATGAATATGCTCGGCTAGAACCTCTCAGCTAAGGCTGAGAGGTGAAGCTTGTAGCTAATTCGATGTTGGATTCAGTTTAATTCAAGTACTTTTTAATTCAATTTTGGATTTTTCTCATGTTCTAGTTTCCAAAAGTGGTAGTTTAAGATGTTTTATGAGAGTTCATGTGCTCCGGACATGAATTCCTTGCAATTCTCTGAGATTATCATATAATGCTTGTTTAGTTCGAATTATAGTAATCCTTGAGCAGGCCATAGTCCATAGGCATGGCTGTTACTCCGCAGGCTATGGTTTTGAATTCCACATTGATTGAATGGACTAGAACTTGGAAGTTCAACTTGATTTGGATTGAATGTGTGTGAATGCTTTATTTTCCAACTAGATGAGAGATAGGACTTCAAATCTAGTTGTGTTCGATACTTGGATTGATTGAATTGACATGGGATTGCTACAAGTGGATCCTTGAATGCCTTAGTACTTTAAATTACTGATTCTCTATTAAAGTTACTGTTTTAGTTAATTAGCAAATTGAATTTGATATTCTTGCAAAATTGAGTTGCTGGAGTAGTTTGAAATTGTTTCTATTTCCCTGTGGATCGACCTCGGTCTTACAGAGATTTATTACTACATCGCAGCCTTGCACTTGAGGCGAGCGAACAGAAGAGCCCTTAGGTGTCCTTTTATAGTAGGAAAACTCCCTTGCGTCGGAAACATCCAGAATCCGCGTAAGGTTACGCAGTGCGCAGCGAATTTCGGAACCAGAAATAGAAGTTCCTGATTTTTCTGTGTGGCCGACCAGTCGGACGACCTGTCGGACTGGCCTGGCCGACCGGTCGGACCTACTTTGCAAACAGTCCAGGGAGTTTCCAAGCAGCCACGACCTATTGGCCGACCGGTCACGACCGGTCGGACCAAACTGATTATATGTCCAGCGAGCTCCGCAGTAGCACCGACCGGTTGGCCGACCGGTCAAGACCGGTCGGACCAACTGGTCCTTCTTCCAATGGTGTCCAGAGGTATGGCCGACCGGTCGGACTTGCTTTTCTACATCTTTTTCTTCGTTTCTTCATTCTCTTTTCTCCCTCTTTCTTCTTCCTTCTTTGATCCATCTTGGACCTTCCTTCAAAGGTTCTGAATGGCCCCTTTTTGGTCTCCAATTGAGTGAAGTTCGCTCTCATCCCTACAATCACAAAAAATGCGTTAGATGGCCCTTTTAATCAAGAAAACCATGCATACCATGTCATGTAGTGGGCAATGCAATGTATAAATTGGAGGTTCAACACACCCCCCAACCAGCTTTTTACTAGTCCCGAGCAAAACATGCGTGAAACAATTTCAAACCTCCAAACCCAACTCTCTTTCGGAAACCATGTTTCTATCCATTCCAAGACATATAAGTATAAAATTTGGAGAAACTAGGTGATAGAAATTGCAAACTTAAACTCTCAAAGCATAAGAAGTGTCTACATGAAATTCCCGCTGATTGATTGATAAATAGAAGGACTCGAATAATTTCAACCCAGTGTGCATAGTGAAAGTTCATCTCATGAGTCTCTGGGATTACCTTCTTCATAGATTAAGTAAACCAAGGATTTTAAGGTGCACAGAGCAACAACAAGCCTATGATAGGAATTTGCCTTACCGTCCTTCCGACGGCTTTCACACTACGTCCCATTTCCGGCTTTGGTTACGGTTCGACCATCCCCCGGTTGGTAATAGGTAGCCCTTTTCGGAATTTTCCACCATTTTTCCTTCATTCCCGATTTCATCCTTTCTTTCCTTTTTCTTTTAAATTAGATAGGATTTTTGAAAATCCATATCTTTCGTTATTTTCCCATGGACAAGGATGGACAAAATACCCCAGCTTGGTTTCTCAACACCTCTAAATCAAGGTCTAGCTAATCCACAAATCACATAAACCGTTCAACTCATGAAAATTGTGTAATGTGAACTAGGTGTAAAAAGTGTTCAAATTTTCTATCAATCACAACAATAGGGGAACTAACATATAAAACCATTATGTTGGGAGAAATTCAAGACTTACAACGTCGCACACTTCGTATCTCCTCTTCCTATACTCATATTATCTTGAATGCATGGAAATAAGGTTTTCTAAAAGAGTTTTGAAATTTTAGAAAATTCAAAAAAAAATTTGCGCATATGAAGCTCGAAATGTTGCAAACTGCTAGATGAGGAATCTCATCTCACCCCCCCAACCAATTCTTGTATTGTCCTCAATGTAAAAAAATATGTAATGAGCATAAACATGAGAGCAATGGTGAAATATGAGAGAGTGAGGACAATAGTACCTGAGAGAGCGATCATAGAAGTCTACAACCCAACAACTAAAACCTACTTAAAACAGTAAAACTAGAAAAACTAAACCTAATTTATAGAAAGCAATAAAGATAACTAACTCGTTCCTTTTTTAAAAAGAGGATCTCCATCAGACTAGGAGATTGATTATCATTATAATATCCAAAAGGACAAAGTTGAGCAGGATCATCAAGTGGTGTAACAAATTTTTCAGTAGAACTAACCACCATCCTGCTTTGGAATGTACATTGGTGACATTGATCATTCTAACCCATTGAAAATCCAACTGAAAGATTTCAGCGGGTTCTTCAACAAAATTGTCACATGTACTAGGAAAGGAGAATTGCATTGGTTGGAAATCATTGAATATGGGTCTCCTTTCCTTCTTGTCTGGGCAAAATTTATTCAAATATGGATCATCCCAAAAGTGTTCTTCAGTTTGAACAAACCAAAGAGATGTGGGGACTTGTATTTCTTCTTCACAAGTCGATATGATCTCCACAAAATCGGATTTCACCGGTGCTTCCACAATTGAATTTTCAGTTTGGTGTTCTGTGGAAGGAACCTTTTTAAGCAACGGGGAGGTCTCTCTTAAAGCATGTACAATATCCTGAATCATGGGATCATCCCAATCCTCAAAGTATGTTAGGCTACTCCTTAAGTGTATGAGAGACTTCATCGGAGGAAGTTTTCAGATTTGGACCCTTCATGTTTTCCTCCTTCGTAGAATTTTGTGTAGGTTGGAGTGGGTCCTCAACCTCTACACTTTCAAAAATTGGCCTTTCTGTAGGCAAGTCAAGCACCAATTCTTCCAAATCCTGCACAACAAATTTGTGTAAATCAGAAATTGGTGACTTATCAATTGAATTTTCAAAAATTGAAACTTCCAAGGTCTTAATAAAATGAGAATTAGATTTATCCTTAGAATGTGTCAAATATGTCTCCAAACTTTCAGGTAGATCATGTTGGGAAAAACCCCCATCATCCATGGATTCTATCATGTTTACCTCATGGGGACCATCATTGTCGTCCTAATCCTCAAAGGGATCAAAACTAACAACATCTAGTGGATTAAAATTCTGCCTTAAAGCGAACTCCTCTTCTACGATTGAATCAATCAAATCAACCTCGTGGATATCATCATCATCCCTATGCCTTTTGCCCAAGTGAAACACATTCACCTCTAATGTCATGTTTCCAAAGGATAGTTGCATCACCCCATTCCGGCAATTGATGATTCCGTTTGATTTGGCAAGGAATGGGCGACCTAATATCACCGGTATTTGAGTGCTAGCATTCAAAACGGTTGTGTGTCCAAGACGATAAAATCTACCGGGTAGTAGAATTTGTCAACTTGAACTAGAACATCCTCAACTATACCCCTCGGTACACGGATAGATCTATCAGCGAGTTGCAACATGGTTTTGATGGGTTTTAATTCACCAAGACCCAGTTGCTCATATACCGAGTATGGGATCAAGTTCACACTTGCCCCCAAATCTAGCAAGGCACGCTCAATCCGGTAGTCTCCAATGATACATGAGACGGTGGGACTACCGGGATCTTTGAATTTTGGGGGGGTCTTTTGAGTGAGAATGGCACTCACTTGCTCAGTTAAGGAGGCCTTTTGCTGCACATTATATTTGCGTTTTGTTGTGCATAGGTCCTTTAGAAACTTGGCATAAGATGGGATTTGTTTGATGGCTTCAAGCAAAGGGATATTAATCTTGACTTGTCTGAAAATCTCTAGAATATCATGAGAGTTTGGAAGAGATTTTGGGGCAACCAATCTTGAAGGGAATGGTGCTACGGGCTTGTAAATGCGTTCCGGTTCTTGTGGGGCTAAGTTAGATCCATCCTCATCCTCAGAATTTACCGGATCATAAGGCTCATCGGCCTTCACGAGAATAGATTTGTCAATTTGTTTACCACTTCTAAGAGTGGTGATGGATTTGGCTTGCTCCATGTGTTGGTTAGAAGGATTAGGAATGCTCACTTCATGTACTTGCTTTGGATTGGGCTGAGGTTGGGCCGGAAAGGTCCCTTCTCTAGCATTCAAGCGTCCCTTAATCTCATCAACCGAGACTTTAAGTTCTTGGAACATTTGCTTATTTGTTTGATTGATTTGTGTTTGCCCTTATATAAATGCTTTCAAGGTATCCTCCATTGAGAACTGAGGTGAGGCCATATTTTGCATGGGTGGCCCTCTTTGAGAGTTGGTAGGATTGCCCGTAGGAGCATTCTTCCAACTAAAATTTGGGTGGTTCTTCCAACTCTCATTGTACGTATTACCCACCGGTCCATTGAAAGGCTGTTGATACCCATATGTGGCGTTTGCATGTTCATGTAATACCTCTTGAAATGCAGGAATTGTGGGACAATCTTGCTTAGCGTGTAAATCAGTGAGACAAATCCCACATATGGTTTCAACAGCTTCATTGGACTTTGGAACTTCACTTTTACTAAGTTCCATGGCCTCAACCTTCCTTGTGAGGTTGGCTATCCTTACATTCACGTCATCTTCCTCCTTAAGGATATAGACTCCTCCTTTCTCTTGAATAGGCTTGGGGTTATTGGGTTTATCCGAGGTATCCCAAGATTGGGAATTTTCAGCTAACATGTCCAAGTAACTCCAAGCCTCATCTGGATTTTTGCTCATAAACTCGCCATTGCACATCATCTCTACAAATTGGCGCATATTGGAACTTAATCCATCATTGAAAAATTTTATAATTCGCCAACTCTCATAGCCATGATGTGGGCAAGCAAGTAGGAGGTCCTTAAATCTCTCCCAACATTGAAAAAAAGATTCACCCTCTTTAGCCGAGAAATTCATTATGGCTTTTCGAAGGGTGTTCGTTTTATGAGCCGGGAAGAACTTTTTCAAGAATTCCTGGGTCATCTCAACCCATGACCTAATCGAATGTGGTCTATGAGAGTGAAGCCAATCTTTGGCTCTTTCTTTCAATGAAAAGGGAAAAAGTTTAAGTCTAATGGTATCTTCTGAAACATTGGCGTACTGCAAGGTAGCCATCACTTCTTCAAATTCTTTCAAGTGTAGATATGGGCGGTCAGAGTCTAGCTCATGGAACTTTGGTAAGAGTTGAATTACACCCGGTTTTATGTCAATGTTTCCCCCGTTTGGTGGTAGAACCACACAAGAGGGTGTAATTGCATGGGCTGGTTGTAGGTAATCCCGCAATGGCCTCAGTGGAGGAACATTATGTACCTCATTCTCTCCTACTCCTTGATTTGCGTTTGTAGTTGGAGTAGGGGGGAGGATTCCTTAAAGGTGTTTGATCCATACTCCCCAAACTTTCACAATGCTCTTGGTAATTTCGGACTCGTCTATGTACTGACAATGGTCCAACTAAACCACCTTCAGATTGGAGACGATTTGAGTGGTTACGTTCCCAACGGGACATAAACCACTCAACAAAAACTACACTAGTCCTAAATCCTAGAAATCTGAAAATAAAAAAATCTGTAAAAAGCTAAGTTAGAAAGGTATCACCTGATGCGCTTTTTACTAGAGAAGAAATCCTACAAAACCAAACAATTTGTTAGTTCTAGAAAAAATCAGGAAACCTATCTACTTCTACTTCTACAGCCACTAAAACAATTTGAAAACCGTTATCTAGGTTCCCCGGCAACGGCGCCAAAAACTTGTTCGCTCGCCTCAAGTGTAAGGCTGCGATGTAGTAATAAATCTCGGTAAGACCGAGGTCGATCCACAGGGAATTAGAAACAACTTCCAAACTATTCCAGCAACTTAGTTTTGCAAGAAAATAGGATTCAATTTGGTAATTAAACTAAAACAGTAACTTAATAGAAAATCAGTAATTTAAAGTACTAAGGCATTTAAGGATCCACTTGTAGTAATCCCATGTCAATCAAATCAATCCAAGTAAAGAGCACAACTAGATTTGAAGTCCTATCTCTCATCTAGTTGGAAAATAAAGCATTCACACACATTCAATCCCATTCAAGTTGAACTTCCAAGTTCTAGTCCCATTCAATCAATGTAGAATTCAAAATCATAGCCTTCGGAGTAATAGCCATGCCTAATGACTATGGCCTGCTCAAGGATTACTATAATTCAAATCTAAACGAGCACCATATGATAATTTCAGAGAATTGTAAGGAATTCATGTCCGGAGCACATGAACTCTCATAAAACATCTCAAACTACCAACTTAAGAACTAGAATATGAAAAATCCATACTTGAATGGAAAATTACTTGAATTAACTTGAATCAAACATGAAATTAGCTACAAGCTTCACCTCTCAGCCTTAGCTGAGAGATTCTAGCCGAGCATTGTCATACTACAACTAGAACTCATAATAGGAAACATAAAAACTAAAAAAAATCAGAAATTGGAGAGTTGCAGACGCTCTACGACAGCTTCCTCTCTCTAGAACCACGTCCCTTAGCTTCTATGATGACCTAGGAAGAGCCCCTAGGTGTCCTTTTATAGTAGGAAAGCTCCCTTGAGTCGGAAACATCCAGAATCCGCGTAAGGTTACGCAGTGCGCAGCGAATTTCGGAACCAGTGTTCGCTCGCCTCAAGTGTAAGGCTGCGATGTAGTAATAAAACTCGGTAAGACCGAGGTCGATCCACAGGGAAATAGAAACAACTTCCAAACCACTCCAGCAACTCAGTTTATGGAAGAAAATCAAATTCAATTGAGTATTTAACTAAAACAGCAACTTAATGGAAAATCAGTGATATAAAGTACTAAGGCATTTAAGGATCCACTGGTAGCAATCCTATGTCAATTCAGTCAATCCAAGTAGAGAACACAACTAGATTTGAAGTTCTATCTCTCATCTAGTGGGAAAATAAAGCATTCACACACATTCAATCCAAATCAAGTTGAACTTCCAAGTTCTAGTCCATTCAATTAATGTAGAATTCAAAACCATAGCCTGCGGAGTAACAGCCATGCCTATGGACTATGGCCTGCTCAAGGATTACTATAATTTGAATCTAAACCAGCATTATATGGTAATCTCAGAGAATTGCAAAGAATTCATGTCCGGAGCACATGAACTCTCATAAAACATCTCAAACTACCACTTTTAGAACTGAAACATGAAAGAAAAATCCAACTTGAAATTAAATTACTTGAATTAAACTGAATCCGACATAGAATTAGCTACAAGCTTCACCTCTCAGCCTTAGCTGAGAGGTTTTAGCCGAGCATATTCATGCTGCAACTAAAAACTCTGAATAAAAACATAAAAAATAGAAAACCAGAAGTTGGAGAGTTGCAGACACTCCACGCTCACTTCCTCTCTCCAAAACCACGTTCCTTCCCTTCTAAGATGACCTAGGAAGAGCCCCTAGGTGTCCTTTTATAGTAAGAAACCTCCCTTGAGTCAGAATCTGCGAAAGGTTACGCAGTGCGCAACAGTTTTCGGAGTCCTGATTTAGAAAGAACTCTTCTTACGTAGGGCCGACCGGTCTAGACCGGTCGGACTGGCCTTTTAAACAGTCCAGGGAGTGCTGCCGACCAGTCATGACCGGTCGGACTGATCTGTCCATTGATCCAACAAGTGTAGCCGACTGGTCATCACCGGTCGGACCAAATTGAGCTTGTTCCAGCGTATATAGCCGACCGGTCATGACCGGTCGGACCAAGTTGTCCATCTTCCGGTGTGCATGGCCGACCGGTCAAGACTGGTCGATCTGTTCTTCAATGTGTTCAGCTTGTGTGGCCGACCGGTCAAGACCGGTCTGGCTCCTCTCTAACTTGTTCTTCTTTCTTTCTTTTCTCCTCTTTCCTCTTCTCTCTTTTCCTTGTGTTCTTCTTTCTTTGGTCCTCTTTCGTCCTTCATCCAAATGGCTCTAAATGTATCCTTTCAATCCCTAATTGAATGAAGTCCGCTCTCATCCCCTATAATCACAAAACATGTGTTAGATAGGCCTTTAAATCATGAAAATCATGCAAACCATGTCATGTAATGGGCAATGCAATGTATAAATTGGAGGTTCAACACACCCCCAACCAGCTTTTTGCTAGTCCCAAGCAAAACATGCGTGAATAATTTCAAACCTCCAAACCCAACTCTCTTCCAGAAACCATGTTTCTATCCATTCCAAGATGTACAAGTCTAAAAATTGGAGAAATTTGGTGATAGAAGCTGAAACCTTGGACTCTCAAAACATAATACATGTCTACATGAAGTTCCCACGGATTGATTGATAAATGGAAGAACTCGAACAAATTCAACCTAGTGTGCATAGTGCAAGATCATCTCATGAGTTTCTGGGATCATCTTCTTTATAGATTAAGTAAGCCAAGGATTTTAAAGTGCATAGAGCAACAAGAAGCCTATGACAAGAATTTGCCTTACCGTCCTTCCGACGGCTTTCACACTACGTCCCATTTCCGGCTTTGGTTACGGTTCGACCATCCCCCGGTTGGTAATAGGTAGCCCTTTTCGGAATTTTCCACCATTTTTCTTTCCTTCCCGATTTCATCCTTTCTTTCCTTTTTCTTTTAAATTAGATAGGACTTTTAGAAATCCATATCTTCCGTTATTTTCCCATGGACAAGGATGGACAAAATACCCCGGCTTGGCTGCTCAACACCTTTAAATCAAAGTCTACTAATCCACAAATCACATAAACCTGTCAACTCATGAAAATCGTGTAATGTGAACTTGGTGTAAAGGTGTTCAAATTTTCTATCAATCACAACAATAGGGGAACTAACATATAAAACCATTATGTTGGGAGAATTTCAAGACCTCCAACGTCACACACTTCGTATCTCCTCTTCTTATACTCATAGCATCTCAAATGTATAGGAACAAGATTTTCTAAAAGAGTTTTGAGATGTTAGAAAATTCGAAAAAATTTTGCGCATATGAAGCTCGGAATGTTGCAATATGCTAGATGAGGAATCTCATCTCACCCCCCCAACCAAATCTTGCATTGTCCTCAATGTAAAAGGATATTCAATTAGTATGAACATGAGAGCAATGGTAAAATATGAGAGAGTGAGAAGCAATAGTACCTGAAAGAGCGATCATGGAAGTCTCCAACTCAACAACTAAAACCTACTAAAACAGTAAAACTAAAGAAAACCTACCTATGCTATACCTCCATCAGACTAGGAGATCAATCATCCTGATAGACAGGATCATTCAGAGTGATGGGCGTGTCCTCTGAATCAAATTTCTCAACAAATGGTTTAAGGCGTTGTCCATTAACTTTAAAATAGTTACCATTTGCTGCATTTTCAATCTCAACAGCCCCATGAGGAAAAATTTCTTTAATAATATATGGGCCGGTCCATCGAGATCGTAATTTTTTCGAAAAAAGATGAAGTCGGGAATTATACAAGAGTACTTTTTGACCTTCATGGAAAGATTTCCTGAAGATATTTTTGTCATGGAAAGCCTTCATTTTACTCTTGTAAATTCTCGAGTTCTCGTATGCATCGTTCCGTATTTCATCAAGCTCATTTAATTGGAGTTTACGAAGCGAGCTAGCCTTGTCCATGTCAAAATTTAAAGCCCGAATTGCCCAATAAGCTTTGTGTTCTATCTCCACAGGTAAGTGGCAAGCTTTCCCATAGACAAGTCTATAAGGGGACATTCCAATGGGTGTCTTGTAGGCGGTACGGTGAGCCCAAAGTGCATCATCTAATCTTAGGGACCAATCCTTGCGATCCGGTCTCACCGTCTTTTCCAAAATCTGCTTGATTTCCCTATTGGAGATTTCAGCTTGCCCACTTGTTTGTGGGTGGTATGGGGTACTCACTTTGTGCCTAATACCATATTTCTTCATCAAAGCTTCAAAAGGTCTATTGCAAAAGTGAGAACCACCATCACTAATAATGGCTCGAGGCGTCCCAAATCTAGAGAGTATGTTTTCTTTGAGGAACTTGAGAACCGTACGATGATCGTTGGTTCTACATGGGATAGCCTCTATCCATTTAGACACATAGTCTACGGCAAGCAAAATATAGACATGTCCAAAAGATGAGGGGAATGGTCCCATGAAATCGATGCCCCAACAGTCAAAGACTTCAAGATGTTGAATTGGGGTGAGAGGCATCATATTTCGACGGGATAATCCTCCTAACTTCTGGCAGCGTTCGCAAGCTTTGCAAAACTCGTGGGTGTCCTTAAATAGCGTGGGCCAATAAAAACCACACTGCAGAATTTTCGCAGTTGTTTTGTTGGCTGAAAAATGACCCCCACATGCTTGATCATGACAAAAGGAGATGACAAAATTGTGTTCATCATCAGGGACACATCTCCTTATAATTTGATCTGGGCAATATTTAAACAGTAGAGGTTCATCCCAGAAAAATCTGCGCACTTCCCTTAGAAATTTACGTTTGTCCTGCACAGTCCAATGAGTCGGCATCGCACCTGTGGAAAGATAATTGGCTATATCAGCGTACCATGGTGGATGCATGGCAACAAAGAGTTGCTCATCAGGGAATGAGTCCTCAATAGGTAACTCGTCAATGGAATTTGGTAAGACTAGGCGGGATAGATGATCCGCCACCATATTTTCTACTCCCTTCTTGTCTCTCTTTTCCTTGTGTTCTTCTTTCTTTGGTCCTCTTTCGTCCTTCATCCAAATGGCTCTAAATGTATCCTTTCAATCCCTAATTGAATGAAGTCCGCTCTCATCCCCTATAATCACAAAACATGTGTTAGATAGGCCTTTAAATCATGAAAATCATGCAAACCATGTCATGTAATGGGCAATGCAATGTATAAATTGGAGGTTCAACACATGGTTCCATTGCCGGGATTGGGTTGAGGTTGGGCCGGAAAGGTCCCTTCCCTAGCATTCAAGCGTCCCTTAATCTCATCAACCGAGGCTTTAAGCTCTTGGAACATTTGCTGATTCGATTGATTGATTTGCGTTTGCCCTTGCATAAATGCCTTCAAACTATCCTCCATTGAGAATTGAGGTGGGGCCATATTTTGCATGGGTGGCCCTCTTTGAGAATTGGTAGAATTGCCCGTAGGAGCATTCTTCCAACTAAAATTTGGGTGGTTCTTCCAACTCTCATTGTACGTATTACCTACCGGTCCATTGAAGGGTCGTTGATAACCATATGTGGCAGTGGCAGTCTCATGTAGCACTTCCTGAAATGCAGGAATTGTGGGACAATCTTGCGTAGCGTGTAAATCGGTGAGGCAGATCCCACATATGGTTTCAACAGCTTCTTTGGACTTGGGAACTCCACTTTTACTAAGTTCCATGGCCTCAACCTTCCTTGTGAGGTTGGTTATCCTTGCATTCACATCGTCTTCCTCCTTAAGGACATAGATCCCTCCTTTCTCTTGAGTGGGTTTGGAGTTATTGGGTTTATCCGATGTATCCCAAGATTGGGCATTTTCAGCCAACATGTCCAAGTAACTCCAAGCCTCATCTGGATTTTTACTCATAAACTCGCCATTGCACATCATCTCCACAAATTGGTGCATATTGGAACTTAATCCATCATTGAAAAAGTTTATAATTCGCCAACTCTCATAGCCATGATGTGGGCAAGCAAGCAGGAGTTCCTTAAATCTTTCCCAACATTGAAAAAAAGATTCACCTTCTTTAGCCGAGAAATTCATTATGGCCCTTCGAAGGGTGTTCGTTTTATGAGCCGGGAATAACTTTTTCAAGAATTCCCGGTTCATCTCAACCCATGACCCAATCGAGTGTGGTCTAAGAGAGTGAAGCCAATCTTTGGCTCTTTCTTTCAAAGTGAAGGGAAAAAGTTTAAGTCTGATAGTATCCTCTAAAACATTGGTGTAATGCAAGGTGGCTAACACTTCTTCGAATTCTTGCAAGTGTAAATATGGGCGGTCAGAGTCTAGCCCATGGAACTTTGGTAAGAGTTGAATTACACCCGGTTTTATGTCAAAATTTCCACCGTTTGCTGGTAGAACCACGCAAGAGGGTGTAATTGTTCGGGCAGGTTGTAGGTAGTCCCGTAGTGATCTCATTGGAGGAACATTATGTACCTCATTCTCTCCTACTCCTTCCTGATTTGCGTTTGTCGTTGGAGTAGGGGGGAGGATTCCTTAAAGGTGTTTGTTCCATACTCCCCAAACTTTCACAATGCTCTTGATAATTTCGGACTCGTCTATGGACTGACAATGGTCCAACTAGACCACCTTCAGATTGGAGACGATTTGAGTGATTACGTTCCCAACGGGACATAAACCACTCAACTAAAAATCAAAACTAATCCTAAATCCTAGAGAACTGAAATCTGAAATTAATCTAAAAAAATTCTGCAAGAAGCTAAGTTAGAAAGGTATCACCTGATGCGCTTGAACTAGAGAGGAATTTCTACAAAACAGAAAAGTTTGTTAGTTCTAAGAAAATCAGAAAAAAAAACTATCTACTTCTACTTCTACAGCCACTGAAATTATTTGAAAACCGTTATCTAAGTTCCCCGGCAGAGGCGCCAAAAACTTGTTCGCTCGCCTCAAGTGTAAGGCTGCGATGTAGTAATAAAACTCGGTAAGACCGAGGTCGATCCACAGGGAAATAGAAACAACTTCCAAACCACTCCAGCAACTCAGTTTATGGAAGAAAATCAAATTCAATTGAGTATTTAACTAAAACAGCAACTTAATGGAAAATCAGTGATATAAAGTACTAAGGCATTCAAGGATCCACTTGTAGCAATCCTATGTCAATTCAGTCAATCCAAGTAGAGAACACAACAAGATTTGAAGTTCTATCTCTCATCTAGTGGGAAAATAAAGCATTCACACACATTCAATCCAAATCAAGTTGAACTTCCAAGTTCTAGTCCATTCAATCAATGTAGAATTCAAAACCATAGCCTGCGGAGTAACAGCCATGCCTATGGACTATGGCCTGCTCAAGGATTACTATAATTCAAATCTAAACCAGCATTATATGGTAATCTCAGAGAATTGCAAGGAATTCATGTCCGGAGCACATGAACTCTCATAAAACATCTCAAACTACCACTTTTAGAACTGAAACATGAAAGAAAAATCCAACTTGAAATTAAATTACTTGAATTAAACTGAATCCTACATAGAATTAGCTACAAGCTTCACCTCTCAGCCTTAGCTGAGAGGTTTTAGCCGAGCATATTCATGCTACAACTAAAAACTCTGAATAAAAACATAAAAAATAGAAAACCAGAAGTTAGAGAGTTGCAGACGCTCCACGCTCACTTCCTCTCTCCAAAACCACGTTCCTTCCCTTCTAAGATGACCTAGGAAGAGCCCATAGGTGTCCTTTTATAGTAAGAATCCTCCCTTGCGTCGGAATCTGCGAAAGGTTACGCAGTGCGCAGCAGTTTTCGGAGTCCTGATTTAGAAAGAACTCTTCTTACGCAGGGCCGACCGGTCTAGACCGGTCGGACTGGCCTTTTAAACAGTCCAGGGAGTGCTGCCGACCAGTCATGACCGGTCGGACTAATCTGTCCATTGATCCAACAAGTGTAGCCGACTGGTCATCACCGGTCGGACCAAATTGAGCTTGTTCCAGCGTATATAGCCGACCGGTCATGACCGGTCGGACCAAGTTGTCCATCTTCCGGTGTGCATGGCCGACCGGTCAAGACTGGTCAGTCTGTTCTTCAATGTGTTCAGCTTGTGTGGCCGACCGGTCAAGACCGGTCTGGCTCCTCTTTAACTTGTTCTTCTTTCTCTCTTTTCTCCTCTTTCCTCTTCTCTCTCTCTCTTCCTTGTGTTCTTCTTTCTTTGGTCCTCTTTCGTCCTTCATCCAAATGGCTCTAAATGTATCCTTTCAATCCCTAATTGAATGAAGTCCGCTCTCATCCCCTATAATCACAAAACATGTGTTAGATAGGCCTTTAAATCATGAAAATCATGCAAACCATGTCATGTAATGGGCAATGCAATGTATAAATTAGAGGTTCAACAACCAGAAATAGAAGTTCCTGATTTTTCTGGCCTGGCCGACCGGTCACGATCGGTCGGACCTACTTTGCAAATAGTCCAGGGAGTTTCCAAGCAGCCACGACCTGTTGGCCGACCAGTCACGACCAGTCGGACCAAACTGATTATATGTCCAGCGAGCTCCGCAGCAACACCGACCGGTTGGCCGACCGGTCAAGACCGGTCGAACCAACTGGTCCTTCTTCCAATGGTGTCCAGAGGTATGGCCGACCGGTCGGACTTGCTTTTCTTCATCTTTTTCTTCGTTTCTTCATTCTCTTTTCTCCCTCTTTCTTCTTCCTTCTTTGGTCCATCTTGGACCTTCCTTCAAAGGTTTTGAATGGCCCCTTTTTGGTCTCTAATTGAGTGAAGTCCGCTCTCATCCCTACAATCACAAAACATGCGTTAGATGGCCCTTTTAATCATGAAAATCATGCATACCATGTCATGTAGTGGGCAATGCAATGTATAAATTGGAGGTTCAACATATATGCCTAATGTCGTACAGAAGGCTGTTGATTCTTCATCCTCTGGGGCCATACGAATCTGATTATATCCTGAGTAACCATCCATAAAGGAAATCACTGCGTATCCTGTCGTGTTGTCAATCGGTAATTCTGGGATAGTGTTGAACCTCTAATTTATACATTGCATTGCCCATTAAATCGCATTATATGCATGGTTTTCATGTTTAAAAGGCCCATCTAATGCATGATTTATGATTTCAGGAATGAGAGCGGAATTCACCCAATTAGAGACTAAAAAGATCCATTTGAAGCCATTGGATGAAGAATGAAGAAGGACCAAAGAAAGTAGAAAGAGAAGAGAAGAAAGGAAGAAAGAAGCAAAAGAAGAAAGCAGGAATATCAGCCAAGACCGGTCGTGCGACCGGTCGTCCATCGCCAAGACTGGTCGTCCGACCGATCCAACTATACATAGAAGAAAATCATTCTGCAGAAGGCCACTGGACCATTCACGACCGGTCGTGCGACCGGTCGTCCACTTCTCAGACCAGTCATGCGACCGGTCCTTGAATTAAAATTTAAAGTTGAATTTTGGTAAAACTCTCTGGACTGTTTTTGCGGTTTTGAGACTGGTCGTATAACCGGTCATCCAGGAGCTCAGACCGGTCGTGCGACCGGTCGTCTGCGTAACAGAGCTTCTCCGTGAAGCTTCGATTTTCTCTGCGCAATCCGGGATTTCTTTCGCAATCTAGAACCTTCCGTGCTATACTATAAAAGGACACCTAGGGGCTCTTCCTAGGGCATCATAGAAGCCAAGGGACGTCGTGGGAGAGGAAGGAAGTCGTCGTGGAGCGTCTGCAACCCTCCAAACTCTGGGTTTTCTAGTTTTTATGTTTTCTTATTTGAGTTCTAGTTGTAGTATGACAATGCTCGGCTAGAATCTCTCAGCTAAGGCTAAGAGGTGAAGCTTGTAGCTAATTTCATGTTTGATTCAGTTGATTCAAGTAATTTCAATTCAAGTTTGGATTTTTATTTATTCTAGTTCGTCAAGTTGATAGTTTGAGATGTTTTATGAGAGTTCACGTGCTTCGGACATGGATTCCTTACAATTCTCTGAGATTATTATGGTGCTTGTTTAGATTCGAATTATAGTAATCCTTGAGCAGGCCATAGTCCATAGGCATGGCTGTTACTCCGAAGGCTATGATTTTGAATTCTACATTGATTGAATGGGACTAAAACTTGAAAGTTCAACTTGAATGGGATTGAATGTGTTTAATGCTTTATTTTCCAACTAGATGAGAGATAGGACTTCAAATCTAGTTGTGTTTCTTGCTTGGATTGATTGGATTGACATTGGATTGCTACAAGTAGATCCTTGAATGCCTTAGTACTTTAAACTACTGATTTTCATTAAGTTACTGTTTTAGCATAATTATTTCAATTGAATCTCCTATTTCTTGCAAAATTGAGTTGTTGGAATAGTTTGGAATTTGTTATCCAATTCCCTGTGGATCGACCTCGGTCTTACCGAGTTTTATTACTACATCGCAGCCTTACACTTGAGGCGAGCGAACAAGTTTTTGGCACCGTTGCCGGGGAATTTAGATAACGGTTTTCAAATTGTTTTAGTGGCTGTAGAAGTAGAAGTAGATAGGTTTTCTGATTTTTTTTTTAGAACTAACAAATTGTTTTGTTTTGTAGGATTTCTTCTCTAGTTCAAGCACATCTGGTAATACCTTTCTAACTTAGCTTTTTGCAGATTTTCTATTTTCAGATTAATTTCAGATTTCTAGGATTTAGGACTAGTTTAGTTTTTGGTTGAGTGGTTTATGTCCCGTTGGGAACGTAACCACTCCAATCGTCTCCAATCCAAAGGTGGTTTAGTTGGACCATTGTCAGTCCATAGACGAGTCTGGAATTACTAAGAACGTTGTGAAAGTTTGAGGAGTATGGATCAAACACCTTTAAGGAATCCTCCCCCACCTACTCCAACTACAAACGCAAATCAAGAGGGAATAGGAGAGAATGAGGTACATAACGTTCCTCCAATGAGATCACTACGGGATTACCTACAACCAGCCCGTGCAATTACACCCTCTTGCGTGGTTCTACCACCAAACGGGGGAAACATTGACATAAAGCCGGGTGTGATTCAACTTATACCAAAGTTCCATGGGCTAGACTCTAACAGGCCATATCTGCATTTGAAAGAATTCGAAGAAGTGGTGGCCACCTTGCAATACACCAATGTTTCTAAGGATACCATTAAGCTCAAACTCTTTCCCTTTTCATTGAAAGAAAGAGCCAAAGATTGGCTTCACTCTCTTAGACCACATTCGATTGGGTCATGTAATGAGATAACTCGGGAAATCTTGAAAAAGTTCTTCGGCTCATAAAACGAACACCCTTCGAAGAGCATAATGAATTTTTCGGCTAAAGATGGTGAATCTTTCTTCCAATGTTGGGAGAGATTTAAGGACCTCCTACTTGCTTGCCCACGTCATGGCTATGAGAGTTGGCGAGTTATAAATTTTTTCAATGATGGATTAAGTTCCAATATGCACCAATTTGTAAAGATGATGTGCAATGGCGAGTTTATGAGCAAAAATCCAGATGAGGCTTGGAGTTATTTGGACACGTTGGCTGAAAATGCCCAATCTTGGGATACCTCGGATAAACCCAATAACCCCAAGCCTATTAAAGAGAAAGAGAAAGGAGGGATGTATATCCTTAAGGAGGAAGACGACGTGAATGCAAGGATAGCTAACCTCACAAGGAAGATCGAGGCCATGGAACTTAATAAAAGTGGAGTTTCAAAGTCCAATGAAGCTATTGAGACCATATGTGGGATTTGTCACAGCGATTTACATGCTACACAAGATTGTCCCACAATTCTTGCATTTCAAGAAGTGTTACATGAACATGTAAATGCCACATATGGGTATCAACGGCCTTTCAATGGACCGGTGGGTAATACGTACAATAACAGTTGGAAGAACCACTCAAATTTTAGTTGGAAGAATGCTCCCACAGGCAATCCTACCAACTCTTAAGGAAGGCCAAACATGCAAAATATGGCCCCACCTCAATTCTCAATGGAGGATACCTTGAAAGCGTTTATACAAGGGAAAACGCAAATCAATCAAACAAATCAGCAAACGTTTCAAGAGCTTAAAGTCTCGGTTGATGAGATTAAGGGAAGCTTGAATGCTAGGGAAGGGACCTTTTCGGCCCAACCTCAGCCCAATCCAAAGCAAGTACATGAAGTGAGCATTCCTAATCCTTCCAACCAACACATGGAGCAAGCTAAATCCATCACCACTCTTAGAAGTGGTAAACAAATTGACAAATCTATTCCGTTGAAGGCCGACAAGCCTAATGATCTGGTAAATTCTAAGGATGAGGATGGATCTAACTTAGCCCCACAAGAAACGGAACACATTTTAAAGCCCGTAGCACCATTCCATTCGAGATTGGTTGCCCCAAAATCTCTCCTAAACTCTCATAATATTCTAGAGATTTTTAGGCAAGTCAAGATAAACATTCCCTTGCTTGATGCAATCAAACAAGTCCCCTCCTACACCAAGTTTCTGAAGGACTTATGCACAACCAAACGAAAATATAATGTGCAGCAAAAGGCCTTCTTAAATGAGCAAGTGAGTGCCATTCTCACTCAAAAGACCCCCCCAAAATTCAAAGATCCCGGTAGTCCTACAATCTCATGTATCATTGGAGACTACCGGATTGAGCGTGCATTGCTAGACTTGGGGGCAAGTGTAAATCTAATCCCGTACTCGGTATATGAGCAATTAGGCCTTGGTGAATTAAAACCCACCAAAACCACGTTGCAACTTGCTGATAGATCCATCCGTGTACCGAGAGGGATAGTTGAGGGTGTGCTAGTCTAAGTTGGTAAATTCTACTACCCGATAGATTTCATCATCTTGGACACACAACCGGTCATGGATGCTAGCACCCAAATACCGGTGATTCTAGGCCGCCCATTCCTTGCTACATCAAACGCAATCATAAATTACCGGAATGGAGTGATGTAAATGTCCTTTGAGAACATGACGTTGGAGGTGAATGTGTTCCATTTAGGCAAAAGGTATAGGGATGATGATGATGTCCACGAGGTTAATTTGATTGATTCAATCGTGGAAGAGGAGTTCACTTTAAGGCAGAATTTTGATCCTCTAGATGTTGTTAGCTTTGATCCCTTTGAGGATTGGGACTACAATAATGGCCCCCATAAGGTAAACATGATAGAATCCATGGATGATGGGGGGTTTTTCCAACATGATCTACCTGAAAGTTTGGGGACATGTTTGACACATTCTAAGGATGAATCTAATTCTCATTTTATTACGACCTTGGAAGTGTCAATTTCTGAAAATTCATTTGACAAGTCACCAATTTCTAATTTACCAAATTTGTTGTGCAGGATTTGGAAGAATTGGTACTTGACTTACCTACAGAGAGGCCAAATTTCGAAAGTGTAGAGATTGAGGACCCACTCCAACCTACACAAAATTCTGAGAAGGAGGAAAATGTAAAGGGTTCAAATCTGAAAATTTCCTCCGATGAGGTCTCCTATACACTTGAGGAGTGCCTAGCGTACTTTGAGGATTGGGATGATCCCATGATTCAGGACATTGTACATGCTTTGAGAGAGACCTCCCCAATGCCTAAAACGTTTCCTTCCACAGAACACCAAACTGAAAAATCAATTGTGGAAGCACCGGTGAAATCTAATTTTGTAGAGATCATATCGACTTATGAAGAAGAAATACACGTCTCCACATCTCTTTGGTTTGTTCAAACCGAAGAACACTTCTGGGATGATCCATATTTGAATAAATTTTGCCCAGACAAGAAGGAAAGGAGACCCATATTCAATGATTTCCAACCAATGCAATTCTCCTTTCCTAGTACATGTGACAATTTTGTTGAAGAACCCGCTGAAATCTTTCAGTTGGATTTTCAATGGGTTAGAATGATCAATTTCACCAATGTACATTCCAAAGCAGGATGGTGGTTAGTTCTACTGAAAAATTTGTTACACCACTTGATGATCCTGCTCAACTTTGTCCTTTTGGATATTATAATGATAATCAATCTCCTAGTCTGATGGAGATCCTCTTTTTAAAAAAGGAACGAGTTAGTTATCTTTATTGCTTTCCATAGATTAGGTTTAGTTTTATTTAATTTTACTGTTTTAATAGCTTTAGTTGTTGGGTTTTAGACTTCCATGATCGACTCTCTCAGGTACTATTGTTCTCACTCTTTTATATTTTACCATTGCTCTCATGTCATGCTCATTACAAATCTTTTCACATTGAGGACAATACAAGATTTGGTTGGGGGGTGAGATGAGATTCTTCATCTAGCATGCTGCAACATTTCGAGCCTCATATATGCAATTTTTTTTGAATTTTCTAAAATTTTAAAACTCTTTTAGAAAACTTTATTTCTATGCATTCGAGATGATATGAGTATAAGAAGAGGAGATACGAAGTGTGTGATGTTGTAAGTCTTAAATTTCTCCTAGCATAATGGTTTTATATGTGAATTCCCCTATTGTTGTGATTGATAGAACATTTGAACACCTTACACTTAGTTCACATTACACGATTCTAATGGGTAGAAAGGATTATGCGATTTGTGGATTAGCTAGACGTTGATTTGAAGGTGTTGAAAAATCAAGCTGGGGTACTTTGTCCATCCTTGTCCATGGGAAAATAACGAAAGATATGGATTTTTAAAAATCCTATCTAATTTAAAAGAAAAAGGAAAGAAATGATGAAATTGGGAATGATGGAAAAATGGTGGAAAATTCTAAAAAGGGCTACCTATTACCAACCGGGGGATGGTCTACCCGTAACCAAAGCCGGAAATGGTACGTAGTGTGAAAGCCGTCGGAAGGACGGTAAGACAAATTCCTGTCATAGGCTTGTTTTTGGTCTGTACACCTTGATATCTATAGTTCAGTTGATCCATGAAGAAGATAATCCCAGAAACTCATGAGATGAACTTTCACTATACACATAGGTTGAAGTTGTTTGAATTCTTCTATTTATCAATCAATCAGCGGGAATTTCATGTAGACACTTATTATACTTTGAGAGTTTTAGGTTTCAGCTTCTAACACCTAATTTCTCCAAATTTTGTACTAGTATATCTTGGAATGGATAGAAACATGGTTTCTGATGGAGGTTTGGTTTGGAGGTTTGAAATTGTTTCGCGCATGTTTTGCTTGGGACTAGCAAAAAGCTAGTTGGGGGGTGTGTTGAACCTCCAATTTATACATTGCATTGCCCATTACATCGCATTATATGCATGGTTTTCATGTTTAAAAGGCCCATCTAATGCATGATTTGTGATTTCAGGAATGAGAGCGGAATTCACCCAATTGGAGACTAAAAAGAGCCATTTGAAGCCATTGGATGAAGAATGAAGAAGGACCAAAGAAAGTAGAAAGAGAGGAGAAGAAAGAAAGAAAGAAGCAGAAGAAGAAAGCAGGAAATATCAGCTAAGACCGGCCGTGCGACCGGTCGTCCATCGCCAAGACCGGTCGTCTGTTGAGCTCTTAATTGTGCATATTTTAACCCCAATTCATCACTCATTATGCATGGTTTTCATAATTTAAAGACTAATCAAATACATGTTTTGTGGTTGTAGGAATGAGAGTTACTTTGCCCAATTGATGACCAAAAGAGCTGATTTAGAACCTTGGATGAAGACTCAAGGAGGGCCGAAGGAAGAAGGAAGCAAAGAAAGAAGCAAAGAAAGAAGAAAATAGAAGAAAGAAAGGAAGAAAACAAGAAGAAAAAGAGACCGACCGGTCTTGACCGGTCGGCCAAACAAGCCCGACCAGTCTTGACCGGTCGGCCATGCTTGCTGGAGTAATGCCAAAGAAGGCCAGACCAGGTCGTGACCGGTCGGCCAGCCCTGTCCGACCGGTCGTGACCGGTCGGCCATGCAAGTTTCAGATTCCAGATTCTAAAACAGCAATGTATTCCCGTACCTGATTTTTCAGGACCATTTTTCTGGGCCAATCTTAATTATATTTGGAAATCCAACACATCCATGTCGAAGAGGAGCTCGACGCCGAACTAACCCAAGTGGTTTCGTGTCAATCGGAGCTACGGATTGATCGTGGTGGCCAAAACAATACGAACTGTCCAGAAAGTTCCAGATTTCGCTGTTCCACTCTGGGCCGGTCCAGGTGGCCCATCATTGAGGATATGAAAAATCTACTTTGACCATCTTTTAGACCACATCCATATATGAATAACCACAAAAGTTTCAGATCAAAAGGGTGTGTGGTTTGATCGTACCGGTTGAAGAAAGATGGACCATCCAGAAAGCTCCAACTGCTGCAGAGTTTATAAAAGCCCTAATTGTTCTAATTTTCGGACCACATTCTGAGATATTTTTGGACAATCTAATCCATCTATCATATAGAGGAGGAAGTTTTCTACTAATGTTCAAAATTTGAGATCAATCAGACCTCTGTACACTCCGGAGCGTTGAAAGCAAGATGACTGGTTCTGAAGGTACCCGAAGTGCGCGATTTTGAGAGGCGGTCGGTGATGTGATTGGTGGGCCCATTCAGAGGATAATCTTGGAAATCTAAATCATCTATGAGGAAGATCACATTACAAGGAAGTTACAAATCACATTTGAAGGCAATCCGACCATTGGTTAAGCCGTACCAAGCGAAACAAATTCTGCTATGTTGCTGTACTAGTGCTGCACTATAAAAGGAGGTGCTCTCATCTATTCCAGGGCAACCAAGGACGTGGGGAGCAAGGAGTTCAAGTCATAGGAGGCTTCCTAGCTTCCTCTAGCTAGTTTTTCTTCCTTTTCTTAGTTCTAGTTTTATTTTTAATATGCTTTTCATTAGCTAATCTCTTAGCTAGAGCTAAGAGGTGAACCTTATAGTTTTCTTAGATTGTTTAATTCGTTTTATTGGTTTTAAGATTGGTTTTCATGATTATGAACTATGGTTTGAAGTTTATACAAGCTTTTGAGTAGTTTTTCTTAGTCTTATGATGACTCATGGATGTTTGGGAGAATTACTTAATTGCTTAATTGGTTTGTGACGGTCTAGACCTGTATGATCCGAGGAATCGGAGTGCGCTCTAGTACTATGCTCTTCATAAAGGAACTTCCTACCAAAGTTCTATTTTTCTGTTTTTCTGGAATATGTATGGACTGTGCATGTGATTTGAATCCAGTTCAAATCCTGATCTAGCCTTGTCTTGTGACAGGACTTGAGGATGGTTATGATTGTGAACTAGACCTTTTGAAAAGGGGAATGACCTATGCAATTGAGCATGCTCAGCTCAGCCTACATTGAGTGAATCCTATGCATAGAACTTACATATGACAGACTGTTTGGTTTAACAGCTCTATCATCCGACTAGATAGACAGGAATGTCGATTCTAGTTGAGAAAGTAAGAAACCATAGCGAATTATGCATCTAAGAAGAGCTATAAGTGGATCCTTAATGCTCTAGTTATCTTTTCATTATTAGATTTTCTATTTTATGTTAAAAATCAATTTCACAAACCTCTTTGATTCTAGTTATTAGGATAGTTGGAATTGTTTACTTCCTTCCCTGTGGATCGACCTCGGTCTTACTGAGATTATTACTACATCGCAACCCTACACTTGGGGAAGCGAACATCGTCCGACCGGTCCAACTATATACAGAAGAAAATCATTCTGCAGAAGGCCACTGGACCATTCACGACCGGTCGTGCGACCGGTCGTCCACTTCTCAGACCGGTCGTGCGACCGGTTCTTGAATTAAAATTTTAAAGTTGAATTTCGATAAAACTCTCTGGACTGTTTTTGCGGTTTTGAGACCGGTCGTCCAGGAGCTTAAATCGGTCATGCGACCGATCGTCTGCTGTAACAGAGCTTCTCCGTGAAGCTCTGATTTTCTCTGCGCAGTTCGGGATTTCTTGCGCAATCTGGAACCTTCCGTGCTATACTATAAAAGGACACCTAGGTGCTCTTCCTAGGGCATCATAGAAGCCAAGAGACGTCGTGGGAGAGGAAGGAAGTCGTCGTGGAGCGTGTACAACCCTCCAAACTCCGGGTTTTCTAGTTTTTATGTTTTCTTATTTGAGTTCTAGTTGTAGTATGACAATGCTCGGCTAGAATCTCTCAGCTAAGGCTGAGAGGTGAAGCTTGTAGCTAATTTCATGTTTGATTCAGTTGATTCAAGTAATTTCAATTCAAGTTTGGATTTTTATTTATTCTAGTTCTTCAAGTTGATAGTTTGAGATGTTTTATGAAAGTTCATGTGCTCCGGACATGGATTCCTTGCAGTTCTTTGGGATTATCATATGGTGCTTGTTTAGATTCGAATTATAGTAATCCTTGAGCAGGCTATAATCCATAGGCATGGCTGTCACTCCGAAGGCTATGATTTTGAATTCTACATTGACTGAATGGGACTAGAACTTGGAAGTTCAACTTGAATGGGATTGAATGTGTTTAATGCTTTATTTTCCAACTAGATGAGAGATAGTACTTCAAATCTAGTTGTGTATCTTGCTTGGATTGATTGGATTGACATGGGATTGCTACAAGTGGATCCTTGAATGCCTTAGTACTTTAAACTACTGATTTTCATTAAGTTGCTGTTTTAGCGTAATTATTTCAATTGAATCTCCTATTTCTTGCAAAATTGAGTTGCTGGAATAGTTTGGAATTTGTTATCCAATTCCTTGTGGATCGACCTCGGTCTTACCGAGTTTTATTACTACATCGCAGCCTTACACTTGAGGTGAGCGAACAGATAGGCAGTGGGAAATCATCTTTAGGGCATGCTTCGTTGAGATTTTGAAAGTCTACGCAGACTCGGATTAGACCGCTCTTTTTCTTGACCAACACAATATTTGAAATCCATCGCAGGTATTTGACTTCTCGAATGAACCCATCTTGGATTAACTTTTCAAGCTCTTCTTCAATCTTGCGCACTATGTTTGGATGGAATTGTCGTTGGGGTTGTTTGACCGCCTTCTTCCCTTTCATGATTCCCAACCTGTGCATCGCAATCGTTGAACTAAGCCCTGGCATTTTTGAGTACGTCTAAGCGAACACATCCTTGTTCTCTTTCAACAGCTGAATGTATTTCTCCCTCTCTTCTTCTGGGACATTCTTGCTCAGGTATGTATTTCTAGGCTCTTCCGGGGATCTCAAATTTATTTCTTCAAGCTCGTCTATCGTGGGCTGTCCCCCATCCTCTATCTGTGCAGGTGCGGCACTGGGTTGGATGATGTCGACTACCTCTTGTGGCTGCACCTCTTCTGTGGGACTAATTGTCACCATGTTGACGTGTCTAATCTTCATCTTTGCCCCTAGCCCTTCTCTGCCTTGGTAAGCTTCAGTGTTTTCTTCGAACGGTGCTAACATTCTTCCATTCGAGGCTGATTCTGAGTAATAGAAGCCCATATTCTTCATGATGTTGCGGCTGGCTTCACTGTATCTTTCCTCTTCTATCGGTTGAGGTAAACGGAATGATTTCTCGGCCTCGTCCTTGGACTGCACAGGTTCATTGAGTACTGAATAAAATTTGATTTCTCTCTTTGCATTGGCACTTGGTGGTACCACAAACTGGCTAGGAGCTCTTGGGAAAGGTTTAACTCTTCCTATTTTTGGTACTAACATGTTGAAGCTAGATTTGAGCACACTCATGTACTGATTCGATATCATCTCTAGGACGGATTGCCCTGATTGTCGTAAGTGCTTCGAAATTATATAAAAATTCTTGGCAGTCCCTTGAGGTTCTTCGGCTGACTGACTTGCGGTTTCTTTCTGAGTGATAAACTAAGGCTTGCTTCTCAGTTCAAACTTGTTGACTCTAGGTTTTGCCCCATGCCCTTTCTGCGTTACGTCGGGCTTCTTCGTGACCTCTCTTTCGTCGACCAAGTCATAGTACCGGGCATCGGCCAAGAATGATTCTGTAATCGTATACGGCTTCGAATCAGTTGCTACTCTGTATGGAACTCCCTCTCTATTGTACTTGAAGCATTGATGATAGGTTGAAGGAATAACGTGGTTCTGATGGATCCACGGCCTCCCTAGCAAAAGATTATACGTTGTTACTGCGTCGATTACTTGGCACGTTACTTTCGTCTTTAATTCTTCAATTTCTAGCATCACGGTGATCGATCCCAGAGTGCGCTGGCTTATCTTGATTAAACCCTTGAATAACCATGGTTCTGGGATGCAGGGCTGACTGTCTGTAACCCTACCTCCGTAGTGTCTTCAATGACATGATGTTTACTGTGGACCCATCGTCAAGCATACATCGCTTAACTTTTGTGTCTCTAATCGTCCCCGTAACCATCAAAGGGCGATTGTGGTCTGTCACTTCAATTATGCAGTCTTCTTCGAAGAATGTGATTACAGAAGGGTGATCTATCTGCATTGCTTGCTGGATCGGTGCGTTTCCTTCCCAGAATTTATCGGGATTGTTCATTTCTGCTTCGATCTCTGTCATCATCACTTCTCTGACTTCACTGTCTAGCAATGCATTGATCAGCATCTCCTTATATACCTTTGAGAGACATAAGGCATCGTATATGCTCAAGCGGGCCGGGACCTTTCGTAGGTGTGACACGACATCATATGCTACCGGCGCTGCCCCTTGCCTTGGCTCTGGCCGACTGGGCGTGGCTTCAACAACTCTCTCTTTCAACTTCTGCCCCTGGGGCCTCGTTGATGGTATATCCGGGTTTTCATCTTCTTGCATCGGGTCGACTGGTTCTGGCCGAACGCGTTCCGGCATTTGCTTTCCAGACCGGAGGATGACGGCATTGACTTCTTCTTTACACGCCCCTGATGTCTCTCCTGTCGATAGCTGTTCTGTGAATGATACCATTGCGCAATGTACCTGAGCCTCGATAAGTCAGCTCTTCTCCTGGCTACTCTTCTTTCTCATCCCTTGCTTCTTGCGGTTAAGGAGTCTTCGTCTATTCTCGAGCCTCCTCCTGCTGCTAACCAAAGTCTAGGGTTCTTCAGGTTCAGGGAACGGGATGTGCAATCGGATGCTTTCTTCTGAGGGGAACGCTGAAATTACCCTAGATGTTTCCTTCCCTGTTGTTTCTGGTGACTTCATACTGATCACCCCTTGGTTAATCAACCCTTGTATTCTTCCCTTTGGACTAAAACAGTTTTCTGTCTTGTAGCTCAGACATCGATGGTATTTATAATACCGGGGATCATTCACCCTACTAACTTCGTGTGGACGAATTGGTTCTGGTAAGCGGATTACATTTTCTTCCACTAGTTGTTCCATGATGGGGATCAGATCGGCCATGTCGAATGTGTACGGGCCATTGGCTCTTTCTCTCTCGGCTATTGTTATTCCTCGAGAAACGTAAGGCCTCTTGCCTCTGTCTCGGGTAGGTGTTGCTTTCATATCCGTCTTGGAATTCACGGCGGGCCGCTTCCGATCTATCATACATTTTCCTTTGTTTATATTGTGTGTTTCTGCAATCCTTACTCCTTCTCTTCTTTGCCTTTAGGGCCTGAAGTTCACCCATGCTGCGGCTTCTTCTACCAGGTGTGCTTTGGTGGCCAGTTCTCGGAAAGAGTGAAAACTATTCCCCGATAACCCGTATGATATCATTGGGTCCAGGGCTCACATACACATCTTCTTCTGTTCTTTCTCACTGGGCAACTTTTGGCATTGAGCGGCTATCGTCCCCCATCGGTCCATGAACCTCTCCACGGGTTCACCCTGTCTTTGTCTGATCAAGGCCAGATCTGTCACTGATGTTTCTCTCTCTGTAGAGAAGAATTTCGAGATAAAACTGTCTCGCATCTGCTCCCACGATCTCACTGATCCGGCTGGTAACGACATGTACCATTGAAAAGTTTTTCCTGTCAGCGTCGACCCAAATAGCCACATACAGTACTGTGGGACGGCCGACCAATTCCCTAATGCTGTGAGGAAGTGAGTAATATGCTCATCCGACGATCCTCTACCGTCAAATTTTTCAAAATCCGGACATCTGAAGTTGACCGAAAACGGTATTTCTTCAATCTCCAGCGGGTATGGGACTTGATATTTATACCCGGTTCCTCTTTCCTTCTCTTTTTCTTGTCGCATGAGACTTGTAATCGTTTGTGACAGTTCCTCTCTTGACATTTGCGCAGTCGGGACTATCATTCACTCTGCTGAAACTCTCCTGGACTGGGTAAGCTGTTTGGCGTCAGCTGGCCCTTCCGGTGCCCCTTGAGATTCTTCGGCTGATTGACGTGTAGGTGGTACGAGACTTCTGGTAGCGTTCTGAGCTATCAAAGTGGTCAGTGCTTCTTGAATGATCCTCATTCGTTCATTCGTCTCACGATTGGCCTGAACTAATCTATCGATCTGATCTTGGACTGTCAGCAATTCTTCTGCCTCATACGGTCCCTCTTCTTCCTCTGCTACTTGAACCATTGAGATCAACACTGGTCGTACCTTCTGACCCTGCCCCTGTCTTGGGTCGAGAACTGTCACGGGCTTGAAGCTCTTCACAAGTGCGGTCCCGGTCGACTTACGTGTGACAAATGTGGTCCTAGACAATGGTGGAAACTGTTCAACCGTCATCACAGGCACTGAGGACTTGGTTGATGCGACCTGACTGTTGATAGGGATCTTCTGTCCCTGTTTTGTGTTGAGCCTCAAATTTATACATTTGCCGACTCATTAGATCACATTATATGCATGGTTTTCATGTTTAAAGACTAATCTAATACATGTTTTTGTTATTATAGGAATGAGAGGAAGATTTCACCAATTCATGGTTAAAAGAGTCACTTTGTATGCATTGAAGATCAATAGAACAAGTGCCAAAAGGTGGAGGAAAGAAGCAAGAAAGAAAGAGAAGAGATAAAGAAGAAAATCTGATTTTTTTGCCTTGGACCTGCCTGTAGACCGGTCGCGACAGGTCTACAGTGTAATTTTTAGGCTGTTTTTTTTTCTTCTTAGACCGGTCGCCAGACAGGTCGATGGTGCTCCAGAAACTCCGATTTTCAAGGCCAAGTTTCCAAATTGCGAGAGGACTCCGTGGATTCTCGAAGTTTCCAAGTTGGTGCGGGATTTCTCTTATAAAAGGCCACCTCCACTCTCTTCTTAATTAAGGCATTTAGCAAAGTGGGGAGCAAAGAGATCAAGACCTAGGAGGCTTCCTAGCCTCCTATAACTAGTTTTCTTCTTCTTCTAGTTCTAGTTTTTAGTTTTTAATGTTTTCTTCTAATTAACCTCTTAGCTAGAGCTAAGAGGTGAAGTTTGTAGTTTGTTTCAATGCTTTAATTCGTTCTTCAAGTACCATTTTCTTAATTTTGGATTTTGAAGTTCTAGTTTGAATAAAGTTTGATTTTTTAGAAGTTTTGTGAGAGTTTGTGTGCTTCGGACATGAGTTCCTTGTAATTCTCTGAGATTACCATGATTGGGTTGTTTGAATTCGAATTGTAGTAACCCTTGAGCATGCCATAGTCCATAGGCATGGCTGTTACTCCGAAGGCTACAAGTTCAAGTTTTATGTGCTTCATTAGAACTAGAAATCTGATTTCCAAATTTAAGTGGGACTGTTTGTGCTTGAATGTTATATCTTCCAATTAGATGAGAGATAGGACTTTGATGCTAGTTGTGTTGTGCTTGGATAAATGGATTGGCATTGGACTACTACAAGTGGATCCTTGATGCTCTAGTTCTTCTTAATTTCAGATTTTTCTATTTGATGTGAAAAATAATTTTCCTAAACTTCTTATATTTTCGTTATTAGATTAGTTGGAATTGTTTACCTCTTTCCCTGTAGATCGACCTCAGTCTTACCGAGATTTATTACTACATCGCAGCCTTACACTTGAGGCGAGTGAACAAGTTTTTGGCGCCGTTGCCCGGGGAAAAGGTTAAACAGTTCTAATTGTTCTAGTAGCTATAGAGTAGTTTTAGTTAGGTAGGATTTTCAGTTTTTATAGAAGTAGATTTTATGATTTTTTTTTTAAATAACTAACACTTTTTTGTTTGATTTTGTAGGACATTGTTGCTGACACAGATCTCACTCTATTGGGTAACATCTCCCCATCTCCCTTCTTTTTGTTCTTTTTTCTATATTAGGGTAGTTTTCAATTTCTTAAAATTTTATCATGTATGATTGGACGAATGGTGCGTATAAGCATCTTTTGGAGGATGAGATGTCGGATTGGGGGACCCAAACTCATTGTGATCGGGATCCCTCCAAGCATGAGTATTTTTCTGAGATTCAAAGAACCTCTACTACCCCCCCCACGTAAGACGATGTGTGATTACATTAATGAAAACAATACACATATTGAGACACGACGTAAGACGATGGGGGAATACCGAAACGAAGCGAAATTAGATAATCATCCGGGAAAAACATTACGTGATTACCGGATTGAAAATAACATGAGTGTTCCACCGGTTATGGGAGGAGGTGTGCAACAACAAAAGGAACAGGTGAATAGTAGCCAACCGGTTAAGACGATGCGTGATTACTTATATGGATATGCCTATCAACCATTATATTACTTTTATCCTACAATGCGTACGGTCTTAATTGGGAAAACCACCATTCTCCTTGTTTAAGGGAGGAACCAACCATGGTTATTAACAATCACCCTAAAACGTCTTCCTCTTTTGATGATAAGTATACACAAATACTTGAGAAAATATGGAATGAGTATGTAGATGAACAATCAAATCAAGCTTACTCGCCATCTTGTGAAGACGTTGAGCTCGAAATTGGGGGCATCAAATCAATCCCCTTTAATGAGGAGGATGGGGCTACCCAAGTCCCACCTTCTTCGGATTTAATGAATAGACTTTTAGAGGAGATTTATTTCGATGATCCCAATGTCATCATCAATTATGGTGAGTCCACTATCTCTTTTGGATGCTTTGAACTTAATGATAAAGAGATTTCAATGACGGTTGACGAACCCGAGGAATCCATAAAATTTGAAAGCGATAGTGGGGTTGCCTACAATGAGGGTTTGGTGAATGGTTATGAACCTATGGTTTCTTTTTCCCAAGGGCATAATGATTATGAGTCTCTAGAGGATATGCATGCTAGAGAGATGGCCGAGGTTGATATTTTTGAGTCACTCCACCAACTTGACATGCTTAATTTTAATGTGGAGAATGAAACTCCCATGAGTGAAAATTCAGATTCTTTGGATGAATGCTTGGCTCACTTTGAAAATTCAAACGACCCCATTATTCAAGAGATTGTTAAAGCCTTGCATACTTCCGACTTGGTGCCTCATACTAGTTATAGAGAACCTAGTTTGGAAGAATTCTACTCTATGGAGGGCGAGTCCCTCACCATCGAAATTGAATTTTTGCACTCACTCAAGCAAGATCATGATCCTTCATCCGACTATCTCGATTCCCTAGAGGAGTGCTTGGCCCAATCTTATGATCTTGATGATGAAATGATTAAGGAGTTGGACATTTTGTTAGACATGGTGTCAGTGCCTGAAGAACATAATTCCACTGATTTACATTCTTTACCATTGTTTGTGGAAGCACCACATAATTCTGAAATTGTGGAGGAGACAACTTTAACTGAAGAATACACGATGAATGTCTCTCCACCATCATGGGTCCTTCAGCCCATTGAAAATTCTGATTGGGAGGACCCGTTTTTTATCGATCATAACCCATATCAGAATTTGAGGAGATATCTTTTTGCTGCTCTTATCTCCTCCTTTTATGCATGTGGTGCACAATACGATTGGACTTCAATGATAAGAAGCACACATGTTTACTGTCGAGCAGGACTTTGGATGGTCCTCATGAGAAATTTATTAAAATTCATGAAAGTCCTGCTCAAATTTGATCATATAGTCGATCGGACTAATCAAAGGTAGGTAGGTAGGTTAGGATTTATTTTTCTGAAATTAGGATTGAATAAGTCTCATCAAGACAATGGAAGATGCTAGAATTGATCAACTTGCTACCCCAGGTACTCTCGTTCTCACTCTCCTTTGTTTTATTTCATTGCTCTCATGTCATGCTTATTGCATATCTTGTTACATTGAGGACAATGTAAGATTTTGGTTGGGGGTGAGATTCCTTAGATGAATCTACTAGCTTTTGTGACATTTCGAGCAATTATGTAGAAAATTTTCAATTTTTCTAAAATTCAAAACTCTTTTAGAAAACTTTGTTTCTATGCATTTGGGATGATACGAGTATAAGAAGAGGAGATACGAAGTGAGTGATGTTGCAAGCTTTGAACTTCTCTTAATATAATGGTTTTATATGTGAATTCCCCTATTTATGTGATTGATAGAAAATTTGAACACTTTTACACGTAGTTCACATTACATGATTTTCATGGGTTGAAAGGATTATGTGATTTGTGGATTAGCTAGACTTTAATTTAAGGTGTTGAGAAACCAAGCCGGGGTAATTTGTCTATCCTTGTCCATGGAAAAATAACGAAAGATATGGATTTCTAAAAATCCTATCTAATTTAAAAAAAAAGGAAAAGGAATGATGAAATTGGGAATGATGGAAAAATGGTGAAAATTTTCGAAAAGGGCTACCTATTACAAACTGGGGGATGGTCTACCCGTAACCAAAGCAAAAAATGAGACGTAGTGTGAAAGCCTTCGGAAGGACGGTAAGGCAAATTCCTGTCATAGGCTTGTTGTTGATCTGTACACCTTGAGATCCATAGTGTAGTTGATCTATGAAGAAGATAATCCCAGAAACTCATGAGATGAACATTCACTATGCACACTAGGTTGAATTTGTTCAAGTTCTTCTATTTATCAATCAATCAGCGGGAATTTCATACGAATACTTATTATGTTTTGAGAGTTTAAGGTTTCAACTTCTATCACCTAATTTTTCTAATTCTTACACTTGTATGTCTTGGAATGGATAGAAGCATAGTTTCTGAAGGAGAGTTAGTTTTGGAGAATTGAACTTGTTTCACGCATGTTTTGCTCGGGACTAGCAAAATGCTGGTTGGGGGGTGTGTTGAGCCTCAAATTTATACATTTGCCGACTCATTACATCACATTATATGCATGGTTTTCATGTTTAAAGACTAATCTAATACATATTTTTGTTATTATAGGAATGAGAGGAAGATTTCACCAATTCATGGTTAAAAGAGTCACTTTATATGCATTGAAGATCAATAGAACAAGTGCCAAAAGGTGGAGAAAAGAAGCAAGAAAGAAAGAGAAGAGATAAAGAAGAAAATCTGATTTTTTTGCCCTAGACCTGTCTGTAGACCGGTCGCCAGACAGGTCGACAGACAGGTCTACAGTGTAATTTTTAGGCTGTTTTTTTTTTCTTCTTAGACCGGTCGCCAGACAGGTCGATGGTGCTCCAGAAACTTCGATTTTCAAGGCCAAGTTTCCAAATTGCGAGAGGACTCCGTGGATTCTCGAAGTTTCCAAGTTGGTGTGGGATTTCTCTTATAAAAGGCCACCTCCACTCTCTTCTTAAGGCATTTAGCAACGTGGGGAGCAAAGAGATCAAGACCTAGGAGGCTTCCTAGCCTCCTACAACTAGTTTTCTTCTTCTTCTAGTTCTATTTTTTAGTTTTTAATATTTTCTTCTAGTTAACCTCTTAGCTAAAGCTAAGAGGTGAAGTTTGTAGTTTGTTTCAATGCTTTAATTCGTTCTTCAAGTACCATTTTCTTAATTTTGGATTTTGAAGTTCTAGTTTGAATAAAGTTTGATTTTTTAGAAGTTTTGTGAGAGTTTGTGTGCTCCGGACATGAGTTCCTTGTAATTCTCTGAGATTACCATGATTGGGTTGTTTGAATTCGAATTGTAGTAACCCTTGAGCATGCCATAGTCCATAGGCATGGCTGTTACTCCGAAGGCTACAAGTTCAAGTTCTATGTGCTTCATTAGAGCTAGAAATCTGATTTCCAGATTTAAGTGGGACTGTTTGTGCTTGAATGTTATATCTTCCAATTAGATGAGAGATATGACTTTCATTCTAATTGTGTTGTGCTTGGATGAATGGATTGGCATTGGACTACTACAAGTGGATCCTTGATGCTCTAGTTCTTCTTAATTTCAGATTTTTCTATTTGATGTGAAAATAATTTTTCTAAACTTCTTATATTTTAGTTATTAGATTAGTTGGAATTGTTTACCTCTTTCCTTGTGGATCGACCTCGGTCTTACCGAGATTTATTACTACATCGCAACCTTACACTTGAGGCAAGCGAACATTTTGGCTTCCATTGTTTCCTGATTGTAGGGCGAGGTCTTGCAACATTGGCCTTCTTATATGCTGCTAAGATGGCTGCTTTCTTTTTCTCTTTCTTATGTCGGCGTGTTTCGACCAACTGCCATCCTGAGTTGCCAATACTTGTTGTGGTTGGGGTGAAGCGGGGGAAGCTGAAGCCTCCGACGACAAGGAAGGTGCATGAACAGTTCATCGAGCATGCCATTTCTTTTGCTGTTCTAGTATTTTGCTAATTTTGTTGTGCCATAAAAATCATTACAACAGTTCACAAATGCGGTCGGGAGAATGAACCCATCGATCGCGGTGCATAAACTGACGAAGATGAGCAAGAAGGAGACAAATACGTGTAGTTGCGGAAGTCTGTGGGTTCGAAAACCTTTTAAAGTGTCTATTGCCTTAGAGATGAAGGGAAGAACGTTCCCGTTGAGAGTCGCCAGTTTGGTGCCCGAGGGACACCGAAACATTACGCCCTGCGGTAGCTTTCTTATGCGTAGATTCGTGTTTATGAGTAATTGATCTTAGAGTGTCTCTATATTCAGTTATGAAAAATGATTCTGGTATAGTTCGGTCCCCAAGCAGAGTCACCAGTTTATTAGAACTAGAAAATTGCTCGGACGCAGTTTTGTGGTGTTTTGTTGTTCTGGAGTTTTGAATAATAGAAACATTCCTAGACAATCACAAGCATTCACAAAAGTACACAAGAGGAGATATCGCAAGGCAAATATTATTCCAGAGATCCAGAGATCTTGTACATTCCAGGCCGTGATCTGGCACGAGCCCTTAATTATATCGAATGATCGATGACCCTTGATTAAAAGGAAGAAGACTAGTCAGCGGGGACTATGGTCTCAGAGTTCATGGTCGTAAAGACCTTTATTTTGTGTGGTCGTGGAGACCTGTGTTTGTATTGTCGTGGGGACCTGTATTTGTATGGTCGTGAGGACCTGTATTTGTATGGTTGTAGAGACCTATACTTGTTGTGTTTTGTTATGGACTGATCCATCTTTGTACGAGTCGGATGTTTATGTCCCATGTTTTGACCGGAGATTCGAGTTGAGACTGTCAGGGTTTTTAACCAAGGGGTGCGACTCTAGGCCTGTGCCCGTCATTTGTGATGCGTGACCGCAGGAAGACCGATCTGCAGTTGTATGTACCTGAGCAGCTCAACTAGCGGATGCCGTTTGGATGGGTAGGGCATCGACTGCTCTTGAAGTGTCAGTCTTTAACAAAGTTCGTGTAATAGTTTAGAACTCTCTTGGTATGGTTTATCATGTTAACCATAGTCCCATTTGCTTAGTCGTGACCTGAATTCAGGTCATGTTGTGATAGTATATGTATTGATGATACATTGGTATAATTCTAGGCACTGGCGGCCTCTTTTCGAGAAGTTACTTCGTTCATCTCGTTGGATTGGATCGGACTCCAGAGGCTTGCATTCTGCTCATTGGGTGGCTCGGATGAATTATTTGACTGCTCCATTGCGTCCGAAACGCTCAAAATACCCAAAATAGACCCAAACGGCCCCAAAAATATCACAAAATGAAGGTTTAAAGGTGCTGAAATGGACATTCAGAGTGCTGATTTTTATGATCCACTGGCCTGATTTTACTGATGCGCTGAGGCCAGCGCGTCCAAAAATGATTGTTAAAGTGTTTGATTTTCCTGATCGACTGGCCTATTTTTGTGATGCGCTGGGGCCAGTGCGTCAAAAAATGATTTTTGTTAAGATGTGTATTTTTCTGATCCGCTGGCCTATTTTGTAATGCGCTAGGGCTAGTGCGTTTAAAAATGACTTGTTTTATAAACGACTGATTTTCCTGATGCGCTGGGCTATTTTTCTGATGCGCTAGGGCCAGTGCGTTCTTAAAATGATTAGTTTTGGAATATTGATTTATTTGATCCACTGAGGGTATTTTTCTGACGCGCTGGGGCCAGTGCGTCCGAAAATAACTTTGTTTTGAAAATGATTAATTTTTGTGATGCGCTACTATACTTGTGTAATTTGAAGTTATTTCATCGCCGGACCTGCTGTGGTCGGAGATGGGATTTCCGGTGAGAGATTCCGTCGATCGGAAGGGGGTTCTAGTGATCGGAAATGGGTTTCCGGTGAGGGATTCCGGTGGGTTCTCAAAATGCCTAAGGGACGCAGCTCTTTCTCTCTAGATTCTCTCAAATGAACCGAAAAAGGGGGTATTTATACCAAAAAACACCGAAGTTCGGCCAATAGGAGTCCGCCACGTGTAGCGCATCAAGAAAATGGGTTGGTAAATCGAGAAAATCACTCGGCGCGTCTTAAAATGCCTTAGTTTAAATGCTAATTTTTAGGGCGCAATGGCTGTCAGTGCGTCCTGAAATGCCTGATTTATTGGACGCGCTGAGGGTCAGTGCGTCCTGAAATTCCTGAATTTTTTGGATGCGCTGGACTAATTTCTAGATGGGCTGAAGGTAGTGCGTCCTGAAATTCACTTTGTAAAGCTGTCTGAATTTCTTGACGAGCTGGATGAATTTTTTGACGCGCTGAGGGTCAGTGCGTCCTGAATTCAGTTTGAAAATGACTGAATTTTATGATGCACTGACCACGGATTTCTTGATGCGCCGACGTACTTATTTTTTATTATCTTGAAAAAATGATGGTTTGTGGGGCCCGCTTTGCGATGGATGTCGATGCACTGGCTCTATTTCATCATTGTTGAAGTTACCCTCCCAAATTTAGAGGGTTTTGATCATGATGAAATGGTGGGGCCCACCACTGGGTCCACTTTTCATTTTTGGCCAAGTCTGATGTGCGTTGTGAATTTGTAGACACCCCACCTTCGGCTACACTATTGGTAGAGATAGCTGGATGAATGGAGGACCATACCCCCAAATCCCATGTCCAAACTCAGCCAAACTCACCCTTGTAAGCCCCAATCCATAGCCCAAATCAAGCCTGAACCCAGTCAACTCGCCCCTAAACATCAGCCTGAAAAACCCCCTATAAGAAAAACCAGTAAAAAAAGTCCTAAAGAGTCAAACTCAGCGAGTCAACCCGCTGAGTCAAATCGCGAGTCAACCCGCTGAGTCAACCCATCGAGTCAACTCACCGTGTCAACCCATCCCCAAAACCCAGTCAACTCACCGAATTCCAAGCAGCAGCCCCGGAGTATGTCCGTACTGCCCGCTGAATCCCGAGAACGTCCGTACGGGTGGCCCCCTGGGTGCCGCCCAAACTTATTTACACAATCTGCTATAAATACCCCATCTCCCCTTCACATTCGACATCCACTTCCCTTCTCTTCAATCCGAGAGCTTTGAGTCCACCTCCATCCCTTTTAGCCCATTTTTCTACCAAGGAGAGCCCAAGTGAGGAGAGCCTATCCCTGGTCCTACCCAGCCTGACCACTGGTCCAAGTCTCTCAAGCCATCCAAGTCTTGATCCAGCCACTCGAAGCCAACCCTTGCGACACCTCCGTCCATCTAGCTGTTCTTTACCAGCATCATCTCATTTGCATCTAGCATAAGTGCAACATTTACTTTTCTTCCAACCCCCCTGCTTCACTACAAGCACTTTGATTATTCAAACACACAGCATACAACCTGTATAGAGCACCTGTCAGTTCGAGCGTATGCTCTGGGCTTGCCTGTTAATGGAAACCTGCCCATCAGAAACTCTTACTGTTCAGACCTGCATTCATACATCAGCCACTACAAGCACCTTGATTATTCAAACACACTGCATGCATCTTGCATAAAGCACCTGTCAATAAAAGCGTATGCTCTGGGCTTGCCTGTTAATGGAAACCTGCCCATCAGAAACTCTTACTGTTCAGACCTGCATTCATGCATCATGTCATCCATGAAAATGTATGAGGATTAAATCAGACTTTCAAGTATTAGTTAGATTTTGTGAAGTAGAGACCGTACCTCTTCCCATCCTGTAACCGTGATCCCTTACCTCAAATCTCTGGCCGCAGATCAAAAGGAGTCATTTTAGAGGGAGGAATCTTCGGATTCCCTTCTCTAACGTTTCTACGGGGTCTAGCCGACTGTAGATTTGAAGTAACTGGCTAGCGGCGACTCTGGTCTTATATAAACTTATCTAAACACATCCAGCTTAACACGACAACCGAACAAAGCCCTCGAGAACGAGGCAAGCCAGTGGCACAAACGGTGATTCACGCGCACGCACCTCTTCTTCTTTTTTTGAAAGGGAAAGGAGAACGTCATGGGAGCGCGGAACGACGAGGGTCCACAGAATGACGACTCTGCTGGGGATATGCTAGTCCCACTAGTCGTGATTCGACTTGAAAAACAGAATCCTCCCTATACTTGAAAGTCATTAGTCCTCATACAATCTCATCTGCATAGCATCCTACACAAAACCAAACAAAAAAAAAAAAATCCTGAAACAAAAAAAAAGAGTATAGTCCTCACCATTGCGCCTCCTCGGGCTCCACGTGTTCGGAAACAACTTCCCTTCAGCAGCATAATCGGCACCCGGGCTCAGCAAGCCATGTCCGACCACGAAGAGGAAACTCACCTCTTCCCTGCTCTTGAAATGATTGAAGCACAACCTCCAGTGCAACAGCCAATTGAGAATACGCCAATCATGCAAGAATTGGCACAAGGAATGAAAGCAATGCAAGAAATGCTCTTGCAATTCATGCAAGCACAAGCTACTGCAACAGCCAACAATCAGGTTGGCCCAGTTCAGCAATCTCAGCAGCCATGCTGGGTCCCTCCGGCCTCCAGTTCAAATCAAGCACAACCATCGAAGTCTGCCCAAGACTACTGACAGCAGCCATCTCAGCCCTTCGCTATGGGGCATCTTCCTCAGTACCTTCCCATGACGACAAGGCCGCCTCAGAGCACTCCTGTTGCGGGAACTTCCAGTTAGCTTCCAGTCAATCTGGCAAACAACAATCTCAGTAGACCTCAGCATGCCCCCGTTGATGGGACTCCTTTCCTTTCTCAGCATGTCCCCGCCGATGGGACCCCTTTTCAATTTCAGCATCTCCCTGCCGATGGGATTTCAATTTAATTTCCAGCAACAGGGATAGCACTGGCGAATGCCCACAATGGGGGTCTTTGTCAAGCCCACATCAATCAGCGGACAGTGGCGAATACCCAACAAGGGGGTCACTTCCCAGCATCTCAGCCTCCTACAAACAGGAGCATTTTTCAATTTCAGCACATCCCCGCCGATGGGATTCCAGTTAATTTTCAGCAATCTTCAATTCAGCAAACTCCAATTAATTTCCAGCAATCTTCAATTCAACAATCTCCAGTTAATTTCCAGTAAGTTCTAGTTCAACCTTCAGTACAATCTCCAGTTCAGTTACAATCCTTTCAAGCACAAGTTCATCAGAATCCAGTTCAATCATCAAATCAATTTTAGCAACCCACGATTGCTTTTCAGCAAGCCCATAGGGTCGACGACGTCGACCACTATGCCGAAGAAGAACGTGCCTTACTCCGAGAGGCACCAGTCGTTCGAACAGATCACCCAGGACTGGACGAGTTGCGGGAGCAGTTCCAAATCTTGCAAAATCAGCTTCAGTGACAACAAGGAATCGATCTACCTTCGACCAAGTTCAGAGACTTGTGTCCTTTCCCAGATGCTCAAGTACCTCAAAACTTTGAGGTACCAAAATTCAAAAGATACGATAGCAGCGGTTGTCCCACAGCACATCTCAAGGCCTTCTGTGGAGAGCTGAGTGCAATCTCAGAAAATGAAGGGGCCCTTATTCGTTTGTTCCAAAAATCTCTGAAGGGCGATGCCCTAGATTGGTACACCTCATTGGACTGCCACCGCATCAAGACCTGGGAACAACTTTCCCAGGCTTTCGTTAACAGATTCGCGTACAATCTCAACATGGCACCTAGAAGGGCCGACCTCACGGCTCTCAGGCAAAAGAGTGATGAAACACTATCAGCTTATGTGGGACATTGGCGAGCTATGGCAGCCAAAATTTGAACACCTATCGACGACGAAGAACAAATTTCCATGATTGTTCATTCAACATATCCTGGCATATCTGGATATCTCATCTCGCATCCATATGCGAATTTCTTACAGTTGATCCGTGCTGGAGAACAAGTTGAAGCAGGAATCTACGCCGGGACAATCTCCCCATGGCCTCATCAAGCCACTCCAGTCAAGAGGAACAGAGTGGCAGGAAGATCCATCGGATATGGGAACGGAAACCGCAACGGTTCTCCTCCTCGCCCGACAGAGGTAAACAACATCAGCACCACTGCTCAAGGTAATCAATACGCTCCTCCACAGGGATGTCAACAATATCAGTAAAATCAGGCTTAGCACCAACCTCAATGGTATCAGCCGTAACCGAATCCTCAACCACAGCCACAACCACCTCGACAACAGCAGCAGTTCAAAGGGAACGGCCAATACTCATACCAGAATAGGCAGAATTACAGGGAGCTCAGGAAATTCACTCCACTCACTCAACCACTTAGTCAAGTCATGGCTATGCTGGTGCAGAAGCAGTTACTCATTCTGATGACACCCAGGCCTCCTCCAAATCCTCTGCCTCCAACCTACCGTGAAAATGAGTATTGTGCTTACCATCAAGGGTGTGGCCACACCACTGATCGATGCTTTACTTTGAAGAATGCCATACAAGATCTGATTGATGACTGCAAGATCGTCATCTCGGTCCCTGGAACTTCTCCAGCAGCTTCTACCAACATCCTGCAGAATCCTCTACCTCAACATCCGACGGACCCCTATTCATCTCGTGGCCCTGCCGTCAACAGCATAGAAGAATGAGAGTTTCTTAATGATTTCTTCTCCCCAATAGAAGTCCATTCATGCCTACACTTATGGGCCAACAAATCCTCCCCCGATCTTGCAAGGGGCAAACTCCTTTCCTCCTTCAATCTCCAAGCCAGTAGTACTCGAAGGAGCACTTCCATATGATGTACCAGTTGTTCAAGGGGCACCTTACAGCATTCATGTGGGGAGCCGGTCGTCCTGGAAGGAGCACAATCATACATCGAGCCCGCATACGAACCGGTCATTTTGCAAGGGGCAACTCCAGTTCAGGAACAATCCAATCCGCAATGGAGGGATCATACTCATCAGCAGAAAGAACCCATTGTCTTAGAAGGAACTCCTCCGATCAAGCCAGTCATATTTCAAGGGGCAAATCCTGGAGGCGTGTCAATCACACTACGATAACTGGGACGAACAGAGAAACCCCTTGCCATATCAAGAGGACCAATATTCATTCCATGGGAGTCTCCTGCTCCAGGAATGGTCAAGCCATGACCGCAACCTTATGTAATCTATGAAGACAAGCCTCGATATTACCCCTTCAGCACAGGCAACAATGTAGTCCTCAACGCAAAAGCTCCATACGAGGAAGATCTGGTACCAGCACCAGCCTCGTTGCAAGAACCAGTGGTCTTGGAAAGCAAGGGAGAGGAAAACTATAAAGAAGTCCCATGGCACTATCCAGAATGTGCAGAGGTAGGAAACATGAATCCAAATGGGCGTTGCATCCGAAGAGATAATCAGAATAGAGGAGATCCCAAAGGCGCTCTCTCGGGTCTCGGTAACAAAAATGAAGCCACATACGATGTAGCAACTCAACTCAAGTCATTCCCTGCTCAAATCTCAGTATGGGAATTACTCTGTACATCACGTATACACAGAGAAATGCTCACCTAAACCCTGAGTGATGCCCATGTCTTCTCCGATAAGGCACCAAAAATGATAGCATTGATGATTGGACAGCTCCTGGCTCCTCGCGCCATCACCTTCACTGATAATGAGTTGCCACCTGAAGGGCACGACCATGGGTGATCCCTCAACATAGCCTTACGATACAAAGACCTTTGTGTCCCGCTGGTCCTTATCGATAATGGCTCAAGCTTAAACGTCTGCCCACTCAAGACTGCAGAACGTCTGGGAATCAGTCCCTCTTCATTTCTACCCAGCACCATATGCGTCAGAGCGTTCGACAACACCTGCCGATCAGTGGAAGGGGAGGTCGACATAGAGGTACAGATAGGTCCAAAAGTCTCCACTATCACATTCCAAATCTTGGATATATCAGCCTCTTTCAACATGTTGCTCGGACGACCTTGGCTGCACAAGGTTAGAGCTGTGCCATTAACCTTGCATCAACGGGTGAAATACATCTGTGGAAATCAAGTAATCTCTATCCATGTAGAAAAGGAACTCATCATTCCTTCCAATGCTGCTGCCACTGAACCAGACGTCCCTGTCATCGATATCCAGCACTCCGAAGAAGACGTCCCGTTTCATAGTTTCGAGTTCGAGACCGTGAACGCTATCACCAACCCAGAACCGATAAGGGTGGATCGTGTCTTTTCACCAGCAGAACGTCTGAGCCTCAAGTATCGTATGAAGAATCATTTTAAGTCTAGGAAGATGCCGCTGGTATATAATCAACGCAAATGGGGACTCGGTTACAGGGCAATCTTCATGGACAAAAGAAAGAAGAAATTCCGTTGCTCTCCCATTCCATTCATCATGCCAGGAGAACCTTGAAAGATCCAAGAATGATCAACCGACTGCACTACACAAAGGCCTCCCGATGAGCCTAGCTTGGGCCACGTGGCCCCTCATTCGATGGGACCAGATTCTCAAACCGTCTAAGCCTCCAAAAGAAGAAGGAAATGATGAAGATGAAGAAGAAAGTCAAATACAACAGCTTCAGGACCAGGATACTCTGATACCTGCTCCCAACCAGGGGCACAACTTGCCCACTTCAATTCTAGCCAACCAGGGGCACAACTTGCCCATCTCAACATCAATCAGCAAGGGGCATGACCCGCCCATCTCTACAGAATCAACATCATCAATCATCAGCCAGGGGCAGAAGTAGTCCATCCATTGGACCAAGAAAGGGAAATGGCCAGCCCTGGATTGGTCCGATGTCCAGATTCCGAACTTATACCTCAGTGTGGAGCCAGACGAACTACAATGCGAGGTAAGTGATCCGGGAGGGACTGAGTACAACTCAGATCTCGAGCCCAACCAGCAAGAAATCATGGTCATTGGGCCAGACTGTGATTCTTCACCCAAATTATCAACCCCCACCTCTCCAGGGGAAGGAGTGTGGGGTCCAGAATGGTCATCTGTTCCCCTAACTCTTGAATCAGCCAGAGAGTCATTTGAGGGCTCTGGCTTCCAAAAAAATGCCTGTTTAAGTAGCGAGCGAAACTTTAGGACAAGCTGGGATCAATCATGGTCTGCAATGCCCGCTTGTTTAAAGTCCCGTGAACTTCAAAACTCCAAAAAAATAAAAAACTTTCAAAAACCAAAAACATCTAGCATTTCAATTTCAGAAAATTCTCAAAAATCAGAAAACATTTCTCTTCCTACATTCAATAATGTGCCAAGTTCATCTAAAGAGTCACATGAGTTAAAAGTCGAATCATATGATTTTAACGTCGAATTAGACTTCAAGCTCATGGGTCTGGACGAAGCTCGGGATGAGGAAGATGATGATCCGGCTCCTGAACTAGAGGATCTCCTCAAAAAGTTCGAATCTAAAGCCAATGTTGTAGCTGATGATTTCGAGATAGTAAACTTGGGGACACCTGAGATCCCTAGGGAAGTACGCATCGAAAAATCATTGCCACTAGAGATAAAACAGAGAATGATAGAGTTCCTAGCTCCAAGATTGTCCAACTTCGCATTCTCATATGAAGACATGCCGGGGCTCGATGAAGAGCTCGTTGTACACCATTTGCCAACAAAGGCAGATATGAAGCCAGTGAAGTAGAAACTTCGAAGAACGAAGCCAGAATGGGCTCTAAAAGTTCGAGATGAAGTCATCAAGCAGTATAATGCGAGATTCTTGGAAGTCTCTAACTACCCTGAATGGCTCGCCAACATCGTACCAGGTACCGAAGAAGGATGGCAAGGTTCGAATGTGCATCGACTTCCGAGACCACAATAAAGCCAGTCCTAAAGATGACTTCCCTTTGCCACATATCGACACTCTGGTCGAAAACACCGCTGGGTACAAGGTCTTCTCATTCATGGACGGGTTCTCAGGTTACAATCAGATCAAGATGACTGTTGAAGATCACAAGAAGACATCGTTTATCACTCCCTAGGGAACCTTCTGTTACAGGGTAATACCGTTCGGTCTAAAGAACGCAGGAGCAACATACTAGCGAGCAATGACAACATTAATCCATGACATGATGAACAAAGAACTCGAAGTATATGTGGACGATATGATCGTTAAATCTCGCACGATTGAAGGACACTTTGAAGATCTGAAGAAGTTATTCAACAGATTAGAAAAGTACAAGCTCCGCCTCAACCCTCAGAAATGTGTCTTCGGTGCAATGGGAGGCAAGCTCCTTGGCTTTATGGTGAGCAAGGAAGGCATCAGGGTCGACGAGACCAAAACCAGAGCAATCATTGAGATGCCCCCTCCTAGAACAGAGAAAGAGATTCGTGACTTCCTCGGCAGAATTCAATACATCAGCCGCTTCATCGCACAACTCACAGCTATCTATGAGCCCATGTTCAAGCTCCTCCGGAAGAGCGTTCCAAAAGAATGGAATGACGATTGCCAAGTTGCCTTCGATCGCATCAAGCAATATCTCATGAATCCTCCAGTTCTAGTGCCGCCCACTCCTGGACGACCACTATTGTTGTACATCTCGGTAGCAGCAAAAGCCATTGGCTATGTCCTCGGCCAACACGATGAGACCAGGAAGAAGGAACAAGCAATATATTATTTGAGCCGAAAGTTCACTGACTACGAGACCAGGTATTCCCCGATCGAGAAGACTTGCCTCGCCTTAGTCTGGGCAACTCAGCGACTCCGTCAATACATGATTGCGTTCCCTATTCTCCTCCTCACTCATATGGATCCGCTTAAGTACCTATTCGAGAACCCGGCACTCACTGGAAGGATAGCCAAATGGCAGCTACTCCTGTCTGAATTCGACATCACCTATGTCATTCAGAAGGCAATCAAGGGACAGGCCCTCGCCGATCATCTTGTGGCTCACTCTCTCCTAGATTATCAGCCGTCAAGACATTCTTCCCTGATAAAGATCTCTTGCTTATCGAAGGGGAAGAAAAGAAGAAAAAAGATGAGTGGACGTTATTCTTCGACGGCGTAGCAAATTCTAAAGGGAGCGGTATTGGAGCGATCCTCTACTCTCCAGACGATGTCCCTATTCCTATCTCAAGGCGCATAGCATTCAAGTGCACCAACAACATGGCAGAGTACGAAGCATGTATCGCCGGCTTAAGGGAATCCATAATCTTGGGCGTCAAGAAGTTACGAGTATTTGGAGACTCACAGCTTATCATCAATCAGACCAATGGCGAATGGAAAACCAAGGACGAGAAGTTGATACCATATCATGTGTACCTTGAAAATCTGATCGAAGAGTTCAAAGAAATCACCTTCTTATACATGCCCAGAGCTAAGAATCAGTTTGCAGATGCTCTCTCTACACTCGCATCAATGCTCGAGATCCCGAAAGGAGCTTCAGAATGGGAGCTCACAGTCGAAACTCAAGATGAACCTGCTTTTTGCCTGCAAATAGAAGAAGCCGAAGCTGTCCCTGACAAACCCTGGTATGCCGACATCAAGCAATATCTCAAAATCTGGTAGTATCCGGAGTCAGCAACAGCAACAGATCGCTGAACCATCCAGCATTTGGCCGGCCAGTTTGCCATCAGTGGCGAAGTTCTTTACAAGCGATCCTATAATCACATCCTCCTTCGATACGTCGATGAAACAGAAGTTGCGAAGATCATGAAAGAAATACACGAAGGAATCTGTGGCCCACACATGAACGGGCACATGATGGCAAAGAAGATTCTACGACTCGGTTACTATTGGCTCACCATGGAGACAGATTGCTGTCAGCACGTCAGAAAATGCTTCAAATGTCAGGAGCATGCGAAACAAATTCATGCCCCCTCATCAGAGTTGTACAATCTGACGACTCCCTGGCCCTTCTCTATGTGGGGACTCGACATCATTGGGAAGATTAGTCCCAAAGCATCAAACGGTCATGAGTACATACTTGTGGCAGTCGACTACTTCACCAAGTGGGTAGAGGCAGCTTCCTACACCACGATCGCAACTTCTCAGGTGATCAAATTCATGAAGAACAACATCATATGCCGGTATGGAATCCCTAATGCTATCATCACAGATAATGGGACCCCGTTCGTCAACAAGAAGATGGATGACTTCCTCAACAAGTTCAAAATTCAGCGTCATCGATCAAGCCCCTATCGTCCTCAGATGAATGGTGGGGTGGAAGCCACAAACAAAACAATCGTCAGGATACTCGAGAAGATGGTCGTGACTTATCGAGATTGGTCAGACATGCTCCCATATGCACTTTGGGCCTATCGAACGTCTGTACGGTCTGCTACGGGCGTTACTCCTTTCGAGCTTACTTACGGAATGGAAGCAGTTCTACCAGTCAGGTGGAAATACCATCAGTACGAGTGTTACTAGAAAGCGGAATTGAAGAAGGAGAATGACAACAGGCCAGATTCGATCAGTTACAGCTAGCAGATGAGAAGCTTATGCGTGCACTAAGTCATTCACAATGCTAACAGAAAAGGATCACTCGGGCTTATAACAAGAGAGTCCGAAAAAGAAGCTTCAAGGTGGGCGACATGGTCATGAAGAAAATCCTATCGTCGCACCTTCCCGATCGTAGAGGAAAGTTCAAACCCTCGTGGGACGGACCGCTGATCATCAAAGAAGTACTTCCCGGAGGCGCCCTCAGACTCACCAGCATGAGAGGGGTAGATCTTCCTGAGCCAATCAACGCCGACAAAGTGAAGATCTTTCACGGGTAAGTCATTCTGACTTTATCAAGAGTTACTTTAATAGAGCTGAAGTCAAGAGGTCAAAGCCAAAATCTCTGAGAAATCGTTTCCGTCCACCAAAAAAGTGTTTCAAATAAGGGGGTTTAAAAGAAAAAGAGAAAAAAATACAAAAGAGAAAAAGAATACAAAAAAAGAGAAAGAAAGAAAAAGGGAAACCAAAACAAGGCACTTGAGAAAAACTAACCCAAGAAGAAACACAGTCATCCATCCACCCATCTCAGAAAGGTCGGTAGCTAAGATCGACAGCTCTATCATTGTAACTTAGGATAAGGGCTAAAGACTGCCATCGGCTGGCAACGACGGATTCCCGACCTCTAGCCGCCGCAGTTATCCAAAAATCCAGAAAAAAAAGAAAAAAAAAGAGGAAAAAAATGTGTGCCTAAACAAAGAGGGCGGAGTGAAAACCCGAAAGGGCGCTTCGAGTAAAAACAGTGGGCATACGGTGGACTTGGTGAAAACCCGAAAGGGCGCCGAGGGTAAAAACAGCATAGCTGCCAAGGGACAGGCAAGATCAAACACCCGGGACGTGGTGAAAACCCGAAAGGGCGCCACGGGCAAAAATAACGGGAAAAGGCCGGCTGTAGTAAAAACTCGAAAGAGCGCTACAGGCAAAAAATGGCTCAAAAAGAAAAAGAAAAATTAAAAGTGCAGGTACCAAGAAATCAGACAGTCCAGATCGGTTCAAGCAGTTACAGTTCAAGAACAAGAAGAAGTGCAGTCGGGAACGAAGAACTCTACAAACTCTGACAATCACAGGAAGTAACAATTTACATTGCCTACATCTCTAGGGAACCAAAGGGTTCTCACGCAAGTCAATCTCGAGACATCGGTCAAAGCATTGGCCGAGCCCCAGTTCTGATTCTTATATCCCGACACAGAATCCAGACACACTCACAAGACAACTCATGGCACAATAGATTTTCAAAAGTTTTCTCCTTTTTCATTAAAAGCATCATATTTCTTTTACATATATCATGTCATCTTTTTCAAAAAAACAAAAAACAAAAAACAAAAAAACGCATCATCATTAATCATATACTATGCAAAAAGGAATGTATAGATGGCCAAAACAATCAATCTCTACCCTCCTCCTCTGCCATATCAGGTAAGCCCTCTGACTCATAACGAAGTAGCCTCGCTCTCAACCTGCTCACCTCCATATGCAGGTAATGCACCTCATCGCGCTCAAGGATACGGATCGCTGTCTTCTCATCAGACAACCTTTGATCGGCAACCAATCTCCTCAACATTATCTCACAATGATACCGAAGTGTGGAAATCTCAGACAACAAATAGCCATGAGTGGCCAAAAGGAAACCAGGATCAATGAATGTGCGCTCCTCAAAAGGCTCATATGAACCAGATGAAGAGCCGGCATCTCTAAGGATATCCTGCTCATCCTCATCGGCAGTTGGTGCCAGCAAGGGATACGTCGATACAGAGACTGCTCAGCAACCCAGTACTGATATGGGGCAGTCGCCATCGGAAAAGTTCGTAGCTCAAAATCAAGCAAATCAGCAGTCAAGTAACTCGCCCAGGATCTGTTAACCCGAGTCCTAAAGTCAGATGATCTAGATGGAAGTGCTCGATGCCCGATACCCGTGAAAGCAAAAAGAGGAACATCCTGCTCATATCCGAACTGCAGCAGGAACAGGATAGGGTGGTGAGAAAAGTAAGATCGAAAGCCTACCAGCATCAGAAGAAGGCGCTGTGCATCGCAAAGCACTGGAGGAAGTGAAAGCAAAAATTGCTCCCAACGAACATTCCAGTCACGAAGTTCAGTGAACATTCGGCGATATAAGGGCTCACTCATCCTAGCCATATGAGAAAGAAATCCCATGATGTGTCGCATAAGTTCTGGGCGATGGGTGCCAGGAAATGGTACAGGAACAGTCAGCGAAAGACGCTCCCATAGCCAGACCTGATCATCAAGAAATAAAAGAAATTCAGCTAGAGTAGAGAAATTCCCAAAAAGACAAGAAAAGAAAGGCACAGAAAAGATACCTGAAGAAATGCACAGCAGCCGCGAAGGACAAGAGTGCGGCCCAGGGCACAGTCAGTCAGCCCATTCAACAACTCAGCCAGGACGAGAGAAATGATCCCCTGACGTCGGATAGCTCGGCTCATCACCTCAAAAAGCAAAGGAGTCTGGGACCTGCGCCATCCCAAGAATAACACTTCAGTTATCAAGCAGAACATCGGTGCATTCCGAGCAAGAATAGACCCTGCCACACTCGAGGACCCGAAAAAAGATCATACATTAAATCCAAGGAGAACACTACAGCATCCCGGCCGGCAGCTGTAGGCTGAACCAAATAAGGGATCCCGAACCAGTTCTGCGGTGTCGCAGTCTTCGACAAAGTCTTCGACGAAAAATACTGAGAATAATCCTAAGGAAGACCAGTCAAGCGCGTAAGCTCCTCCAAAGAGGGTCCCATCTCCATGTCATTGAACGCAAACAAGTTCAACGAAGGGACCTAGTCAATCAGTGCGGCCCTGAGCATCCTCCAGTCAATGTCAACTCTAGCCATATGGATCAGACTGCCGAAGCCATAGGACTCCAAATCTCGAATCTCATAAGCTGACAAGCTGTCAAGCCAAGCAAGCAGTCGTGGCGAGCAAGAAGGAAGAGGAAGCAGCTGACAAGTCCTCAAGGGTACCCCCTCCAGAACAAAAGGCCCAGAAATCAATGACAGCTCATCAAGGATCGAAAGATCAACGGGCGAAGGAGAAGGAAAAGCTGTAACCTCTGCAGACTCAACAGCCCCTGACCTGTCCCCAGTAACAACTATGTCTGATATAGTCGCGTAACTGTCTGAAACTATCACGACCTTAGCCGCATGGGAAGATTCACCCACCCATGAATGAAGTGCGCAAAGGACCGACGATCAATAGAAGGACGGTACTCTCCATCAAGAGGACTATCAGCAAATATCACACCGCACATCGTGGCATCCTGACCAACCTGATCTTTTAAAATGCATTTGAACCATCAAGAAGGGTCCCGGCAATCCCAATCAAAGAATCAACGGTCAGATCTGGACCTGTGACCCTCTCCAACATAAAGTCGTGAATCCAATCATCATCCTGTCCAATCAAAGGGATCATCGAGGCATCCACACCATCCATCATTAGGGGGACATCATCAATGATCACATCAAGTCCACTCAAGCAAGTATGCCGCACATCTCGGCCATCATCAAGAGCATCCAGACCATCAAAGGTATCATCTGAACCATCCATACCATCCAAACATGAGATCAGCCCATCTATGTCCATCATACCCCTATCACCAGCATCAATCACATCATCCATGTGGCCCACACTCAAGGGATGCATAGCCTCACCTATGTCCCATCTCATCATCCCATCCATACCATCCATTTCTCCCATAATCAATGGCCCATTCAAATCTGAAATTCCAGCATGGCTGCCATTAATGGGGCCATTCAAAGCTCCACCAACAACCACCCCTAATCCACCATCAATACCCCCATTCAATGCTCCATCTCTACCATCCATTAAAGAGATTCCACCATCATTAATGCCTTCCCCACCTCCTGAAGTGTGGGACTCATCATGGATAGCCCCCACAACCCCTAGATCTTCACCATCCATTGCTTGAGAAAGAACAAACCAAGAAGAGGACAAAAGGAGGAGGAAAGAGGAGACAAAAGGGAGATTTATGGCTATAATCGAACTTGAGAGTACAGAGAATGTGGGGATAGGGACAGTGGACTGTGAAGAATGTCCGAGCACGAGCCAGCCCAGGCAGCACAAGAGGCGAGCTTTAGGCGGCCCGATGTGGGCCGCCCGTACGGACGCGCTCCCTCTCTCTCCGTGGGATTGGCCTCACGGTCGCTGGTAGGTGAGACTGACAGTCCACGTCATCAGATGGCAACCTGAGGGCCGCCCAAGGCTCTAATCAACTCCAGCTTTCGTTTGAGACTGATCTGAATTATCTGAAAGGTACCTCACCTATCCAATCATGAAGTATTGCGACCAACATGGGTTTGACCGAGTCGAAGAAAAGAAAAATTGATTAAGAGTGGCCCACAAGCGATCTGAGCCATTCAAGGGCTAGATCATCATGATCCAAACGATGGAAAGGCTCGCATGGCTCATCAAGTAGCAACATCAAGGGTTTGATTGTTAAAAAAGGAGGCCAGCATCCAAAATCTGATCATCAAGTGGGCCCACATGGCTGAAAAGAGCAATCTGAGCCGTTCAAGTCATCATCTGCACCATGAAAAGCCTTCTTAGCCTCACGAAACGTCAAGGATAAGTGCTTCAAAGCAAAACTGAAGTCTGGAAAGGGCCCAAAGGGCCAAATCAAGCAATTTGGACCACTCAAATCACAATCAGCCCCTTCAGAAGCCAAACAAAGCAAGGTAAGTATGCTCAATCACAAAGTCTTGGGTCCGAAGACCTTAAACTACGTCAGGATCGACATCCCGAGAGATTTTTAATAAAAATCGGTAGCGGTCTTGATCGTCCGAATTAAGATCCGATGACACCGGACATTTTTCAAAAATCACAAAAAAATATATTACCAGTCTCGCTCCTAAATTCTGGGTCCGAAGACCTTAAACTACGTCGGGATCTACATCCCGAGAGATTTTAAATAAAAATCGGTAGCAGTCTGGATCGTTCGAATTAAGATCCGCTGACACCGGACATTTTTCAAAAAAAAAATGTGTTTGCCTTGTTCTGTACAGTTTTGGGTCCGAAGACCTTAAACTACGTCGGGATCGACATCCCAAGAGATTTTCAATAAAAATCGGTAGCGGTCTTGATCGTCCGAATCAAGATCCGACGACACCGGACATTTTTAAAAAATCACAAAAAAATGTATTACCAGTCTCGCTCCTAAATTCTGGGTCCGAAGACCTTAAACTACGTCGGGATCAACATCCCGAGAGATTTTTAATAAAAACCGGCATCGATCCCAGCCGTTCGAGCCAGGATCTGATGACCTGGATCATTTCAAAAAATTAAAAAAATGTGTTGCCTTATTCTGTACAAAGTTTTGGTCCGAAAACCTTAAACTACGTTGGGACCAAAATTTCGAGAGATTTTCAATAAAAGCCAGTGTTAATCTTGATCGCTCAAATTGAGATTTGACAGCCTGGAACATTTAAAAAAAAATCACAAAAAGAATGTATGTTCAGCATGTACAAATTCTTGGTCCGAAGACCTTAAATTACACTGGGATTAATTTCTCGGGGGTCCTTTTCCTGCTTTCAACCAAAAACCGGCATCGGCCTCAACCGATGGGATCAAGGTTCGATAACCCGGATCATTTCCAAAAATACCAAAAAGATTTTGAGCTTTCCATAAAAACCAGTATTAGTCTTAATTACTTGAGTTGAAGTCTGGAACCTTTTTAAAAAAATAAAAATAAAAAAATTCACCATCAATTTCAACTACACAAATTCATCCCCAGCGGTCTGAAGACCTAAAACTACATTGGGATTAACTTCTCGGGGGCTTTCTTTCCCAACCTGTCCCAGACATGGCTGACACTTGATCGTACGGGTGTCTGGTATCTTCTAAACAGGTAAGGGCTGAGGCGGGCAGAACCCCGTGATCCTGTTCGTGTTGAATGCACCGTGATAGACAACCTTGATTTGGAAGTCGCTGTTGAATTTGACGGATGTTCCCTGTTCCTAAAACTCATGAAGGGGATTAAGACAGTTGGGAGGTGAAGCGCACCCTCACGGAATTGTGAGCGACGTAAGGCCCCAAGCTGGATTGACAAAGGGAAATGTGAGGATGTGGCTCATTCTGTGGCTGAAGGAGTCCGTCAGACAATACGTGGTCTATGTGCATTGCACATGAGGAATAGGCAACTTTGTGGGTGTGTTGACTGAAAACCCTAAAAAATCTCCTCATCCGAAGATGTAAAACTACGACACTTAACTATGTGAGATTCGTCTTGCTCACTGACGTAAAATGGATGGAGTGCCTTACCAGCAGTAAAAGCTGGAAGTGGATGAAAATTCCACACATTTTCCTGCATTTCAAAAAAATACTAAAACATTACAAAATCATCTTTCCCTTGCTTTCAAGCCAAATATTCCCAAAATCACAAAAATATATCATTTGTTTTCAATAACCAATCTTTAACCTGACCCAGGTAAAAGATTCGGACCAAATATTTGCAAAAATCACAAAAAATTGTCCTTACCCCAAGCAATGCACTTCAGGAGTCTCGAACTCCGCTCACTCATTTCACAGTTTGGGATGACGAATCCGATCGTTCGCAAATTGGAATCTTGACCAAAACTGGCGACCAAGCACCGTCCCAATCACATCTATGCCTAGAAGAACATCTTAAAGTCGGATAACATCCTCGTACATTCTCATTAGCAAAGAAACAGCATCTTGGGACGATGGACTTGATCGACCACGAGTTGGGATCTTGACCAACCCGCTGACTAAACATCCGCATTGAAAAGAAAATCCCCAGGGGAGCACAACCCTGCAAGCAATAAGCTCAAAATTCTCTGCACCCACAGCAAAAACAAAATCATCGAACTAAAAAAGAATGAGCCAAACCATACATCCATCATCAAATATGCATCCCCATGCATCAGCATCCATCGCATCAATCATCATGTTTACCTGCTTTCAAAATAAAAGTCGGTTAGCCAAAGACCCCACAGGCATCCCTAGTGGAGGCACGTGCAAACCAGATTTCTATTTCAAATAGACAAAAAGTATTCCTCTTTGCAAATAAAAACCCCACGGAGTATTACTCCTCAGAGTGGGTATCTTTTCCAAAATCCAAAAACATTTTCCCAATAAAGCGTTCGGCCTTCAAAACACCGGGAGATCTTCCATATCTCTGGGTAGGAGTCGATGCAAAAATCAAATAAGATCCGATGTCTCGCGGTTTCCTTGGAGATCATCGGATCCAATGCACTCAAAGTATGGTCGAACTGAACTCCAGTGTCAGTGCGGTCGTACCACATGCCAAGATACGAAAAGATGAAAGCCAAAAGGCTCGGTCAAAGAAACCATTTGAACAGGTGGAAATGATGAATTGTAACCCAAGTATCAAAATCAGCTGATTGGGTGGAAAGAGTTCACCCGCACATACCTATGTGTGGTTGCTTAAAGTACCTTGACTGAGTCCAAGTCGGCGTAGTGGACTCCCGTAAGACTACATGACGCAGGGTGTTGAGCTCTTAATTGTGCATATTCTAACCTCAATTCGTCACTCATTATGCATGGATTTTATGTTTAAAGACTATTCTAATGCATGGTTTGTGATTGTAGGAATGAGAGAGTGACCTTTTGAATCTAATGCTAAAAGACCACTTTAGGACACCTTGAGGATCAAAGGAAGAAAGCCCGAGAATGAAAGAAAGAAGCTATGGAAGATGGAGTTGAGAAACAAAGAAAAACACTGAAGAAATCATGTTAAAAGACCTGGCAGGGCCAGAAAAACCAAAGTGCAGAGCTGCAGGGCTATTAAAGTAAAATGCAGAAAGTTGTAGTTTCTGAAGATTGATCTAGAGATTAATCCGTCGATTGATCGCTCAGCCTGAGCGATTGATCGACAGACTTGAGCGATTGATTGTTCACAGCAGAAATTGACAAAATTATTGCTGGACTGAAGTGCAGAATTGCGATTGATCGCCCAGCCTAAGCGATTGATCGCCCATCCCATAGATCAATCGCTAGAAGGCAAATTTTTAAGAAATTTGGAAAAAACTCTCTGGACACTTTTTTCACCCTCCGATTGATTGCTGGACACTGATCGATTGATCGCCAGAAGTGACCGATTGATCTCTCAGCCAGTCGATTAATCGCCAGATCCGAAAAAGGCAGTTTTTACAGTTATTTGAACTAGCGATTGATCGCCTAGTTTGAGCGATCAATCGTTAATGCGCCCAGTTTAGAAATTTCCAAGTCTGGCTCCGATTTTCTCTAAGCAGTGCGTAAATTCTACGCAAATTCTCGAAGATTCTTCGTTTGTGGGGTGTGAAAGCTATAAAAGGACTTCTCCTCTTCATACCAAGGCATGCTAGGACGTGGGGATTGCTTAGGAGATGGATTCTACTTCAAGTTTTCTTAGTTTTCTTCCTGTTTTAGTAGTTTTTATGTTTTTGAGGCTTCTAGTTCAAGGATGTTAGAGATGAACTAAAACCTCTTAGCTAGGGCTAAGAGGTGAAGCTTTTGATTTTTTTTGATGGATTGATGCAACCTAGGTTTCTTTTTATGTTTTAATTGAAGAATTTTAGTTCAATATGAGTTTGAATCAAGTACTAGTTTGGTTTTACTTTGATCTCTTGATGACTCCGAGCTCATGTGATTCTTAGTGATTTGAAGCTTGGTAGCTTACCTTCTGAGCATTGTTTATGCTTGTGTAGTTCATTGATCTATCATCGACTCCGGGCATGGTAGACCCTTTGATTGCCTTGAGTACAATGGCCCGATCTTCATGTGGGAACTTATTCAACTAAAGTTCTTATCTTTTTATTATAATCTGAAATAGCTGTTTGCTGATTGATTTTGATTTAATTAGAGTTCTAATCATTAGTTGTAATCAAGTCTAGTGACAGGATTTGATGAAAGCTATGGTTGTGAATCTCAACTAGATTGGAAAGAGGCTTGGCCTACACAATTGAGTGTGCCCAAGGCCTAAGTATTATTGTGGGAATCGAATCAATGAATGAGCAACTGTTTTAGATAATTGTTGATTGAACTGCTCTATATTCCGATCGGATAGAGATATGAATTCGATTCCGATTGAGTTATGTGAGATCTAGTTGTGTTGATGCATTGAAACTTATCAAAAGTGGATCCTTGGCGCTCTAGTGCCTTTTTAGATTGATATTACCTTACACATTCACTATTTAAACCTAAATCATTATTTTTCAGCTTTAGTTCTTAATAAAATTTTAATTATTAGTTGTTTTAGTTAAATTCTGAGAATACCCATTCATAAATCTCTATGGGAACGATACTCGGTCTTTCCGAATTATTACTACATCGCAACCCTACACTTGGGGAGTGAACAAGTTTTTGACGCCGCTACCGGGAATTTCTATGCGGTACTTTTAGAATTTTTTGAAATAACTTTTAGTTGAGATTGTGTTAAGATAGGTTTAGGATTTGTTTTGCTTTCTAGGGTAGGTTTTCTTCTAAATACTAACTTACTTTGTTTTGATTTTTGCAGGATTCTAACATAGGTCTAATTCAGGAATTTTTAGGAAGTTGAAGAAGAAGTAGGCATCTTAAGTCACAAATCAGGTTTTATCATTCTAACCTTACTCTTCTTCTTCTCCTACTCATTCCTACCATATTCATCTTTTGTAGAGTGGGTGGAGACTCCTTTTGGATCTCTGATAGGTTGGCCTTGTGCCGCCTGGATTTCTATTGGTCGGCTCTGCCGTCTTGGATCACCTTGTGCTCAGAGATTTCTCTTCTCAATCTTATTCCTCTTTCTTCTTTTTCTGCACTTTTCTCAAAAGACTCAAAGAATGGGTGGGGAGTTCTCTGAACCCTATTGACCAGGAGAAATTGGTCTCTATCCTTGCTTCTAGCTTAGCCATTGCAAGACACCTTGTGCTTCGGTCTTAGAGAGAAGTAAAGGAAGGAAGGAAGAATTCCTTTTTTGTTTCATTCTTTTTGGATTTGCATGCCACATTGGGCTTGGAATTCTAATAACCGACTTGTTAGTGACGGAGTAATTGTTGAAGGGATTGATAGAGAGCCTCGTGCTAGGAAACGTAAAATTTTCCTGAAATTACTAGAGAGATGGCTGAAAATCAACCAAATCAAAGGGCTGATCAACATCAAAATCAAGCCCAAAACTTTACTGAATTGGATGAGAATGAAGTGGGGGATGTACCTCAACCTAGAACTTTACGTGACTATTTACAACCAGCTAGGACGAGTACTCCCTCTTGCATAATTTTCCCTCACAATGTGGGAAACATTGATTTTAAAGCGGGGTTGATCCAACTTCTTCCTAGATTCCATGGACTCGACTCTGAAAGCGCTTATTTACATATTAAGGAATTTGAAGAGGTTATTGCCACAATAAACTATGACAATGTAACTAGGGATACTATAAAACTCAAATTATTCCCTTTTTCCTTGAAAGAGAAGGCCAAATCATGGCTACATTCCTTAAGGCCCAAGGTCTATTGGGACATGGGCTGAGATGACTAGGGAATTTCTTAAAAAATTCTTCCTTACTCATCGAACCAATGCACTAAGAAGGGCCATAATGAACTTCGCCCAAAAAGAAGAAGAAACTTTTTTCCAATGTTGGGAAAGGTATAATGAGCTATTAAACGCATGCCCACATTATGGCTATGAACGGTGGAGGTTGATTAGTTTCTTCTATGATGGATTAAACTCAACCATGCGCCAATTTGTGGAGATGATGTGCAATGGGGAGTTCATGAACAAGGAAACAGAGGAAGCTTGGGATTATTTTGACATGTTGGCTGAAAATACACAAGCATGGGATACATCTAAGCCAAAAAGTTCAAAACAACTCCAAGCCAAGGAAAAGGGAGAAATTTATGTTTTAAATGAGAAGGATGATCTAGGTTCTAGAGTGGCTAATCTCACACGAAAGGTCGAAGAGATGGAATTAACGAAAGTGGACACAACCCAACAAAGGGGGACTGTTGAAACTATTTGTGGTATTTGTGCTTCCAATGTGCATCAAACGCCGGATTGTCCAACAATTTATGTGTTTCGAGAACTTTTATATGAACAATCGAATGCTTTGAATAGTTATCAACGACCTTTTAGTACTCCAAATTCAAACACGAACAATTCTAGTTGGAGAAACAACCCTAACTTCAATTGGGCGAATGGAAATACGGCTAACCAAAGTAATCCTCAAAGGGAGCCCCCAATGCAAATTCCTATGGCCCCACCTCAAATGCCTATAGAGGATACATTGAAAGCATTCATGGAAGGTCAAGCTCAAATAAATCAATCCAACTATACGATAATGCTTGAACTTAAAAATTTGGTGGAGGAAATCAAGGCTTGCTTAAACGCAAGGGAAGTGATTCTTCCAGCCCAACCCATACCAAATCCAAAACCACAATGCGAAATAAGCGTGCCTAGTTCCTCTAACCAACACATAAAACATGTTAAGGCCATCACCACTCTTAGAAGTAGTAAAATTATTGCAAAATCTGACCCGATGAAGGTCTCAACGCCTCATGATCTGGTATCTTCCAAAGAGGATGATGGACCTAGCACCGCTATGAATGAAAAAGAGCAATTGAAAGAATATAGGCCCGTTGCTCCATTCCCCCAATGCTTGATTTCAGCCAAACCTCAAGATAAATATCAGGAATATTTGGAGGTTTTCAAGCAAGTCAAAATCAACATCCTATTGTTGGATGCAATTAAACAAATACCGTCATAACCTAAATTTTTAAAAGACCTTTGCACGGTTAAAAAAAAATACATGTGCAAAAGAATGAATTTTTTACAGAGAATGTAAGTGCCATTATCAACCACGGGATACCCAGGAAATACAAAGATCCCGGTTGTCCGACAATATCATGCGTAATTGGAGATTACCGGGTGAAATATACTTTACTTGATCTAGGGGCAAGTGTGAACTTAATTCCCTTTTCGGTCTATGAACAATTGGGTTTAAGGTGAATTAAAACTCACTAAAACCACATTACAACTTGCTGACCGATCGATTCGTATTTCGAGAGGGGTGATTGAGGACGTCCTTGTCCAAGTTGACAAAGTCTACTACCCGGTGGACTTTATTGTCTTGGACACACAACCCATGGTTAATATTGGCCCTCAAATTCCTGTCATACTTGGTCGTCCATTCCTAGCTACATCAAACGCTATCATCAATTGTAAGAGTGGGGTCATACAAATGTCTTTTGGCAATATGACGATTGAGTTGAATGCTTTCAATATTGACAACCAACAAGAGGATGAAGATGAGGAGGTTCACGAAATAAACATGATCAATTCTATTGTGGAAGATGAATCCCTCTCACCTTTTTACTCCGGTCACTTAGACGAAGATGCGACTTACTCCCTTGATAAGAACGATGATATGATAAGGGATATGGTCACACTTTTAGAGTCGATATCGGCATATGACGTTAGCCGAGAGAAGGGTGTGGAAACAATACGTTGTTGTACTGAGAAATCAATTCATATTTCCACACCTTTGTGGATCATGCACACTGAACTCCACCAACCTTGGGATGATCCTTACTTGCAATATCAATGCCCAGGAAAATCTGAATGGAGACATATTTTTTCTGATAAATATGATGATGTCCCCTCTTATACATGTGGTGAAAACATTAAGGAACCCGCTGAAATTCCTTTTTGAGATTTTTAGTGGCTTATCTCGGTCACTCACACACATGTACATTGTAAAGCAGGATATTGGATGACTTTACTGCGAAACCTTTTGATCCATCTAATGATTCTGCTTGACTTTATGCTTTTGGATGAGTTGTTGGGATTAACCTCCTAGTCTGATGGAGGATGATTTTCTAGAATGCTTTCCCATTAGGATTTGTTTTGATCAGTTGATTTATTTGTGAAGTAATCCATCTCCAAAAACTAATCTTGCCATGAAATATATGCTTCAGGTGATATCTCTCTTTCTCACTCTCTTTTTGTTTTGGCATTGCTCTCATGTGTTGCATTCATTGTATACATTCTTACATTGAGGACAATGTAAAGTTTTGGTTGGGGGGTGAGAGAGATTCCTTAGATGAATCTGCTAGCTTTTGTGACATTTCGAGCAATGATGTAGAAATTTTTTGATTTTTCTAAAATTCAAAACTCTTTTGGAAAACTTTGATTCTATGCATTCGAGATGATATAAGTATAAGAAAAGGAGATACGAAGTGAGGGATGTTGTAAGCTTTGAATTTCTCTTAATATAATGGTTTTATATGTGAATTCACCTATTTTTATGATTGATAGAAAATTTGAACACCTTTTGCACCTAGTTCACATTACACAATTTTCATAATTTGAAAGGGTTATGTGATTTGTGGATTAACTAGACCTTGATTTAAGGTATTGAGAAACCTAAGCCGGGGTACTTTGTCCATCCTTGTCCATGGGAAAATAATGAAAGATATGGATTTCTAAAAATCCTATCTAATATAAAAGAAAAAGGAAAAGGAAGGATGAAATTGGGAATGATGGAAAAATGGTGGAAAATTTCGATTAGGGCTACCTACTACCAACCGGGGGATGGTCTACCCGTAACCAAAGCCGGAAATGGGATGTAATGTGAAAGCCGTCGGAAGGATGGTAAGGCAAATTCCTGTCATAGGCTTGTTGTTACTCTATACACCTTGAGATCTATAGTTTAGTTGATCTATGAAGAAGATAATCCCAGAAACTCATGAGATGAACTTTCACTATGCACACTAGGTTGAATTTGTTCAAGTTCTTCTATTTATCAATCAATCAGCAGGAATTTCATATAAACACTTATTATGTTCTGAGAGTTTAAGGTTTCAACCTCTATCACCTAATTTCTCTGATTTTTACGCTTGTGTGTCTTGGAATGTATAGAAGAATAGTTTTTGAAGGAGAGTTGGGTTTAGAGAATGAAACTTGTTTCACGCATGTTTTGCTCGGGACTAGCAAAATGCTGGTTGGGCGGTGTGTTGAGCTCTTAATTGTGCATATTCTAACCTTAATTCATCACTCATTATGCATGGATTTTATGTTTAAAGACTATTCTAATGCATGGTTTGTGATTGTAGGAATGAGAGAGACCTTTTGAATCTAATGCTAAAAGATAGCTTTAGGACACCTTGAGGATCAAATGAAGAAAGCCTAAGAATGAAAGAAAGAAGCTATGGAAGATGGAGTTGAGAAACAAAGAAAAACACTGAAGAAATCATGTTAAAAGACCTGACAGGGCCAGAAAAATCAAAATGCAGAGCTGCAGGGCCATTAAAGTAAAATGCAGAAAGTTGCAGTTTCTGAGGATTGATCCAGAGATTAATCCGTCGATTGATCGCTCAGCCTGAGCGATTGATCGATAGACTTGAGCGAATGATCGCTCACAGCAGAAATTGATAAAATTGTTGCTGGACTGAAGTGCAGAATTGCGATTGATCGCCCAGCCTGAGCGATTGATCACCCATCCCATAGATCAATCGCCAGAAGGCAGATTTTTAAGAAATTTGAAAAAAACTCTCTGGACACTTTTTGCACCCTCCGATTGATCGCTGGACATTGATCGATTGATCGCTAAAAGTGACCGATTGATCTCTCAGCCAGTCGATTAATCACCAGATCCGAAAAAGGTAGTTTTTACCGTTATTTGAACTAGCGATTGATCGCCCAGTCTGAGTGATCAATCGACAATGCGCCCAGTTTAGAAATTTCCAAGTCTAGCTCCGATTTTCTCTGCCCAGTGCGTAAATTCTACGCAAATTCTCGAAGATTCTTCGTTTGTGGGGTGTGAAAGCTATAAAAGGGACTTCTCCTCTTCATACCAAGGCATGTTAGGACGTGGGGATTGCTTGGGAGACGGATCCTACTTCAAGTTTTCTTAGTTTTCTTCTTATTTTAGTAGTTTTTATGTTTTTGAGGCTTCTAGTTCAAGGATGTTAGAGATGAACTAAAACCTCTTAGCTAAGGCTAAGAGGTGAAGCTTTTGATTTATTTTTGATGGATTGATGCAAACTAGGTTTCCTTTTATGTTTTAATTGAAGAAGTTTGGTTCAATATGAGTTTGAATCAAGTACTAGTTTGGTTTTACTTTGATCTCTTGATGACTCCGGGCTCATGTGATTCTTAGTGATTTTAAGCTTGGTAGCTTACCTTCTGAGCATTGTTTATACTTGTGTAGTTCATTGATCTATCATCGACTCCGGGCATGGTAGACCCTTTGATTGCCTTGTGTACAATGGCCCGATCTTCATGTGGGAACTTATTCAACTAAAGTTCTTATCTTTTTATTATAATCTGAAATAGCTGTTTGCTGATTGATTTTGATTTCATTAGAGTTCTAATCATTAGTTGTAATCAAGTCTAGTGACAGGATTTGATGAAAGCTATGGTTGTGAATCTCAACTAGATTGGAAAGAGGCTTGGCCTACACAATTGAGTGTGCCCAAAGCCTGAGTATTATTGTGGGAATCGAATCAATGAATGAGCAACTGTTTTAGATAATTGTTGATTGAACCGCTCTATATTCCGATCGGATACAGATATGAATTCGATTCCGATTGAGTTATGTGAGATCTAGTTGTGTTGATGTATTGAAACTTATCAAAAGTGGATCCTTGGCACTCTAGTGCCTTTTTAGATTGATATTACCTTACACATTCACTATTTAAACCTAAATCATTATTTTTTAGCTTTAGTTCTTAATAAAATCTTAATTATTAGTTATTTTAGTTAAATTCTGAGAATACCCATTCATAAATCTCTGTGGGAACGATACTCGGTCTTTCCAAATTATTACTACATCGCAACCCTACACTTGGGGAGTGAACATTGGGCAGCTAACCACTTTGACAGTCAAGCGAAACAAGTACTCCTGGAGTGATCCGGGAAAGCATCAAACCTCATAGTCAATCACAGGGTCAGTATCCTCGTAAGACTACGACGCAGAGGCTCTGCTGTACCTTTCCGATGTTAGTACCGATCGGGAATGGAGGGGTTGTGATTGGGTACCCAGGTTGCAGCACACTGCAAGGACAATCGCAACGTTTTCTCCAAACTCCCGCGGTATATGCGAGTTATCAAACTCCAAACAATCAATTGACTCAGATACAAAGGAAAACAAAGATTCCAGACCACAATCTAGGAAAGAATGAATTGCAAACCAAGCATGAAAACCAGCAGATCGGGTGGAAAAAGTCCACCGGCACATACCTAGGCGTGGATGCCTAAAGTACCTTGACTGATTCCAAGTTGGCGTAATGGACTCCCGTAAGACTACAACCCTGGGCAGCTAACCACTTTGACAATCAAGCGAAACAAGTACTCCTGGAGTGATCCGGGAAAACATCAAACAATCATTCTCAAGGTCAGTAACCTCGTAAGACTACGACGCAGAGGCTCTGCTGTACCTTTTCGATGTTAGTACCGATCGGGAATGGAAGGACTGTGATTGGGTACCCAGGTTGCAGCACACTATAGGGACAATCGCAACGTTTTCTCCAAACTCCCGCGGTATGTGCGAGTGATCAATTTCCAAACGATCAACTGGCACAGATGCAAAGGCAAGTAAAGATTTCAGACCATGATCTATGAATAACCGGGTCAGAAGTGGGGTGTCCACTCGCTTTGGCATTTGGTTGCACGCAACCTCTACCAAAGAGGGGCATCTGTAGACACCCCACCTTCGGCTACACTGTTGGTAGAGATAGCTGGATGAATGGAGGACCATAACCCCAAATCCCATGTCCAAACTCAACCAAACTCACCCTTGTAAGCCCCAATCCATAGCCCAACTCAAGCCTGAACCCAGTCAACTCGCCCCTAAACATCAGCCTGAAAAACCCCCCATAAGAAAAATCAGTAAAAAAAGTCCTAAAAAGTCAAACTTAGCGAGTTAACCCACTGAGTCAAATCGCCGAGTCAACCCATCGAGTCAACTCACCGTGTCAACCCATCCCCAAAACCCAGTCAACTCACCGAGTTCCAAGCAGCAGCCCCGGAGCATGTCTGTACTGCTCGCTGAATCCCGAGAACGTCCGTACGGGCGGCCCCCTGGGTGCCGTCCAAACTTATTTACGCAATCTGCCACTGCCTGTTGCTATAAATACCCCCTCTCCCCTTCACATTCGACATCCACTTCCCTTCTCTTCAGTCCGAGAGCTCTGAGTCCACCTCCATCCCTTTTAGCTCATTTTTCCACTAAGGAGAGCCCGAGTGAGGAGAGCCTAGCCCTGGTCCAGCCCAGCCTGACCTGTCATGCCCTGAAATCCGAGACTCGAGTACAACAACCCAAGGCCCGAGTTTCAGAGTGCGAATTTAATCCAATCATAACCTTTAGAGAAATTCCATTCCACATACCACAATACTACCAAACTAAAGTATTTTATTAATCATAACTTAAATTTCAAATTGAAATTTAAATCAAACAACTATATCTACTCTGCAAAACATATAAATCTACTAAAGTCTGTTTTAATCATCTTCCAAAAGAAATAAATTCAACACCTAAGCTAGGATAAGTCATCTAATAAAAATAGTCGTCCTGATATTCTGCTTCAGCCGCTCCTCCTTCCTCCTGATATCCTACAGGAACTGTGGTGATTTTAGTGAGCTAAAGCCTAGTGAGGTCATTTCCATCACAGGTAATATTTCAGTTAATAAGATATTAGATGTAAAATATCGACAGCTAGAACTGTATGATATATACAAGGATAAGGTGATGATTAACACACTTTATGTTTTATTATGAATGAAACATGATTATCATGATGCCATGTATGTTATGATACGTGTGAGAGCAACAAACGTCTAAGAACTCGTTGCCACTGAACATTAGGAACCTATCGCAAATCAACCATGCTCACCTAACTGGTACAACGAGGCGGCAAATCAACCATGCACCCCAGTGGGCAAATCAACCATGCACCACTGATCCAACCGAGCAAATCAACCATGCTTAATAAGTGAAACGACCAGAACTCGCTGCCACTGAACATTAGGAACTTGTCACAAATCAACCATGCTCACCTAACCGGTACAGCGAAGCGGTAAATCAACCATGCACGCCAGGAGTCAAATCAACCATGCTCCTGTTCTGTCGTAATGTGTAAAAGATGTACATGACATGAGTTATGGAAGCATTCATCAAGCATACTATGCGTTCAAAATTTTAATTTCAATCACCCATGCATGAGATGTATGCATTCAAGTAATCTTCCATCTATCTCTGATGTATATTGTTAATCAAAGGAGTTGAGGATGATGTATGCTACGTAAGGTTTTGAACCAATAATAACATCTTGGGTATTTAAGTTTAAGTTACGTCTATGTAAAGTTTCACTTGTGTGTTTAAGAAGGGAAAGTCGTGAAAGGAATTTAACCCATGCCTAACCTCTACGTAAAATCCTATGAAAACTAAAGAAGTGTCACCAGGAAGAACAAGGAAACTAGAAGAGATCCTCTTAACTAAGATCTAGTATATATGCCTGAAAAATAGATCAAGGTATACATCTTAACCTAGATAAGAAAGAAATTGAAAAATCGATCATTAGTTGTAGAGAAAAGGATGGAAAGATTTCAACACAATAGGAAGAAAATTGAAAGAATATCAACATGAAAATTCTGCGATGAATCACTCACATGGTAGGTCCTAAGCCCAAATCGAGTCGGAGTCGGCTCACTGAGTCGACTCGGTTGGCGATCCTTCCTCTTGTTTCTTTCTTTCTCCTTTCCTTCTTCTTTCTTCTTTCTTTCTTTCTTCTTCTTCCTTGCTGGAGGATTCTTGCAACAATAGGGACAGCAATAGTGGGTGGGTACCCCACTGATGAGAAGCCACACGGCTGCCCTCTCTCTCCTCTCTCTATCCAACGACTTTAACTCTCTCTCTCTCTCTCTCTCTCTCTCTCTCTCTCTCTTCTTCTTCTTCTTCTTCTTCTTCTTCTTTTCCCTTCTTCCTTTCTTTCTTCCTCCTTCTTTCTCCTTTGCTGGAGACAGTTCAGCAGAGGTGCAGCGCAGCAACAGCAAGGCAGCGGCACGCACACCACCTCTCACTCTCTCTCTCTCCTTCTCTCTCTCCAACGACCCACTCTCTCTCTCTCTAATGCCCCACTCTCTCTCTCTCTCTTTCTCACAGCTTCTCTCTCACCCTTGCGTTTCTTAGATGGTAAGGGTAGATGGAGGGGACCTTATATAACTACCTAAGGCGGTGGAGAAACAGCGAAGGCGCGGACGTACAAGATAGTCCCGGTTCGAGTTGGAGAAGGAGACCGAATGGTTTTTGGGACTCCTTTGTATATGAGGCTCGTTGGAAAGCTAGGTGGGGCCCACATGATACTACACATAAGATTTGAGAGGTCCATGCACATCAGGGAGGTGGATCTTGATTTCCTTTTGTTAGAACAGTGGATTGAAGCGGTCCATACAGTCGACCAAAAACGTTGAGGCGCACTCCAAATGGACGGTTTGGATCCACCGATGAGGCCACAACGATGGACAGTGTGAATCAGTGCACAGCGGCAGCGGCAGCGCTGTCGCTGCATGGTTTGAGAAGAAGACGGAACTTCCGTCCGTTTCACGCAATACACGCGGTCAAACGCGTGTTGACCGGGCGCCTTGGTGCATGTTGTGCACGTGGGTCCCACCTTGATGTATATACAAAATCTACTCCAATCATTCAGGTAGGCCACATGATTTTAGTCTATGACACTAAAAATGAGACAGTTCCGAAGTTAGATGGCCCACTTATGGCCCGATTTCTGATTAGGGTACTTGTAGGATGATCGGAGGGTTGAAATTTGATGTGTATGGTTAGATCATGTCCTAGAACTAGTATATAGAGTTTTGTATGAAAATGATCTCCAGAAATCATGATACTTGCAAATGGTCCTATAACTTAAGTTTAACTAATGGTACTTTCATAATACTTGTAGATTTATGAGTTTTACGAAGTCTGACACTTCCACGCTATTCTAGGGTTCATGTTGAGCGATCTTAATGAAGGAACCATACCACAATTCCTTACGGATGGTTCAATATTAATTTATCAATATTTAAGTTATTAATTTCTTAATTAATTATTCAAAATGCTAATTAAATTATTTCCAAAATCTAAAGTTAATAAAAATCATTATTTAACTATTGTAAAACCAGGGTTGTTACATGACCACTGGTCTAAGTCTCCCAAGCCATCCAAGTCTTGATCCAACCACTCGAAGCCAACCCTTGTGACACCTCCGTCCATCTAGCTGTTCTTTACCAGCATCATCTCATTCGCATCTAGCATAAGTGCAACATTTACTTTTCTTCCAACCCCCCTGTTTCACTACAAGCACTTTGATTATTCAAACACACAGCATGCAACCTGCATAGAGCACTTGTCAGTTCGAGCGTATGCTCTAGGCTTGCCTGTTAATGAAAACATGTCTATCAAAAACTCTTACTATTTAGACCTGCATTCATACATCAGCCACTACAAGCACCTTGATTATTCAAACACACTACATGCATCTCGCATAAAGCACCTGTCAGTTCGAGCGTATGCTCTGGGCTTGCCTGTTAATGGAAACCCGCCCATCAGAAACTCTTACTGTTCAGACCTGCATTCATGCATCATGTCATCTATGAGAATGTACGAGGATTAAATCAGACTTTCAAGTATTAGTTCGATTCTGTGAAGTAGAGACTGTACTTCGGTATGGGAAGTGTGTGGGGTTCCTAACCTCTTCCCACCCTGTAACCGTGATCCCTTACCTCGAATTTTTGGCCGCAGATCAAAAGGAGTCATTCTAGAGGGATGAATCTTCGGATTCCCTTCTTTAACGTTTCTACGGGGTCTAACCGACTGTAGATTCAAAGTAACTGGCTAGTGGCGACTCTGGTCTAATATAAACTCATCTAAACACATCCAGCTTAACACGACAACCGAACAAAGCCCTCGAGAATGAGGCAAGCCAGTGGCACAAACGGCGATTTGCGCGCACGCACCTCTTCTTCTTTTTCCGAAAGGGAAAGGAGAACGTCGTAGGAGCGCGGAACGGTGAGGGTCCACAGAATTCTGTTGAATTTGCTGACGCACTGCTCCTAAACCTAGTGATGGGGCAGATCGTACACTTGTAATCCCTGTTTTGAGGATCCTGACTTTTGGGACCCCAACAGTTATATTTATTTGATTGTTGATAGGAATTTATTGGACGGTTAAAATGAAAGGATCAAATGGTTCCATTTCAATAATTGTGTCCATAATTTAACTATTTAAAAAATTAAATATCAAATGGTCTTGTTGATTTGATCTAATGGTCAGAAAATAAAAATAGAATTGCTGGACATTAATTGGATGGTTCGGATGAAATGTTAAATGTCAATTTCAAAAAGTTTCACATGCAGAGTATCAAGCACCATCCTCTGTCGATGCACTTATAAAAGCCATTATAAATTCACTCTTTCGAAAACCCTAATTGCAAGTTGCAAAGAGAGTGCTTCTTTCAGCCGCACAAGATAGAGAGAGAGAGAGAGAGAGAGAGAGAGAGAGAGCTGCTGCAGAGAAGCCATTATGCATCTAGTTTAATATACAAATTAGTTAGTTGATCATTAAAATGCGAGTCAACCCAATTCGGCCCGATTTAATTTGGGTTGGGTAAGGGTTGGGAAAATCCAACCCGAATTCAATTTGGGTTGGGTTAGGGTTGAGGTGGAAATGACCCGACCCGACCCATTGTCACCTCTAGACCCGACATCACTCAAGACAGTGCGACCCTTACCGTGGGGTTATCATGGGGCCCACCTTGATGTATGTATTATGTATCCACTCCATCCATCTGTTTTCCCATATCATTTTAGGGCATTATCCAAAAAATGAAGCATATCCAATTATCAAGTGGACCATACCATATGTAGGGCTGTAAATGGGTCAGCGAACCCGATGGCGTACCCAGACCCAACCCATTTAGACCCGACCCGGACCTGACCCATTTGTTAAATGGTACGGGTCTGGGTCTAAGAACAGACCCATTTGCTAAACGGGTTTGGATCTGGTTTCCTTTATATTTGGCCCGACCCGACCCGAACCCATTTAGTAAGTTGGCGGGTTTGGTCTATATTTCAAGGGACCCATCTAGCCCAGACCCGTCTAGACCCGATTTTAAGCCTTATAAAAATGCTTGCATACTAGATCCAAACCCAGACCCATTAGACCTGACCCATTTATAAATGGGTATGGGTGGATCTCCCTCTACCAGACCCAGACCCATTTATAAATGGGTCTAATGGGTTGACTCGGACCCAACCCAGACCCGCCGATTTTGTAAAAGGGTTTGGTTCTAAAATTTGGACCTAGGCTCATTTAGTAAATGGGTGGGTCTGGTTTCGGCTAAACCCGCCCCGAACCGGACCATTTACAACCTTTACCATATGAGACAGTGGTTATTAATCATCATACCATTAAAAGCTTCTTAGGGCGCACTTTAATGCCAATCTGTTGATAAGGTCACATAATCCTAGATGAAGGGAAAAAACAAATATTAGCTTGATCCAAAACTTTTGTGGCCCATTAATGGTCAATCAACATTGTTTTCCTATGGTATGGTCCACCTAATAATTAGATCTGCTCTATTTTTTGGCTAATGCCCTAAAATGGTCTGAAAAAAATGAATGGACGGAGTGGATACATAATACATATATTAAGGAAAGCCCCACGGTAATGCCATGGTAAGGAGTCGCATGGTCTTGGGTGTGGCTGAGGTCTCATTTAATCCGTTCTCAGGTGAGACAGGGTAACACCTCCCCAATTGGATGGGGAGTAGGTGAGCAGGGTAACACTCCCACAACTTAGTTGGTGATGCCCTGACCTAGGGCACACCTAGATGTATGTGTTGTATTTAATGTAGGACATGCACAAATGGATTCTTTGCACGACTAGACCAAAAAAAGCCCAAACGAAAGAGGAATCCATCAGATTTGGGCCAATCCCACGTACGGCATTATATTACTGGGCCCCAAGTATGTTTGGTTCGAAGAAATTCAGTTGGATAGGGAGAAATTATCATTTGAAGTGTGGACCATAAATTAGCTGTAACTTTTGATCTAAGCATCATTACAAAACGCATAACCTATCGATCTTTATGTAACGATGTTTTGGGGATTAACCAACTTACTTAGCAAGTCGCATACCTTTGTTTCATGCCATTTCACAGGAAAGCGACGCTTCCAGTTCAAAATCAAAATTTTAAAAAAAGATTACTATTTTTAATAATTTTGATTTTTGTCGTATCTCCTTATTTTTTAAGTTCTAGGATTTTTGTGTTTTTAAAAATTTCTTGTAATCATGCTAGGACTTCTCCAATAAGGTTTATTAAGACTTTATATTTTGATAAATTATGTTTTAGACGAGTTTTGCTACAATTAGGAAATTAAGCTTTAGAAAAGTTTTGTTAGAATTAGGAATTAGACCTTAGAAAAGTTTTACTATTTTGGTAATTTTGAATTATAATTTTTTTTTATTAGTAGTGTAATTAAGAAATCATACACATTAAATATTATTTTATAAAATATTTGGGTTTTTACCTGAAAATTCCTTAAACTATACGAAATTCCCATCACATGCTTTAACCCTCCGTATTTACCGAAGCATTCCTATAGCTGTACCGATGCAAGGCGAAAAGTCAAAATTAACCTTTATTAAAGAGATTTATTAGGTGTAATCGGAAGCACAGTCTTGTCTCCTGTGAAAAGATATTAGGCTTAAAAAAAAGCTATGCTAGCCCTAATTTGTGGTTTTTCTAAAAGTTCAATCCGCTTGTTAGTTGAATGACCTAATTTTACTTATAGGTATAAAAAAACTATCTCCATCTATGATTAAGGTGGACTATACAGGCAGAAATACACATGGCGATGCCTACCGTCCAAACTTTTCCTTCTGTATAACCCACAATTAGGTTTAAAAGTTTTATAGAATCTAATGGTTGGAGTGGATTTCTTATAATCTTGACAGTGGGTGCCATAAAAAATCAACATTATACCAACTATTTCGTTTGATGTGGCCCATCTAATCACAAAATAACATATTTTTTGGCCATGGGATTAACATCAGATTACACAACTAATGGTTGGAGTGGATTTCATATGCACATCATGATGGGCCCGCAAAAAGTCATGGTGGTATCATTCCCACAGCGATGGGCATTTCCCTACACATTTTATTATTATCGTACAGCCCACTTGAGCTTTGGATCTGCCTCATTTTTGGGCTCATATCCTAACAATATATGAAAGAACTGGATGAATGAGGTAGCTTTCAAACAAACATGAGAGTGACCCCCTCCAAGCTTCAGTAACAGGAAGCTGCTGCGAAAGGCTTTGGAGGCAATCCGCGTCCCGGCGCAGTTAGAGTGGAAACGGAATGCGTGTTTGCCTTGGACTCACTTGGTGATTGATGTCACCAAGATTTGCAGGCCTATCATGATGTATTTATTATATCCATACCGTTCATCAATTGTACTACAAGATCATTTTAGGGCATTTTTCAAAACATGAGACAAATCCGAAGCTCACCTGGACTACACCACAGAAAGATATTGGGGTTGAATTTGTACCCGTGAAAATTTCTTAGGGCATGGAAATTTGGATCAATCTGATATATATATCTCATGAACTTGTTGGATGACAAATAAATATCATTGAGGGCCCTAGGAAGGTTTCAACAGTAGGAATCATTGTCCCGACTGCTTTTTGTGGTGTGGTCCACTTGAGCTTCGGATCTATCTCATGTTTTAGAATAAGCCCTAAAATGATGGGCGCGGATCAGCTAGTCCCACTAGGACGAGCATGAGGGGTGGTTTCAAATCTCTGTGGGCCCCACTATGATGTATGTGTTTTATCCACGCCATCCATCCATTTTTTGGTCTTTTTTTAAGGCACGAGCCCAAAAATTAGACAGATCCAAATCTCAGGTGGACCACACCATTAAAATCTTCCTAAGGCCCACTGCAATGTTTATTTGCCATCCAACCTCTTGATAAGGTTACATAAACCTTCATCTAGGGAAAAAGCAAAAAATATCAGCTTACTACCAAACTTCCGTGGCCCCCAAAATGTTTTCAACGTTGGACCTTCAATCCCCACTATTTTCCTTTGATGTGGGCCACCTGAGATTTGGATCTTTCTCATTTTTGGGCTCATGCCTTAAAATAAGACCGAAAAAGAGATGGACAGTGTGGATAAAACACATACATCATGGTGGGGCCCACGGAGATTTGAAACCACCCCTTATGCTAGTCCCAGTGGGACTAGCTGATACGCGCCCTATCATAAAATTGATGAACGGTGTGAATTTAACAAATACATCATGATGGACCCACAGAGCTTGCTGACGTCAACGCACCATGGGTCCGTGGTGTGTGGCACAGCACGGAATCTGTTTCCGGTTTGGGTGGATCCCGAGGTTGTTGGATCCCTATTACCTTACATCCACACTGTCCATCCATTTTGAAAACTCATTGTATGATCCAAAAAATGAATTAGATACAAATCTTAAGTGGATCATATCACAAGAAATAGTAGTGATTGAATCCCACCCACCAAATTCACGCCCGGATGGTGGGTGGGACCCCTGACTGTTGGGCCACTGTGATGTATGTGATTACATCCACACCGTCCATCCATATTGAAAGTTAATTTTAAGGCATGATCCAAAAAATGAAGCAGTTCCAAATCCCATCTGGGCCATTGTACAGGAAACAGTGGCGATTGACCATTAAAAACTTCCTGTGAGCCATAAAAGCTTTTGATCAAGATGATATTTATGTGGTCTCTTCATCTAAGGTGTTTCTGACCTTATCAATAGGTTCGATGGAAAATAAACATTCCATTGGAATCCATGAAGCTTTCAATGGTAGAGATTCAATCACGACTGTTTCTGTGGTGTGGTCCACATATGATTTGAGTCAGCGTCATTTTTGGAATCATACCCTAAAATGAGCTTTCAAATGATTGGACAGTGTGGATTTAAGACATATATATCACTGTGAGCCCCACAGTCAGGGGTCCCACCCACCTAATCCGCTCCCTGCGTTGGGTGCTGTGTGTTGAGCAGATTCGGTCCGGTGGCTGGTGGTATCGGATTCCGTGGTGCGCCGTGTGTTGACCTCACCAAGTTGTGGGCCCCACCATAATGTATGTATTATATCCAAACCGTCCATCCATTTTGAGAGATCATTTTAGTGCATGGGCAAAAAGATGAGGCAAATCCAAAGCTCAAGTGGTCCGCATCACAGAAAGCAATGGGGATTGAACACCTACCATTGAAATTTTTTTTGGGGCCACAGAAGATTTAGATCAAGCTGATATTTGTGTTTTCATCATTTAGATCTGTGTGATTTTACTAACATTATGCGCTTTAGGGAGACTGTTGGAATATGTTTCCCATTCTCTACCAAACCAGATTCTAAGACTTAAGTGGGCCATGCTACATGAGTTCAGAAGTTTTAGGTGTAATTTTATGGGATGGCCCACCTTCAGTGTTGAATCAACCTATTTTTACGACTAAGGTCAAAGCAATGTGTATAGTATCCGAACGTATGGAGTGGATTTCTTATGGACATATTGGTGTGGCCCTCGAAAGGGACACAGTCAAGACATGTCCCCTAGGTAATAACAAGTCTTTTAGGATTGTTTGACGTTTGAGTTTGTACTCGTCCCATTCACAACCGGTTGCAACCAGTTTCGAAGGCTAAAGGATGGAAGATGAGAACGGATGAGTGCAAATGTACTTTCACCCTTCGCTATAAAGTCGGAAGCATGATTTCGTAAATATAATCTTTAAAGGAATCTAATGGTAAAATGAGTATTTAGGAGGAATGTTTTGATAAATTTTCCTAAAAAATATTCAAGTTTTTTCTTTTATTATTTCTTGTGGATTGAAGAACGTTCCTTATTGATTTAAGGTTTTAATCATTTGAGGAAGACCGGTGATCATTCTCTTATTGTTTCATATCCTTCCCGTTTTATATATTCATGTCATCCATTCATTTTTTTAGCTCATTTTAGGGCATGGTCCAAATATTAAAAAACTTTATAGGCCTTACTATAATATTTATTGAACACCAACCTGAGATTCGATTTGGATCTGCCTCATTTTTTGAGACCATGCCCTCAAATAAGCCAGCGAAACGGTTGGACGGTGTCGATATGGAGCAAATACATCAAGGTGGGCCACATGGTCAGGCCTCACACACTATGCTGCCATGCAACACCTAATCAAGGATATAAAGTATATGCGATGAGCCGGGCCAATGGGCTTTTGGACTTCCTGGTCGAAGGCGTGAAGCCCAGCCAATTTATAAACAGGCTTGAAATTTAAGCTCGAGTCCGGCCCTCAGGCCCAATACTCTAGCCCAAGCCTAGCCTGACGTGGGCTAGGCTTAGAAGCTTGACGGGCCAACCCGGCCCATTGAAACCCCTATCTTTTCGTTTCTTTCACCCCTTGTTAGTCACACCCCAATGTTAGCCACCCCTTTTAGGAATTGATATCAAGACCTCAAGTGTTGAAATGAGGTTATCTTTACTAAGTCTCCCACTTGAGATATGGATTAAAAAAACTACCATTAGTTATTAAAGAATACGAGAGGAATTGTAAGTAAAGAAAAAGACATTTACGTTATTTAGTAAAGTCAAGTTACTGTGGAACCCTTTTACGAATTGTAGTAAAATCTACATATTTAAGTTGTTTGGCTCACCTGCATTTTTCAACTGCTTGATCTTTGTTGCAAGTCGTGGTGTTAAACGTACACCCAAAGAATCATCCTGATCCAAATCTTAGGTTGAACTAACCATCGAGAGCAACTTAAAATCTTTATTCAAACCTACAGATTTAAGTGCTTTGGCCCACTTGAGTTTTTCGACTATCCCAATCTAATTTATTGACTCAATCTTTGTGGGCCTCCACCGATAGTCCCATCAGAAAGTTTGCATCAACCTCCCCATGGATTTTGAGGGGAAGCGGATTAGGTGAGACCCCAGATCCACCGAATTGGGTGGGACCCCTGACTGTGCGGCCCACTGTGATATATGTGAATACGTGCATCCATGCCCACCCATCTGTATCAAAAGCTTATTTTAGGGCATGGTAAAAAAAATGAAGCAGTTCCAAATCCCCATCGAACCATTGCAGAGGAAATAGTGGTGATTGAGCATTAAAAAGTTCTTATGGGCCACAAAAGCTTTGGATCAAGATGATATGTGCGTGGTCTCTTCATCTAGGTGTTTTTTTTACCTCATCAACAGGTTGGATGGCAAATAAACATTCTAGTGGAATCCATGAAGTTTTTAATGGTGGAGATTCAATCGTGACTGTTTCCCATGGTGTGTTCTACCTAAGATTTAAGCGAGCTTCATTTTTCAGGATTATGCCTTGAAATGAGCTTTGAAAATGGTCGGATGGCATGAATTTAAGGCTTATGCATCACTGTGAGCCCTATAGTTAGGGGTCTCACCCACCTTAGTGGATTTGGGGTCTCACCCAAGTCACTCCCGTTTTGAGATATAGGATTTGATTGGATGTCAAGCCCTTTAAGATTCTTTAAGTTTGGTCGAGCACACGGTTGACTAAACAACTTTAACAATGGCTAGGTGTTCAATAAAATCCCGAATGACCCGGGGCCTGCATGGATATTGAAAAAGGTAGGCCCTCTGTGTGTCTCAATTGGTCTTCTCTCTCGACAATGCCATAAAGGGCAAAATTGCCATTTCATAGTAGGGAATCTTCACCTTTTTTCAACCTCAGCCACTCTTGAAGAATGCGACCCCAACCTCCGTCGAGAAGCTAAGTGGGGCCTACCAGAGAAATTCACCCTTCCAGCAGATGTTAGAACAGGAACTAAAAAATGAGGCAGATGGAAAACTCAAGTGGACTATTATTATTCTTAAGAAGAGTGAACATCATAATGTGCTATTTTTCCACTGCAGTTTACTAGGCTTGTATAGAACAGAAGTGGGCCCTCTTATCACATCCATTCATTTTTTCCATGGCCCAAAGGCTGAAACAATGGGTGTTCTCACCACATGATTTCCCCCATCTTCATACCAACTAAGATACCCATAATTACCTATATACTCACTGTTTGCTATAACTTCCACCATGTCGATCTGGACGCTCATCCTAAATCCTTGCTTACTGTATTTACCATCGAATTTCAACTCCGGCCGGTCCACCACAACTCTCATCCCGGTCGGCACTTTCACGACCGCATGATAGACGGATGGAGAATCCACGACGTTGGTCAGGACCCTTGTGAACACCAGGTTGGATGAGTTTGTGTTGTTTAGGATCATGAACGATGGGTAGTTGAGATCGAGGGTGTCCTCAGCGCAGGTGTAACTCGATCCGTGGGTGATGATCTTGATCTGCTTGCTTGTGTAGTTTAGCCCACAGAGGAAATTGATGTAATCTTGACGCTCGATATCATACACTAGACCGGGATCCATGGCCTTGTTTGGATCGACGTGTCCTGCGCCATAATCAAGAGGTGTGGCGGCTGTTCCGTTGTTCATATCTAGGATGGGGCCGTGGGTGTTATCGGTTATGTATGCAGTGGTCATGAGTGCAGACCGGATTGCAGCTGGGCTCCAATCGGGGTGGGCCGCACGCAGCAATGCAGCCACACCAACGACATGGGGCGATGACATGGACGTCCCAGAAATCACCGCATAGTCCGAGACCAAGTAATCATCGCCGATCGGTTGATTTCCTCGGTTGGGGACCCATGCAGCCAGGATATGGACTCCTGGGGCCACTATGTCGGGCTTCAGGATCCATGGGCTTGCCCGATTGGGCCCACGAGAAGAGAAACTGGCCACTTGAGGTGCTGGCTTTGAACCCAACACCGTAATCTGGAACTTAATATCCACTGTTGGTGGCTTGGCTGCCTTCGTGATATACCTCTTCATGATCCCTCCGTCCTTGATGCTGATCGCAACAAACGGCAAGAAGAAGTCATAAGGAAACATGAACTGGGCCATATCAGTGGCGATGATCGCCCCTTCAGCGCCAGTCCTATTCAATTCGGATATCTGAGAAGATAAGTTCCCAGGTGAACAAAAGATGATCTTGCCTGCTACGTCTTTGGGGTCAAGGGTGTAGAAATCACAGATTTCCTTGCTAGCATTTTCATGTCCATAGTAAAGTGGGACACTAGAGATGTAGATGCTCTCAGGATAGAATGACTTCCCTTGAATGGTCTTGATCCCATCGCCGAGGGTGATTGAAGCGCGGAAATCTCTATCAATGGTCCCTGCGGCCACCGTAGTGATCCAAGGGGCACCGTTGAGTATGGTGGAAGCATTTGGCCCACGATTTCCAGCTGAACATGACACAAAGATTCCTCTCTCCATGGCTGCAAAGGCTCCCAGTGCGATAACATTTTCGTCATAAGGCAATAATCCTGGTAATCCCAATGACAACGACATAAGATCCACACTGTCTGCAATTGCCTGATCCATGCCCGCCAGAATATCAGTCGCTGCTGACTCCAACGTGTCCATGGAGAATAGGACCTTGTACATTGCAAGCCGGGCCATGGGAGCAACCCCAACAGCGGTGCCCTTAGCGTAGCCGAAGTAGTCTGCATTAGGCGTCCAGCTTCCGGCAGCTGTGGATGCTGTGTGTGTTCCATGCCCGAAGAAGTCCCTTGGCGAATCATAGTCGTTGATCTTCGATATGTTCAGGTCCCTTTCCTTCAAGCCCTTGCTGAACGAGCGGGCCCCAATGAGTTTCCGATTGCAGTTGGAAGAATTGAACATGTCACCAGTCTCGCAAGTTCCCCTCCATCTCTCCGGCACCGGCGGCATTCCCTCATCACTGAACATCTCGCTCTCAGGCCAGATACCTGTGTCGATGATGCCGATGATCATATCATCGCCAAAGTTGGCGGTGGGCCACAGGCCCACATCCCTACTCAGTCCCAGAAACTGAGGGGTGTGTGTGATATGGAGCTGGGCATATGTCTCTGGGTACGTGGCAAGGTGACCTGGCATTCTCTCCAGCTCATTGAGCTGAGCCTGCGACATCACGGCACTGAAGCCGTTCATCACATGGTTGTAAGTGTACAAGTGTACTGCAGCCATGCCGTCGGCTGCCGAGAGGGACGTGATCGTCGATGTGTACCAACTATCATGGTTGGTGAAGGGAGCTGGTATGGCTGATTTGTCCATGTGGATGATGTAAGGCCGACGTTCGTCGGCCGACGATGATGCGGCCACATGAGTGAGGAGGAAGATTAAGGAGAAGAGCATGGAAGGGGTGATGATGTGGTGGGCCATGACTAGTTACATGGACCATGTGTTTGTGGTGAATGGCTAGTACTTGGGATTTCTATATATAGACGTCAGATTCGTTCATCTAATGAGCTAAAATGCAAACGACAATACCGATTGAGAGGAAATTTAATCGATGGAGGAATTTTTGTGGGGCCGATGGTCTATTTATTTGAAGGTTCCTAAGAAAGGGACGGCCAGAAAAAATCTCTAGGCTACCATTTTGAAACTGACAGATTGTTTAAGCACCCGTTGAAGAGACTTACCATGGGCACCCGGAATGGGCTCTCATCCAAAATTCATTGGATCTGAGGCCATGTTTGACCGGATTAGGCATAGTGGGCCAGGCCTGGTCTCAAAATTCAATGCCCTGCGAGTGAAGAAGTGTTGGGTCCCTCCTTATGTGGAGGTGGAACCCACATGTGTTAGCTTAAGTAGTCTTTTTAAGACCACATGTGTGAGGCATACGTGTGATGTGTGTTTTGGTCTTTTGGCCAAGCAAGTAAAAAAAGAGAAAATGATTTTTTTGCTAAAGTAAGCTAGAGCAGCACAGATGGTTTTTTTCTTTCTTAGAGAAAAATAGGAGAAAGAAGAAGGGAGAAGGGGATTTTATGAGAGAAGAAGAACAAGAGACATCTACCACCGAAATCTCTGTATTCGAGTTCATGAAGCTCCATCTACAACAACAGTTTCTTCAAATGTTTTCTCCAAGAGTTGTGTTCGAAATTTTCTACAATCTCTAGTTAGTGAGAAATTCATTTCTTTTATTGTTGCTTGTAATCCACCATTTGGTGACGTAGTTTGGGTATCCAAGAGAGGTCTTTTGATGATTGTACTTCCATTATTTATATTATAGTGGATTTGTGCCGGACTATAGGTTTAGCCATAATTCTAGTTGCTCTTTAAGCTTCCGCACGTGTATGCATAGGGTGTCATGTTAGACTACCCGACGCAATTTCAATTGGTATCAGAGCGGGTTGCTCTTCAAGGACGTAACCGTCTAGAGTAAGATCCAATACCGGAGCACTAGCATCATGTTTAACCGAGATGGGAGTGCCACCAACCGTCCACCTTTCTTTGACGGGTCCAACTATGCTTATTGGAAGGCGAGAATGAGAATTTTTCTCCAATCCATGGACCGTCCGGTGTGGCTTAGCACACAAACTGGATATACCTTGCCCACCGAGCAAGTGGAGGTTGATGGGAAAAATATTGTCATTCCCAAAGATGATTCCAAATGGGATGACATAGAGAGAGCTCAATACATGGCAAATGCCAAAGCTCTCAATGCGATTTGCTGTGCGGTTTTCCCGGAAGAATTTCAGCGCATTCTCACATGCGCAACTGCAAAAGAAGCGTGGGATATACTTGAGGTTACCCACGAGGAAACTAGCACAGTAAGACGCTCGAAGCTTCAGCTCTTAACCACCAAATTTGAAAACATTAGGATGGAAGAGACTGAAACTTTCATGGAGTTTTATACTAAATTGTCAGATATTTGCAACTTCATGTTTGTCTTGGGGGATCGGGTTCCGGAAGGAAGGATTTGAAGAAAAATACTTAGGTCCCTCCAGGGAAGATTTGACTCCAAGATAGTTGCCTTAGAGGAGTGTAGAGACATAGATAACATGAAAGTAGAAGAACTCATAGGTTCCCTACAAACTTTTGAAATACACTTTAAGGCCCCCTCTAGGAAGAAAAACATCGCCCTAAAATCCTCTCACAAACATAAGAAAATTAAGAGTGAGTCGGAGGAAGATAGCGATCATGAGGATGATGAGGAAGAAAAGTTAAACAAAAAATTCAAGAGATTCCTCAAATTTGATAGAGGGAATAGCCGTGACAAGAAGGACAAGAAGGGTGATAAACATAAAGGGAAATCATCCAAACCTTCATCCGTCTGATGTTACGGTTGCGGTCAACGTGGCCATATTGCCCCGGACTGTCAGGAAACGCCTAAACCGAAAGGTAAAAAGGCGATGGCTGCCACGTGGGATAATACGGAGGAGTCGGACTCCAAATCCGATGACTCTGCTAGTGATGGGAGCCAACATAATAATCTAGCTCTCTCGGCTTCCACCATTACTCCTCTTCCCGCTTATCTAAGAGGGGATCCCAACCGCTATCCCTTCTAGGAGTAGAAGGAGTTCCCAACCCCTCACCTCATGCTACATTTTATGAGGGTGTTGAGGAAATTAGTTACCCTTAGGCTTATCAAACTAAACATAGTTAGTGAGGATAGCTAGAAATGCTTAAATAGGAAAATCTGAGGATTTCAGCCTCATTTATGTGTGTATGGGCAAATTAGAGGATTCAAGCCTCATGAGCCCAAATTTTGGTAATTTAGCCTTGCTTTCATTTGATACATTTGCTTGCTAGATTATCACCATGCTTAGATTAGTTAATCATCTTGAGTTTTATGCTTCATTGTATGCTAATCTTTGCTTAGTATTGGTCTTGATATACCAATAGGGGAGGTTGGTTGATTGGGCTATAAGCCCTTGAGCTTTAATGCTTAGTGTATATCATAGATGACCAATTATGCATGATTAACTATGCTTAGATAGATACATTTCTTGTTAATCATGTTCCTTAGCATGCTCCATGTTTTATATGATCATGCACCCTATACTCTCTTTGTTAGCATGTGTTTATAGTTATAATTGTGACATACTATCTTCTCTTACCTTGACCTTAATTGTTGCATCATTAAGGGGGAGAGAATAGCTTGTCAATTGCTAACAAAAAGGGGGAGAAAGATCAAGTCCCACCAAAACTAGTTTGCTATATTTTGTGATGTAGGGATTGACAGGTTATGGGGGAGCAAAACTGAAGAGGAGCTGCTTAGAATAGGCATGTCAAGAGTCCTGTATTTCATTTTATATCAATGTAATCTCTTGTACATGTATTTGTTTTGGTAGGTTAGGTTTTTGTAAGTAATTGACAAAGGGGGAGATTGTTAGTGCACTTTTCTGTGGCATACTAGTGCACCTTGTTTGTCAATCACTTACGTTAGTGAGTCTAGTGTCGGTTGAGCTTAATGAAGACGAAGACCGAAGACTCAAGACGGACCGGCTAGCATCAAGAAAGAAGAATCAGGTAAATGTGATGCCTTGGTGTGCCTTGCCTTGACCAAAACCTAACCCATAACCTCTTAGATGACTTGGACCACCTAGGTATACCTTTAGTCATCATCATTAGTCTTAGAACTCCATGAAAAACATGATAAATTAGACTAATTAAAGAGGTGAAAGCTGCTGCAATTAAAAATGCTCAAACAGCAGTTTCCGATAGGACTCCGATCAATCGGACAGGTTTTCCGATAGGACTCCGATCGATCGAAAATTGTCCCAGAAAAAATTGAAAACTCACTGGACATATTTCCGATCAATCAGACAGTCTTCCGATCCATCGGAAGGGGCCTTCCGATCAATCGGACAGTGTTCTGATCAATCAAAATTTCTTCCAGAGACTTCTCTGGATAGATTTCCGATCAATCAGACTTGTCTACGATCAATCGGACTAGGCTCCGATCAATCGGACACTTTTTTCGATCAATCGGAGATGCACGAATCTGCCCGTTTTTTTTACCGTTGGAAGAAAATCTATTTAAGAGGGGGATTCGATTTTTGAGCTAAGAGAGGGAATTTTGAGGAGATAGAAGCCACCATTGCTAGAGATCATTAGAGGCTCTATCCCAAACCTATAGCAAGCCATTCTCTTTGTGTTTTCATCACAAGCTTAGGCCATTCAATGGTATCTTGAGAATATGACTTGTTCCCTCTTGATTCCTAGGGTTTAGACACCTTGATGATAGTTAAATCCTTTGTCTAAACACTACCTAGGAGTCCATTTAGGTGCATTCCTCTAGGAAACCCATTTCCTACCATTTGTAGAGGTTTCACCATTCCCTAGCACCTTGGGCATCTCCAATGGAGCATCACATGCAAGGTAGCTGATCTTGGAGCTGAAGCCTTGGTAAAGCAACGGCGTCAACGATCGGGGGAGCACAAGGGGAGCTGATTCAAGCATGAGAGAGCGAGAAGAAGCAACTCGAAGCGGCGCTGAACAAGGGGCTCAATCCGACAAGTAGGTTGTCTTGTTAAGAGTCCATCCACTCAATTCCCTGTGGGAGTTGAGTGTAGAGTTTGTTTGACAAACTCGCCCCGGGGTCGTTAGCCGATCCTTGGCCTATTAGTTGGGCCTAAAATCTAGGGACGTCAGCCGTTCCTTGGCACGTTAGTCGGGCCTAAAACAAAGTCTCCAAGGGGGAGCCACCAACACGGGTGCAAACGTGTAGGTTGGGAGGAACCTGTAAACTCCCCGGTTGGGTGGATCAGAGTTAAAACACCTTAGTTGGGAGGAACCAGATTTAAACTCCCCAGTGAATGCCGATGTGCTCAAAGGGGTTGAGTACTTGAACCGGGAGTGGAGTAGATAAGTAGTCGAACTACTATACATCGTTGTGTTTGTGATTGTTCTTGAGCACATTTCTCTTTATGCATTATGTTTAATTGATTAATTATGAATGCTTAGTTAGGAATGTATGCTAGGCACTTGATAGGCACATCCACACTCACAAGATGTACTTTCACTACCTCAAGTAGGACTTGAACTTCTTGATCCATCCTCACTCAAGTCTATTTGAGTAGCATAGATTAGGTTCTTCATTAGCTTAATCATTTTATTAATCTATGCTTGTTTAGACTAGGTTGTTTATAGCTTTTATCATATGCTAGTCTTTTGATTGGACCCACTTAGGCTTGGAAGCCAAAGTGTTATCGCTTACGTAGCTTAATTTGTTGAATTGTTTAAGTAGGCGAAAATAATTTTAAAAAGGTCCTAATCACCCCCCTCCTATAGGTTTAGCCATAATTCTAGTTGCTCTTTAAGCTTCCGCACGTGTATGCATAGGGTGTCGTGTTAGACTACCCGATCGCAATTTCAGTATTGATGATCTTGTTAATGTAGATCTAGTACCTCCTCCCATAGTGCATGATGACAGGAGAGATGCATAGAGGGCCAAGAAGAGTTAATTGGAGATGTTGAACAAGAAGAACAGTGGGAGTAGCCCCCTTGAGAACCATCAGTTGAGCTTCAGTTGAGGTCCACCAGAGCAAGCCAACCATTCAAGAGGTACCTACCTCATGAGTATGGCATACTTATAGATGGGGGTGAACCTAAGAACTATCAAGAAGCTCAAACTGATGAACATATAAAAGGGAGTGGCTAAGAGCTATGTAAGAGGAGATGGATTCTTTACATAAGAATCACACTATAACTTGGTGAAGCTGTCAAAGGACAAGAAAACACTTAAGAACAAGTGGGTATTTAGATTGAAGACTAAAGAGAAAAACTCATAACCACGAAACAAGTGTAACACCCCAAGTTTGTGTAGCTAGTTATACATACCTATACACCATTAGACATATAAATTTACCTCATGAAGAACATATTAGAAACTTAAATACACTATGAATTGGAATATCGTTACCCATATACCTGGTAGACATGTAACGCCCCGAAATTTCAACTCTCGTGGACAAGACGATGGGTCGAGCTTCCGGGTGTTAAATCATGTGTGTCAGTGTTACGTTTCCACACACTTACCTGTAATTTCATACATTCATGGCATACATAGCATAATGACAAAAATTTAAGTTCTTATTCCATAAATATTCTATTCTAAGTTCTAAATCAACGTAATAAAACATGTTTAACCAAACATTTCCACTTATTATCTCTATGAGAGACTTATTATATGTTCAAAGGAAAAATAAATCTACTCTACAAAGATAATAAACATAATCCATCTTCAAGCCGCTTCGGTTTCATCGTCCGTCACTTGCTGCCACGAGCCTTCGAGCACCTCATCGTAATGTTCGATTCTCTTACTGGATCTTCACCTGGATTATCTGAGATGTGGTTGGATAGCGGTAAACGCTATCATAGTGGGGAATATCCCTTTAAAACAATCATGATAATAATGGTACAGAGTAAACGCAAGCAGGATATTATCATTTAATCAAATCAAAACAATTCAATAAAAGATCTTAGTTAATGCAATGCATGACATGGATGCTCTGGCTAAGGCACCCTGACCAAATGAGATGGGATCACTCCACTCTTCTCACCAGCCACTAGTCACCAGAGGTTCTAGCTAGGACAGGATCACTCCACTCTTCACATGCACCAAAACCCAACTAGTGAAACGGGCCCATGCACACTTTCACTAGATAGCGAGAGAGAAACGGGCCCATGCACACTTTCTCTAACACCCAAGGGGATGACCCACCAAGCCGGGTCCAGTGAATGCATGATTAGTTTTTCCTTTAATTAAATAAGTTTAGCATTCAGCCCATTAAACGATGTACACGTCTAATGATCACTTCTTACCCCAATCAGTTCAAGAGTCCTAACATTCATCAATTTCATACTTCCATGGATCCATCACAGGTAACGAATCAATAAGGATCTATTGGCATGTATCCAACAATGTGCACACGGTAGTGCCAAACTCAACATCATGGCATATGCAACCAACAACACATACATGGTAACGCCAATACTTAATTCTCATGTTAAAGCATATTCATTCAATAAGACACACAGTAATGCTAACTTTCACAATAAGGCATATTCATTCAAAATCTCCACATGGTAATGCCAACGTAACAAGGCCTCGCACAAGCTTCATCTCTTTACATCAACGGTTACATCAGTATGGGGCCAAGGAGTTTTCATTAACATAACATCCATATGCAATATCTCATAGCAAATTAACAATACATCTATCATCATAAGCATGTGACAAATTAAATTGAGCATGGTTTCCATATGAGCATGTACATCATAACAATTCATTCTCCAACCACTTAAACATGGTTCATACATCAAAATTTAACATACACAACAAGGAACATCACACAATTCATATTTACATGGAAAGATTTCAACAAGCACGGTTTCAAGAAGTCATGCAACAAAATCTTAGTTTCCAAGCATAAAATCAACATACAATTTATTATTATCGTAGATGGGCTTAAAGGAAATCCCCACCTCATGATAGTGGATGGTTGGAGACGCTACTAGGGTTGCGAAATCAAGCTTGGATTCAAACCTACATAGTTGAATGGGAAAAATATGAGATTAGGGTGTAGATATGTATGATTTTCATTGCCACAACCAACTGGGGTTAGATCTACACCTAGGGTTACGGTTTAGATTAGATCTAGGAAACAAAAATCATGGTTGGATGGTCTTACCTCTTTAATAGTGGCTAAACTCGGACTCTTAACCGAGTCGACTCACTTGGCCCAACCAAATCCTCTCTCTCTCTCTCTCTCTCTCTCTCTCTCTCTCTCTCCTTCTCTTTCTTCTTCTTCTTCTGGAAAAGAGTTGCATGTCAACAGCAATAACAGCATAGGCAGCATACACATACTCTCTCTCTCTCATGTTCTTTCTCTCTATCTCTCTCTAGACGATCTCTCTCTCTCTCTCTCACGTTTTCTCTTTCTCCTCACGGTCTCTCTCTCTCTCTCTCTCTCTCTCTCTCTCTTTGAGTAATCTCTGAAGGAGGGGGAACGAACGCACGATCCTTACAACAGGCAAGGTCGGTGGGTGCGCACGTAGATCCAGGTTTTCAGTTCAAGTGGTAGACTATGTGAATCCCACCCCTAGCGATCTATGTTGCATGGGGACCGTTGGGGTGATAGGTTGAGTCCACATAGAGGTTTGGTAGAAAGATGGGTCGTCCATGCAAGGTGGATCGGAAGATCTTGATGAATCTTAGTATGGACGGTGATTTGGAGCGGGTAGTACGAGCGACGGATGACCATAAAACTTTGAATGGCTAGGTTTGGGTGGGGCTCTGTCACGATGGATGGAGTGGATTTGGCATTGGAGTCCACTTTGTGGACGGTGTGGGGTGCACGGACGGCCAGCGTCCGTCCGCTGTTGCCGCTGGAGAAGAAGAAGTGAAGGAGGAGGAATCTTCGTGAAAAGTTTAATGTTTTATGTTGAAACTAGTGGGTGAAAACAGGCGGGGTCCACTATGGTGGATTCGGGTTATATGCTCCGTTCAATAGGTGGGCAACACAAAAGTAGCTGTTGACAAGAAAAATGAGGCAGATCCGATTTAAGGTGGGCCACTTATGGTTCAATTTTTATTAGGGCATTTGTAGGATGATCGGAGAGCTGAAATTCGACGCGTATGGGTAAAATGTGCTTAAAAGCTCATATACAAAATTTTGTGTGAAAGTGATCGTAAAAAATCATAATACTTAAAAATGGTGCCTTAACTTAAGTTTAATGAGTGGTATTTTCGTAATTATCTAAAAATAGCGAGATTTTTGAAATCCAGTCTTTCTACAATGTTTATAAGATCATTTTAAGCAACTTTTGTAAATGGTCCTCTATCAGATATCCTACGGATGCTTCGTTGTTTTCAAAACAGTAAACGTACGATAAAAAATCAAAATAATTTTTTTAAAAATTCTAAAATAAGTCTCGAAAATCCGGGGCGTTACAAGACAAGTATGCATTTTGAGGGCGAAATTATTTTTAAAGAAGTAGATTGTAACATCCCTTACTTTTCAACACTCGGGTATTGAAAGTTCTCAGGTGTTACTATGAAAATCTAATTTAGTATACATGTACATGGGAACACTCTAACTTGAATCTGACTGTTGGAAATAATCTTCATCCGTAGATTGTTGAGCCATGAATTGTGCATATCTGAACCTCAATTCATAACATAATTGTATAGTTTAAGTTGTTAAAGTTAAGGACTTATGTTTGCTTTTGTGTTTGTAGGTAGAAGAGAGAGATGCCATGGATTTAATGTTAATTTAAAGGATTTGAAGTGATTATAAGACCAAGCTTTGATGATCCAAAAAAGAGAAGAAAAATCTTGAAGAGATCATGTTAAAAGTCCTGAATTGTCCTAAAAAAGCAAAGTGCAGAGCTGCAGGGCTAGAAAAGTAAAATGCAAAAAATTTAGAAAATGGCCCTAAGTTACTGCTGGACAAAATTTCGATCCATCGGAGTCCTATCGGAAGTAACTCCGATCCATCAGGAGTCCCATCGGAAAAAAAATTTTTTGAATAAGTCTCTAGACAGATTTTCGATCAATCGGAGGAATTCTGATCCATCAGAAAGGGGTGCTCCGATCCATCAGAGATAAGTCCGATACATCGGAACTGTCTGTGCAAGTGCGAAACAATTACGCAGATTCTCGAAGTTTCTAAGTCGGTGCGGGATTTCTCTTATAAAAGGACATCTCATTTTCCTTCCTAAAGTATGCTAGGACGTGGGGAACATCAAGGAGGCTTAGGAGATGGATTCCACTTCAAGTTTTCTTAGTTTTCTTCTATACTAGTTGTTTTTTTATGTTTTTTTGAGTTTTTAGTTCAATGATGTTAAAGACGAACTAAAACCTCTTAGCTAGGGCTAAGAGGTGAAGCTTTTGATTTGTTTTTTATGGATTGATGCAACCTAAGTTTCCTTTTTAAAATTTAATTAATGAATTTGGTTTGAAGAGAGTTTGAATAAAATACTAATTTAGTTTTTGCTTTGATCTCTTGATGACTCCGGGCTCATGTGATTCTTAGTAAATCTAAATCTAGTAGCTTACCCTTGTGCATTGTTTATACTTCTGTAGTTCATTGATCTATCATCGACTTCGGGCATGATAGACACTTTGATTACCTTGTGTACAATGTCATAATCTTCATGTGGGAACTAGTTCAAACTAAAGTTCTAATCTTTTTTTATAATCTGAGATAGATGTTTGCTGATTGATTTTAATTTAATTAGAGTTCTAATCATTGGTCTTAGTCAAGTCTAGTAACATGATTTGATGAAAGTCATGATTGTGAATCTCAACTAGATTGGAAAGAGGCTTGGTCTATACAATTGAGTGTGCCCAAGGCCTGAGCATTATTGTGAGAATTGAATCAATGAACAAGCAACTATTTTAGAGAAGTGTTGATTGAACCGCTCCGTATTCCGATTGGATATAGATAGAAATTCAATTTCGATTGAGCTGTGAGAGACCTAGTTGTGTTTATGTATTGAAAATAATCAAAAGTGGATCCTTGACGCTCTAATGCCTTTTAGATTGTTGTTACTTCTCATATTCACTGTTTTATTCCAAATCATTATTTTTCAGATTTGGTTCTTAATATGATTTCGATTCTAGGTTATTTTAGATAAATTCTGAGAATATCCATATACAAATCTTTGTGGGAGGATACTCGGTCTTTTCGAATTTATTACTACTTCGCAACCCAATACTTGGGGAGTAAACATAGATCAAGTCATCTGTGAATCAGTCCTCTTCCACCATCATTTTGGGGCACACCTTTGATTGCATGCACATCTTAAAAGTTACTTTGCTCAAGTTTTTAACCATTCAATGGCTCGGAGAACGAATGGTGCACATTTATTATAAAAGAGAGTCTAATGTGAGCTAGACTATCTATCATGTGGTGTCCATCTTTGATTGACAATTCCTCTAAAAATTCACTTTTATCAAATAATGTTAAGCATTTAAACAATGGTTAGGATTTATAAAGGGCCATATTGATTATAATAGAAATGGCTTGGTCACTGATTTGGACCAACCATGATGTAGGGCCCATCTTTGATGGATAGCTTTAACATTAAGTGAGGAAGAGGGAAAGGAGGGCTACCTTTGTTAATTTGCCTTATGATTTAGAAATCTAACTTTCAATCGTCATGACAAGGAAAATTTTTGAAGGACACGAGAAACTGTACCCTTTTCCATTTTAAAAATGTGTTTTCTAGGCTAGTGAACTATGAAAATGTAGTTTCCTATGAAAAATTATTTTCCACGAAACTATTTTTCCTTTCTAAAATGCTTTATTTTATATTTTTACTATAAATAACCAAAGAACCGCAGTAAATTGTTTACAATTAGTTCTAAAAGTATGGGTGTCACCTAGCCGAGTTAGGGTTGAGCCAAGTTTTGTCCAAGCTTGGTCTGAATCTTTAAAACTAAATCCAAACCCAGCCTAGGCTCGTGATGGGCTAAAAAAGTCCAGCTCGAGCTCAGCCTAGGAATATGATAGGAAAAAAAAAGTCCATCCAATCCTGACCTAGGCCAAAAGCATGTGTAAGAAATTTTATAAGAAAAAAGGAGGCAATCCCTTGATTTTGTAAGGGGTCCACCCTGATGATTGTATGAGATCTACTTTGACCATTAGATGTGTAATCACATGTGAGGTAAAGGGTCAAATGTGGGGGGTGGCTAACATTGCAGTGTGACTAAAAGTGTGGGTGTGTATACTAACAAAAAAATAAAAAAAAGGGTCAAACAATTAGGCTTATCTCTGATTCAGGTGGCCCACACCAAAGGACATAGTTATGAGAGACATTTATCCTTGATTATTATAAGGCCCGCCATAATGATTATATAAAATCCACTCCAACCATTAGATGCCAAATATTCATATATAGGCATGGGGCCCAAAACTCAGGCCCATCTGTGACCTTGATCTTCTCCATTTTCAAGCTCCTAACCCATCACAATTTTACAAAACTGATGGACCGATCTGATTCTTCTCTCATGCTACCATGGAGCCTCACGTAATCTCCTCAGCAAACCGTGTCCGTCTTGATTTTGCCTTGCACAAGGACTCCATAAACGGAAACCTCAACCCGTTCTTCTGCACACCTTTTCTCCTCCTCGATGCATGTAAGCTTCATCCTCTTCGCAAGTCATCTATTCAAAACCTTAGATCTAATGGCCTATGTTAATCCAACACATTTTTCTTATCGCCAACTAATATTCATAAAGTCACATAACTCCACCTCCTTTGCATCTTCGACGTGCACAACTCGGAAAGTTCAAAGTCTCAAACCATTAGGGTCAGTTTGTTTTGCATTTACACAGTGTACATACAAGTAAATGATTAATGATGATTTTTAATGTAATTACCTACATGTTTTTCAAAGATGGCATTGATGTTTGCTTTTTCGTACACTAATACTGAGGAGGATACGAATTTCATGTGGGGCCCACTGTGATACATGTGCTTATTGTTCGCTTGCCTCAAGGTGCAAGGATGCGATGTAGTAATAATCTCGGTAAGACCAAGGTCAATCCACAAGGACTTGTGTAGGAATCACAAAACACTTCTAATGGTTTCTAATTAAGAACTAATTAAACAGGATTTTTAAATTGAATGTAGATAGCAATTTTAAACTAAAGGTGAATGTAATCAATATAGAAGAGCACTAGGGGTTCAAGGATCCACTTGTAGTAATCTTAATGCTTAATTCACTATGGTTTCGAAATTACACAACTAGAATCGAAATTAACTCCTATCTAGCAGGATGATAGAGCAAGTTAAAACAAACAATCTGCCATATGTGTGATTCAAGTACATGATTCCCTCAATTCAAGTTAGGACTTGAGTATACTCAATTACATAGGTCAATCCTAATTCCAATAGGTTAAGATCACAATCATAATCATCATTAAATTCTGTCACAAAGTATAACTAGATCATGATTTGAACTTGATTCCAATTACATAAACAACCACACATAAGTAGAAATTCCAGAAAAGTAGAACTTTTGGTATGGAGTTCCCACATGAGGATCAAAGGTTTAGAGCGTATTGAATCCGATCCCTCGAAGCGTACAGGTCTATAATCATTCAAAATAATTAAGAACTCAAGTAATTCTTCTAAACATCCATGAGCCATCATAAGATTAAGAAAAACTACTTAGAGCTTTATTCAAACTTCAACCATTGTTCTTCACTAATAATCCAACTTGAAACCAAAGTAAACGAATTGAAACATCTTAGGTTCACTACAAGCTTCATCTCTTAGCCCTAGCTAAGAGGTTTAGTCGTTCATAATCCAAAGAAATATGAAAACAACTAAGAAAAAACATAAAAACTAGAAGAACAAACTAGAAGGAGCTGTAGAACTATGGATCTGACTTCCGCCGCCTCCCACCATGGTAAATCTCTTTTAGAATGCCCTAGGAATGAGCTAGAGGTGTCCTTTTATAGCTTTGGGGCCCTAAGTGCGAAGAAACTTCGAGAAATCTCACAAGATTAGTGTTTTGCGCTGAGATTTTCGGAGCTCCAGATGTTCCTGAGTGTTGACTAGCCGGCGGGACCCCTGTCCGGCCGATCAGACAAAGTGCATTCAAATGCAATTCTCACTGAAGTCTTTTTTAGACAGTCCGACCCATCAGCCGATCGGTCGGCCGGCCGGCCGGTGGAACTGCTTCAAACTGTTGAATTTGCTGGATGTTGAAATATATAGGTCGACCCTTCAACCGGCCGGTCAGTCTGTCTGACCGGTCGGTCAAGGGGTCTGTCCTCCTAAAATGAGTCCAGTGACTTTCTTATTTCTGGAGGGTTTGGCTGGCCAGTCGGTAGCTGTGGTCGGCCAGTCGGTGGACATGAAATTGGCTGAATTCTCAGCTTCTTCTCCTTCATCTTCAATGCACTTTTACTCCACCTTTGGTCCTTCATTCTTTTGATCTTCAAGGTATGTAAACAGCATCTGTAAGCCCTCAATTGATGAATTCTCTCTCTCATTCCTACAACCACAAAGCCATCCATTAGTTGGGTCTTTAATCACTTATTTCAAGCATAGTTAGTAATGAAATGGGGTTAGAATATGCACATTTAAGAGCTCAACACACCCCCCAAGCAGCATTTTACTAGTCCCGAGCAAAACATGCGTGAAACAAATTTCATTCTTCAAAACTCAACTCTCCTTTTGAAACCATGTTTCTATATACTCAATGATATGCAAGTGTAAAGAATTTTGAAATGCCTAGTGATAGAAGTTGAAACCTTGAATTTTCTAAAATATACCAAGGACTCATATGAAATTCCGCTGATTGATTGATAAATAGAAGAATCCAAACAATTTAACCTAGTCTGCTCAGTGAATGCTCATCTCATGGATTTCCGAGGTTACCTTCTTCATGAATTAACTAAGGTATGGATTCAACGGTGTATAGATCAACAACAAGCCTATGACAAGAATTTGCCTTACCGTCCTTCCGACGGCTTTCACACTACGTCCCATTTCCGGCTTTGGTTACGGGTAGACCATCTCCCAGTTGGTAGTAGGTAGCCCTTTTCGAAAAATTTTCACCATATTTTCAATCATACCCATTTTTTCATCCTTCCTTTCCTTTTTATACATATTAGATAGGATTTTTAGAAATCCATATCTTTCGTTATTTTCCCATGGACAAGGATGGACAAAGTACCCCGACTTGGTTTCTCAACACCTCAAATCCAAACTTAACCAATCTACAATTCTACATAATCCTTTCAAAGCATGAGAATCGTGTAATGTGAACTAGGTGTAAAAGTGTTTAGAAATTCTATCAATCATAAAAATAGGAGGATTCGCATATAAAACTAGTATCTTAGAGATTGTTCAAGATATTCAACTTCACTCACTTTGCCTCTCATTTTTCTTATACTTACACCATCCCAAATGAATAAAAACAAAGTTTTCCAATGGAGTTTTGAGTTTGTAGAAAAATTGAAAAATTCCTACATAATTGCTTGAAATGTTACAAAACACTAGATTCATCCTAGTGATCCCACACCCCCTAACCAAATCTTGCATTGTCCTCAATGGAAAAGATATGCAACGAGCAAAACATGAGAGCAATTATAAAATAAAGGGATTGAGGAATGAGAATGCCTGAGAGAACAACAACTGAAATTCTACATCCTTCTAACAGACTTATGAAAAAGCAAACCAAAAGCAACAAAATCGTAATCCTAACTACTCTATACCTCCATCAGACTAGGAGATCAAACATCTTGATACACAGGATCAGTTAGAGGTATGGACATACCTTCTGAAGGAAAATTCTCAAAGAACGGCTTTAATCGCTGACTATTTGCTTTAAAGATATTACCGTTCATTGGATTCAACAACTCGACGATCCCATATGAATAAACAGTTTTTACAATGTAGGGACCGGTCCATCGAGATCTCAATTTTTTCGAAAATAAATGTAGTCGAGAATTATACATAACGACCTTTTGATTAATCGTGAAGGTCTTACGAAGGATGTTCCTATCATGGAACACTTTCGTCTTATCCTTGTAAATTCTCGCATTTTATATGCCTCATTCTGGAGTTCCGCAAGTTCATTCAATTGAAGTTTGCTTAACGAGCTTGCTTTGTCAGAATCAAAATTCATCTTCTTTATCGCCCAATATGCCCTATGTTCCAACTCCACGGGTAAGTGACAAGTTTTCTCATAGACTAGTCTATAGGAAGACATTCCAATGAGGGTCTTAAAAGTAGTACGGTAAGACAGAGTGCATCAGCTAGTCGAAGCGACCAATCCTTGAGATCGGGGTTCACTATTTTCTCCAAAATATGTTTAATCTCTCTGTTAGATATCTCAGCTTGTCCACTTATTTGTGGGTGATAGGGAGTACTCACCTTGTGATTTACGCCATATTTCTTCATTAAAGCTTCAAACGGGTAGTTACAAAAATGAGATCCTCCATCACTTATAATGACTCGAGGTGTTCCAAACTGGGAAATGATATTTTCTTTTAAGAAACGAATGACTGTTTTATGGTCATTGTTCCGGCATGGAATCGCCTTGACCCATTTTGAAACATAATCGACGGCTAGTAATATATATAAATTTTAGAAAGAAGATGGGAATGGACCCATGAAATTGATGCCCCAACAATAAAAAAATTTCGATTGGTAAGATGGGATTGAGTGGCATCATATTTTTATGGGATATTTCTTCCAATTTCTGACAAGGCTCACACATTGTACAAAACTCATGGGTATCCTTGAACATGGTGGGCCAATAAAATCTACATTGCAGAATTTTGGCTATGGTCTTCTTATCCGAAAGTGGCCACCACACGCCTGAGAATGACAAAAGGAGATGATACTGTGTTGTTCATCATCCGGCACCCATCTCCTTATGATTTGCTTGGGACAATACTTGAAAAAGTATGGGTCATCCCATTGAAATTTTCTCACCTCGTTGAAGAACTTATCTTACTTTTTCCAATGTGTCGGAATTGTACTTGTAGTAAGATAGTTAGCAATGTTCGCATACCATGACAATTGGGAGACTTTAAAAAGTTATTTATCAGGGAACATGTCATTGATTGCGATCATCTCAGGGGTGGTGAGAAAAAGTCTAAAGAGATGGTCAGCCACGACGTTTTCTACTCCTTTCTTATCACGTATTTCTATGTCAAATTCTTGTAGTAGGAGGATCCATCTTAACAAGCGTGGATTAGCATCCTTCTTAGAGAGAAGGTACTTAAGCGCAGCATCGTCAATGAATATGATGATCTTAGATCCAATCAAGTAGGACCTAAACTTGTTTAAAGCAAAAACTACGGCTAAAAGTTCTTTTTCTGTGGTAGTATAGTTTTCTTGAGCCGAGTTTAAAGTTCTACTTGCATAGTAGATGATGCATGGCTTTTTCTCTTTTCTCTGACCTAACACTAGCCCCAATAGTGTAGTCGCTCGTATCGCACATAATTTCAAAAGGAAGGCTTCAATCAGGTGGTTGCATTATGGGAGCACATGTCAACATACCTTTTAGTTTGTCAAAGGCATTTTGACAATCTTCAGTCCACTCACATGAGTTTTCCTTTTGAAGGAGGTTAGAGATAAGATCGATTTTAGCTTTGGCCACCTCGATTCCATTTTGTGAGATGATGTGACCAAGTACTATTCCCTTTTAAACCACGAAGTGACATTTCTCCCAATTTAACACGAGGTTCTTTTCTTCACATCTTTTCAACACAGTTTTTAAGTGCATAAGGCACTCATCAAAGTTACAACCAAATATAGAGAAATCATCCATGAAGACTTCGAGAATCGTTCCCACCATATCAGAAAAAATACTCAATATGCAACGTTGAAAAGTGGCAGGGGCATTGCATAGTCCAAACGGCATCCTTCGATAGGCGAAAGTGCCGAATGGACATGTGAATGTTGTCCTTCTCTTGGTCCTTTAGGGTGATCTCTATTTGGTTATACCCTGAATACCCATCAAGAAAGCAAAAATGGGAATGACCCGCTAACCTTTCTAAAATTTGATCAATAAACGGTAAGGGGAAGTGGTCTTTCCTCGTGACCGTGTTTAGCTTCCTGTAGTCAATGCGCATTCTCCAATCGGTAGTGACTCTGGTTGGTAAGAGTTCATTATTGGCATTGGCTACGATGGTTATTCCGGATTTCTTAGGTACCACTTGAGTTGAACTCACCCATTGACTATCGGATATTGGGTAAATTATACCTACATCCAATAGTTTCACCACTTTGGCCTTAACCACCTCCTTCATGTTTGGATTGGGGTGTCTTTGTGGTTGCCTAGATGTCTTGGCATTTTCCTCAAGGTGTATGCAATGAGTACAAATCAGTGGGTCTATGCCTTCGAGATCCGCAATCGACCATCCAATGATGCTCTTATGCTCTATTAGAGTGGCTATTAGCTTACTCTCTTGTTCCTCATCCAAGTGGGAAGAAATCACCACCAGATATGTCTCATATCGACCTAAATATACATATTTCAAATCACTTAGTAATGGTTTTAGATCAAGCTTCGGTGCCTTGATATTGGATGGAAGAGGCTTGTTCTCGCTTAAGGGTAAAGGATCAAATAGTGCCTTTCATATTTTGTTATCAAGTACCGGCATAACATCCAAAATGGCATCCATCTCTTGTATTGTGTCATCATTCATCTCATGAGAGTGGGCCAAACATGCCTCCAAAGGGTTAGACTAGAATGTCAAGGGGAATGTATACTCCACAAATGATTCAATCAAATTTATCTCGTGGATCTCGTCATCAACTTCCCGTGGTTGTTTGCATAAATCAAATATATTCAGCTCGAGTGTCATATTTCCAAAGGATATTTGTACAAGCTTATTTCTACAATTGATACTTGCATTTAAAGTAACTAAAAAAGGGCGGCCAAGTATGACGAGAATTTAAGCACCGGTACCTATCACAGGATGTGTATCCAAGACAATAAAGTCTACTGGGTAGTAGAATTTATCAACTTGGACTAAGACATCCTCAATCATCCCTCTCAGTATACGAATAGATCCATCAGCAAGTTCGAGTGTGGTTTTGGTGGGCTTCAATTCACCTAACCCAAGTTGTTCATAGACCTAGTATGGGATGAGGTTAACACTTGCCCCTAAATTAAGTAAGCATTGTTTGATCCGGTAGTCGCCTATGATGCATGATATGGTAGGACTACATGGATCCTTGTATTTTTAGGGGCACCTCTTGTTTGATAATGGCGCTCAAATTCTCAGTCAAAAGTACTTTGTTGTGAACATTGTGTTTCCTTTTGACTATACACAATTCCTTCAGAAATTTGGCATAGGATGGTATTTGTTTTATAGCATCTAATAACGAAATGTTGATCTTCGCTTACTTAAAAACCTCTAAGATTTTCAGGTTTTTGTCTAAAGGTTGGGTGAAATCAACCTTTGGGGAAACGGGGCAACCGGCTTGTATTACCTTTCCAGTTCTTTCTCATGTGGAGTGTTGTTCAGGCTATCATCCTCTTTGAAATTTTCGGATCGTTAGGCTTTAGGGCCTTCACCGGATTAGATTTATCGATTATTTTTTCACTCCTCAAGGTGGTGATAGCTTGAACATGCTCCGTATGTTGGAAGGACGAGCTTGGGTCTTGTATTTCAAATTAGGGTTCTTAGGGTTAGGAAGAGGTTGGGGAGGAAGTGTGCCTTTTTCCCTAACACTGAGATGAGATTCACTACGTGAAAAAGGCAAATTTGCGACGGACATTGACTGTCGCAAAAATTGCTTGGTTTAACGACGGATCTTGTTCGTCGTATTTGAAAATATTCTATCGCTTTTGCGAAATTAAGGCGGGATTTCGTTGCCGGATTTACCGACGAACATAGTCCGTCGCAAAATTATGATTTCCGACGGACTTAGTTCGTCGCTTTTTAACGACGGATTTGGTCCGCCGCTAATCCCAGCCCGAAAAAATCCCCCAAATAAGGTCGATCAGAAAATAAAATTTAAGAAAAATGAGATACTGAAAAAAAATTGATAATTTTTAAAAATTAAAAAATTTGATATTTAAAATAACATATTTAGTAATTTGAAAGAAAAAGTTAAGAGATTTTAAAAACAAAATTGAGAAATTTGAATAAAATTAATATGTTTGAAATTTCTTTTCAAATTTTCACAAAATTAAACATTTTGAAAAAGAAAATTGTGAAGTTAAAAAAAAAATTTTGTGATTTTAAAGCAAAAAAAGTTGATAGGTTTGAAAATAAATTAACAATTTTTTAGTAAAATTGAGATTTAGAAAAATAATAAGATTCAAAAAATTGAGATTTTTTTTAAAAAAATGGCCATTTGAAAAAAGTTGAAAAGTTCGAATAAAATTGATAAGTTTGTAAAAAAATTGAAATTTTTATAAAGAAATTAAGATTTTGTATTTCGAAAAAATTAAGAAGTTTGATTAAAAAAATGATATTTTGAAAAGAAATAAAAGTTGAGATATTTGATAAAAAAAAAAAAGAGATTTTATCAGTTTTGAAAAAAAAAAGTTGGAAAAAAATTGTGGTTTAAATAAAAGCAAGAAATTTGAAATGAGTGGGCCAAATTTATTGGTGGACATTTATTGGATAGTTGAAAATGAAAAATTACACTCATTCAGTTAACTGGTTATCAGATTGGTTTATGCATACACACACGTTCATTGGTGCAAAAAATGAAGGCCCTAATATAATGATGTTAATTAATTGCAAGGAAAACTTATAATGATGAGATTGATCAAATTCTATGATCAAATCATCCTAAACTTGATCTGAATGGTTAGATATGTTTAGAACGTGCTAATTATTATTGAAAACAAAATTCAGCTCGAATCATATCCGTCCAAAAGACTCTTTAAATGTGCACAATCAATTTGTCTAGAGCTAGACAAATTTTGGACAATCTGATTGGTCCAAATTGAAAAGTAAATGACTTTAGATGTTTAGATTAAATTTCACTCAAATCTGACAGTTAGGTCACAAGATATGGTCCATCATATTGTTGATCAATTTTATCTATTCAGTATCTTTCTCATCTGAAACTTGATAAGGGCAAGTAACCAGTCAAATCAAAGTTATTGATGAATAGAATCGAGTGAATGGATTAGATTTCCAAATTAGGCCAAATTTTTAAGTTAAAATTGCGCTGCAACTTGTTGACCTCATGAAAACCTAATAAATGTATAATATTGGACCCCAAACTCTAATCTAGCCATTGAGAATTTGATCATTCTAATATTTGCTATTGCATCCTAAAATGATATAAAAGAACAGATGGATGGATTAGATATACATAAAATACATCAAATTGGGCTCATACCGTTAGGATAACGGATGAGGATTGGCTAGTGACCTTGCCACTAGTCAATGCCTAATGATTGGTGCTTTGTGGGCCACACCATGATGAATGTGTTTCATCCACTATCCATAAATTTTCATAGATCATTTTATTGTATGAGCCCAAATTTGAGGTAGATCCAAATCTCAAGTGGACCACATCACAAGAAACAGTGTTAATTGAACACCCACTATTAAAAACTTATTGGGGGCCACGAAAGTTTTGGAACAAGTTGATATTTGTTTTTTACCTACATCCAGGTCTGTATGACCTAATCAAGAGGTTGGATGTCAAATAATTAATATAGTGGGCCCTATGAGGTTTTTAATGGTGGACATTCAGTCAATACTATTTTCCTGTGGTGTGGTCCACCTGAGATTTAGATTTGGCTCATTTATTGGATCAAGTACTAAAATGATATTCAGAAATGGCTAGACAGCATGGATAAAACGCATATGTCATGGTGGGGCCCACAAAGCACCGGCCAGTGGCCCCATAGCCAAGCATTAATAGCCAAGGGGTGCAAATTAGGTGTTACCCTAGGAACAACTTAGTGGGTGTTACCTTAACCGTGTGGGGCCCATCTTGATGTAGTTTTTATATATCAACACCGTCTATCTCTTTTTTCATATCATTTTAGGATGTGATCCAAAATCCTAAGAAGATACAAATCTTAGGTGGACCATACCACTAGAAACAGTGATGTATAACCATTAAAAACGTTTTGTGGGCCACAAAACGTTTTGGATCAATCTGATCTTTATATTTTCCCTTCATCAAGACTTTATTGACATTATCAAGAGCTTTGATTGTAAATAAACATTACAAAACCTTATGATGGGCTCTTCGGAATTTTTAATGGTGGGGCACTCAATTACACTATTTCTAGTGTTATGGTCCACTTGAGATTTGGATCTACATAATTTTTGGAACATCATCCTAAAATGGGCTATAGAAACAGATGGACGGCATGGATATACAAAATATCATCCATGTGGGCCATACCGTGGGGTAACACCCACTAAGCTGTTCCCGGGGTAACACCTAATTCACGCCTCCGTCCCGTGGGAGCGGATTGGGTACTGAGTAACTCCGCACCTAGCATGCGGAGTAAACTCTGTGGGGCCCACAGTGATTTATGTATTTTATCCACTCCGTCCATCTATCTTAACAGAAAATTTTAGGTATGGCGCCAAAAAATGAAGCATATCAAAATTTAAAGTGGACCGAACCACAAGAAATGTATGAACTGAATGTCTACCGTTGAAAAATTCTCGGAGGACATAGAAGTTTTGGATCAAGCTGATATTTGTGTTTTCCCTTCATCCATATCCATGTGATCTTATGAACAGGTTGGATGACAAATAAACATCACTGTAGGGCCTGGGAAGGTTTCAACGGTGGAAATCATTATTCCCACTGTTTCCCGTGGCATGGTCCACTTGAGATTTGGATATGCTTAAATTTTGGGATCAACCACTAAAATGAGTTGGAAAAACATATGGACGGAATAGATAAAGCACATACATTCTAGGTGGGCCCAACTGAGTTTACTCCGCACGATAAGAGCGTGCGGAGTTACTCCGCATGCAATCCGATTCTCCCGTCCCCTAAAAATCCCCAAATCCCTCGTTCCCTCTCACTTTCTACCATCTCCCGCCCTTCCTCCCTTTTATCTCCCTGTCCTCCCGTCCGCCTCCCATTGTCTAATACTTTCTCTCTGTCTCCCTCTCTCTCTCTCTCTCTCAAAAAAATACTAGCGATTTCTCACGGTTTTAATCGAGTTTTCCTTGGATTGAGATCGTTCTATACTGTTTAAATATGGATTTTTGTTTTTTGGAGATTTCGGGGGTTTTTTTTTTTAATATTTTGTTCCGTTTTTCCGTAGTTCGAGATGGATGCTGAGAATGAGATAAAGATCGAAGTAGTAGCAGCGACGGCAGCGGCAGATTCTCCGACTTCAGTGCTTGAAGATGAGGTTCCCTTTTGACTTCTCCTTTTAATGCTGTTTTTTTTTTTGGGAATTTTCTTATTTTATTTTGAATTATCTGTTAATTCAAAGCTGTTGTTGCGGGACTGGAAATGTTTTGGAAAAAATTTCCCTCCTTTTTTTTCTCAATTTTTGAGTTTTTAAAATTTTCCTCTGCTTTTGTTTTTTTTTTTTTTTTTTTTCTGTTTCATGTTGGAGATTTCCCTTTTCTCTTCACTTTTTTCCCCTTATTTTTGAAAATTTCTGGATTTTATTATGTAGTGATTTGTTGGAAGAGTGTCTGTAGAATGAAATTCAAGTAGGAGGGATCCGATCTGCTCATCAGGTGTGGCGTACCATGTCTATGCCCTGGCCTGAAAATCTGCATGTTTCACGTTAGGGACGTTTGGATGCCTGTAAATGGTTTGAGTGGTAAATGACTTGCAGGTGTATATTATTTACAGCATGTCCTGTTTGGTGATTTACAGGTTAGTGATTGTCTGTGTTTGGATAGGCTGAAGTGGAGAGCCAATCTTTCCATTTATAGAAGCTATAAATGGAGAGCCTGTAAATGAAATCCCAGCTTTTTTTCCTATAAATCAAATGGGGCTGAAAGCTGTAAATGATTGTAAACCAAACACAGACATTTGTCAGCATCCAAACACATTGTAAACCACTTACCCATAAATCATTTACAGTTAGCCCCATTTACAGGCATCCAAATGACCCCTTAGTTGTAAAATGTCGGCATTCTGTCTCGTTTGGCTTTTAAGTGGTAAAAGTGTTTACTGGCAAAGGTTTCTGTGTTTGGCTAACATGTATAGTGTTTACGATGTAAATCTTCAAATCCTGCATAAAAAAAGGGTTTATTTATTTTTTGGGGCCCTAGGAGAGCATTATTCTCGACAGATTGGATGCCCTTCACCCATCACAGTGGGCACCACACAATGTGGAAGGGTTTTATGGTGGTGGCGCATCCCATCTGTTCCCTGTTGTGTGGCTTCCCTGATGATCAATTGGCTTGCTTTTCTGGGACAATAAGAAAGCCTCAAGGGATGCACATGATGGGCGGATTAGATGTACTGTAAACATCACGGTGTTTCCCACATAGCATGCGTATGTATCAACTACTGTGCTCTGCTATGTGTAATCAGGTAAAGACTTTACATATAATCATAACCATAGGTTTTTGCCCAAAAAAAAAAAGGCAGTGTTTGCTTGTAAAGTGTTTACAACTTGTAAACATTACAGTCAAGTTTTGCTATCCAAACACCTACCTGTAAACGGTAAACCCTTTAAACTAAGTAGTTTACAGACATCCAAGCAACCCCTTAATTGGTTGGCAACTTGAGACTGATGGATGTGGACTGTTAAAGCATGTTCAAAAGTTGTTCAGAATTTTATGCCTTGAAGTGATTGCTATTAAGCCTGTGATGCATGGTTGTCAGAATTTTATTTTTTAGTTGTTTGATAATAATTATAATTGTAATCCATTCTATTCAAATTCCATTTCCTTTCTACATGTGTGGCCCACCTGATGAGCAGATCAATTGTACATTTGGGTAGGGAATCTACAAGTCAGGGCCCATCTCATGAGATTGTGGATTCCATTTTCTCTTGTACTTGTTCACCTGCAAGGCTTTTTTAGTTTTCTTAATTAGGGTTTACTCCCTTGTATTTTTTCTGGACCCTTCCATGATTGATCTCTCTCTGACATTTCTTGTTTTTGTATTTTTCTTTTATAAGTAGGGGATTTGCAAGTTGGAATCCTCTCTCATCTCGAAAGGCACTGCCGAAGAAAATGAAAAACCACATTCCGAGGATAGTGGTCTGCTGTTGGCTGATGCAAAAAATGGAGATTCTTCTCTTATATCAAAGGCCATGACGGAGGAGGAGGAGAAACTGCAAGTGGCCCGAGAGGACTCTGAAAGGGAAGTGTGTGAAACTGCTGCTGTTATGAATGACAACCAATTCAGTAAATTGGACGAGCTTCTGACACAGACCCAGCTATACTCACAGTTCCTTCTAGAAAAGATGGAGGACATCACATTTGTAACCTCCCAGAGTCTTCTGTTTGCATGAGTTTTTTGCTTGTTGATTGAGTTTTATGTTTGTCTTATACTTCCATGAATTCGCTTCTCAGAATGGAGTGGAAAATCAGAAGGAAGAAGCTGTAAAAGAGAAAAGGGGCCGTGGTGGTAGTAGAAAGAGGAAGGCAAAAGATCAATACAACAATGTAAGTGGTTCTTTCAATTTTCTTCTTCCCGGTTATGTGTACCTGATTGTTGCATGCAAAGCTCTCCCTTCTTCTTCTTCTTGTATTTTAGAGGTTCATAGATATCCCTTTGATTGCATGGAAATTTTGTTTATGGCTTTTCATGGCAAATGGCACTTCAGGCCATAGTTTATTTCCGCATTGTTTATGCCTTTTTCTTGTCAAATGTCACTTCAGGCGATAGTTTATATCCACTTTGTGTGGCGCACTTGAATTCTTGATTTTGTTGACTTGAGGCATGTCCTGAACATTATGCTTGACTCGATGACTTTAATTAACCTATGCAATAGACTAGTAGATAGTGTTTGATTGTCATTGACATATGTAATAGTCTATTACATTGTGCCTGTGGGAGTTCTGTGCTCTCATTGCCAGTCCCCAGCCCAGATAAGGGAGTGAGATTGCATCAGGTTGACAACTGGCATCAAAATTATGCCATAACTTTCATCATGATCTATTTAATCTATTTGTCGGACCAAATGTTTATTTAACCAATAATGTTCTTCTTACCAAATCTGTCAAGCGACTTATTTGAGAAAATTGATGTCTACTTGTGAGAGTAGGATTTCAAGTCCATCTTACCAAATCTGCCAATGTGCTGTATATATGTGAGATTTGGGTTTATCATTGGTTGGGTCCACTTGGTGTTGTGGCCTGAAAATTGGGCTAGTTCATTCATCAGGTGGGCCACACGTCTATGAATAACTGGACAGAGAATGATCACTGTCCACATGTAATGGGGGCCCATTTGATGACCCGCCTTGCCTAATTTTTGGGTGATGACCATACAACAGATGCTCCAGGTGCAAAACACAAGCAGCCTCCCATCTGCCAATGGGACACGTGCGGGGCCTGAGATGTTCATTGGGCACAGTCAATTAGATGCATAGATTAGGTAAGCAACACATGAACATTGAACATAGAACATAGACCCTTGCTTGTCATTTTTTTTTTTCTAATTGCATTTCTTTCTAGCCCACCTAATTAATGAACCCGTTGGATTTTCTAGCTGAAGAACACTCAGCATGGGGATTTATGGACAGCCCAGGTCTTGAATGTGCCATGTCAGTACATGCAGTGCATTTGTGTTTTGTAATTGAAAATGGGCCATCTGGATTCAGCATTTGTGTGTCATAAGTGCATTCATGAGTGGTTTGTGCAGTGATCTGGAGCTTTCATGTGACACCCCCTTTTATAGATGGGGCATCACCTTGAAATTGTGCTGATTGCATAATGCTAACCATTTGATTTGTGGATGTTGTTTTTTCATCTTACCCAATGAATGTGGACCATTTTTCACTTTTGTTGTAGCAATCTGTAGTGAGCCACTGATTTGATCATTAAATAGGAATTAGGATGGAATTTTTCTGATTTCTATGGTTTCACCTATCCATGGTACACTTTTTTCTGGTCTTTTTTTCTTCTTCTATTTCATCATTTATTTCCTTTTCTCCAAAGGCTAAATGAGTTTATATTTGTCTGATTTTTGTGGTACAACATTGGGCACCCTATAATTCCCAAAATTGGCTAGGAGAATTTTCTTTCGCACATTTTGTATGTGATACTTCCATGCAGATTCCAAGCTTGACCATAACGATTGATGGTAACTATTTAAATTGTCAAGAATTCTGATTTTTATGGGACACATTTGTTGGCATTGAACTTGATATTTATCTTCTATAAATTTCAAGGTAGTAAAATAAAAAAGACGAGAGTTAAAAAAAACGGTCTAAAGAATCCTTCAGGGCCTGTTTATTAGACGCCTGAAAATAGGTTATTCTCATTTTAGTTGATGACAATTATGTATTAGAGATTGTGGCATCCACCAAACAACCTGTTAGAGGTTCTTGAACTTGCTCAGCTTATAAACTTGCTCAGTTTGAAAATCAGTTAGTTGAGCAATCCTAACCTCGACTTGATTGGACTTACTAATTGCCAAAATGTCCAAGCTAATATCTGAATGCCAATGGCCTTTAGAAGGGGAAAAAATCTAAGTTTCCAATAGCTATTGCATCTGAAGTTCATTTGTTCTGGTAAATCATAAATGTATGCATGTTCAAGAAGCTAGTGGGTCCTGTGTGTCAGATTTTCTTTGTTTTCTCTTTCAGAAAATCAGGTGATCAGGGCATATCATCGTGCGACTGGAATTTGAGTGGTCAACATTCCACATATCAGCTTTGTTTCCAAGGGTTTGGACAATCTATGATGGTATTTGTACTAAATACGACTCCCGCACATTATTTTCTTATCACCTTCTTTTGTGGACTGAGTATTTTTTATCCCCTGAAATTATATATTTCTAAAATAATTGGTCTCTTATCTCCAGGTGAACCGAACCCAGAGCTAAAGATTTCATGTCGCCAAATATCACTGTTCATACCGCATAATTATCGAGAGAGCAGTCTTCCTACTTCTGTCTTTGTTTACACGGTATGTATATTTAACCTGCTTCCAATATGGGATTTGGATGAACTTATTGATCCGCTAAGTGATGATTCTCTTGGGACACATTTATATACTTTTTATTTCAAAGATACTCTCTGAGGAGAACAAAAGTTAAAAATCCCATCAATAGGACACTAAGTTGCATTAGCATGCAAGATCTCAGCCTTTTTGCCTGTAGATTGAACCTTCTTTAATACCTTGCTTGCCTCTACATACCTGATTACAATCACCTTCTACTGTTTCCTGTTGATATCCACAGATTGTACTCCTGAAAACACAAAGAACATAACTCAAAACATCAGATTTAGCCCACTGTTTAGATGTTTTTGGGAAATGTTTTGGCTTTTCCATTGATAAGATGAGCTACAACGTATAAAAAGAAATTCATGTACAAAAGACATTGAAGGGTAATCTCATATGTGTGGACTGTTGATATACTGAATGGCTGGATTTTTGCGCAGCTCACACGAGTTGATCCTATATAGTGTTGGTTTATAGAATAAGTACTTGTAAAGGAACTGCCCCTGCACATGTCATATCAATGTTTAAAAATCCAAACAGTTATATGGTGGGCCCATTTTGACTGGAATGGTGTCCTGTCCTAGCCAGGTCACTATTAGGAGTCCATTTTACAATTGGACCACCTAGGTCACATGGGTTATCCTGCCATCAAACCTATTCGTGTGACTGTGACAAGTTGGCATGTGTGAGGGGGGTGCTTATGAAGTTCATATGCATTGTTTACATGTGATTGAAATTAAATCCTTTTTCATTTCCATGACTTCTGTATTGCTCTGTATTGTTCCTTTGGGATTTCTTCTTCTTTTCTGTTGCCACAGTTTCAAATTGTTTCATTCTTACCTGATTAGCATGGCGAATGCCCCATCTACTACTGGGCCATTCAATTGGATGTTGAGATTGAGTTGAGTATTCAATGCCAAAGGTTGGGTAGCTTAGGTTAGGTCTCAAGTCAAGCTGATACCTAATTGATGTGGGTCTCAGGACAATGCCCCATCTACCACCTGGCATTGTCCATGAATAATACAGTTGTATCTGCCTAAAGCAGTCAGATACAAAGTGATACAAGGCAATACGACCCCGCATCGGTTTCGAATGATGCTATATGCCCAAACCAATTTTCACCCATTTCATTTTGAGAAGAATTTCATGATTGGTTTAGAAAAATATTTTTTTGGTTGTTTTTGTTAGTTGGATTATCCAGAGAATAAAAAAATAAAACGAGTTAACTTCAGTTCATTTGAATTTTATAGAGTTGTTCATGGTTTCAGACAAGGCGGCTGGAACTCAGAACAAGGTGCTTCAAGCTATGGAAAACGGTTCTGTTCGTAGATTATAAAGCTGATTTCCTCCAAGTTTTCAATTTCATCCCACTGAAACTTTGTGCATAATAGTTATCAAGCTTGTTTTTTTCTTTTTTGTTCTTAGATTACAAAACTCATACTCTTTATGTTTTATATTCTGAATTTTGCAGGTGGGCCAGTTGATGGATTTGCTAACGTATTAGGTGGATGCAGCTATAAAGGAAAAAGTAGAAATGAAGGCTTCACGTATGATTAAGAGATTGGTCTCAACGAGGACAAAATAAAGCCTAGTTGCTCATTATATGGAGAATATTGGTTCACTTAAATGTGTAGATTTGTAACAAATATTAATATTATTTTCCACTAGAAATGTAAGGATTTATAAATTTCATATATGATATAATGATGATTTGTGAGGTTTACAGTTTAGTTTTTTTTTTCTATTTTTTTTTTTTTTGTTTTTTAATAATTTGTATGACTATCAGGTGTGACAGATTCAAGAAACAATTTGGGCCCTGGGTTTTTCTGTTGCATAAAATTTAGCGACGGATCAAACCCGTCGCTAAAATTCCTAAATAAATGCAACACGCTGTCGCCCATAAATTTAACGACGGACCAATATCCGTGGCAACAATTTTTTACGACGGATAAAATTCGTGGTTAAATCCGTCGTTTAAAAGCGACGGACAAAATCCGTCGTTTAAAATTTGCCACATAGTAAACTGCGACGGACCATGGGACGAACCAAGTCCGTCGCTAATCTGCATTTACGACGGACTTCGCCAGTCGCAAAAAGGCAATTCTGGCGTAATGATTTAACTCTAGCCATTGAGGTTTTCAAGTCATTAATGGTTTGAGATGAATTTTGATTGAATTTCAGTTGCTCTTGCTTGAACCCATCAATTTTCAAAGAATTAGTCTTGTTATATTCAGCTTAAACCGATACAAATGCACCCAACATCTCCTCTAGCGTAGCTTTTGGTGTGATTAGTAGGGATGGACTTAGTAAAGGTTGAGCTTAAGGGGTGTTGTTTGCATTCGCAGTCGGTCCATTCCTCTAACTGAAGTTGGGATGGTTCTTCCAATTAGAGTTATATGTGTTTGAGTTTGGAGCACTAAATGGCCGTTGATAATTGTTTATGGCACTTGATTGTTCTTGTAAGATATCTTGGAATGCAGAAATTGTGGGACAATCCTGTGTTGCATGTTGATTTCCGACACAAATTCCACAAACAATTTCAACGTCCTTTGAGTTAATTGTGTCTCCTTTCTTCAATTCCATGGCCTCGACTTTTCTTGTGAGGCTAGCCACACGTGCACTTATGTTATCTTCTTCTGAGAGGACATAAATTCCTCCTTTTTTCTTTTGTTGGCTTGTCTTGAAATTTATTGGTCTCAATGTATCCCAAGACTGTACATCATCTCTACGAATTGGAATTCATCAAAATAGTCCCATGCTTCTTTGGCTTCTTTATTCATGAATTCTCCATTGCACATCATCTCTACGAATTAACGCATGGGTAAAGTCAGTCCTTCATAGAAAAAGCTTATTACCTGCCAAATTTCATAGCCATGATGTGGGCATGCATTTAACAAGTCCTTGAACCTCTCCCAACATGAGAAAAAGGTCTCATCCTCTTTTTAAGGAAAATTCATTATAAGGCGCCTCAACATGATCGTTTTGTGAGTAGGGAAGAACTTTTTAATGAACTCCCTAGTCATCTCAGTCCATGTGCCAATTGATCTTGGCCTTAATGCATGAAGCCAAGCCTTAGCTTTCTCTTTAAGGAAAAAGGAAATAATTTGAGTCTCACCACATCATTGGTTACATTTGCAAAGTGCAATGTGGCTATCACCTCATCAAATTCCTTAAGATGTTGATAGGCACTTTCACTGTCTAGTCCATGAAATTTTGGAATGAGTTGGATTACTCCCGGTTTCAAATCCATGTTCCCTGCATTCAGTGGGAAAACTATACATGAGGGAGTGCTCGCTCTTGCAAGTTGCAAGTAATCACGTAATGTTTTAGGTCAGGGAACATTCTCAACCACATTCTCTCCCGTTTCGGTTTGATTTTAGCCTAGATTTTGATTGGCCATAGGGTTGAGTTAATTTCCAGCCATACTTTCAGACAAAATTGGAGAATCTAAACGTTTCTTAGCACGTGGATCCCTATCAATCCCTTCAACAATTCCCCCTTCACTAATGAGTCAGTTATTAGAATCCCGAACCCAATGTGGCATGCAAATCTCAGAAAAATAAAAAGAAAAAGGATTAGAAAAACCTTATTTGAAGTGACAACTTCGACTCCTACAATTCTTGGAAAAACAAAACAAAGCAAACAAACTAAGTTAGTAAAGGAGTCCTAAAAATCTCAAATAGAACAAATCCTAAACATTTCTAGTGGAGAATATTGGTTCACTTAAATGTGTAGATTTGTAACAAATATTAATATTATTTTCCACTAGAAATGTAAGGATTTATAAATTTCATATATGATATAATGATGATTTGTGAGGTTTACAGTTTAGTTTTTTTTTTCTATTTTTTTTTTTTGTTTTTTAATAATTTGTATGACTATCAGGTGTGACAGATTCAAGAAACAATTTGGGCCCTGGGTTTTTCTGTTGCGTAAACTTTAGCGACGGATCAAACCCGTCGCTAAAATTCCTAAATAAATGCAACACTCTGTCGCCCATAAATTTAACGACGGACCAATATCCGTGGCAACAATTTTTTACGACGGATACAATTCGTGGTTAAATCCGTCGTTTAAAAGCGACGGACAAAATCCGTCGTTTAAAATTTGCCACATAGTAAACTGCGACGGACCATGGGACGAACCAAGTCCGTCGCTAATCTGCATTTACGACGGACTTCGCCAGTCGCAAAAAGGCAATTCTGGCGTAATGATTTAACTCTAGCCATTGAGGTTTTCAAGTCATTAATGGTTTGAGATGAATTTTGATTGAATTTCAGTTGCTCTTGCTTGAACCCATCAATTTTCAAAGAATTAGTCTTGTTATATTCAGCTTAAACCGATACAAATGCACCCAACATCTCCTCTAGCGTAGCTTTTGGTGTGATTAGTAGGGATGGACTTAGTAAAGGTTGAGCTTAGGGGGTGTTGTTTGCATTCGCAGTCGGTCCATTCCTCTAACTGAAGTTGGGATGGTTCTTCCAATTAGAGTTATATGTGTTTGAGTTTGGAGCACTAAATGGCCGTTGATAATTGTTTATGGCACTTGATTGTTCTTGTAAGATATCTTGGAATGCAGAAATTGTGGGACAATCCTGTGTTGCATGTTGATTTCCGACACAAATTCCACAAACAATTTCAACGTCCTTTGAGTTAATTGTGTCTCCTTTCTTCAATTCCATGGCCTCGACTTTTCTTGTGAGGCTAGCCACACGTGCACTTATGTTATCTTCTTCTGAGAGGACATAAATTCCTCCTTTTTTCTTTTGTTGGCTTGTCTTGAAATTTATTGGTCTCAATGTATCCCAAGACTGTACATCATCTCTACGAATTGGAATTCATCAAAATAGTCCCATGCTTCTTTGGCTTCTTTATTCATGAATTCTCCATTGCACATCATCTCTACGAATTAACGCATGGGTAAAGTCAGTCCTTCATAGAAAAAGCTTATTACCTGCCAAATTTCATAGCCATGATGTGGGCATGCATTTAACAAGTCCTTGAACCTCTCCCAACATGAGAAAAAGGTCTCATCCTCTTTTTAAGGAAAATTCATTATAAGGCGCCTCAACATGATCGTTTTGTGAGTAGGGAAGAACTTTTTAATGAACTCCCTAGTCATCTCAGTCCATGTGCCAATTGATCTTGGCCTTAATGCATGAAGCCAAGCCTTAGCTTTCTCTTTAAGGAAAAAGGAAATAATTTGAGTCTCACCACATCATTGGTTACATTTGCAAAGTGCAATGTGGCTATCACCTCATCAAATTCCTTAAGATGTTGATAGGCGCTTTCACTGTCTAGTCCATGAAATTTTGGAATGAGTTGGATTACTCCCGGTTTCAAATCCATGTTCCCTGCATTCAGTGGGAAAACTATACATGAGGGAGTGCTCGCTCTTGCAAGTTGCAAGTAATCACGTAATGTTTTAGGTCAGGGAACATTCTCAACCACATTCTCTCCCGTTTCGGTTTGATTTTAGCCTAGATTTTGATTGGCCATAGGGTTGAGTTAATTTCCAGCCATACTTTCAGACAAAATTGGAGAATCTAAACGTTTCTTAGCACGTGGATCCCTATCAATCCCTTCAACAATTCCCCCTTCACTAATGAGTCAGTTATTAGAATCCCGAACCCAATGTGGCATGCAAATCTCAGAAAAATAAAAAGAAAAAGGATTAGAAAAACCTTATTTGAAGTGACAACTTCGACTCCTACAATTCTTGGAAAAACAAAACAAAGCAAACAAACTAAGTTAGTAAAGGAGTCCTAAAAATCTCAAATAGAACAAATCCTAAACATTTCTAGTGGAGAATATTGGTTCACTTAAATGTGTAGATTTGTAACAAATATTAATATTATTTTCCACTAGAAATGTAAGGATTTATAAATTTCATATATGATATAATGATGATTTGTGAGGTTTACAGTTTAGTTTTTTTTTTTCTATTTTTTTTTTTTGTTTTTTAATAATTTGTATGACTATCAGGTGTGACAGATTCAAGAAACAATTTGGGCCCTGGGTTTTTCTGTTGCGTAAACTTTAGCGACGGATCAAACCCGTCGCTAAAATTCCTAAATAAATGCAACACTCTGTCGCCCATAAATTTAACGACGGACCAATATCCGTGGCAACAATTTTTTACGACGGATACAATTCGTGGTTAAATCCGTCGTTTAAAAGCGACGGACAAAATCCGTCGTTTAAAATTTGCCACATAGTAAACTGCGACGGACCATGGGACGAACCAAGTCCGTCGCTAATCTGCATTTACGACGGACTTCGCCAGTCGCAAAAAGGCAATTCTGGCGTAATGATTTAACTCTAGCCATTGAGGTTTTCAAGTCATTAATGGTTTGAGATGAATTTTGATTGAATTTCAGTTGCTCTTGCTTGAACCCATCAATTTTCAAAGAATTAGTCTTGTTATATTCAGCTTAAACCGATACAAATGCACCCAACATCTCCTCTAGCGTAGCTTTTGGTGTGATTAGTAGGGATGGACTTAGTAAAGGTTGAGCTTAGGGGGTGTTGTTTGCATTCGCAGTCGGTCCATTCCTCTAACTGAAGTTGGGATGGTTCTTCCAATTAGAGTTATATGTGTTTGAGTTTGGAGCACTAAATGGCCGTTGATAATTGTTTATGGCACTTGATTGTTCTTGTAAGATATCTTGGAATGCAGAAATTGTGGGACAATCCTGTGTTGCATGTTGATTTCCGACACAAATTCCACAAACAATTTCAACGTCCTTTGAGTTAATTGTGTCTCCTTTCTTCAATTCCATGGCCTCGACTTTTCTTGTGAGGCTAGCCACACGTGCACTTATGTTATCTTCTTCTGAGAGGACATAAATTCCTCCTTTTTTCTTTTGTTGGCTTGTCTTGAAATTTATTGGTCTCAATGTATCCCAAGACTGTACATCATCTCTACGAATTGGAATTCATCAAAATAGTCCCATGCTTCTTTGGCTTCTTTATTCATGAATTCTCCATTGCACATCATCTCTACGAATTAACGCATGGGTAAAGTCAGTCCTTCATAGAAAAAGCTTATTACCTGCCAAATTTCATAGCCATGATGTGGGCATGCATTTAACAAGTCCTTGAACCTCTCCCAACATGAGAAAAAGGTCTCATCCTCTTTTTAAGGAAAATTCATTATAAGGCGCCTCAACATGATCGTTTTGTGAGTAGGGAAGAACTTTTTAATGAACTCCCTAGTCATCTCAGTCCATGTGCCAATTGATCTTGGCCTTAATGCATGAAGCCAAGCCTTAGCTTTATCTTTAAGGAAAAAGGAAATAATTTGAGTCTCACCACATCATTGGTTACATTTGCAAAGTGCAATGTGGCTATCACCTCATCAAATTCCTTAAGATGTTGATAGGCACTTTCACTGTCTAGTCCATGAAATTTTAGAATGAGTTGGATTACTCCCGGTTTCAAATCCATGTTCCCTGCATTCAGTGGGAAAACTATACATGAGGGAGTGCTCGCTCTTGCAAGTTGCAAGTAATCACGTAATGTTTTAGGTCAGGGAACATTCTCAACCACATTCTCTCCCGTTTCGGTTTGATTTTAGCCTAGATTTTGATTGGCCATAGGGTTGAGTTAATTTCCAGCCATACTTTCAGACAAAATTGGAGAATCTAAACGTTTCTTAGCACGTGGATCCCTATCAATCCCTTCAACAATTCCCCCTTCACTAATGAGTCAGTTATTAGAATCCCGAACCCAATGTGGCATGCAAATCTCAGAAAAATAAAAAGAAAAAGGATTAGAAAAACCTTATTTGAAGTGACAACTTCGACTCCTACAATTCTTGGAAAAACAAAACAAAGCAAACAAACTAAGTTAGTAAAGGAGTCCTAAAAATCTCAAATAGAAACTATTTTTTAAAAAATTGCGAAAAACCATCAAAGTCTCCGGCAACGGCGTCAAAAACTTGTTCACTCGCCTCAAGTGCAAGGCTGCAATATAGTAATAATCTCGGTAAGACCGAGGTCGATCCACAGGGACTTGTGTAGGAATTACAAAACACTTCCAATAGTTTCTAATTAAGAACTAACTAAACAGGATTTTTAAATTGAATGTAGATAGCAATTTTGAACTAAATGTGAATGTAATCAATATAGAAGAGCACTAGGGGTTCAAGGATCCACTTGTAGCAATCCTTGATGCTTAATTGACTGTATTTTCGGAATTACACAACTAGAATCGAAATTAAATCCTATCTAGTCGGATGATAGAGCAGTTAAAACAAACAATCTTCCATATGTGAGATTCAAGTACATGATTCCCTCAATTCAAGTTAGGACTTGAGTATACTCAATTGCATAGGTCAATCCTAGTTCCAATAGGTTAAGATCACAATCATAATCATCATTAAATTATGTCACAAAGTATAACTAGATCATGATTTGGACTTGATTCCAATTACATAAACAACCACACATAAGTAGAAATTCCAGAAAAGTAGAACTTATGGTATGCAGTTCCCACATGAGGATCAAAGGTCTAGAGCGTATTGAATCCGATTCCTCGGAGCGTACAGGTCTAGAATCATTTAAAACAATTAAAAACTCAAGCAATTCTTCTAAACATCCATAAGCCATCATAAGATTAAGAAAAACTACTTAGAGCTTTATTCAAACTTCAACCATTATTCTTTACTAATAATTCAACTTGAAACCAAAACAAACGAATTGAAACATCTTAGGTTCACTACAAGTTTCACCTCTTAGCCCTAGCTAAGAGGTTTAGCCGTTCATGATCCAAGGAAACATGAAAATAACTAAGAAAAACATAAAAACTAGAAGAACAAACTACGAGGAGTTGCAGAACATCGTATCTAACTTTCGCCGCCTCCCACCGTGGTAAATCTCTTTTAGGATACCCTAGTAACGAGCTAGAGGGCTCCTTTATAGCTTTAGGGCCCTAGGTGCGAAGAAATTTCGAGAAATCCCACAAGATTAACATTTTGTGCATAGATTTTCGGAGCTCTAGATGTTCCTGAGTGTTGACCAGCCGACCGGACCCCCTGTCCGGCCGGTCGGACAAAGTGCCTGCAAATGCAATTCTCACTTGAGTCTTTTTTACACAGTTCGACCCATCAGCCGACCGGTCGGCCGGCCGGCAAGTGGAACTGCTTCAAACTGCTGAATTCGTTGGATGTTGAAATGTATAGACTGACGCTTCAGCTTGCAGGTCGGTCAGGGGTTCTGTCCTCTTAAAATGTGTCTAGTGACTTTCTTATTTCTGGAGGGTTTGGCCGGCCGGTCAGTGGCTGTGGCCGGCCGACCGGTGGATATGAAATTGGCTGAATTCTCAGCTTCTCCTCCTTCATCTTCAATGCACTTTTGCTCCACCTTTGGTCCTTCATTCATTTGATCTTCAAAGTGTGTAAACAGCATCTCTAAGCCCTCAATTGATGAATTCTTTCTCTCATTCCTACAACCACAAAACCATGCATTAGTTAGGTCTTTAATCACTTATTTCAAGCATAGTTAGTAATGAAATGAGGTTAAAATATGCACATTTAAGAGCTCAACACTTATCTATGCCGTCCATCCATTTTGCGAGGTGATTTTAGGGTATGAACCCAAAATTGAAGCAAATGTTTTGGTAAAATAGATGAATGGTGTAGATATATTACAAACATCACAATGTGTAACGCCCCAGATTTTCGAGATTTATTTGAAAATTTTTGAAAATTCATTTTTAATTTATTTTTGATTAATTATCGTACATTTACCGTTGATTTACGAATAGCGAGACATCCGTAGGAGATCCGATAGGGGACCCTTTATAAAAGTTGCTTAGAATGATCCCATAAACATCGTAGAAAGATCAGATTTAAAAAATTACGCACTTTTCAGATAATTACGAAAATGCCATTAGTTAAACTAAAGTTAAGATGCCATTTTTAAGTATTATAGTTTCTGACGATCACTTTCATGCAAAATCCTGGATTTGAGCTTTTGGGCACATATTAACCATACACGTCAAATTTCAGCCCTTAAATCATAGTAGTAGTAGTCCAATTGTCAAATCAGCCCTTAACCCTTGATTTTCATGTCCATCGAGTGAGGAAAGTAGATGGTTAGTCGTAGTCAAATACTTCTCTTCATATGAGTGACTTGGATCATTTTTATCATGGACTAATAGTGTGATTTGAGTGCCCCACTTTGATAAGCATCTTTCTTATGCGCGAAGTTATCCCGTTTTAGAAATTAATGAGTTACCAACTCTTTTTAAATCTGAACCTTTCAACTTACCCACTTTTCACCATCAATCGCTTCTCAAATTTGGACCACTTATTATACTCATATGACTACGAGTTTACACAAAGTTTGGACCCCGATCTATAATCCTACATCGTTGAACCATAAAGCTAGCCCCTTCCTTTTCCACCAAAAGTTGAAATTTCAGATCTAGGCATTTATCACCATCAATCTACCACTAAACTTTGTACAATTATTTGCTTATTATGACCATATATTTTTTCAAAATTTAGGCCCTGATCATTAAGCGTAGACCGTTAATTGAGATCAAGCCCATTTTAGCACCCGTTAGGCCATTTTCAAGGATCGGCCAATCTAGAATGTGAATCATCAAGAAATTTATGTATTTTGACTCTACTCTTCGAGCTTGATCAGATGAACGGATTGGAATTGATCATAGATCATCTGAATATTGAGATTTGAGAAACCCACCTCAAGAAGTTGTTATACAAGACCTCGCGTGCACATCCCTCTCCATATTTCTACTACGCACCTCCAAATTCTTCTCCTAACCCTAGCCTCCATGCCCTAGAGAAAGAGAGAGAGAGAGAGAGGGAGAGAGAGGGAGAGAGAAGAGAAGAGAGTTCTTTCTCATATTTTTCCAGCGGCTAGGATCTTCTACAACCCTTTTCTTCTAAGTATATCCTAAGGTGAGGATTTTCCTTCAAGCCTTTCATTAATAATATTACGATTATCGTAAGTTTCTTTTGTGGCATGTGAAGTTATTTTGCTTTGAATTGCTAATCCATATAACATGAAGTTTAAAATAGGATTTGCATGAATATCATTACATAATGATGTGATTCCTTGTTTTGATTTTTTACTAAGAAGCATGTGTATTTATGTTATTTATCTTTGTGAAATCTATGCCCTTATTTCCTTAATCTGTGTTTTACAAGTAACATTAGTTTTCATATTGTGATATGAAATATGTGTATAAGATCATCATATGGACATCCCATTATTGTATACTCTTAGTCCCTAAGTTGGTAAAATTATTCGATGTAGAGAGATGGAACCCGTGAGAGGTGTTCATGATGGAAGAATATCTCTTGATTTAACTGAGAGAATGAAGTGATTGTTTGTCAATGGATCCTTACATGTACATGATGCTTGATTAGATTCATTTACATTACATGGGTATTTTAATGAATTTGGTCATGATGTACGCCATTGGCTTTTTGGGACATGATGAAATCATAAAACGGGACAATAAGTAAACATTAATGGTATACAAATTCTCATGAGCCGGGGTTGGTGCTATGGACACTAATCCCGTGCTGTCGGCCTATGCTGGGTCGCTTGCGACTCCCCATAGTGACCACTGAGTTTTATTTAAATCGGTTGTATGCGAAAACACTTAAATAAAGGTGAAACTAAAGTCATGCATTCACTTGGCTCCATGTGGGTGTACGGAATTGAGAATAGGCTAGAGCGTCCTACTTCTCCCGTACATTGTCACGTGTAGATTTGAGCTATGAGTGTCCTGTTTCTCACGTGGTCGGGCAAAACTATGGGCTTGTGCGTCCCAGGAACCTCTGGTGACTAGTGGCTAGCGTGAAGTCGTAACAGGGAGTCTCCCACTTCATGTATTATGATTCTACCCAGGGTACCTTAGCCAGAGCATGCATTCCATGCATCGCATTAACAAAGATTTTTAGTTGGTTGTTTTGATTTGATTAAATGATAATATCATGCTTGCGTTTACTCTGTACCGCTATTATTATTCCTGATTGTCTTGGATGAAATATTCCCCACTATGATAGCGTTTAATGCTATTCCAAACACAATTTAGATGATGCAGGTGAAGATCTAGGTATTGAACCCGATTTTTAAGGAAAAACGTTCGATGGTTCGTACGATCACATATCGGATGACAATGTTAAAGAAACTTAGTTGGTGTTATCATTTATTAAATATTTCTTTTGAGTAGTTGATACATTTATGGAATTGTAATAAGTCTTCAAGAGAAGACATGGTTTTGTATTTTAATTAATCAGTATGGATATTGGTTGGTTCTCTTATTTAAACATTGATGATGAAGTAGTAAGTTTGATAGAATAAGACGAACATTTGTTTCCGCCATTGTGCTTGAATGCTATATTTCATTATTTAACAAATCAATTAGTCGATGATTTACTTGGGAATTCGGCCGTCGTGTTATACACGAGAGTCGAAAATCTTGGGTCGTTACACAATGAGGACCACAAATATACGTCAATCCTTTTCAAACGTTAGTTATAGAGAGGAAATACTCGTTCAAACAAATAGAGGTAAATGGTAATAATTACCTACTTACATCTATTTACCTGCATTTACCTGGGGGAAATGTAAAACAAATTGACCATTAGGAAAACTGCTTTGAACCTCTGATTTTATGGGCCCACAAGCTTCGTGGGGCCTACAAGAGCCTTCCATAACCGTCCGATGAAGGAACGATCAAGCTTATCAAAATTCGCCATTGGAGTCGTCACCATCTTCTTCGATAGAACCCATCACCATTCAACTACATGGGACGAAAATCACCACATTTATGGCCCATCTGATTAGTGGATATTCCAAGTACTTAATTGAGTGCATCTTGACATGTAACAAAAGGAAACTAATTGGATTTAGCCAGATAGAAACCTTTTGCAACGTCATTGTGCACTACGCTGCCTCACCTCCTTACACATACCTGACTCTGAAACTACATTTTAAAACACTTTCTAACATGTTCCCAATCTGCTAATAACCACCAGAAAGAGTAGAAAGAAAGAATTCTTGATGAAGAACTTCAAGAGATCGAGAGAAGAGAGCAATGGTCTGACACACACCACACCAAGTCACGAACTCCAGTGTCCCTTTGTTGGACGTTTTGGGAAGAAAAACAAAAGACGGAAGAGAAGGAAATGAAAAAATGAAAAAAGGAAAAAGAAAAGGAAGGAAACGAACAATCAAGAGGAGAATGAAGAGAAGGAAATGAAAAAAAGAAAAAGAAAAAGAAAAAGAAGAAAAAGAAGAATCAAGAGGAGAAGAACCAAAGAAGAAGAAATGAGGAAGACTTACACCAAGGTGTAGTGAGTTGGATCACTGAGTCACACCATATCAAACCACTGAGTCAGTCCTGATCTTACTGGGTTTAACCAAACATGTATCGTCTTGTCTTAAACTAGCATTATAATCCTCCTTTACATCGCTAGGTAAGCCATCTAATCCATAATCTATATATTAGTATATGTCGTGCGACTTACTGAGTAAACTCGGTGAGTTAGCGTGGAAGTAACTGCCAGTTTTAGAATCAGTCAACATATATCTCTGGCAATAATCAGATAACTCAAGTTTGTATTGCTAGGTTGATCAGATTAGTGGGGCAAGATCTAATCATACTACTGATAGTTGCACTCATGTCTCAAACCATCGAGTCAAGACGAATTGAAGCCGGTTAATTCTAGTTGTCTTGTAAGTTTCAACATCATATTAGATTATTGTTCTCTAACAAACAGGTAGGTGATCTTCCTAGTTGAAAATCCTATGTTAGCAGTATAGATTAAACTGATTAAATTTGGATTAATTTTATTAAGTTTATTTGATTTTGTTAGGAGTGGTAGCTTGTTCTCTTTTGATTTTTGTTAAGTATTGTAGAAATAAATTTATTTGATCATCATATTGTAGAATGAATTTTATTTGATTTTGTTTCGTATTATAGAATGTATTTAATTAACTTTTGTTACAAGTGCTCTGCCCTAGAAAGGATCAAGTTGTTATGGGTGCTTTACCCTAAAAGGATCACTATGTTATTTTGTTATGGGTGCTCTACTCAAGGTCTTTCTCGAAAGGATGTTTATTTTGTATCGCACTTATGAATTTTAGCATTGTGAATATTCGATCCCTAGCTTGTGTTCCAGGGTGAATGCTGTATTTAAATATTCAATCTTTGGCACGTGTTTTACGATGCAAGTAATATTTTCTTTACATAAGATTAAGTGAATCTACACGTGGTTGCTCTATTCAAACTCCCTAAAATGTTGGATACACACACTACCAGAAAAATGACTTTCCATGACAGCCCCGCCTTTTTTCGCCGACGGCTGCGAATCCCACTACAAAATGACTTTTTACGACGGTCCCACCTTCTTTCAACAGTCAGCGAAACTTCTTAGGTGCTTACCATTGATTGTGGTGTGGTCCACTTGCAAGTTACATATGCCTCATATTTTGGATCCCTCCCTAGAATAATCTTTCAAAATGGATGGACAGAGTGGATAAACCACATTCATCACTATGGGCCCCATGAGCCCACCTACTGGATCATCACTCTTACCTGTCTCGTCCGCCCTCAGACACGGTTTGGCTAGTGACGCTGACACTAGCCACGTGGATAGTGGTAGATGCTCTGTGGGCCCCACCATGATGTATGTGTTTTATCCACTCGGTTCATTCATTTTTTGAGATCATTTTAAGGCTTGATCCTAAAAATGAGGTAGATATAAATATCAAGTGTATCACACCATAGGAAAACAGTAGTGATTGAATTTCCACCATTAAAAACCTCCTAAGGCTCACTGTAATGTTTATTTGACATCCAACCTATTAGTTAGGTCACACAGACTTGGATGAAGGGAAAAAACAAATATCAGCTTGATCCAAAACTTGTGTGGACCCCAAGAAGTTTTTAATGGTGGGAGTTCAATTAACATTGTTTCTTATGATGTGGTCCACTTGAGATTGGGATCTATGTCATTTTTAGGTTCATACCATAAAATGATTTGTAAAAATGGATGGACAACCTGGATGAAATATATTCATTATGGTGGGTCTTACAGAGCATCGATCGGGGTCATTAGCCAAACCGCATCCGTCCCATTGGGGGTATAGCCCATTTCGTTGGCTGTTACTCGCGTAACATCACAGGTGTTTCCCCTGCCATGGGGCCCACCTTGATTATGCATTGTATATCCACACCGTCCATCTGTTTCTACAGATCATCTTAGTAAGGGGTCTCAAAACTTAAGTAGATCCAAATCTCAGGTGAACCATAACATAGCAAACGGTGGTGATTGAGTGCCTCACCATTAAAAATTCCAAAAGGCACATAATAAGGTTTTCATAATGTTTATTTGCCATCCAACCCGTTGATAATGTCAAAAAGATTTGGATGAAGGGAAAATAAGAATATCAACTCGATCTAAAAAATTTGTGACCCATAAAAAGTTTTTAATGGTCATTCATCACTGTTTCTAGTGGTATGGTTCACCTGAGATTTGGATCTTCTTAAGATTTTGAATGGTGTCTAAAATTATATAAGAAAATAGATAGATGGAGTGGATTTACAAAAGAATACATTAAGGTGGCCCCCACATGGTTAGGATAACACCCACTATGCTATTACTCAATCACAAGTTTTGTTACGGTGGTGGAAAATCAATCACTATTGGTTTCCTGCGGTGTGGTCCACCTGAGATTTAGATGTGGTTAAGTTTTTGTATAAATCCATAAAATAATATTTAACAATTAATAGACGGCATGGATAGAACAAATAAATCATGGTGGGGCCCACAGAGCACGTGGTAGGATCAACCCATCTAATGGTGTGAAATGTACATGGATTTGAACGAAAATCCAATTTTTTTTATGGGTTCAAGTGCTAAAATGATCTTGAGAAATGGATGAACGGTGCGGATAAAACACATACATCGTGGTGGGGCCCACAAAGCACTGACCACTAGTCACCTGGCCAGTGGCAACGGGTGCAAATTAGGTGTTACATGCGTAACAGTTTGGTGGGTGTTACCCTTACTGCGGGGCCCACTTTGATGATTTTCTGTATATCTATGTTGTCCATCTGTTTCTACAAATGATTTTAGGATGAGGTACCAAAACGAATGCAGATCCAAATCTCAGGTGGACCACACCATAGGAAACAATGGTGATTGAGTGCCTCACCATTAAAAATTCCAAAGGGCCCACAACAACATTTTATTAATGTTTATATGAAATCCAACTTGTTAATAATGTTAAGAAGATCTGGATGAAGGCAAACTAAAATGATCAAATTGATCCAAAACTTTTGTTGCCCACAAAAGTTATTGATGGCAATTCATCAATTTCTCTAGTGGTATGGTCTATCTTAGATTTGGATTTTCTTAAGGTTTGGGATCCCGTCCTATAATGACATGAGAAAATAGATGGACAGTATGGATATACAACAAATAGATCAAGGTGGGCCCCACACGGTTAGGGAAACACCCACTAAGGAGTTGACCGAGTAACAACTGATCCACTCTCCATTCCATACCCATGCAATTGGCGAGTGACCCTGCTCGATGCTCTGTAGGCCTCACAATCATATATGTGTTTCATCCATGTCATCCATCCATTTTTCCAGATCATTTTATGATATGAGCCCAAAATGAGGACAATTCAAATCTCAAGTGGACCACATCATAGTAAACAATGTTAATTGAACGTTCACCACTAAAAACTTGTTGGGGCCAAAGAAGTTTTGGATCAATTCGATATTTGTTTTTCCCCTTTATCCAGGTCCATATGACCTAATCAACAGTTTGGATGTCAAATAAACATTACAGTGGGCCCTAGGAGGATTTTAATGGTGGACGTTCAATCATTATTGTTTTCCTATAGTGTGGTCCACCTGAGATTTAGATCTAAATCATTTATGGGATCCATCTGTAAAATGATCTGGAAAAATGGACGTACGGTTTGGATAAAACACATGCATCATGGTGGGGCACACAGAGCACCGACCACTAGCCACCTGGCTAGTGGCAGTGTGGATGGAGGGAAACCAAAATTCCCAAATCGGCTATCTTGCCCTTAGGGAAAATATTTGGTAGTCCTCTCTCTCTCTCTCTCTCTCTCTCTCTCTCTCTCTCTCTCTCTCTCTCTCTATCTCTATCTCGCTATCTCGTTGCACCCCAAACTCCTCTACCTCTGCCCCGATTCCATCGCCGACAAGGCTAAGATTGATGATCGATGGCTCATCGATCCCAAGCTCCTCTACCTCCGTCCCAAGATAAGGCGACCATGCCAAGGTCTACGAGGCCATGTAATCTCTCTCTCTCTCTCTCTCTCTCTCTCTCTCTCTCTCTCTCTCTATTCCACTATCTTTTTGGATGAAGGAGTGGAGATAGCACAAAAATCATGGTGGGCCTAAGAGTTTTCAACTACGGCATCAATCCCCATTGATTCATGCGATGTGGCCCACTTGAGTTTTGGATGTAATGTATCATGCCAACTCATGTAGAAATTTATGAGAAGTGTGGGAGTGCGAAGGATGCCTCTCACGTGTTTGATAGAATGCCTGTACGGCACATGGATTTGGCATTTGATGATAAGTGGGTTTGTTATTTACGTGTTGATTTCGTTGGAATTTTTCTTTGTTTGGGATCTAGATTTATCTGTTTTGGTGAGAAAGGAGTTTGATTAGATTTATCAGGATCTTTTTTTTTTTTTATACTCAGGATAATTATCTTTTTTTTTTTATGGAATTGTTACCCGTAAGTCATTTTGGTAAAACATGCTGCCTTTAGTTGGTAAGTTGTTCCTTTTGGGTTATGATAATGCTACTTCTCATTTAATTTTGGAGCTCTCTCTCTCTCTCTCTCTCTCTCTCTCTCTCTCTCTCTCTCTCTCTTTGTCTAACAATTGCAATATTTGTATTTGTAAGCAGCCAATGCATTTGCCTACACACAAACTCAAACAATCATGGAAGGGGTGGGCCAAGATCTTCACACAAACCGCAATGCTCGTTTTAAATGAGACGCTCTAAAGGTTTTTTTTTTTTCTTTTTTTTCTTTGTGGGGTGTGCCTAAAATAGATTTCTGACAGTTCTCGACTCAACTCATTTTTCAGCTGGCAATGGTGAAGAATTAATGACTGGCTGAGAAGTAGGTTAAATTAGTGGACAGAGCCATCTATGTATTGTTTTCAGTCTCCAGGCAAGTCACCCTACAGAAATGCAATTATAAACGATGATTTGTGGGCAAACCTATTTAGCTTTCTGGTTCCTTATGCACCTTCTCTTGGTTTCCAGGATAGCACATATAGGATTCCATTACTTGTCTTTTTCATAACAATATGGAAGCTTCGAGATTCCTCTAATACCTTTTTAGATGGTTGTTTGGGCTATAACTCAAATATGCGAAATTTATAAGGCTATATGGAGTGAGGATTTGTGTAAAAATTGGTGAAAGATTTTTCTACTTTGTGTTTCTAGTATAAAAATTAGTGAATTTTGAGATAGGGATCACTCCGCTTTGATCAAAGGACCATGTCAAGGGTCTAGATGGTCAGATAAGACCCACACACAGTTGGTGGACCCCATAGAGATGGGCCACACAAGATCTATTAGAACAGATTTTCAGTTTTCAGGTTGTGCAGAAATTGGTTAGGCCCATTTTTGGGTCCGATTCACGATCACATGGGGTCCACTTTGGGCAAGAGGATGTAACCTTTTGATAGCCCTATGTATGGGCATCAAAACCCCTAAGGTGGGGCCCGCTGAAAGTGTGCATGGAATTTATGGTGCAAGGCCCAATATGGGTACTTGGAATTTCTGCACAGTTTCTGCATAACTATTGCTGGCCCCATTTTGGGTGTTGTTCACTGATCACATGGGATTCACTTTAGGGGTGTAGGAGGTCATTTATACTCTCACTTATGAGGGCTACAAAACCTTAGTGGTGGTTAACCAAATGGGTATTTGTAGGGTCTGCCACAAGGGTCTAAAAATGAAGGTTTGCCCCAAAACCCAGGATTTTCAGAACTAGTGTGATTTGTTATGAGTTTTCATCTGTTTATGCGTAAAATGACATGATTTGTCCATCTTAACTTGCCTGGCTGTTCTATCCATCTTAACTTTTATTTGACCTTTTTTGCTTCCTTTCATGGTCTTTTTTTTCTTGACTAGGTGCTAACATCCTTTAAGAAAAAATGTCTAAACTCTTAACTGAAATTATGTTCTATCAGTCAATATTGATTGTGCATCCATGTGTAATTGGGATGTGGAATTCAGTTAGGGAATGGGAACATGCATGCTAACATGCATGTCCGGGAGTCTTCTAACTTCCCCATCTTTTTAAGAAATTGTTGAGATTTGAGGTGCTTTTGCAATAACCAGTTGATTATAGCCTACAGATGTCTACACTCCAGAAAGTTTTTTTGCTAATTCTTTTTTTTTTAATGATTTCATTTCATAATTTATTGCTTTGATTGATGTTCATAACCAGGTCTTCACGCAAATGACTCCATACAGCTTAGGGAGGGCCTCATGTATTTGTCGAAAATGGTGGTATGCTATTTGCCATCTGGTTTTTTGGCGCAGTGCATACCTAGAAGCTTAGTTCCAAAAATGAAGCGGATACAAATTTCAAGTGGAGCTATTTGTTTACAAGTCCAATTTGAAAGTGATCCAATTGCCATGGAGCGTAGTTCATCAATATGAATACCGAGAAAGGTAATTACTAATTTTCCGCTTAACCGAACTGATTTTCCCATTCATTTCAATGAAGAATCCAGATGCAGCCTATGTGATTCATGAAAGAGTTTTCAGTTCTTATTTCCGAGAACCCAAGTTGTATTATGACTGGAGGTTACAATATGCACATCATTTTGAGTTGATTTGGTTACATTTGGTTCCCATATGTGAATTATAGGAATCTTCTCTTGCCTTTTATGGTCCACATTGTATTTCTGGTTTAATAATGGAAGTGACTTTTGCTTGTCGAACTATTTAGTCTAATCTAAGATGTGTTATTTAGCATCACGAGAATAAGGGGCAGCTTTCTAAAAAAAAAAAAAAATCTTAAACAATTGTAACTTTTAAAGATCAAAACTTCTTTAGCATCACTATGCTTCCTATACCCATTTCTGTTCTCATTGTAACTTTTAAAGATCACAAGATCAGCTTGCATGGAAATATCTTTCTTGATCATACTATCAAATGTTCTTACCTCTTAGTTGTTGTCGTGTTTTGTAATATGCAGGAGAAAATGTTATACATGATGAGCTTTAGAAGGTAAAATAGCAAACATGACACACTGTATTGACTTGCATAAACCCATCTGTTTTTACCCATAACTAGATCATGCCACTCTGCCTGGCACAGTTGCACATGTGCACTGCCACCTTATAAATTGATCACAACTATGAAATTGTAAGGAAATAGAGATCATGGGGCTTGCAGCTTGCTTGGTTTGTTAGGCTAGTCTATATGATTTCTTTGTGTCATCTAATTGGATTGTGTTGTAACCACAAGGAGAAGGCCTTGTTTCAGGGAAATACCCTACAACCACTCTCAATAAGGGTCCATACTGGATACCTATACCTTACTTAGATACTCATCGGCCCTACACAGTTCTCATGTCTTGTCTGCTTCACGACCTCTAATAGATACAGCAACATGCAGGTATGTATGCAGGTAAAAAAATCAATACCATGATACAAGATTTAATTGCACTTTGTTATCTATTTTTATTTTTTCCCTTTTGGTTTCTTTTTTCCTTCTTCCTCTGTGACTTTGTTCTTTGTTCTTTTAAATATGGGTTGCTAGTTTTGGAAGTTGAATGCATATGGTCATTGTGAGACTGAGATTAGGTACCTGTTTTCATGTATGTGATTGAACAACATAGGCAATGTTCCAGCTGCTTTTAGGTACTTTGGAGTGTGTTTTTGGGCATTGGCAAGCTTGTACAACTAAAGTTTTTATCATTCTTTTCAGGGTTCCGGTGATTTTTTCCAAGAAAAGCACTCTCAAGCCTAAATGCAGATTATTTTGGTAGGTCATGTGTGTGCTATTTGTATGAATTTGTTCATTTGCTTGCACATAATCTGATAACTTATCATCTCATGTTATACTTGTTTTGTTGCCCTGTTTGGAAACTAGAATTATCAATTTATGTAGTTGCAGCGGAATAGGTAACAAAGAACTTGATTAGATATTCCATCTGATAGTACATCTACAATGTAATAAACTGCAGAACTATTTCTGATTTTGATTTTGAACTGTTTTTGTATTTTTTATGGTGGTGGTCACAAGTAGGATGTAAATTAATCTTTCTTAATTGTCATCGAGGGCAACATAATGGTGGTTACATATTGTTTATCCTATAAAATGGATCTTTTACTGCTTAGAAATTTCTTTTCATCTCTTTCTAAATCCACTTTTATATGATGTTCATTTATTTTCACTTTTCTCCTGCAGGTTTTCAACAACTGAGCCGTCGGCGTTTGAGCTTAATGGCCACAACAACAGATGGCTGGCACGGTCTCTTATGAATTGGCTGTTGATATTAGGAGAGCACATTTATCTTCTAATGTCAACAGTCAATCCATAAGAGACAACCAACTATTTGTTGTTGTGGTCATGCTCAAACGCTGATGGCTTTTAAAATGCTAAAGCAACGCCGACGGTCATGAACCGTCAGAATTTGCGAGGGCTCACCGCCGTCGGAATTTGCGAATTACCGACGGTCGACCGATGGCTTATAGCCGTCGGGAATTCCGACGGCCCATAATCGTCGTAAAGAAATGGTATGCCCCCTTTCTAGACGGCTCATCCGACGGCCAAAAGCCGTCGGGAAAAGTCATTTTTTTCTGGTAGTGATGGTGCCCTGCCTTGGGAGATCCAAAATGGTCATGGTCCTCTGCCTTAGATTAATCTCTAAAATGGTTGCACGAGTGCTCTATCCTGGTAAAGTTTAAAAAAAAATGGATAAGAAGTTATTTTGTTTTATTTGACTTTGTTATATATATCAGAATTTTAGTTATTATTATTGGAATGTTAGTATTCTCTTATATTCGGGATTGATGCGTAAATACAGTTTAGATACATATATTCGTGGGTCATGATCCCCAATAGGTATGGGACTATTCGGAGTCAGGAGTCTATCATCTAGAGATCACTTCGTACATTAGATGTGGGACAAACATGAGTTGTGATCCTTGGTATGAGGCCCCTACTAGTTTGCGACACTACACTCTATGACTTGACCTTTTAATATGCATTCTCTTATAACATGCTTACTTCATTTTATTAAATTGTATTTGATGACAATGTAATATGTCTAACTTTGGAAATGATGTGACCCTATGAGCTATCGTGCTCACACCCTCTTACATTATTTTGCATGGTTTGAGTATGAAGAACAAGTTAGACAGAATTAAAGATTTTCTTTTGTTTATTTTAAAAATATTTGAATTTCAATGTATTTGTTAATTAGGTTAGTTTGATTTGAATTTGAATGTAATAGAGATGATTAGTGACGGTTTGATGATAAATTTGTGAATATTTTGTTAATAAATGATGTCAGTTTAGTTTTTCTTTTAGTTTCACTCTGATTCCTATGAAAATATTAAAAAACTATGTGAAATGAAATTGAAATTTGATTCATTATAACTTCACGGTTCTGGGATTCGGATTCAAGCCTGATCAAACCAAGTACTGAATTTTGGGGTGTGACACCATCCCTTATTCTCATAGTACAAAAGAAAGGAAACAGTTTAGAGGGTTAATATTTTTCTGTACACTATTTCCAATTGTGTAGTCCACTTGAAACATGGATGGGGTTATTTTTTGTTGCTAGGTCTAACATGAGGTTACATACTGTGTGGTAGAAGTGAATTTCACATAAACACTATGGTGGGACCCATAGAGCTGGCATCCCCTTCTGTTCTTCCTTTGTGGGTAACGCCTCCCTAATTGGACGGGAGTAGCTAGGTGAGTAGGGTAATACTTCCACAACTTAGTGGGTGATGCCCTGACTTGGAGCCTACCTATATGTGTGTTATATGTTAATATAAAACATGACATAAAAGCATTAACATATTTTTAAGCCACTCAGCTTCTGAGTCTGCCTTTTCTAAAGCGACAAACTCAGATTCCATAATAGACTGAGCAATACAAGTTTATTTAGTAGACTTTCAAGATATTACACTTCCACCAAAAGTGAAAACATATCTACTTGTGGATTTTGTTTCATCTTGAATCAATGATCTAATTGGCATCACTGTATCCTTCTAACACATGAGAATAAGCTGTAGAATAAATGTCATATGTAACAGTACCTTTTAGATATATCAGTACTCTATTCAATGCATTCCAATGATCATATACAGGATTGTGTGTATATCTACATAGCCTACCTACTGTATATGTAATATCAGGTCTAGTGCAGTTCATCTGATACATTAGACTACCAATTACTAGAGAATACTCAAGCTGAGATACACTACTTCCTGTATTCCCTTTGAGATGCATAGTATAATTATAAGGTGTGCTAACAGGTAAGCAGTCAAAATGATTAAACATTTTTAATATTTTCTCAACATAGTGAGATTGACATTGAGTAATATTGTTATCTTTTCTAATTACCTGAATACCTAATATCATACTTGCTTCTCCTAAGTCTTTTATGTCAAAGTTAGAAGACAGAACTTGCTTAGTTAAATTAACTAACTTAACATTAGTTTCAAAGATAAGTATATCATCTACATATAAGAATATTATAACACCATCATTGCCAGAGTATTTACTATAGACACACCTATCCACATCATTAACAAGGTATCCATTTGACTTAATTAGCACATTGTTAGATTTTTCAATCTATTGTTTAGGAGCTTGTTTAAGCCGTATAAAGATTTGATTAGCCTGCATACTTTGTTTTCTTTTTCAGGAATTATATAACCATCAAGTTGTTCCTTATAGATTTTCTCTTCTGACTCTCCATTTAGAAACACTGTTTTAACATCCATTTGATGTATTACTAGCTTGTATATGGAGTAAGTCTCAAAGTAAATGTATCATTCATTTTGTTTAAAACCTTTTTGTGACCAATCTAGCTTTAAACTTATTTATAGATCCATCTGGTTTAAGCTTCTTCTTAAACACCCACTTATACCCTACAGGCTTGTTCTTAAGAGGAAGATCTATAAGTTCCTAGGTGTTATTAGATATTGTTAGTACACTTTTCTGTCGCATACTAGTGGACCTTATTTATCAATCACATGCGTCCATGTATTGTAACATCTGTTAAGCCTTGGCAAGCTGAAGATCGAATATTCAAGTGGACAAGCATCATAAAGAAAGAAGAAACAGGTAAAAGTGATGCCTTAGTTACCCTAACCCTTAGAACCAAAACAACCAAATTTTCTAGATGACTTGGACTAAATAGAAAAATTCTTAGTCATCTTCATTAGCCTTAGATTACATAGAAAAACATGATAAGTTAGGATAATTAAAGAGGTGTTGACTGTTGTAAACAAATTGGCCCAAACAGTGGTTTTCGATTGCACTTCGGGTCTTCAATGTCATCGAAGACCAATTCGATTCCATTGAATATATGTCCAGCAACAATGCAAACTCTTTGGATAGTTCTTCGATTCCATCGAACAACCTTTCGAGTCATTAAAGTGGCTTGTTCGATGCCATCGAACTGGATGTCCACCAATATCAAAAACTCTTTGGATAGTTCTTTGATTCCATCGAAGTAGGCTTTCGAGCTATTGATTCGATGCAATCAAAGTTGAGTTTGATGCCATCAAAGATTCACAAATCTGCCCATTTTTTTACCGTTGGAGATTTATCTATAAAAGCGGGGAGTTCAATTTTTGGGCTCACGAGAGGGATTTTAGCGATTTAGAAGCCACCATTGTTGGAGACCATTAGAAGCTCTAATCCTAACTCATTCAAATCATTCTCCTTGTGATATTATAAGTATGAAACATTCAAAAGCTCAAGTGAGAATGAACTTGCTCTCTCATGATTTTTAAAAGTTTAGACACCTTGATCATAGGTAGAACCCTTATCTAAATACATCCTAAAAATTCAATTAGGTGTATTCTTCTAGGCAACCATTTCCTATTAGTTGTAGAGGATTCACCACCTCCCATCACCTTGGACATCTCATGAAGATCTCATGCAAGGAGATGATCGTTAGAGTTGAGGCATTGGCAACACAGCAGTAACAAGATTGGGGGAGCAAAGGGGAGCTGATTGAAGCACATGAGAGCGAAGATCAAGCAACCTAAGTGCATCAATGGGGCTCAAATTTGACAAATAAGGTTGTTAATTTGTGTTGAATCCAACCACTCTCTTCCTTGAGGAATTGAGTGTAGTGTTTGAATTGTCAAACTTGATAGGTTTAGTTGTAGAACCTAGGCCAGGCTGTAGGGCCAAATCAACTCTTCAAGTGGGGAGCCTTTGGCAGGAGTATACATTAGGTTTGATTGTAAGACCTTGGCTCGATTATAGAGCCTAAAATCTTCGAGGTTCGATTGTAGGACATTGTCTTAAGTAAGCTTAAATTAAGGTTCAGTTGTAGGACCTTGGCTCTTGAGGAGAGTCTAAATTGTTAAGTTTTCAAGGGGAGCCACTGACACAGGTGTGTACGTCATCCACCAACACAGGCACATATGTGAAGTCCTTGTGTAGGTCCTGATCCTTGTGTAGGATTGTAAGGTTGGGAGTAACCTAGTTAAAACTCCTAGGTTGTGAGGTGAACCTGATTTAAAATCCTCTAGTAAAATTCAGTATACTCAAGGGGTGAGTACGACAACCGAGAGTGGAGCAGTAGTTGAACCACTATACGTGCTTGTGTTTGTGATGTATTTGAGCACATTGTTATTCTAACATTATATGTTTAATTGCTTAATTATGAATGATTGATAGTAATGTATGCTAGGCTCTAGATAAGTATATTTAGATACACAACTTGTAGTTTCACTTCTAGACTAAGTGCTTAATTAATAAGATCATTAGCAGTTTAGACATTGCATATAAATTAGTTGTTTAATAGTCATATCATTTGTAATATATATGCTTAGGCTAGTTTGCTTATTTATTTTTCATTTACTAGTCTATGTGATTGGACCTACTAAGGCTTGGAAGTTAAAATGCTATTGCTTATTTAGCTTAACTTGTTAAATCAGTTAAGTAGGTGAAAAGAATTTTAAAAGGTCATAATTCCCCCTCTAGGACTTAGTCATAATTCTGGTAGCTTCGCCAAGCTTCCGCGTATAGCATAAGATGTCGTGTCAGACGATTTGACGCAGTTTCAGATATAATCGACTCTAATTCATCATTTATAACTTCTCTTTGAATGGTGCATCAGGAGAGTTAATGACTTTTGAATAGGTCTTAGAAGCATTGAATAACACCATGTAATCCCTCAAGGACTCGTTGCTCTTCTGCTTCATGATCAGGAGGTGAGTCGTTGGCTTCTGCACATCCTTGCCACCGATGAATTGGGTGTGAAGGCTCTGCTCAATTGTTTAAATGAGGCAATGAACTTCGGCTTCAGGTTACGGAACCACATTCGGGCTGCATCAGAGAGTGTTAGGGGGAACACCCTACACATGGACCCAGTGGTACCATTTAGCTCCATCCACGATCTAAAGTTTTCTTGGTGTTCGGTGAGGTCACCTATACTTGATTACAATTTTATGTTGGGCATCTTAAAACCTTGGGTAGTTATTCTGCCATAAGGTCATTCGTGAACGGCAACTTGGTTTGCTCTAGGAGGGTGTCGACGGATACCGAGGCTTTAGCTTGATAGGCTTGTTGGATATCTTCGAGCTGGCACTAGAGCTCTTTGAGCTCCTCCTCCCAGGGGACACCACTTTCCGTTGTTTGTTCTGGGGCTTTACCTTGTAAGCTTGACACCTTTCGTCGAGCGTAGGCCACAAGTCGGTCTCGTTAAGTCTTTTGGTTGTTCCAGCTGGAGCTGCTCGGCTCACTCAATCATCATCGTCCAGAGGTTGTTCCTGGTTTTGCCCCATGACATAATCATTCAGGGCAGTGAGCATGGGATGGATCGAGAGCTGCCCCTACAGGGTTGCTTGGCAGCAGACCTGTCTGTCCCATTGTTGTCGCAATGAGAGCCACTTATTCTGTTAGAGCGCCAAATCTTATCCTCAATAATAACAATCTAGGCTTTCCTGTTCTGCGACCTTCGTTAACTCAAGGTTATTAAAAGTCATGGAGAATCTGGTTGAGGGTTGTGTTGGGCTGGTGTCCACTGAACCTGTCTGTCGCCAGGTAGGTTGTGGTGGGAGGTTTCGGCTATGACATGCCCCTTCTTTCCTTTCTTCACCATGATGACGGTATGGAGAAGGATTGATTTTGAATGTTAAACTCAGATGGTGAGAACACAGAGCTTAGTTGTCTTCCCACAGACAGTGCCAACTGTTATTGAACAGATTTGGACAACTAATGTGGATGGCTAGGATTATCATCACAGCCTTTTATACGCACGTGAGAGCTTCTCTAGATAGTTGAACCTGCAAGGAGAAGAAGTAGGCAAATGGAAGGTGTCATTGGGCGGCTGGAAACTCTCCAATGGCTAAGTTAGATTAAGGACTAGAAGAATTAGCTTTCAAGGAAAATATGTTTTTAATACCCTTAAGATGGAGATCCAAGTCATATTTATAGGGCTTGAGAGGGTCAGAACCTGTTAGGATACATCAATAGAGTCCCAAATTTAGTAAGATTCTCCTTCCCAATCGTGTCAGAAAGGTATTGCTAAGAATGGGGGTGAATCCCAGAGATCCCGGAGTATCCGGATCTCCGCGGGTATCTCAGATTGTCTTTAGGTGGTCGAGTGATTTCATTTGAGGAGTTCAACGTCCGAGATCTCTTACTTGAGGTCCATTTTGGACTTTAGACTTTCCTTGGGCGAGGTGAGGTGAGGTCTTCTATCGCATACGCCTCCCAGGAGGAGTGCTATTGGCAGGTCCTCAGTCCTTGGCCTTAGCCGACGATAGGGCTATGTTCTAGTTTTGCTCACCACTGTCGTTGAAGTCGGTAGAGGTCGTTGTTGTATCACCTCATCGTCGAAGTCAGAAGAGGTCGTTGTTGTATCACCTCATCGTAAAAGTCGGTAGAGGTCATTGTCGTATCACCTCGCAGCTCATCCCGAGCTGAGGACTGATACTTAGACCCTTCGACCAATGGACTTCTTCACATCTATAGGGCCATCTCGGAATATCCCCATAACATTAGGAATTGGCATTTAGCATCTTTGTACACATATAAGGTAAATGATAATCCTCCATGATATTTTTTATATATGGATCATGCTTCAGAGTTTAATATTTTTTCTAGGTTGCTAGTAGATGATTTTAATATTTGTTTTTCGTGTACTAAAGTTTTTTAAGACTCAATAATCTCATCTTTATATGGGACAATTAAGTCTCAAATTTATATATTCTTGACGTAGATAGTGGTAATGCACATCTTACTTGATGTGTTATGTTGAATAAATTATTTGTATATGAGGTTATTAAATGGTAGGTGAGGTTAGGTTACATTGGAAAGAACCGTATGATAAATTTGACTTGTTCTAGTTTGTTAAATTCTTTATCCAAAGTTGATCTATCATTTTTTTGAATATTGTGTGTTTGAAAAAGCTTTTAAGAAATAATTTTCCCAAAGCGACATAATCTAAGTGTGTATTAAAGATAATTCGTATTTGCTAGAAATAGACGCCAATACTTTGCCACATTTATTGACAAATACTCGTATTATAGATATGTGTATCTCATCTTATATAAATTTAAGGCTTTTGACTAATTTTTCAAATATAAAATTGATGAAAATAACAAGATGTAGAAAACTATCTGTTAGAACTAGAAAAAAAATGAACTCCAAAAGGACATTTTCCTTGAAATGTGGTGTTTTGTTGATCTGGGGTTCTGAATAACGGAAACATCATAGACAATCACAAGCATTCATAAAAGTACACAAGGAGAGATATCGCAAGGCGAATTTTATTCCAGAGATCCTGAGATCTTGTACATTCCAGGCCGTGATCTGGCACGAGCCCTTAATTACATCGAATGATCGATGACCCTTGATTAAAAGGCAAAAGACTAGTCAGCAGGGACTATGGTCTGAGAGTTTGTGGTCATAGAGACCTGTATTTGTTTTGTTATGGACCGAACCATCTTTGTATTAGTCAGATGTCTATGTCCCATGTTTTGGCCGGAGATCCGAGCTGAGACTATCAGGGTTTATGACTAAGAAGGACGACTCTGGGGCTGCGCCTGTCAATGTATAGAGAGGTGACCTCGGGAAGTCCACTCTGCAGTTGTGTATACCTGCATAGCCCAACCGACGGATGCTGTTTTTAATGGGTGGGGCATCGACTGTTGTGTTGTGGCAGTTCATAACAATTGTTTTGTAGTGAATTGAAACTCTTTGGTATGGTTTATCGTGATAACCATAGTCCCGTTTGTCTAGCTTTCAACTCAAATCGGATCACATCTTTACAGTAAATGTAAATAATGACATGTTTGCATAGTTCTGGATGCTGGCGGCATCTCTTTCGAGAAGTCGTTTCGTTCATCGTGTCGAATCAGATTGAACTTTGAAGATGCACAATTCTGCTCATTTAGAGATCCTGAAACGTCCATTTGACCATTCCATTATGTCCGGAACGCTCGAAATACCCAAAATAGGCTCAAGTGGCACTTGAAAACACTTAAAATTGAGTCCGGTGCACCCATGAACATGTTCTGGAATTGGCTGATTTTTTGGGTGCGTGGGACATAATTTATGGGTGCGTGGGAGTCCAACGCACCTTGAAAATACATGTCTGAATTATGTTGATTTTACGGATGCGTGGGGTAATTTTCGGGTGCGTTGGGGTCCAATGCACCCTGAAAATACAAATCCGTTTTTTGTTGAATTTTCAGGTGCGTCAAGATATTTTCAGGGTGCGTGGGAGTCCAATGCACCCTGAAAATATAAGTCTGCTTTTTGTTGAATTTTCGGATGCATCGAGCTATTTTCAGGTGCGTGGGAGTCCAATGCACCCTGAAAATACATATCTGAATTATGTTGAATTTTCGGGTGCGTCAAGCTATTTTCGGGTGCGTGCTCACACTTATGATTTTTTATAATCCGGACCTGGGGTGGTGTTGGTCAGAGTGACCTTCCGGTGGAAGATGCCGGCGATCGAAAAAGAATTCCGGTCACAGGGAAAGTTTTCCGACTGTCGGAAAGGGATTCCGGCGAGGGTTTCCGGCGACAAATCCCAGATACTCAGGGGATAATAGCTCTCTCTCACTCTCTTAATCTGTACAAATGAATAGTGGGAGGGGGTATTTATATCCGAGAATACCGGACAGCGACCAATGAGGAGCTGCCATGTATGACGCACCCTTAAATGGACACGTGGGAGCTCTGACGCACCCCGAAATGGGATTTTGAGATGTGCTGATTTTATGGGTGCGTTGAGCTATTTTTGGGTGTGTTGAGGTACAATGCATCCCAAAAAAATACAACGCTGGTCCTTGGTGATTTTATGGGTGCGTTGGGCTATTTTTTGACGCGTTGGGCAATTTTAGGGTGCGTTGCAGTCCATGTACCCTGAAATTGCAGTTCCGTATTTTCTGAATTTATGGACGCGTCGAAGGTATTTTTACGGTGCGTCAAGCCATTTTTTTTTGTTGCGTCAGAGGTAAAAAAATCCTGAAACACTTCTTGAATTTTCATGAATTTAAGGGTGCGTTGGGCTGAATAAATGGGTGCGCTTAACGTACCCGTGTCTTGCAAAATTGGGTTTTACAAAACGGAAGGCTTGTGGGGCCCGTTTCTCAGCGAATCGCCATGCACTGCTTATCATAATTCATGAAGAAGGTGTCTGCTTGATTCTGGGCGGTTTTGATCACGGTGATCTGTGGGGCCCACCGGAGAAAATGGCTAAGTACTGGATCCTTTGCAAATCTGGGTATTTGGGTGCGTCGGGTAGTATTTTGTGGGATTTTCTCGAAGCACGTGCCCAATTGATTTGTTTTAGAGGGTACTGACTTTTGGGACCCCAACAGATGCCCCTTCGGTGCATTGCGATGGACCTACAACCATTCATCGCGACGCATCGGATTCCCGGGTCCACACTACAAATAGATAAGATAGCTTGATTTCATTTCATTCTTCGTTTTTCACTATGCATTTGCTCTGCCTTCGACGCACCCAAATATTCTCCGACGCACCCATTTAATATCGCCAGCGCACCCAAAAAAGGTCTAGCGCACCCTTTTATTTCAAATACTTGGATTTTTGGGGTGCGTCAAGCGTGACGCACCCAAACAATGACTTGGTGGAATTCTTGATTTTAAGGGTGCGTTGAGCTCAACGCACCCAAGTATTCAAACTTGGTTAAATTTTGAGATTTTCAGGGTGCGTTGCGCTCAACGCATCCCTCGTCACAAGTTTGGAAACCCTTAGATTTTTAAGGGTGCGTTGGGTCCAACACACCCAAATATCGTACTTGGAAAAATCAGCGAATTTCGAGGTGCGTCGGGCGTGACGCACCCATATACTGGACTTAGCCAATTTTGGTATTTTAGGGTGCGTTGGAGGTCGACGCACCCAGATATTCAACTTTGCATCTTTTTGCAAATTTTGATTATTTTAGGGGTGTGTTGGGTCCGACGCACCCAGTTTCCCGGATTTGAACTTTTTTTTTTTGCTTCTAAGGGCTCTTTCGTGTGTAAATTTTTTGCCCAACACTGCCCATTATATCCTCATTTTGGGTGGTCAAAGCTATTCCCGTGGTGAAAGGGATCGTTACTTTAAAGGATATGGGGCCCCGCACTTCCGTCATAAATTTTCATGTGCATTCATTGTTATCCGGAAGCTGTGTCGGGTCTCATATACTTTAAATCTTGGGCTATGCCTGACCAAAAATGACATTTTCTGGGAATTATCATGATTAATTTAGGTAGAGTTTAGACGTGCCTGCGCATGCCTCCATTGACTTTGGATCTGATGTAAATAATCTTCATATGCTTCCTCTCTTTACTCCTTTGTCGAATTGCCGCGGTTCTCAAATCGGGTTGTTAGTCTTGTTTTTTCCAGCAGACAATGGTTGCGACTCGTGCCTCCTTACGCGCAGCTCGTGACTGCTTGCAATGGCTCTTTGACTCCCTTAATCGTCTGGAAGCTTGGTCATCCCTCCATTTTTAATATGATGAGGTGTCTGAGGCTTTATCCAGACTCGGTGCAGATTCTCGTCTCATACTACAGGCTATCCGGAATGTTTCACTTATGGCCTCCACTTTTGATGAGCATAGGGAAGCCATTCTTGGTTTTATTAGTGACTCCTCGTTTCCAGAAGAGCTGGCGCTCCTTGAGGCGGCGGAGCCTCCCTTGGCTGATTCTTTCTTGGCCTTATTGAGCCAGCTTAACTCTCTAAAGAGGGAGAAAAGGGCGAAAAGATGATTCCTGGCTTGGGCTGTCCCACTGGCAGAGGCCGAGTTTTCGGATCATCGCGCCAGCATCTGGAGAAGGATCAGAGAGGCCTTGAGGGAATATGACGATCTGGCGATCGATGTCTCCGTAGTGAGGAACTGGGCAAATGCTGAACACGTGCACTTCGACCTCATGCAGCAGTGCATCTCCCATCTAATGGACCTGACTTCTAAGGAAGCGCGGGTCCAAGCGAAGGTGGACGAATTGAAGGCTCGGCTTCTTCCTCTGCTGCAAGATTGAGATCATTTTCTGTCCGCGGGAAGGGGATCTTGCAATTTTTGTGTTGTCTTATGACAAACTCTAACTTTAACATTTAAACAATTGATGTGACGATTCAATTATTTTGGGCCTGTCTTAGTGAATGAATGATGATTATATCATTTTTCTCTTTCTTTTATCCGTCCTTGTTTGTATGTGATGATGATGTCACAGTCGTGAATGCTGTCATGCTATTTCCTTCTTTGCCAGTTCGAATGCATTTTACTATGACCTTGATTCGCTCATAGGTGCTCATGCCGTCTTTGCATACTACTTTGCATCCTCTTGAACTTTGAGAGTGTTGATTTCTTTTGTGCATTTCCTCTTACTTTGAGTTATATCTAAGCTTTCCGTATGCCGTTGCAGATTGTGATGGCTAGCGACCCTTCTGAGGCTGGTCCTTCGGGTCCTCCATTGACTCCTTCAAAGCGCAAGCGGGCGGCTTTGAGGGACGTCGTTCGCCCGTCCGATCAGAATCCCTAATGGTTTCTGCCCCTGGAAACTTTTAATTTCTATAAACGTATATTGACGTTGCCCAAAGGCATGCAAAAGAAAATTCTCTGTGACCGGGTTGTACCACCTCCCCCAAACAGGGGTACACAGGAACAGTGGGACTCCTGGTTTGCTCCTTTGCGGGGCTTCCGAAGTGACGGGACAACAGGTTCCGAAGAGGGCGAGGCGAGTCCGTTGGCCCCCGCCCAATCTGCTAGACGCGGTCGCCCGAAGAGGGCTGGCAAGGGCGCGAAACAAGTATACCTGGAGAAACAGACCAGGTCCAAGTCTGACAAAATGAAGATCGTTTGGTCAACCGTAAAGTTAGTCACTTCTCCTCTTGCCATCCGGAACCCTTATACACGAGGGTATATTAGATCCACTAGAAGTTTCTAGCCGCATCACTCTCTTCCCAGTATCGAGCCTGCAGATGTGTGCCGCACAAACTCGTTTTTTAGCGTGGAGACATGGACATATATTCCTAGGCCTTTTCTCAACTGTTCCCTGTCTGAGAATGGCAGGCGTCAAGCTGTCTTGGACCCAAAGCTTATGATATTTTTAGAGCCGAATCAGGACCCCCATCGGCCTTTCCCAACACATTACTTTGAAACTCTCCGGCAAAGATTTCATCACCTGGGCGATACAGAGATCTGGTTATCGGGCGCCTTCCGGACTCGCGGTCACTTGATTGCTCATCCCGGGTATGAGGCATGGGTGAACCGGACTTTGGAACGCCATAAGGAGAACTTGAAAGCGGTGGGCCTCTTTAAGGCTATTGCGGCCACCTTGAGTTACTTCTGCCGTGAACCGTGGGTTTACAAGGGGTTCTTGAACCACTGGTGCTCTATTACCAACACATTTCATTTGCCATATGGAGAAATGAGCATCTCGCTATGGGACTTGAACCGCATCGCTGGTCTCCCGATCCGCGGGAGGATACATGATGAGTGGGTTCCGAGTGATGAGGAGCTGTCTCGGAAGAAAAAGGGAGTGAGCGAAGGTTTCTTCTCCTCGGCTTGTTATGAGTTATTTGCGTAGCTTCCGCAATTCTGGGCTTTCAAGGATAAACTTCCCTTCGAAGACTGGCTGGTCTATTTCAGCCATGGCTTAGAGTAAGCACTTAATTGCGAGTTGTATGTCATTGTTTCGTCTTTCCCTCTTCCATTAATACTTTGTCGTCTTCATTTCAGTCTGGACTATGTGGCTTATGACGAAGACCGCGAGGACAAGGCCTTTTTAGAGGATCGAATGAAGGAAAACTTTCCCCGCCCAAACAAGTTATCCCCGACCTGCGAGCTGGCCGACTTCTTGGCGTACTGGCTGAGTTGTGTGGTCTTGCCGAGCTCGAAGCAGGCCGACAGTGTGAGGGTGTCCTGCTTTGCTGTCGCAGGGGCCTTGGCGAATGGCCACCGTTATGCAATAGCTCCTGCCGTATTATGCTTTCTTTATCGGGCTTTCGGTTATGTTATTAGCAATAAGGACCGGGCTGCCTTCGGTATGAATTCGGCTTACTATGGATGGCATTTCCTATCCGGATGGCTCGGAGTATATTTCCCTTGGGTGTATGGTATCGAGTCTGGAGATTATATTCAGCGAGGGGTGGTCCCGTTATACTTTTTTCAAAAACGGAAGATGGTAGGGCAAAATTTGAACACCGTTAGGGAGAGGATTGCTAGATACGACGATGTCCACTTTTTCCACTTCTTGGGCACCCGGAGCAAAGATTTCATATTGTGCACGGATGATGAGAGCATAGACCATAACGAACGCTCATTCCTGATAGCCATCCGCCCGTCCTCGCTTCCTCTTCGTGAGGGACTGGAGTTCTGGAGAGAGCCGTACTATCCCAACCGTTTTGCTCATTAATTTGGATATGATCAAGGAGTACCTGCCACACTGGAGCCGGTGACTCGTGAGTAGTGAGCATATGGCATCGGGCCTATCCATTGGAAATGGATGTGGCGGCAGCTTCTGCTGACTGGGACTAGTTGCTCTTTTGCTATCCCTGGGACGGGGAGTGTTACTGGCGCATCTTTTGGGTGGATGAGATGGTGGGCTCATCAGTATACATTGATCTGGAATGGTCATCATGTTACTGATCCCGTCTTTGTTACGCCTCCGATTGTTAGCCCAGCTCCTACCGACGGACTGGAGTACGTGGCGGAGCATCTTCATCAGCCTGGTATACCGGGTACTCTGAGATTAATGACTTCGATGAATGTGGTGATTGATCACGAGAAGCCCGAGCACACCCTGGAAGGTTGGGTTGCTTATGGGGAAAGGAGTATTGTGCAGGCGGGCCCCGAGTTCCCATCTCCCGGGCCTATCGATGAGGTGCATCAAGGAGGTGATATTCCCAGGGGTAATGATGACCAAAATGATGGGGACGGTGATGATGATAATGGCAGTGGGGGCGGTGATGATGGTGGTGCTGGTGGTGGAGACGGCGGCGATGATGGTGGTAATGATGGCGGTGATGATGATGGTGACGATGATGGCGATGATGGTAGTGATGATGAGATGCCACTTGAGCGAACGGGTCCTCAGGTGAAGACTGCTCATCATACTTCGGTAGTTGATGGAGGGAAGAACGTTGCCGAGATGCGTAAGAGGTACGATGAAGAGAGATTACAGAAACAACTCTCTGAGGCTGTTGGTGGCGCTTCGATTGGTGACGCGGGTACAGTCAGGGAAGAGGGTGAGCTGAGCCTTTAGGAGAATTTGAGCGGCGATCGTCATACTGGAGGAGGCGATGACGATGAACCGATATATGACAAGCTTGTCCCTGAGGCGGATGTTGGACCGATTTTCATGGACTTGGATGACGAGGCGCCCGATGACACTATTCTTATCTCTGATATCCCCATGGCTAAACCTGCAGAGGACCAAGGTCTTGTTCATGAAACGACGGCCACTGCCGCTGTGGAGGTTACACCTCCCCTGACCCTTTTCCGTGTTGAAGATATTGGGGTCGGGGATGTTGATTTAGCTTCTCGGGGCATTCCGGTTTCTATCGCTGCATCGAGTGTACCTGAACTTACCTCGGAGGCAGCTCCGACCGTCGAACCTTCGTCAGCTGAGCCTATTGTGGAAGCTGTTCCCATCGCTGGACCGTCATTAGCTGAGCCTATCGGGGAGGCTCCCTGTGGGGTTGTAGTTTCTGGTATAGGAACAGGTGCATTGGAACGTGCCGTGCAGACTCCTCATACTGTTACACCATCGTCAGTTGAACCCGTTGCGGAATCCTTTCCTGTTACTATGCCAACATCTGACACTAACATTCCTGAAGTCGTAGTGCTATCTTCTCCGGAACTACCTGAGCCGTTGACCGAGGGGATTGCTGAAATTGCCTTAGCATTGCCTACGCCTACTGCCTCGACTAACGTGCCTGCTGTTGACATTCTTGAAGCCACCGGTATATTATTTGTCTTCATTGTTTCGACTATCTCTTTTTTTCTTTTTATTGAGGCCTCTTTATACTGACTTTACCATTTCTTTTATCAACGGCCGCTCCTGTTCGCGCTTTAGCCCTTGTTGCCTTACCCGAGGCATTCGTTTCTTCTCTCAGAGGACTGTCGAAGGTGAAGGTGGACCTTTTGAAGAGTCTTCTACTGAACATCACCGCCTCTCTGAAGAATATGGATGAATGGTCCATCTTGGATGAAGGGCTGCAGGCGCTTGAATGCAACGCTGCATGGCTCGGGATTGATGTCTCTTTGATGATCAACCATGTAGTCTTGTTCAGGGAAGGCATGGCACAACTCAGCGAGGCGAGACACTTTAGAGTCGATCCTTCTGTTGAGGAGAAGCGCTGTCATTTGCAATCCCTCCTGCCAAAACTTAAGCTGTGCGAGGCAGATGTAACCGCGATGAGGCGTGATTGGCAAGATGCCGCCGTTGGGCATCAGGGAGCCACAGATCGGCTGGCAGAGATAGATGATGAGATAGCACGACTGCAAGCTGAACGCTCCGTTGTTCATCTCAATCTCTCAAAATTTGGCAATCAAAAGGCTCGTCTGCAATTATCTATCGAAAAGCGCGAGGCCGAACGTAACGCTATACGAAATCAGGTTGAAGAACTGAGAGAGTTCCTTCAAAGCGTCCCCGATCCTGCACAGGTCTTAGCCGCGGCGGAGGCAACACAGATGGCAACCCAGGAGTCTGTAATTCATTTGCTAGAACAATGTTTAAGAAATTTGAACAATTAGTCTCTGTAATTGTTTTATTCTGTAATTTTGCGGAGATACGTTGTGACAGTAATGTTGTAATGAGATGTATACTATTCATGCGATCGTGCTATGTGTTTTATCTACTTGATATTTCTTTCATTTGCGTTTGGATTCGAATATAACGTAGATTATTTTGGAAGGAATGTCCCCCTGTTAGGACTCAAACCTATATTGATGCGGAATGGGTGTGCCCGAGCCTTGACTTTAAGGTCTGTCTTTTCATTCCGATTCTTGATAACTTTGGATGGGGCGGGGTAACGATGCCTGATACGTCTCGGGTTTCAATAACTTTCCTGATGCCTGTGTAAACACACGGAATAAAGGATTAGTATCTGTAATTGTAAGCATTGATCATCGTATGGTGTCATTTCTCTTGATGTTTGTCTATTACACTTTCCCTCTAACGGGGTGTTTACAAATCACAGCAGTATTCTATGTCAAGTATAATATCTTTTCAAGAATCAGCCATTCACCAACGAGCTGATGCCTTGCCCCTTGCAATCGATCACTCAATATGCTCCATTGGAGTATACTTCATCGACGATGCACATTGGATCCCACTTCGGGTCGAATTTACTTTTCGGGCCTTGAGCTAGCACCGGGCGTTTCATCATTAGTACCAGGTCGCCTCTTTTGAATGACCTACCGCGGACTAATTTGTCGTATGAGGCTGAGATCTGTTTCTGATACATTTCGAGCCTTTGCTGGGCGACTAGTGTCTTTTCATCCATATTATCTAGCTCGGTCATTCTGATCTCGGCATTGCGTTCCGTTGTCAGGGAATAACGAAGTGCGACCCGTAACGACTCAACCTGTATCTCCATCGGGACCACTGCCTCCGTACCTTATACCAACGAGTAGGGTGTAGATCGCGTGGCTGTGCGGTGTGTGGTTCGATATGCCCACAATGCTTCGGGCAGCCGTCTGTCCCAGTCCTTCTTATTTTCTGCCACTGTCTTTTTCAGAATCTTCACGATAGTCTTATTGAATGCCTCAGCCAACCCATTCGCAAGGGGGTAATAAGGTGATGAATAACAATGCTTGATCTTGAACTTTGCGCATAGATTATCAATAGTAGCGTTCTTGAAGGGTGTTCCATTGTCCGTGGTGATTTTCTCGGGAATACCATGTCGGTATAATATGACGTGGCGGATGAAACTTTCAACATGTTTTGCCTTCACGCTCCTAAGCGCGACTGCCTTGGCCCACTTGGAAAAGTAATCTGTCGCGGCTAAGATGTATTGGTGTCGCTGGGAAGAGGGCGAGCTGATCGGCCCGATCACGTCCATGCCCCAGGCTGCGAAAGGCCAGGACATCACTGACTGATGCAATTCTTCTGGTGGCGAGTGTATGATATCTGCATGGATTTGGCACTGATGACATTTCTTGACAAATTCTATTGCATCTTTCGCCATTATGAGCCAATAATATCCCATGTGTCGGACACGGTGATGTAAGTTCCTGCCTCCTTGGTGGGCACCCCATTCTCCTCCAGTGGGCTTCGTTCAATGTGGCGTATGCTTCCTTCTGGTCCAAGCAGCGTAGCAACACTCCCTCATACGAGCGCTTGTAAAGGACGTCATTCCGTAGTATAAACGACCCAGCGCGTCTCCTAACCTGTGTGTGCATCTTGAGCTCTTCTGGTAAGAACCCATACTTCAAGTAATCGATGAATGGTCTTTTCCAGTCATTATCTTCTGTGATTTCGAAGCAACAGATGGGGTTTACGCTTGCTTCGCCACCAAGCAGTACGGCTGTCGGTAGATCCTCCTTTCTTCGATCGTTACCTGAAGTGGGTTGCCTCCGGGGTTAGCCAGAGCAGCGGCTAGGCTAGCCAATGCATCGGCCTGTATATTTTCTTGTCTCGGTATATGTGAAATGCTGCTATCACAAAACTGGTCGAACAGTGATTGCGCTTGGAGGCAGAAAGGCGGCAACTCAGGTTTGCGGACCTCATATTCTGTCGTCAACTGTCCGATGACTGGTCTGGAGTCGCCATAGATCTGTATTGCCTTGATTCGCATCTCTAATGCGAGCTATAGCCCAATGATGAGGGCTTGATATTCTGCTTTGTTGTTGGTGCAGGCTGGCACTATTGTAAACGAGTAGGGCAGCAAATCTCCCTGTGGGCTGATAAATATAACCCTCGCTCCTGCCCCTGTCGACCTGGAGGCTCCGTCAAAGTACATTTGCCATAGCCGTGGTCTTTCGATCATCATAACCTGGTCATCCGGGAGGTCACATTCCATTTCTTCGCTGCTCGGGACTGGATGCGCAGCGAGAAAATCTGCGATCGCTTGTCCTTTAATAGCCCGGGCTAGGACGTATGTGATGTCGAATTCGGAGAGGAGAATGGCCCATTTAGCTAAACGCCCAGACAACATAGGCCGGTTCATAAGGAACTTGATCGGATCCGCCTTGGATATCAACGTTATTTGGTGCGAGAGGCAGTAATGCCTCAGTTTCTTTACAGCAAAAATGAGAGCGAGACATATCTTTTCAATTGCTGAATAGTTAAATTCGGCCCCTACCAGCGTGCGGCTTAAGTAATATAGTGCATTCTCCTTCTCTTCTTCGTTCTTCTGTGCCAGGAGTGCCCCCAGTGAGTTATCACCTACTGCGATGTACAGAATCAGTGGCTTTCCCTTGATTGGGGCGGCAAGGACTGGCGAATTCCCGAGCATCTCTTTTAGAGAGTCGAAGGCTTTCTGACAAGCGTCGTCCCATTCAAACTTAACATCTTTCTTGTTGAGGCGGGAGAACGGTTGACAACGACCAGCCAAGTTCGAGATGAATCTCCTCAGATATGCTATGCGGCCTTGAAAACTCTTCAACTGCTTCAGGTTCTTCGGAGGCGGCATTTCTATGATGGCCTTGATCTTTGCGGGATCGATTTCTATGCCCCTGTGTTTGACCACGAAGCTTAGAAATTTGCCAGACGCAACTCCGAACGCGCATTTTAGTGGATTCATACGGAGACTTTTCTTGTGCAACCGTTGGAACACTTGCCTTAGGTGCTCTCTATGCTGCTCGTGATTGGCCGACCTTACGATTAGATCATCTACATAGCATTCGACGTGTTTATGCATCATATCCTGAAATATAACGTGCATTGCGCGCTGGTATCTTGCCCCTGCGTTCTTTAATCCGAAGGGCATTACGCGATAACAGTAGATGCCGAGGGTTGTACGGAAGGCCGTAGCTTCTTCATCTTCCGGGGCCATGCGAATCTGATTGTATCCCGAATACCCATCCATGAAGGACATTATTGCATATCCCGTTGTGCTGTCAATCAATAATTCTGGAATTGGCAAAGGAAAATCATCTTTCGGGTAGGCTTCATTAAGATTCCGGAAGTCACCGCAGACTCGGATCTGTCCGCTCTTCTTCTTGACTGGCACAATGTTTGAAATCCATCGGGGGCACTTCACCTCTCGAACGAATCCGGCCTGAATTAGTTTCTTGATTTCTTCTTCAATCTTAGGTACAACATCAGGATGAAACCGTCGTTGTGGTTGCTTCACTGGCTTCTTTTCCTTCATGATACTTAGCTTGTGCATGGCGATTGCCGAACTGAGCCCGGGCATTTCTGAATATGTCCAGGCAAAGATATCTTTATTCTCCTTTAATAACTGTATGTATTTCTCTCTTTCATTTTCTGGGACGTTCCTGCTCAAATATGTATTCTTGGGTTCTTCGATGGTGCCCAAATTCACCTCTTTGAGTTCATCAATCGTCGGTTATCCACCGTCTTCTAGTTGCACGGGTGCGACACTTGGCTGGATTATGTCGATAGAATCTTGCGACTGGATTCCTTCTACCGGGCCAATGGTTGCCATGTTTATGCTTGCCTTCGCTCCTAGACCTTCTCCGTTTCTGTATACTTGCTTATATTCTTCAAATAGAGCTAGCAGTCTTTTCTTTGTGTCTGAGCCTTGACTGAAGAATCCCATATTCCTCATAATCTTTCTGCTGGCTTTGCTATATCTCTTCTCTTCTATTGGTCGAGATAGGGCAGACCCTCTTCCTTCTTCTTTCCCTTCTGATGGTACTGGCTGGCTTGGCCCTGAGTAGAACTTGATATCTTTCTGGGTGGCATCTCTTGATGGCACGATGAATTGGCTTGGAGCTTTTGGAAATGGCTTAGTTCTTCCTATCTTGGGTATAGGCATATTGAAGCTGGATTTGAGTACACTCATGTGTTGATCTGAAATCAGTTTTAACACAGACTGCCCTGGATGACGCAGATGCTGTGGTACCACATAGAATTTCTTCGTAATCGGCTGAGGTTGGTTTTTCTGCTGACATTGGGATCTTCCCTGGGTGATGAGCTGAGGTTTACCTTCCTGTACGCACTTCTCAACTCGAGGTTCTGTCCCTTGTCCTTTCTTCCTTATGTCGAACTTTTTGCTAGTTTTATCGCTTTCGGACGTGTCATAATATTTCGCATCAGCCAAAAATGACTCAGCTATCGTGTATGGCTTCAGATCTGCTGCTATCCTGTATTGGACGCCATCTCTGTTATATTTGAAACACTGGTGATATGTCGAAGGGATTATCCGATTCTGATGGAGCCAGGGCCTTCGTAAAAGGAGGTTGTATGTTGTCACCGCGTCGATCACCTGACACATTACTTTTGTCGTCAATTCTTCGATCTCTAACATCACCGTGATTGATCCCAGTGTGCATTGACTGTCTTGATTGAAGCCTTGAATCATCATGAGACTCGGGCGTAGTGCCGATTGCCTATAACCCAGCTTCTGTAATGTCTTCAATGGTATAATATTCACGGCAGACTCGTCGTCCAACATGCACCTCTTGATCTCGGTGTCCCTGATTGTTCCTGTGACCATCACGGTCGATTGTGGTTTATTAATTCGGTCGTGCAGTCTTCTTCTGAGAAAGTAATTGTCGCAGGATGGTTGACATGCATGACTTGTGACACTGGCACGCACCCCTCCCAGAATTTGTCTGCGTTATTCATTTCTTCTTCTATTTCTATCATCATGACCTCCCTGACCTCACTGTCAAGTAAGGCATTGATTAATATTTCTCTGTACACTTTTGAGAGACATAAAACATCGTATATACTTAGCCGGGCGGGAACCTTTCGTAAATGCGACACAACATCATATACTACTGGTCTCGGGCTTGGCTGACTAGTCGTGGCTTCACCAACTTTCTCTTTCAACTTTTGCACGTGAGGTCTCCCTTGCGGCCTGTCGTGGACACCATCTTCTTGCATTGGGTCGTCTGGTCTCGGAGGGGTTCGGTCAGGCATTTGCCTTCCTGATCGTAAGATGACCGCGTTAACTTCTCCCTCGATTGCTTGTGGGGTTTCTTCGGCCGGTACTTGTTCGATGAACGACACCATTTCACAATATGCCATGCTCATCACGGGCCGCTTCTGTTTCTCTCCTTCCTCTCCCCCTGTTCCCTCTTTGGTTAACGAGCCTCCAGTCTGTTCTCGAGTCTTTTCTTGCTACTGACTAGAGTCCATGGTTCCTTTGGCTCAGGGAATGAAGTCGTTAGGTGAATGCTACCTTCTATTGGGATTGCTGAAATTGTCCCGGCTATCTCCCTTGCTGTCTCGGGTACCTTCATGCTGATAACCCCTTGATTGATCAACCCTTGTATCGTTCCTTTCAAGGAGAAGCAATCTTCTATCTTGTGGCTAACACATTGGTGATATTTGCAATATTTGGGATCGTTTACCTGTCCAACTTCATGGGGACGGACGGGCTCCGGTAAACGCATTAAGCCTTCCTCGACCAATTGTTCCATGATCGGGACTAGATCGGCCATATTGAATGTATATGGGCCATTAGCCCTTTCTCTTTCGGCTATCGATACGCGTTTAGGTACATAGGGTTTTTTACCCTTGTCTTGCGTGACTGCTGTCTTCATTTCCGTCCTATGATCGACAGCGGGACGTTTTCGATCTTTCTGTTCCTTGACCTTGTCGACCTGGTGGGTTTCTACCACTCTTCCTGTCTCTCTCTTCTGTCTCTCGGGTCTGAAGTATACCCGGGAAGCCGCTTCTTCCACCAAATGGGCTTTCGTTGCTAGTTCGCGAAAGGAGTTGAAGGTGTTACCTGACAGTCCGTACGAGATCATGGGGTCTAGAGCCCTTAGGCACATCTTCATCTGCTCGCCTTCACTGGGTAGTTCACGACATTGAGCCTCCGTAGTTCCCCATCGGTCAATGAATTTCTCGACTGGTTCACCATTCCTCTATCTGACCAATGCGAGGTCCGTCAACGAGATCTCCCTCTCGGTTGCAAAGAATTTGGAGATGAAAGCGTCCTGCATTTGCTCCCATGTCCTTATAGAGCCGGCCGGTAGCGACATGTACCATTGAAAGGCCTTCCCTGTCAGGGTAGATCCGAATGACCGCATGCAATACTGCGGGACCGCGGACCAATTTCCTAACGTAGTCAAGAAGTGGGTGATGTGCTCTTCTGGCGATCCTCTTCCGTCGAACTTTCCGAAGTCTGGGCATCTGAAATTGGCTGGGAACGGCACCTCTTCCACCTCTGGCGGGTACGGGACCCGATATTTATAGCTGTCCCTCTTTTCTTTCTCTTTTTCTTGCTGCATTCTGGGATAACTCTTCTCACGATACGTGAGATGTGGAAAGTGGTGCGTGCTCTATTGGTGTGACCCAAAGTTGGGCAGGCGGTTCATGCTCAGTTGGGCCTTCTGTTGCCCCTTGGGATTCCTCTGCCAACTGACGGGTGGGTGGCGCAATACTTCTGGTGGTATTCTGTGCTATTAGGGTGGCCAAGGCTTCCTGAATAGCCCTCATCCGATCATTTGTCTCGTGGTTAGCCTCTACCAATCTATCGATCTGATCTTGGAGTGGAGGCAATTCTTCTGCTTCATATGGTCCTTCTTCTTCTCCTTCAACTATTTGGACCATCACCACTTGCGCTAATGGGATTTCCTGAGGTGACCTCTGCTTCGATTCAAGGGTCGTCATGGGCTCGACTTTCTTCACATGTGCGGACCCGATAGGTTTCCGAGAGGTGCAGGCGACCTTAGATAACGGCGGAAACTGCTCGGCTGTCATTTTGGGTACTGCGGGTTTGGTCGATATGACCTGGCCATCGATAGGGATCTTCTGCCCCTGCTTCGGCTGCCACTGTTTCTTGACCACGGGGCGAGATCTCGCAACGCTCGCCTTTCTATATGCAGCTAGGATGGCAGCTTTCTTCTGTTCTTTCTTCTGCCTCCGGGTCTCAACCAACTGCCATTTTGAGCCTGGGCTAGCAGTTGCGGTTGCGGTGAGACGAGGGAAGTTGAAACCTCCGTTGGCAAGGAAGGTGCACGAACTTGTCATCGAGCATGCCATTTCTTCTGTCTGCGTTACTATCTTGCTAATTCTGCGGTGTCATAAAAATCTTTAGAACAGTTCACAAGTGCAGGTCGGGAGTATGAGCCCATCGATCGCAGTGCATAAACCAACAAAAATAAGCAAGAAGGAGACAAATACGTGTAGTTGTGGAAGTTTGTGGTTTTGAAAAAAAACCTTGATTTACCGTCTATTGCCTTAGAGATGGAGGGAAGAACGTTCCTGTTGAGAGTCGCCAGTTTGGTGCCAGAAGGGCACCGAAACATTACGCCTTGCGGTAACTTTCCTATGCGCAAATTCATGTTTGTGAGTAATTGATCTTAGAGCGTTTCCATATTCAGATACAACCAGAGATTCTGGTATGGTTTGTCCCCAGCAGAGTCGCCAGTTTGTTAGAACTAGAAAAAAAATGAACTCCAAAAGGACATTTTCCTTGAAATGTGGTATTTTGTTGCTCTAGGTTCTGAATAATGGAAACATCATAGACAATCACAAGCATTCATAAAAGTACACAAGGAGAGATATCGCAAGGCGAATTTTATTCCAGAGATCCTGAGATCTTGTACATTCCAGGCCGTGATCTGGCACGAGCCCTTAATTACATCGAATGATCGATGACCCTTGATTAAAAGGCAAAAGACTAGTCAGCAGGGACTATGGTCTGAGAGTTTGTGGTCATAGAGACCTGTATTTGTTTTGTTATGGACCGAACCATCTTTGTATTAGTCAGATGTCTATGTCCCATGTTTTGGCCGGAGATCCGGGCTGAGACTATCAGGGTTTATGACTGAGAAGGACGACTCTGGGCCTGCGCCTGTCAATGTATGGAGAGGTGACCTCGGGAAGTCCACTCTGCAGTTGTGTATACCTGCGTAGCCCAACCGACGGATGCTGTTTTTAATGGGTAGGGCATCGACTGTTGTGTTGTGGCAGTTCATAACAATTGTTTTGTAGTGAATTGAAACTCTTTGGTATGGTTTATCGTGATAACCATAGTCTCGTTTGTCTAGCTTTCAACTCAAATCGGATCACATCTTTACAGTAAATATAAATGATGACATGTTTGCATAATTCTGGATGCTAGCGGCGTCTCTTTCGAGAAGTCGTTTCGTTCATCGTGTCGAATCAGATTGAACTCTGAAGATGCACAATTCTGCTCATTTAAAGATCCTGAAACGTCCATTTGACCATTCCATTGTGTCCGGAACGCTCGAAATACCCAAAATAGGCTCAAGTGGCACTTGAAAACACTTAAAATTGAGTCCGGTGCACCCATGAACATGTTCTGGAATTGGCTGATTTTTTGGGTGCGTGGGACATAATTTATGGGTGCGTGGGAGTCCAACGCACCTTGAAAATACATGTCTGAATTATGTTGATTTTACGGATGCGTGGGGTAATTTTCGGGTGCGTTGGGGTCCAATGCACCCTGAAAATACAAATCCGCTTTTTGTTGAATTTTCGGGTGCGTCAAGATATTTTCTGGTGCGTGGGAGTCCAATGCACCCTGAAAATACAAGTCTACTTTTTGTTGAATTTTCGGATGCGTCAAGCTATTTTCAGGTGCGTGGGAGTCCAATGCACCCTGAAAATACATATCTGAATTATGTTGAATTTTCGGGTGCGTCAAGCTATTTTCGTGTGCGTGCTCACACTTATGATTTTTTATAATCCAGACCTGCGGTGGTGTTGGTCAGAGTGACCTTCCGGTGGAAGATGCCGGCGATCGGAAAAGAATTCCGGTCACAGGGAAAGTTTTCCGGCTGTCGGAAAGAGATTCCGACGAGGGTTTCCGGCAACAAATCCCAGATACTCAGGGGATAATAGCTCTCTCTCTCTCTTTTAATCTGTACAAATGAATAATGGGAGGGGGTATTTATACCCGAGAATACCGGACAGCGACCAATGAGGAGCTGTCACGTATGACGCACCCCAAATATCCCTCGACGCACCCTTAAATGGACTCGTGGGAGCTCTGACGCACCCCGAAATGGGATTTTGAGATGTGCTGATTTTATGGGTGCGTCGAGCTATTTTTGGGTGCGTTGAGGTACAATGCATCCAAAAAAATGCAACGCTGGTCCTTGGTGATTTTATGGGTGCGTTGGGCAATTTTTTGATGCGCTGGGCAATTTTAGGGTGCGTTGCAGTCCAATGCACCCTGAAATTGCAGTTCCGTATTTTCTGAATTTATGGATGCGTCGAAGGTATTTTTAGGGTGCGTCAAGCCATTTTTTTTGGATGCGTCAGAGGTAAAAAACATCCTGAAACACTTCTTGAATTTTCATGAATTTAAGGGTACGTTGGGCTGAATAAATGGGTGCGCTTGACGTACCTGTGTCTTGCAAAATTGGGTTTTGCGAAACGGAAGGCTTGTGGGGCCCGTTTCTCGGCGAATCGCCATGTACTGCTTATCATAATTCATGAAGAACGTGTCTGCTTGATTCTGGGCGGTTTTGATCACGGTGATCCGTGAGGCCCACCGGAGAAAATGGGTAAGTACTGGATCCTTTGCAAATCTGGGTATTTGCGTGCGTCGGGTAGTATTTTGTGGGATTTTCTCGAAGCACGTGCCCAATTGATTTGTTTTAGAGGGTACTGACTTTTGGGACCCCAACATTATCAAAATCCTTAAATTTGATAGAGGCGATGAGTACACATTTGAAATATTCAAATCATATTATAAAAGTATTGGCATTATTTAATAATACATTATGGCTTATACTCCACTTTGAAACAGAGTTATAAGGAGAAGGAATATAACAAAATTAGATATGGTTAGATTGATTATGGTATATACCAATCTCTCTGGCACGTCCTGGAAAGGCGCACTGATTGTAATTATCTATATTTTTTAATAAAGTTAAAATATATTTTTACTTTTATATTTTTAATAAAGTTAAATTATCAAAGGTGAAATAGTTCAATCCAAGATTTATTTTACTTTTTGCGGTGACCAAGATTTATTTTACTTTTTGCGGCTACCGAATGCTATCTTATAAACAGTTTGGATAATTGAAATCTGATCTAACCCATAAGATATCATTAAATTACACATGTAGGTCAAATAGGAATCATTAGTGACTCTATGCCACCCACTCGTTCTACGTGACGTAGTCCATTTGATTATGGGATCTTGTCGATCGGAGCATTCATCATTGACTATGTTTGGCTCAGCCGGCAAACCATGCTTAGATTTCAAGCCCAAGCCTGGCCTATGGGTTGAATTTATGGGCATAAGCCCTCATCCTATGGTCTGGTGGGCCTATTGTAGCTCCTATGAAGCGCCTCACCATCGATCTGAATATCCAAAAGATAGGCCCGACAAAAGTGGGATATTTTTTTTAAGAGTCTCGATCAGTGGTGGGCTCGGACTAGGTACCCACTAGGACGCTGAGGAGATGGACAAGTGCGTGGCACACCACGTCATTGGTGACGTGCACTGATGTGACGGTGGTGCACTGACCGCCCCGTCACATCAGTGCAGGGGCCACTACTCTCCACCAATGACGAGGTGCCATGCACCCCGTCCGTCTCCTCAGTGTCCTGGTCGGGATAATACCTAATCCGATCCCATCCGTGGTGAGGCCCACCATGTGGACGATTTGGATCACTGAAACATGACCTTACAACAGGCCTGGTCCTGGTTTGATATGCTCCCAATAGAAAACTTGTCACACAGGCCTAATCAGGCTTCTTCAGCCACTGGGCGTTGAATTTTGAGCCCAGCCTGGACCCACTATGCCTAATCCGCTCGAACATGACCTTAGATTTAAAATGAATTTTGGATAAGCCCTTTCCAGCCGCCCACTGTAAGTCTATTCAACTAGTGCTTGGACCGTCAGTTTCAAAATGGTGACCATTGATTTCTCTGGTCTTACCTTCAAATAAAAAAGCTATGGTCCCACTTGTCAGAAGATAAAACCGGTGTATACTATGCAAACAGATTTCTCCTCTTTATTTTTTACTTTTGGGGAAGGTAATTTTCATGTGGCATGCAAACAGATATCTCTAGTTGAAAATTCCCCTCAATCGGTACTGTGGCTTGCATTTTGACGAGATAATTTTTGAGGACGGATCAGGTACTACCCCCACAGGACGCATAAGGAGAAGGTTGCGTTGCCATTAGCTGGCGCAGTGGGCTCCACACCCCGGTAATAGTGGGATGTACAGGACCCATTACGCTGGCCAATGACAACGCGTCTATCTCCTAGTACGTCATGGTGGGGGTAGTACTATAATCTGAGCCCAGAATTTTTGCTACACCCATGTGTTAGCTACACTAGCTACGACAGTGTAGCGATGACCCCAGCATGATGTATATATTGTATCCATGCCGTCCATCCATTTGGCGAGATCATGTTAGGGCATCATCCCAAAAATGAGGCAAATCCGCAGCTCAAGTAGCCCCCAGAAGATTTTAATGGTTGGCGTTCAATCCACACTATTTTCTATTCTTGGTCTACTTAAGATTTAGATTTATCTTATTTTTGGTACAATGCCCTAAAATGATCTCGCCAAATGGATGGATGGCATGGATACAACATACACATCATGGTGTGGTCATTGCTACACCCGGTGTAGCCACTAGCAAAAACTTTCTCCATTTTGACTTGGGGGTGGGGGTGGTATCTGCGTATATAAATCCCAAGAGTGCGGATCATCTATGCTGAAGGCACAAGAAATTCCAGTGCCTGTTGCTTCTCATTGGTCCATGTCATCCCAGAGGACTTGGCTGACGAGATACGCCGGATTTCTCTCCCAAATACATGGCGTGCTACATAACATCACTTTTAATGTGTGAAACTTCTTTGGGTCCCATAATGATTTATTTTTCATATACACACCATCCATCAATTTTAACAGATGATTCTAGAGCATGAGCCCAAAACTGAGGCATATCCAAAGCTCAAGTAAACCACGATTAAAGAAAGTAGCCGATATTGAATGGAAATCGTTGACACCTTCCTAGGGTCTACTGTTATGTTTATTTGCTATCTAACCTCTTAATAATCTTACACATACCTTCATGAAGGAAAAAACACAAATAATATAAGGTCAGAGCCTCCTATTGCCCTGGGAAGTTTTCAATAGTAGGTGTTCAATTCAAACATTTTCTGTAATATGGCTAGGTTGAGCTTGGTTCTGCCTCATTTTTTGCCTAGTTCCATAAAATGCTATGAAAAAATGGTTGGACAGTGTGG